>JAWZYU010000017.1:15718740-16318740 GCA_038380435.1 Ryuthela nishihirai | reverse complement strand
GTGAGACACAAACCTGGGAACTACAGACTGCATGCTACTGACTGAGCAAATCCCCCACCTCCTCAGCTAGTCCATGCAGCAGTTACTGCAGTGTAAAAGTAGTATGTGTAAGGATTTTGTGTGTGTGTGTGATGGTATTTACTGGTATGGCATGCAAGCACTTTTTTATCACAGCAATATTGACACATTTACTTAAATAAATTCTATCACTATCAAGGGATGAGCACTAGTACCGTTATTTCCTACAAAAAAGCACTATCTCAAACAAATGAGCTACCTGAGGAGATACTATTTCTTCTTATATATATATTACACATTTTTACTGCACAACTTATTTATAGTGTTTTTTATTGGAGTTAGATAACCATAAATTTTGACATGACAAATTACTTAGAATAAGATAAAAACTTACCACAATCCATCCAATTCTAAGAAAAACAATGACACTGAACAAATTTATCATGCATGATGTGAATACACCATCCCACACTCCAAATAAAACAGGTTCTGACAGGAAGAAGTTAGCTTTCCACCATGGTTTACTATTAGCTACCTGAAAATACATTTAATGTTAAACAAGTTTTACAGTAAAATATTATTTTTAGCAGTATTAGTAAATTGATTTTTTTTATATGAACAAACAAATTTAATGAACTTTTTTAATGTTGCCAAACAAATAAATAATTAATGTTGTATTCAATGTGGTTTTATTTTTTTTAAACACATTCATATCCCACTTAAAACTACTTTATTGAGAATAGAACACAAAATGTCTTAAGCTGAGTGGGATATGAAACCACAAAAATCATGAAAATATATCAGGTGATCTACCACTGAACTACCAACTGCCAAAAAAAGATCCCTCTAT
This sequence comes from Ryuthela nishihirai, assembly GCA_038380435.1. Lineage (NCBI taxonomy): Eukaryota > Metazoa > Arthropoda > Arachnida > Araneae > Heptathelidae > Ryuthela > Ryuthela nishihirai. The sequence goes on along the minus strand of JAWZYU010000017.1, from coordinate 16,317,872 downwards.
TGATAACTATATGTCTCATATCATGAAGTCAGTTATTAGGAGTACTAACTGAAGAGTCTGATTAATGACGCATACTTAGCTATGTGTGGCCATTTTAGGTTTAAAAAAATTACCGATGAAAAAACAAGCTAGATAATATTTTTGAATGAATAATAAATACACATAATATAATATATACTTCAATTTACAAATAACAACTTTACACATAATGATGGAATGTTTTATTCCAGGCTGGGTAAGTCAAGAAGATCCATTCAGGACTTATTAGAAGATGGAAGTTATGACCATCCAACACATTTTTTTTTATGTTCACAATGATAGTTTTCATACACATGGACTAGTTTAATATACACTTAATGAATTGCAACCCATCATTGCTCCATTGATCCATGATGACAAAATGTAGATAACTTAAAACTATCTCAACACTAGCAAACATTGAAATAGACCTGGCACATTTCTGGTTACAAGAATGAGATGCTACCAACTGTGTCCCTTGTACTTTCATTACAGACATATTGATTAATTTCCCTTTGCTAATGTATAGTAGTTTTCATTATAAAATTGTTGTAGCATAGTATTCATCTCTTGATATTAGAATAAACAAATGTGAGATTTGGACAGTGATGTGAGACACAGGTTAAACAAAATGTAGGCTTCACCAGAAAAGTCTAAGTATTATTAATTTTCCAGTTTTCAAAATTCATACCTTTTAATCCTATATTGTGTTCATTCTAAGCCATTAGTCATACCTAAGTTGTATGATTGGTTAAATAAAATGAATGAATATTGTGTCTATTATTTAAATGATAATTTGATAAAGAGACATCTGTAGCTTATCATAGGCCATCTACATACATCTCAAAATTAAATTTTTGGATTTAATTACCATAAATGTTCTAATAGCAGTCTGGGATAAAATTTACAATTTCTTGCTTGTCTCCAACTGCAATTCAAGCACAAACTACTATTTAAGCCCAGCATTCAGGGGCATTGCTGTGAAGGGATGGTGTTAGCCCCCTACCCCTCCACCCAAAAATAAATTAAATAAAAAAAAAATAAATACCCCCTCAAGCAGCTGCTTGCCACAGAGGTCTGACAGGAGCCTGTCAGTTTATATGCCATAGTAGAAGGTTGGCAAAATTCGAAGTGACTAGGTAAAATCCTGACAAGTTGTGAAAATTGGGATTTTTTTGTAAAATTAAGAGGAGTTGGCAAAATCGAGGCGACTTCACAAAATCTTTGACACTTGGCAAAATTCGAAATCACTTGGTAAAATAGAGGCGAGTTGTGAAAATTGGGATTACTTGTAAATTAAGAAGAGTTAGCAAAATCTTGGGACTTAGCATAATTGGGACAACTTAGCAAAATCTTGGGAAGTTGACAAAAACTGGAGAACTTGGCAAACTCAGGACAACTTTGACAAAATCTTGGGAAGTTGGCAAAATTCGAAGTGACTTGTTAAAATAAAGGTGAGAGGTAAAAATAGGGATTTTTTTTTTTTGCAAATTCTGGCAGGGTGGCAAAATCGAGGCAGCTTGGCAAGATCTAGAGAAGTTGGAAAAATCTAGGATTTTAGAATATCTGGCATCCCAATTTATTTTTTTAGAATATCTGACCCTGGGTCAGGATTTTAGAATATCTGACCAGGCTAATCTTTAGGCATCAGCATTAATATGCCATAAACAGTATTTACCTTAATAATACTAATAATCTAAAACATACCATGAAGTATATATATTTAGTCAAAAGTTCTGAGCCTACAATTACATTTGCAATTGGGAATAAAATAAATGATGTGGACAGTTCTTCACAGCAAAAGCAAATTATCAGCTCTTTTACTTTAAAGTACCATATTTTTACCTGATTATAAAATTTCATAGTGACTGCTTTGGGAATGCCTCAATATGTACTATAAAACTACTTGAACCACTCAAAATGTAAATGTGTGCTTTAAAAAATCTATAGCTTTTTGAATGATGTAAAGTTCTTTCTATTCTAGAAGTATAAAAAAGTAACTTTATGAGACAATGAGTTTTTAACTTAAATGGGCCATTTTAATAATAAATCTTTCAATAAATAAGTAGTATTACACAAGTATCATGATTCACAAACCTGATCTTCATGGAAAAGCTCCTTTTGGGTAGTATGGTCTCTATGAAATTGAGAATCTTCTTCACCACCAGTCCAGGCCCCTAGAAGAGCACCTTTCTCCTCATTAGGCTCAGAGCTAAGTCCATAACGCTCCCAATCAATAGGTTTTCCTCCAGTTAATGTGGCATTCTTATTGCTTGCCATTATAAAGAAGTATTTTTATGCAGATTCTGTCAAGATTTAGTGATATTAGCACATGTGCTTTGATTTTTATCAGGTACTAACTTTGGAAATTTATTGAAAAAGTTATAGAAATTAATAGCACTTATACTGCTAAAGAAAATGTCTATGATACAATTAAATCTAGCATATATTGCATAAAACAGATATTTCATTTCAAACTTTTATCCCTTAAAGTGTCAAGTTTCTCACAAAATGCATACAATTAAGACAAAGATAATTTTAAACATTTTTTTTTGCAAAACTGAGCTTTAGAAATTTATCCTAGTCTCTAACAGATATATAAAAGTCATATTACATATCAAATGAAAAATCATTTCATTATGAGTAATAAAATAAGAAAAATTCAAATTAAAATGAAGGCTACCAAGCCTAATTTTTTAAAAAAAAGGTTAATTGGCTTTGGACACTTCAAGGGTCAGGCATCAAATTGCTCTTTAGCAAAACAAAATGCTTGAATATCACAACAGATCTCCCTCCCTTGGGGAAATAATTAAAAAGAAATCAACTGCTTTCCCCTTTTTTGGGAGATAGGGTTGAAAAATTATGGGTAATCTTGACAATGTCATTGCATTGGTATTCATCTCTTGATTGATGAAATACCAATTGGGGATGGCTCAGTCGGTAGCGCGCCAGGCTCGTAATCTGTAGTTCCCAGGTTCAAGTCCCAGCTGGGTCAGCGTTGAGATTTATCTCCGCAAAAATCCCCGCCCTACCCACAGTCAGTAGGGGACACCGATGGGCTTGGAAAGGCCGCCGTCCGTCGGATGGGACGTTAAGCCGTGGCCCCGTGTGCGGGAGAGCCATACCCTGTGCACGTTAAAGAACACGCTGGATGGCCTTGATGGGAGGCTACCATCTGTCTCCCAACAGCTGTTCCAGTGGGTCCCCTCCCACAACCTTCTCTGAGCCTTCGGGGTCCATGTGACCTGGCCATTTAGCCCATGGTGTGCAAAAAAGTGTCGCTTAGAGGTAAAACAACCCAACCCAACCTTGATTGATATACATTGTTTAGAAGCAAAAAAAAAAATGACAGAATTTCAATGTTATGCCTGTGGGAAAGCAAATTGTAAGCTCTATCATAAATAAAATAATTTAAATATAACAATTCATAAAATAAAGCTCTTAAGAGAAAATGTGAGAGGAGATAAATATTAACAAATCTATTTAAATCTAATTTTTTCAATAATATTCATTCAGTATTAAACAGTTATGAAAGTGTGAATATTTAAAAGTAACAATGCCATTCATATGAATTTACTTCAGAAGTTAATTAAAACTTAATATATATTATTTCAAGCCATTTAATAAATTTATATTTTAGAAATTTGTGCAAGTAATTCTTTGAATATTTGTTAACTTTGTATAACTTTTTTAGGACTGGAATTGCTGCAGTTAAGTATTTTAAGCTTCCCAAACTCTTTAAATACTAACTAAATATTTTTGAAATTCGGGATTTTAGATAGATTTAATGTGATTTTTCATTTATCTTGTCACATTTTTCCATAAAAAGTTTATTTTAGAACTTACAGAACATCAAACTTAGCTTTCCATTGGTATAACATGGAAATTCTTTTTTTTTTATCTAGCAGTTGTGTTTATATGTAAAATAATTTAAATGTAAAAATTTATATGTAAAATAATAAAAAAAATTTAATTTAATGTAATCATAATACTATACACTCAACAGCCAGTTTATTAGATATAGTTCCATATTATGCCAATAGCACCTCAGATACAGAACTTACTATTTCTTTATAACTAAGATTTTTATGACAATATGTGATGGAAGATAATTTAAAAATATCAATCAAATCTATTTCAATTTCAACAATATTCAATTGGTATTTAGAAAAACTGAAATATTTAAGTGTAACAATGCTAATTTAAATAATTGCCCTGAAAAGTTAATAAAGTTAAAATAAAAGCAATAACCATTATATTAACTATTACTAACATGCATAAGAGTATTTTTAGCAGTTCCTGTAAATATTATATTAATTTTTGCAAATTTTCAAAGTTTTGTTTTGCAGAACATGCTTATTCTTAATTACCACACAATTATGCAGTTAATGGCAGCACATCTAAATGCTTCATTACATCCATTACTCCATATAATAATTACATAATAAAGTATTCAGATGTCTAATTAAAAGCAAAATCATGTGGAAATTAAAAGTATTATATCTAATTCAAGAAATAACTTTGAGGAAAAAATGATTTGCTGATGAATAGGAGGCATGGGTTCGAATCCCACTCATCAGCAAATCATTTTTTACACAAATTTATTTCTTGAAATATATGTCAACAGGTAATCTGTGAATTTATTATTGATTAATTGTTATATTTAATTGCTGTGCATTTGCTAACATTAACTTGCTAAATGCTTCAGCCTCAATAACCCTTTAAATATTGAATGCATTAGAAATCAAGACTGAAATAGATTTTTGAGATCTTTTAATTATCTAGTCAGATATTTTCATAAAAACGTATGTAAGAAGTTGCTGAGTTCTGCTGGGTTGTTTTACCTCTGAGCGGCACTTTTTTGCACACCATGGGCTAAATGGCCAGGTCACATGGACCCCGAAGGCTCAGAGAAAGTTGGGGGAGGGGACCCACTGGAACAGCTGTTGGGAGACAGATGGTAGCCTCCCGTCAAGGCCATCCAGCGTGTTCTTTAATGTGCATAGGGTATGGCTCTCCCACACACGGGGCCACGGCTTAACGTCCCATCCGACGGACGGTGGCCTTTCCAAGCCCATTCTGTTATGAGTTACTATTGACATAGCATTGGAATGAACCTAATAAAGTGGCTGCTGAGTATATATATGTATATAGAGAGAGAGAAAATAAATATATATATATTAATTTAACAGTCAACACTATATATATATTTCCAACCATCAGGGTTGATTTATAAATTTATAATAACTCAAAAGATGTTAACCAATCAAAATCAAAATGTTAACCAATTATCATAATATTTGCTATTTTATATTTATTATAATCCAGGCTCTTTAAAGCATAAAAATTGGCTCAAGTTACCAACATTGAATTTTGATGGGAAGTTTATAAAGTTTGTAATTATTATAAATCATATTTTTAAGAACTCCATATTACACAAATTCAAGAATAATTATATGCTGAAGTTGGAATTAATTAAAACACCAGTGTAGAAGCAGTCTCAACAATTTTTTATTTTTCCAATGAAACTCAGTAATTTATCAATGTCAAAATATCTTGGAACTTCTGTTTATATATTAAAGAAATCCACTAAATATAATCATGATTTCAAAAATTCATTATGCAATATTAAGTGGGCATAAAATTCTAAAAATGTAAATAATTTAAAAATTTTACAAAATATGTCTCTTCCTATATGTGCCCTAAAAATTAGAAAATAAACCTAAAGCAAATCAATGATGCAATCAGTCACTGAGTTTGTATTCACTTCAATGGGAGCTAGGGCACTAATTTACTTACTCAAAATAAGATTTCCATCAACCTATCTTCCTTTGAAGTGAATATGAATTCAGTGGCTGATTGCACCGTCAATATGCTTTAAGTTTATTTTCTACTTTCAAGGCATATAGGAAATATTTTCCAATTTTTACTTATTTATATTTTTTGCCACTACCTACAGAAATTTTACTTTCATATATGACTCAAAAAATATTGACCACATTTTTCCTCTCTTTTGGAGTTGTGTTTGAAATAGCCCATGACACTGGAGACATGATAAGCTTTACCTTTGAGATATAAATCATTAAGAGATTGACCCCTGCAAAAATCAGCCCCCCCCCCCCCCCCCACTTATCAGAGAGTGAGAATGACGGGGGCAAAATTCAAAATGCACTGCTGGCCTCTGACAAGAATTTCACTCAAGAAAGAGGATGTTCACAATTTTTTTCAATTCCTAAGGAATGGTAGCCATGGACACCTTAACTAAAAATATTACTATAAATGGCATATCCTGCACATTCACCCAATCTTGCACCATGCAATTTTTGGTTGTTTCCAAAAATTAAAAAGGAACTTGCTGGGAAGTTTTTCAAGGGTGCTAGACCTTGTAAAATGCATTAATTGAGAGTTGCAGAGTATTTCTCAATAAGAGTACTATCAAGTGTTCCAGAATTTGGGTAGAGATTTGCAACTTTGCATAGATGCTGGAGAGGGGTATTTTGAAGGACAGTAAAAGTTTTGTTCAGTTTTAGCTTTTAAATGAATATGCACCTCTGCAAGCATATGGTACAAATCTGGTTATAAGATGTGATAGGTAAATACTCTCTTGTAGTATAATGAAACTTGTTGCTTCACCTATATTCTTTTATGTCATTTCAATACATCATGAATATAAGATCTGATAGGTACTTCACTCTTGTAGCAGAATTGCACCTTGTTGCTTCAACATATTGTGATGGCATTGACAATTCAATATGGCAAAATGCCATCTCAATTGTCAATGCCATCACAATATGCCATTTATTTATTATTAAGTATTTGTAAGTTGTTATTGGTGAACTATTTGTACCCATCTGTTCAGCATCTTCCCGAATGCGAAGCAACAAGGTGCATGTTTATCTATCAATACAGAAATTGATACATCGTTAATCTGATGAATACTGAGATAAAGAACCTATATTATAATATCTTTCCATAATATAATAAAAACATAAATACTCCCTCAAGCAGCTTATTGCCATAGAGGTCTGACAGGAGCCTGCCTGTTTATACAGTATGTCATAGTAGAAGGTCTGAGAGAATGGTGGGATCTCAGCAGAAAAACAACAAAAATGTTCATGCCTTACCCAGGGGCTCGAACCCAGGTCCCTCAAACCAGTAGCCAAGAGTGCTAACCACTCAACCACAAAGCACAGAAATATTTTCAGTTTCTCACTGCCATGTTGATCAACTTCCATGATGATTTGTTCTGCAGATTCTTTTATCATGATATACTGTAAAACTTAATGCTAGAGAGTTATATGAAATGTGGTAGTATAATTTTTTCTTCCATTTTAGAAAAAAATGAGCCATTACTTCAAAAAAGTTGAATATTTAAAGATGAATGGTCAATCCAATCTGTGGGAAAGCATAAACACACATAAAGACTATATTTCAGCTTTTTATAATTTAGCCTTTTCAAAAGTTGGCTATAGTGGTTAAACTTGAACCCTATAAAACTGATAAAAGAAAGCTTGATGATTTTAACTCCATATATTTATGCAGCAATTTGGTATCAGGTAAATTTCATAGATTATAATAATAAAGTTAGACATCAACTACTATATCTTATGCAAGGAGTAGGTGTGTTGCTTTCAACTGTTTCCAGTATGCAGAATGACATATTCAAAAATGGAGTTATGAAAAATATTACAGTGTCCTCTAAATGTTTGAGGAAGATGAATAGGCCAAGAAAGGTTAGGTAACAATGTTATATATGATCTATTAGAAATAGTCTCCAACATGAAATGCAGCAACAAAGGTAGATCAAACAAAGCTAACAGATGTTTGGAAAATAAATTTGAAAGTCTGATGGGATATTTGTAACCTTTATCATGTCTGAAGATTTTCATCCATATATTCTCCTTTTGGAATAAAAATGATTTAAATATCATTTAACTGCTGTAACTTTTTATAAGATATATAGAAAATAATGATTACTTAAAAAATTACATTTTTTGTATACTGCTGTCATTTTTTTCACGTGGAAATCAGCAGCTAATAAGTAAATCTTCACATTTAATTTTCAAAAATATTAAAGCATTTTTCTTCAAATAATTTCAAAAACAGTAACATAAAATTTAAAAAATAATGCATTGCCCCTTGGGAATATGGATTACTCATTTATAAAGAGAATGAAGTCTATCATTTTCCAACTTAGAACTCTAATAATGAAAATTAAAACTAATGGATGATTTGGAAAATGCAAATAATAATATTTCATTACCATTTAGACACACATACAAAATTTTGCATTTATCTCTGAAAACAAAAATGCTATGTTTCACCATCCCTCTTGCTGGTAATGGAACAAATTGGTGCTGTCAGTATAAACCCTCCAACCTCTACATTCTATCACCAAATTTCTAGCATGAATGGATATTTACAATAATCACTTAAAGTTCTGTCATTGTTCAACTTTAATATCTCCAAATGGTGGAAATTAAAATCAACAGAATACTTGGAAAATGTGAATCTCAATATTTCATTAGTACTTGTCCAACCCAAAAAGAATTTTTCACTTCTCTCTACAAGTTTAGCTGGTTTTTGGAAACAAGTTTTAGACCTGCACATAACAAATTGGTTTGCTCTACCCCTGCTGCCTTGGTAAAATTTATCTCCTTCTATGTTAGTAGAGGTCTGAAACTCTCTAAAGTATATAGCAGATATAGGAGATATCATTCCCTACATTGCAAGCTTTCATTTGGCATAAAACTACTGTAGTTCCCAGGTTTGAGTCCCAGCTGGGTCAGCATTGAGATTTATCTCTGCAAATTTGGAAAGGCCATCGTCCATTGGATGGGATGTTAAGTCATGGCCCTGTGTGTGGGAGAGCCATACCCTGTGCACTTAAAGAACATGTTGGATGGCCTTGATGGAAGGCTACCATCTGTCTCCCAACAGCTGTTCAAGTGGGTCCCCTTACCCAACCTTCTCTGAGCCTTCAGAATCCATGTGACCTGGCCATTTAGCCCATGGTGTGCAAAAAAAGTGACACTCAGAGGTAAAACAACCCAACCCATAAAACTAATTATGGTCAATCTCCCACCCACCCTTTGGTTAAATATTTCTCCTTCTCTTTTAAGGGAACAAAGAAATAGACATATTCCAAAGTACTGCATGATCCTCCTAAAACAGAAGTTTCTAAACTGAAAAATGGTATTGCCTCACTCAGATAATCGAACTTTCAATTCATATTCTGCCTACTAGAGTTGCTCATATACAACTTTCTAGCAAAAGAAAATTAAATATGGTCTAAGTTGCAAAAAAAAGCATACATACTATGAATATAATTTACACTGAAAAAGGAAAGCATTATTTTATTACTCAGCATATTACTTAAAACCTTTATTAACATATTTTATGAGATGGGCATTTATTATTTTATATTGTTTTTCATTTATTATCATTTTTATATTATTTTTTTCAAATCAAACTATTTTAAAATTTAATGTGAATTTTTAGTTTTTGAAGCTTTCATTTCAAAAAAAAATCTCGTGTCCCACTCATCTTAATTAGAACTTCAATTTTCACAGAAATGCTCATGCTCTTACAAAACAAACTGAACAATGGCTTTAACATACAAAAAGTAGAAATTGATGCATTCTTTATTTAAAATTCATTGGTAGCAACGATTATTTTGAATAACTGTTAACGCTAAGTTTATGGGATTTCCAATACTTCCTACCAGTCCACACTGGTTTTGGTTGATTCCAGCAGATTTGCATATAGTCTATACCAGGGGTAACCAACACTTTTTTTTTTTGGGGGGGGGGGGGTCACAGTTCACAAGAGGTGGCTACTTTAAGGTCAAAGATCACAAGAGAAGCTCATTGAGATGGTTCTGTGCAAGCATCACTATGATCCTCTTCGTCAGCCTGCACATGTTCTCTGTCACAAACTCTAATGAAGGGGTGGAGAGAAAACAGAGTAATGATTACTGACACATGTAAACCTGGCAGCAAAAGAAGGCTAGAATCAAGGTCAAATGTCAAGGATCAATCAACTTTGATCCAATGTAAAGTTAATTTACTTAATCAGATCTTTCGTGTGTAAATATCTCATAACATTGCACAAATATAATTTTTAGATTGTCTACATCAATTTTTACTTTATAGCTTGCTAGTTTTAAACCCAAGGGCTATATAACTGCCACACATTGTGAGCGATTGAGCTGAATGCAGCCCAGGGGTTGGCAACACCATGTCTATACTCTTCCCCTGGGTGAAGGGAAAATTCATGCACAGTTTGGTTCCTCTAACTCTTTTGTAGGCTAATTTCGCAAGCGATAAACACACAAACATAAACTTTCTTCTTTATATTAATGTTTTGCCATCTGATGGATACTGCGTGAATATTAATATTTAGTTTGAATAGTTCCACATTCATATCTTAAGCTTTCACTCCCTAGACTGTTACAAAGTTTTTATGACTCCTATTTTTTGTCACTCAGTTTCTTCTTACCAAAATGAATAAATGAAAATTAGATTAATACACTTAGAATATTCTTAGAATGATTAATGTTAGAGCAGCAGTACTTACTCTTAGCTACACTAATCTCAGAGCAGCACTGATCCACTCAAAAGCTGTACATACTTATCTTCTTTTCACACAACATTTTACAATATGCCACAGTGGATTTTCATTTTTCTCATATTTGAACTTATGTGCCTTAATATGTCTTTAATATCTGCAATATTTTTTAAAAATTATTTAACAATAAAATTAAAACATGAATAATTTGTTACTTCATTAGTTAGTTTTTCCATTAAATTGTTAATCTTAAATCATTTTATTCAAATGAAAAGTATGACTGTTATGAGATTAATATTTCTTAATCAGTAATTTTCACAAACAGTTCAACATTTGCAGCTGCTTGTTACATAAACCAATCGCAGAGTAACTGTGAATATCAAGCCTTTATATAAACACTTTTCACTTATTCCAAGTATTGATATTTCAGATCCACACAAACAGAAATTTATGCAATAAACTTATATTCTTAATCACAGATTTGTTTTTGCAAATTAGTTTTTTTTTAAATAAAAAGCTTATTTTCTTTGGTGTATTCCAGGAAACTTTCTATTTCACAGCTTTCATCTGTTATTTCACTTCCCAAGTATGCAAAATCATCTACTTGTTCTAGTGATATTTCACAAACAATATATTGATTTTCATACTGTGGCTCTTGATTTATTGACCATTGGATCACACTATATTTGCTTTTCATTTACTCAGTAAAAGATTAAATATTCAAGGAAAACATACCTGTAGAATGCATCTGGCTACTCATACATTAGTTCAAAAAAATTATAAAGTTTCTCCTTTTGGTTAGAATCTTTTAATAAATTTTAAAATTAAATTTTATATAAATGTATCCATAATATTAAAATATCCTATATAATTATTATCAGAAAATGGTCATCTTAGTACAACTGGAAAGATGGAGGATACATGGTCCCACACTCAGAATTGAATGAATTTTTGCATCAGATTATACCTCTCCTAGCCACTTAAGAGTTATCAGAATTAAACAACAAAAAGAATTTAAAATTATGAAATGCCTCAAAACTAACACAGGATGCCTTAATTTTTTTTCTTTTTTTTTTTGCATTTCCATACGAAATTTCCTTCTTACATTTTGCTATTGAATACTATCAGAATTTTGAAAATAACTGTCTATATAGAAATTGTCTAACAGTTTTCATCACTAAATATTTAGCAGAAAACATTTTCGAAGACATATGGGAATCGAACCCGCATCTCTCCAGAAACATGCCAGAGTGTTCTTACCAGTTGAACTAATGTCAACTCGTCTTTTTTCTGCTGATTTTTAAGAACTAACTTTTTTAAACTCTATCATCGAGATATGCAGGCCAACCATTGGCGCCATCTATGATCTCGTGTGGCAACCATTACCTTTATATTGCACAGAGTGAGATGGAAATGAATAATAGTCTCATCACACTATTTAGCATTATTAATGATTTAAACATAGATGATAATTGCAGCATGACCTGATGCTCTTTTCGCATTGATAAATCAATAAATATTTAGCGGAAAATTTTTTCTGCTAAATATTTATTGATTTATCAATGCCAAAAGAGCATCAGGTCATGCTGCGATTATCATCTAAGTTTTCCTCACTCAAGAATGTGAAGTGTTCCATCTTACTCTACTATGTTCAATATAATTCAATCATACTGTATTTACCTTTTGCTTTCACCATACTGTAATTTCCTTATAGTATATAATACATTTACAGTCATATTATGTATATATGTATATAACTTGATATTTAGCTTCACTTCAATATTTCAAATAATTAATTCTTTAAAACAAATGCTTTATAAAACAATTTCATCAAGCATTCTTATTTCACAAAGAGAAAAAATATTGCATTTAAAATTTTAATACATGCAAAAACTATTAATACTTATAACAAATGAAACTTTGAACTTAGCTAAAAAAAATTGATAAATTTGTAAAATGGAAGAGTATTTAAATATTATGTTTCAAAATACTCTGATAGATGCAATTTTTAAAAGATTATAAACTATAAGGCCTAATTTATATATATATATCAGTTGAATAATGTTAAAACTTTACTTTCATTTTCTAAACTATATATTTTTATTTTACAAAAATCCGAAATGATTAAAATAAGTATGGGAAGAACAATTAATCATATGCAAAAGAACAATTTCTTATTTAGTGTACAAATCAGAAAAACAACTACGTTTAAAAACAGCAACAATTTACAAATAACGACCATATGTGCTACTTTATTCATATAACTTCCGGAAGGTAAATTTTCTTCAAATATTTAATACACTAACTTCCTGATGATTAAAGCACAATTTCTCTTTTATATGCATGAAATTAGAAAAATTTTATTTCTTCTATATTTTCCATTAACTTACCGACAATCGCCGGTGTGCTACCATATGGCAGGTAACTGACCCACACATTCATGTTGACAGGTGGTCATGCACCCGTGGTATACGTCCCACGCAAACTTTGAAGCATGTAGTAAAGCTTTTGTATGAATTTTATTCTCTAGCACTATAAATTCTGTTTTTAACAAGAAAAATTCACTACTATTTATAACTAGATTAAACATTAACCAAGGCTTTAAACAGCAAATTATACAAACTTTAAAATAATACTGATAAATCTTTATCTCACATGTACAAAAAATAAAATGTCAACAACGAGGAACACAACGCCACCTACTTTCTTTCCTGCATTTTAGAGAATGTTTTACTGGTGCCAGTATAGATAAATAAACTTTCCCAATCCTCACAGACCTTCTACTATGGCATATAAACTGACAGGCTCGTGTCAGACCTCTGTGGCAAGCAGCTGCTTAAGGGGGTATTTATTATTTTTTTCATTATTTATTTATAGTTAAATAGCTTTAAATTATGTATTAGGAGAGAAACAACGATATGTGTTTGTGGAATGAAGCAGAAATGTCACACTCCTATTTCGTTTATGGTCTCAGATTATTCTGAGAGTTTGTTCCTTTATGTATTACCCTATTACTCATAGTTAAGAAGAAAATCATATTAATCTTCAAAAATTTATTTTCTAGGAATATAATTTTGCTTATTTAGGAGCATCGAATCTTCACCGTGATATCAAACTTGCCTTGGCAAACATACAACCATGGAGGTAGGAAGAGGGAGAGGTGCCCTTACGATATCTTAGCATAGGTCGCTAGTGTAGCCCAGTGTAGAGGTCCTGTATAGTTAGAGTCAGGCTGGCCTTCTTCTTCTTCTTATACATCCTTCTTTCTAAGCTGGACCTATTTGTAAAGGGGACCTCGGCCCCCTTATCATCAGGTCCATAGGCATAAAGGGCAGTGGGTGCAGATGAAAACGGCAAAGACTGGCCAGCACAGTGAAGGCTGGCAATCGTACATTTTGGCAATTGGGCTTTAGGCCGCAGGCCGCCCAGTGGTGGACAGGCTGATGTTGAACGGTGAAGGAGAATAAATACCAGTTGCATGTCATGTGAAGGGGGGAGGGGGGTGGAGAGAGATAGAGAGAGAAGTAGTGTATATATATTTTTTTAATAATTTTCCGAGTGGCGAATGTTATGTTATTTTTTGAAGTTGTGGCCATGGTTGGTTGCCAGTATGGTAGATTTGAGTCAATCAAAGGGGGATGAAATATTTGGTGGGGGGAGCTGAGACGGTGGGATAGGTAATACTCCTGTGTCAGGAAGATGGAGGAGGAAATATTTATGGTAGCTTATATAACTCCAGAGGTTAGCATTGGGTTGCCCTGCAATGCAGTGAAACGTTGCGCAGGGGTAGATCAGGGAAAAGTCTACGTTCAGTAACAGGCTTATATATGGGAAGGAGTATGATAAATGTAATTTTTTTTTGGAGGAGAAGGGAGGAAAATGATGTAGCTACGTTATATGAGTTGGAAATCAAATTTATGTGTTCAGTGTGTGGTGGTTAGTGTTTAATTTTGTAGAGCCAGTGGAAGGTCAGCCATGAGCTTGGGGTGTGTGGCAGGAGTGCAGTTTAAGGTTCCCATCAAAGGGTAGTGGGAGATGTGGTGAGATTCCATATGTATATTAGGTATGATAATGTGTATAGAGATGTTATGTTCTGGGAGAGATTCCATGTAAGTTATTGGGTTAAAGAGAAATATAAAAGTTTCCAATATAGAAATAAAGTTTTCCTTTATGTGACTTTATTTTATATAGTTAGATTGATTTTTTTTTTTTTTTTGATGATTTTATACTATATATTTATTTTTATCTAGTTTCTATGGAATAAGTTGTCCAAAATGCATCTTTTGATGTCCTATGGGGATCTTTTATTGGCATCTGGATCTTTTAGTGTCCCAAGGATCTTTTAAAAATGAGGTAGAGGCCTTTGGAGAGGCAGAGAGGCTTTAGGGGAATCTCCCAGTGCTGTTGATATATTGGGCCAAGGCCCTATAGTGGCTTTTTATATTATTATGAGTAGGACCAAGAATTGTTTGGGCAGAGAAATAAGTGGTTCCCAGTGTGATGAGTGTCTGGAAGAGGGTAATTCTATGTATTGTGCATTTGGTGCAAGGTAGAATGTAGTGTGGAATGTCTTCTATCACATGGCATGTAGTGCAAAGAGCAGATAGTACGTTTTGTATCATGAAAAGGTCCTTGTTGAGATTTGTTCTGCCAGTGCGTAGTTGATGAATTGCTATTTGGGCTCTTCTTGATAGGTAGTTGAGATGTAGTGTGTGTGGGATGGCAGCAATGGTGGCTCTGAATGTATTTTTAATTGTGGCCTGTTGGATCCAGTTTTATGTCCATGTGGAGTGGAAGAGTTTCTGGTTATTACATTAGTTATTACATATTCTGGTTATTACATAATCATCACAATTAGGTGATGATTATATGTCTCAGGGGTGTGATAATTAGGTGTAGGGATATTGTGTCCTTGTTTAACAAGATGGTCAGCAGTGTCATTATGGGTTATGTTACAATGAGAGGGTATCCAGTGGAATGTTAGTGTTTTGTGAGTGGCAATTATATTGTGTGAAATTCTGTGAATATGGAAAAGAGAGTAATTTTGTGATAGGTTGTATGTATGTTCGTTGATGCTGCGCAAGGCAGATTTTGAGTCAGTGATAATATGTATGCTGTGTGTATTTTGTGTGGAGGACCCTTCCAAAGCCATATGTATTGCAGCTAGCTCTGTAGCAGTACTGTTTTCTGCATGGTTCATTTTGATTATATGTGAGAAAATTGGTTGGGTAGAGTGGAAGGCAGAAGAGCCATTTGTTGTGTGTGGGATGTGGGAGCCATCTGTGAATATAATGAGGTCTGTGGTAGGAATGTTTGTGATGAGTTGTTCCGCTGCAAATTTTAGTTCTTGTGGGAAGTGGTTATATTTTTGGGTGATGTGTGGTAGTGTGAGATTTATGGAGGGTTTTTTAATAGTCCAATAGGGGATTGTGTATCTAGGGTTGAAAGGTTTGATTTTTCTCTATGTTGAATATAGTGGGTGCTGCTTTATGATTTGTGCAGTGGGGGATGTGTTGGTAGGAGACTCAATTCTATTTATAGTGGGGTGTTTGGGGTTTAGATGTTTTAATTTGACGTAGTGTTTGCAAGTGAGTTTGTGTCTGATGTTGCCGAGGGGAGGCATGTTGGCTTCTGCCCATGTGGCCAAGTTTGGGCAGCCAGTTTTAAGACCCAGTGCAAGTCTGATGGCTCTGGTTTGTATGGTTTCAAGTTTGTTAAAAGATGTGGGTGAGATAGTGTTTAGAGCTAGCAGGCCATACTCCAGTCTGCTGTTGATAAATGTTTTAATAAGGGTGATCATAGATCTGTCACTTGCACCCCAGCTAGCTCTTGTGAGGCTGGCCTTCTTCTTATACATTCTTCTTCTAAGCTGGACCTATTTGTAAAGGGGGCCTCGGCCCCCTTATCATCAGGTCCATATGCATAAAGGGCAGTGAGTGCGGATTAGAGTCTGGCCTTCTTCTTCTTCTTATACATCCTTCTTTCTAAGCTGGACCTATTTGTAAAGGGGCCTCGGCCCCCTTATCATCAGGTCCATAGGCATAAAGGGCAGTGGGTGCAGATGAAAACGGCAAAGACTGGCCAGCACAGTGAAGGCTGGCAATCGTACATTTTGGCAATTGGGCTTTAGGCCGCAGGCCGCCCAGTGGTGGAGAGGCTGATGTTGAAGGGTGAAGGAGAATAAATACCAGTTGCGTGTCATGTGAAGGGGGGAAGGGGGTGGAGAGAGATAGAGGGAGAAGTAGTGTATATATATTTTTTTTAATAATTTTCCGAGTGGCGAATGTTATGTTATTTTTGAAGTTGTGGCCATGGTTGGTTGCCAGTATGGTAGATTTGAGTCAATCAAAGGGGGATGAAATATTTGGTGGGGGGAGCTGAGACGGTGGGATAGGTAATACTCCTCAGTCAGGAAGATGGAGGAGGAAATATTTATGGTAGCTTATCTAACTCCAAATGTTATCATTGGGTTGCCCTGCCATGCAGTGAAATGTTGCGCAGGGGTGAATCTGGGAAAAGTCTACGTTCAGTGGCAGCCTTATATATGGGAAGGAGTATGATAAATGTAATTTTTTTTTTTGGAGGAGAAGGGAGGAAAATGATATAGCTACGTTATATGAGTTGCAAATCAAATTTATGTGTTCAGTGTGTGGTGGTCAGTGTTAATTTTGTAGAGCCAGTGGAGGGTCAGCCATGAGCTTGGGGGTGTGGCAGGAGTGCAGTTTAAGGTTCCCATCAAAGGGTAGCGGGAGATGTGGTGAGATTCCATATGTATATTAGGTATTTGAGGCTGGCCATCTCGGTGATTCACTATCATTGGCTGATTGAGTCACGTGGTTTATGGGCTCCGTGTTTTGTCGAACAAGCCTATAAGTTAGTATGTGTACCAAGTTAAAACTTGTCAGTTGTTATAGTTTTATACAGTTCTACCACTTTTTTCGCTATAAAAGCTGTCGTATTTTATGAATGCCTCACTGTGCTGCATTTGGGTGTTAAAATTTCACTGAAGCAAATAAATTAATTAATATTTTTTTTCCGAGAAACTCCATCAGAAGACGGCAATCGGCTGCAAAAGTGAAATGAGCTAACTGAAAACCAACAAACAATTTCTTTTAAGATTCGTTTGAAAAACGAGCTAATGTTTTCACTTTGTCGTCTGCCTATGCCAATATCTGTCTGTCTGTCTGTTAACTGTTGTCTGTCCATCTGTCTTTCCACCTGTCTGTCCATCTATAGACAATAAATTTTTTTTTGCTTTTAGAACTAAATGAAAAATTCTTTTGGGGTTGGATAGGTGTGGAACATATATTGAGATTAGCAATTTTGAAAATTTTCAATAGTTTTAATGGCGCGGGAAAATTTTCAATAGCTCTAGCGATGGGAAAAGATGGAAAATGCTAAAATTTCAAAGGAATATTACGAACTATTTACACTGGAAATCTGAAATTTTGGTAGAGGAGTAAATAATAATGTCTGAAGGTTTAAAATGGCAATAAGGTTTTGTCGCCTTAGCCAAAAAGGGATGCGAAAATAAAACTTTATTTAAGAGATAAACAAAACAATATATAATTTTTTTTTTGTTTTACAGGCACTAACAAAATAGTAATGATTTAAACAATATTTGATAATCTCAGCGTTACCTGTAGACGTTTAAACGTCTATAAATCAATAAATGTCTATTGTGAAAAAAGACGGGGTTAGTTCAACAGGTTAAAATACTCTGACATGTTGCTGGAGAGATGTGGGTTCGAATCCCGTATGTCGGCGAAATTGTCTTCCACAAAAATATTAATATTTACATTTTTCGGATTCCCTTCAGTGGAATTTCCAGTGTTAGAGTGCTAAAGGCGGTATATAAAAACTCGAAAGGCGACCTTTAACGGCGGAAAAAGCTAGAAAATACCAAATCTTTAAATAAACGTTGCAAGCGATCTATTTTTGCTAGAAACTTAAATTTTTTTGTCATAGAGTATAATGGTCAAGTGTTTTACCCCAATAGTAATGATTTGTCCCATTGGTAAAATTCAACTTTTCTGCTTTTCACTTTTTTTGTGCATTATAGGTACTAATAAAATATCAATAATTTATTTTCTCAATTATATAGTAATTCATAAATTCCACTGTTAGAATGTACTGAAATGTAAAATAACTATAAGAATGCATATCGCCTCTGGCGCATATGGGAATCTCATTTTCAAAGAGAATGAAGTTCTTCCTTTGCCTACTTTATAACTTCTTAAAAGTTTTAATTATGGATGTTCGTGTTGTTTTTCTCCTGAGGTCCCGCCATCCTCGTGGACCTCCTACTATGGCATATAAACTGGCAGGCTCCTGTCAGACGTCTGTACAAGCAGCTGCTTGAGGGTTTTTTACATATTTTTTAATATATGATGGGAAAATGTGCGTAGTAGTATTTTATTATTAATTATAAAACATAAAAAAGTATGTCTTTTAGTTCATAAATTTAAAAAGTTGCTTTTCTCTCGCTCGTCTGAAAATAGTGGGCAGATCATTACTGTTAGTAGAATCTCTACCATAACAGAATTCTGCACGCCGAAATTTCTACCATAAACAGATCACTCGAAACATTCTTTAAAAGTTTTGCAGTTTCGAAGTTTAGTGATCTCTAATGATATAAATTAAAACTACATTTGAAAATGCGAATTACATTTCATTAGTAACCAACTAAAAAAGAGATTTCCAATTATCTCTTAAAACAAAACCGTTCCGCTTTTTACCTACTTTGGGCTTAGGGTTAACTCATTACTGTCAATGGAATTTTCAAGACTGTCACATTCCACCACCAAAATTTTAAATTTCTAGCATAACTACATCGTTTGCAATATTCGTTTTAAATTTTGGGATTTTTCGATGTTTTCCAACCGTTAGAGGGCGCAATTATAGATTTTGGGAAATTCGTAAAATGCAAATTGTAATATTTCATCAATACCTGTCCAACCAAAAAGAAATTTTTAATTTATCTTTAATAACATACAATTTTGTGTTAAAACAAAAAAAGTTGCATTCACCTCCCCGCCTTCCTTCCCCCCCCCCCCGGGTCTAAAGGGTCAAGTTATTGTTGCCAATGCTAACTTCGTAACCTTCACATTTCAACACCAAAATTTCAAACTTCTAACATAACTACATCGTTTGGAATATTCGTTTGATATTTTGGAATTTTCAACTTTTTCCACCATTAGAGGGCGCAGTTATAACTTTTGGGAGATTCGAAAAATGCAAATGTAATATATCATTAATACCTATTTAGCACAAAAATAATTTTTTATTTATCTCTATAAACAAAAAAATTCGAAGTCTACAGGACAGGCAACAAAGCGAAATTATATTTTTTTTTATAGAAAAAAGCCTTAAAATTTACTTTTTCTTTTTTTAGCCGTTTTCTAAAGTGCTTCCAATCATGAACACTGAAATCTGTATCAAATATTACCGTACCCTTTTCCGGAATCCATAAGTACGGTGCAATACCATTCAGCTATGTACGCTAAAAAATCGGAGCGACAACAAAACATGGCGTCCAATTATGAGATGGTCAACCTCTACCTATATAGGATCTCTAGCCCAGTGTAGCCTCACAGAACGGCGGTAGCCATGTTGTTGCTACTCAGAAAGCCGCACGCTGCACGTCAAGTGCGATACATATCGTATACTTTATACGAATATTGCTCAATAAAATGCAATTGTTTCATGTACAAAAAAGGAATTATTTCGCCGAATATTGCTAAATCGATTTGTTTTCTCTAGTTAGAATTATTATTATTATTATGTCTAATTATTATTATGTTATTAAATAAAACAATAAATCTTCCCGAATTACTTTTGGAGAAGTCTGAAATAAGGAGTATGGATGATAAGTTGCCACATTTAGTGACCGAACACATCTTGTAAACGTGGAAACGTACATGTAATTGAACAGAGAAAGATTTTAAATTTTTGAAAGAGATGAAAGAAGAAATATTTTATTAAATGAACTAGTTGATAAATTAATAAGACATAGTTTGATAGTTTTCTTTAATTAAGAAATTTCATAGCTTAGGTAGATAAATGATTTAAATATTTGTCTTAATACAAAGTTATATTAAAATTATTAGATAATTCCAATATTATGTCTGTGGAAAGCTAACTTTAAAGTTCTATACAGAAAAGAAACCCCCCTCGGCGATGATGCTAATCCCGCCCAAACCCAATTATGAAAAATTGGAGCAACCATGGAGGGTCAAGTATAATACTAATAATTTTTATCAATGGTTTCTTGATTTTTAATGGATCTGAAGATTTTAACTGTTAAAATGTTCAATTGTTCAATAAATGTTTATTAATGTGCATTCCTTTCATGTTGCGCTTTTGAAAAATGCTAGAATATAGAGGGATTATAATAGAAAATGGAGAACTCTTATCTCCTCTGGAGAATATGGGAATGAATGATGTTTTTTGTTTACCTATTTTTATATACTCCCCCCCCCCCCTCAACACCCAAAAAATATCCTGTCATCTTATACGAAATCTCAAACTTGTTTACCTGCTTTGAAATCAAATACAGGTGTCTTTGTAAAATTGTATTTTAGCCCCATATTATATGCCTGACACTAAAAATAAATAAAAAAAACTGTAAAATTTTATCCCCTATAGAATATTATTTTAATCTTTCACGTCCAGTGGAGTATTTTAATAAATGGTAAACCCTACTCAAGTCTTACTCTCGAAACCTTCACCCCCCCCCCCCAAAAAAAAATAATAAAAAAAATGAATTCTGGGTATGTGAAGTATTGTAAATATTGGGCAGAATGAGGGCAATTGAATAGAGGCAACAAAAATATATTAAACGTACATCTATTCGTATTTTTAAAAAAAATTTTAAAGACCAGTTGAAAAAAAAATACCCCCTCAAGCAACTACTTGCCACAGAGGTCAAAATTATATACTAAAACGCTGTCCCTGCTCGACCTGGCTCCCTCTTTTACTCTGATCACTTCGATTCCCCTTCCCTCGGGGCTCAGTCGTTAGCGCGCCAGGCTCATCATCTGTAGTTCCCTGGTTCGAGTCCCAGCTGGGTCAGCGTTGAGATTTATTTCCGCAAAAATTCCCCTCCCTGCCCACGGTCAGTAGGGGACACCGATGGGCTTGGAAAGGCCGCCGTCCGTCGGATGGGACGTTAAGTCGTGGCCCCGTGTGCGGGAGAGCCATACCATGTGCACGTTAAAGAATACGCTGGATGGCCTTGACGGGAGGCTACCATCTGTTTCCCAACAGCTGTTGCAGTGGGTCCCCTCCCCCAACCTTCTCTGAGCCTTCGGGGTCCATGTGACCTGGCCATTTAGCCCATGGTGTGCAAAAAAGTGCCGCTCAGAGTTAAAACAACTCAACCCAACCCCCTTCCCTCACTTTATTTTCTAGATCTGGGCATGCACTCGCCCAGCTTCTAATGGTCCTGCACCTGTAAAATATTTAAATATACACATTTGAATTTAGCAAATTTCTTGCCACTTTTCTTGGAAGTTGCGAAAAAAAAACGTCCTTTTTTCTTAAATTGAAAAAATGTTTTGTTGCAATGAATTTTGACAACACGCCATTGGAATGATTACATATTTATCCGAAATGATTTCGCAAAAAGTATCCATCATTACAACATTACTTTTTAAGAAATCATAATTACTGCCTAATATTATATTTATCATGGTCAAACATGCTAACTTTCTTTGAAATTAAACTTCTTAACTTAGGCTCCAATACCTCCTCGGGAATGAGCGTTGAGTACAATCCAACCTCGTTGCTATAATCGCAATAAACTTTTCTACCTTTCATATACAAAAATAGATGGCAGCACTTGATAGGTAAGAACTTTACCAGCATGGTAGAAACATCAATTTATCAGTTCTGCCAGCTGTTTCTTCAAACTTGGGATAGTAGTAAACAACAAATTTGCTGTAGACATCAATAACTTAGAAATTGGGGTGCTGGGTATCTTAGAGTCCCCCATTTCTAAGCCACTGGTGGGTTCCTAAAAATATATAATATTTTACTGTTACTTAAAAAGTTTTTTATTCTCTAATTTTCAATAGTAATGTAACACTTAAATGTAATTTCATGTATTGATAATATTAACATAAATAAATATTTTATTATTCCATGAAATTTTTTTATGTTTTTTAATATAAATTTCAAAGCTCATTAATCTACCTAAAAGTTTATTCGATTACAGAAATTTTTACGAATATTTGGAGAAAAGTCTACAGTTTAATTATACCAAAAAGTATAAATTAACACGCATGGGCATAATTTTATCATTCAGCCCCTTCAAATGTAAATTTATATTTTGTGAGCCCTATAAAATGTAAAGTTCCATTTTAAGCTTCACCAAATATCAAGTTCCATCAAAATGCAAAGTTCAATTTTTAAGCTCCCTCCACAAATATCAACTTTCATTTTTAGCTCCCCCCCCCCATATATCTAGTTCAAATTTTTGGTCCTCAAATATCAGTCATCAAAAAAATCAGTTATCATCCAAATTTTTAGCATCATCCAAACAAACATCGTCTTATTTTTTAGCCTCACCCTCAAACTCGCTCAGTTTATAACCACTGGTAGACATCTTTGAAACTTTATGTTTGTGTGAATGTTATGACATGAACACGCAATTCAGTATCTAAATGCCACAAGAAACATTTCAAACTATCATAGCGATCACGTTCTGAATAAACCTTGACAATGATCTAGAGAATGTGGCCTCAACCGACTACAAGCAGCCCAACCGGATCGATGCTTGGTCAAGTCTATGAAATTGTGTTAGCTGGGTCATTTTGTTATTGCTAATGAATTACTATGTAGAAATGAGAGTATTCTTAATTTTTTAATCTTCCATCTATCTGAATTATAGCTTTTAAAAAGCGTTGAAATTTTGAAATGGTCAAAATTATTTGTCCCTGAAAATGAACAATCCATTTTCTCCTTAGGTGACTGGACTTTATAGTTCTCTCATATTAATTATTTTCTGCTTGACACAGCTCTCAGTTTTCTAACATTTGAAACGCATTTTGAGTTCATATCATCAGCAGTCTTGCAATGTCCTTAACATTTTTTCTCTTACAAGTCGTATATATCGTTTATATACAGGATATTTCCCAACGGGTCCTGGGGGCTCAGTCGGTAGCGCGCCAGGCTGGTAATCTATACTTCCCAGGTTCGAGTCCCAGCTGGGTCAGCGTTGAGATTTATCTCCGCAAAATTCCTCGCCCTGCCCACGGTCAGTAGGGGACACCGATGGGCTTGGTAAAGGCCTCCGTCCGTCGGATGGGACGTTAAGCCGTGGCGCCGTGTGCGGGAGACACATACCTTGTGCACGTTAAAGAACACGCTAGATGGCCTTGACGGGAGGCTACCATCTGTCTCCCAACAGCTGTTCCAGTGGGTCTCCTCCCCCAACCTTTTCTGAGCCTTCTGGGTCCTTGTGACCTGGCCATTTAGCCCATGGTGTGCAAAAAAGTGCCGCTCAGAGGTAAAACAACCCAACACAACAACCCAACGGGTCCCAAAGGGTTAAACTAGAAAAACACATAACGCCTCTGGAGAATACGTAATGCAAAAGTCGACTCATGAGAATGAAGATTCTCATGAGTCGACTTTTGCACAATGTTCCTTAATGACGCTTATAAATTCAGTTTTAGCAGCATTTATTAAGATCTAGTTGGTTGTTTGGGTAGTACGGCGCATTTGCGACTACGTCTATAATGCACCACGTTCATATAAGAAAAAGCAGTTTCAGTTTCATCACTTTGCTTCCATATTTAGTGATGGAATAAACAAAGTAAAAAGTGCTCTTTAATAATGTGAATTTTAACACTTTCGAGTCAAAACATGATTCATATAGGCCTCAGTTTAGAACTGAGTTTTCGACAGGATTTGCTTTTTTGTTATTAGATTAAAACAATTTCAGTTTTAAATAAACTCCGTTAAATTATAGAAATTCAGTTGAAAGCACAAATATTGTAATGAAAAATCCTCCACCAAAGAGTTGATTCAACAGTGGTTCCAAGTGACAGTTAAATCATCACGATTCTCCTGTGAATGGAATGGATTTAATGAGGTGGCGATACAACGTCATCAATAGTGATCTTAAACATTAGACTAACACTGCTAGTTTTTCAGGACAGATTTGTAAGACGGAAAGAAGTTTTTGTAAGAAAGAAACTATAATGCATTTGATAATTGCCAGAATGTCAAATGATAATGAGCTACAGCAATAGATCCTTTTTCTCATCAGGATATAAACATAACATCCATGACTTACTAGGAGGCCAGGCTCGTAATCTGTAGTTCCCAGGTTCGAGTCCCAGCTGGGTCAGCGTTGAGATTTATCTCCGCAAAATTCCCCGCCCTGCCCACGGTCAGTAGGGGACACCGATATGCTTGGAAAGGACGCCGTCCGTCGGATGGGACGTTAAGACGTGGCCCCGTGTGCGGGAGAGACATATCCTGTGCACGTTAAAGAACACGCTGGATGGCCTTGACGGGAGGCTACCATCTGTCTCCCAACAGCTGTTCCAGTGGGTCCCCTCCCTCAACCTTCTCTGAGCCTTCGGGGCCCATGTGACCTGGCCATTTAGCCCATGGTGTGCAAAAAAGTGCCGCTCAGAGGTAAAACACCCAACCCAACTTACTAGGAGTTCAAACTTGGCTTAGCTTTTACATGCAATACTAAATAGAAACTAAAGTGAGTTTACCGTTGGTTGTTTCTTGCCTTCGATCTGACAGCTACCTGAGCACAGAGTTAGCAAAGTATATCGAAAGAATATTCTCAGTTCTTTCATACGCAACATTAATCGCCTCAGCTGAGCGATAAAGAGTTTTCGTTCCCATAACTATTAAAACTGAGTTAAATAATAAATTAAGGAAAGGCACATACTTCGGATGAGCAGTAAAGCATACTAGGGTGTAGCTGTCTTTGATAAAGTATACCTTATGTTCGTATTTCCTCAAACTCCTATACCGCCCTGCCCACGGTCAGTAGGGGACACCGAGCGGCTTGGAAAGATCGCCGTCCGTCGGGTGGGACGTTAATCCTTGGCCCCGTGTGCGGGAGAGCCATATCCTGTGCACGTTAAAGAACACGCTGGATGCCCTTGACGGGAGGCTACCATCTGTCTCCCAACAGCTGTTCCAGTGAGTCCCCTCCCCCAACCTTCTCCGAGTCTTCGGGGTCCATGTGACCTGGCCATTTAGCCCATGGTGTGCAAAAAAGTGCCGCTCAGAGGTAAAACAACCCAACCCAAACTCCTAAAACTTGTCCCTGAAAAAAAAATCTACATAACTGAAAATGTTCAGAATAAAAGTTGGAAATTTTTCCTACTCTAACTTTAGACCAAGAACTGCACCATCTTCAAGTGAGAACAATTTATTTATTATTTATAATTTATTCCATATCAGGGTAAAGCCAGTGTACAAGTAATTTTTGACAACACTGGTCCTGATTAGAAAACTGGATGTAACCTTGGCATCTGGCATGGGGCACAAGGGTAACAGGATCATCATACAGAACTGTAAAGATACGATAGCAATTGGATAAGGTTCATGCCAATACTTTAGTATATGAAAAGAAACTATGCACTTTTCATTACGAAACTGCCATAATTTCAACTTCTGAATCTGTCCCTCTTGCTGTAATTGTTCGGTTAAGGATATGCCGAATCAATGATTATGCAATATTTAAAAAAGTAAAAAAAAAAATCCCTCTCAAGTAGCTGCTTGCCACAGTGGTCTGAAAATTTTTGCACCTACTTAATTTTGAAAAAATCGAAATAAAGTTCTCTTGATATTACTTTAATCATTTATTACAGCATCTGTTAAGATTTATTTAAATAAGTCATCAGTCATCAGCCCATGCTTAGAAAGGTAGCTGTTTAGTAAGGGGGAGAGCGATTTTTTTTTATCAAAAATCTTAAGCTATCGTGAGATTTAGTGTGTTTTTTTTAAGTACAGTGGACCTTCGTTATTGCGCTGCTTGCTATACCGCGCACTCGGTTATAGCGCGGGCGATGTTCGCGATTAGTTATAGATAGTGTTTGTTTTTACATATTTTCAAGCGTACCTTATGTACGTAAATAAAATAATAAATATATGTACTTATTAAGATGTATAATTTTGTTATGTGAATTTTAATAAAACACTTAATAAATAAATTGGTTTTTTTATTAAAATACATAATATATATAGTTGATGGGATGTTTCAGTATATAGCTCAAATCGTTCTGAGTAAATTTATTGTGTCGCCACCGCGCCGCTCGGTATAACGCGGTGTTGTTTCCCGCCCTACATGCTTGTTATATCGTTGTCCACTATATATATTTCATGCCACTACTTAAGCCAGAGATTCTTAAACTTTAGTTAACTGCGGATACCCATTTTTAATCGGTGAATTTGGCAACTCCCTACATTTAGGCAGTAAACATGACGGATCCCCGGATGTTTAGTTGGTAAACAAAGTGTGCCACTAAGCAAATCGATATCGTTTAGGTTTATGTAACCTTAACCTCGTTCCGGTTTAAACTATTTCCCTCCGTTTCAGCGATCTTCAACACATTTCTTGAAAAATACGGGTAATATGTACAGGTTTAATATTTTGTCACCTCCGTTTTGTCACCTCCGTTCTATCTTCAGGTTACTAGTATCCTGAAAGTAGGGGTGAGGGTTGAGTTGGGTTGTTTTACCTCTGAGCGGCACTTTTTTTGCACACAATGGGCTAAATGGCCAGGTCACATGGACCCCGAAGGCTCAGAGAAGGTTGGAGAGGGGACCCACTGGAAAAGCTGTTGGAAGACAGATGGTAGCCTCCCGTCAAGGCCATCCAGCGTGTTCTTTAACGTGCACAGGGTATGGCTCTCCCGCACACGGGGCACGGCTTAACGTCCCATCCGACGGACGGCGGCCTTTCCAAGCCCATCGGTGTCCCCTACTGACCGTGGGCAGAGCGGGGAATTTTGCGGAGATAAAGCTTAACGTGACCCAGCTGGGACTCGAACCTGGGAACTACAGATTACGAGCCTGGCGCGCTACCGACTGAGCCACCTCCGCCCCGCAAAGCACCGAACTTCTGCTATTCACTGACTTTTGCGCCACTACAAGCATATGCTGAAATTTCCTTCCGATGCAGGACTCTATTCAGTGAAAATATCTTCAAGAAAAAAGTATTACCTTTGCCTATTTTAACATTTCACCGACGATCACTTCCCCAGGAAATTTTGCGCCGCTCTGTAGATGACTGCTCAGTGCAGTTGAAAGTGCTTGGTTCCTACAAGCATGAAACTAGCACATTGCAGTGCCTCGTTTACACTTGTGTAAATAAACCCAATCGCCAAATAAAAACGTTATCCATTCTTATGAGTTTTAGTTTTGTTAGATGCGGTGGGCATACATTGTCAAACAGGACCTTGTTAGAATTGGTGTGCAGTGGCCAGATGCAGCAGATGTAGCTCAGGACAGAAAAGGGGTGGCTCAGTCGGTAGAGCGCCAGGCTCGTAATCTGCAGTTCCCAGGTTCGAGTCCCAGCTGGGTCAGCTTTGAGATTTATCTCCGCAAAACTCCCCGCCCTGTCCACGGTCAGTAGGGGACACCGTTGGGCTTGGAAAGGCCGCCGTCCGTCGGATGGGATGTTAAGCCGTGGCTCCGTGTAAGGGAGAGCCATACCCTGTGCACGTTAAAGAACACGCTGGAAGGCCTTGACGGGAGGCTACCATCTGTCTCCCAACAGCTATACCAGTGGGTCCCCTCCCCCATCCTTCTCTGAGCCTTCGGGGTCCTTGTGACCTGGCCATTTAGCCCATGGTGTGCAAAAAAGTGTCGCTCAGAGGTAAAACAACCCAACTCAGGACAGATATGCTTGGAGAACTAAATTGTAGGGTCTGGTTGGACCTCCGTAGCCCATGGCTGCTTGAGGATGACGATGATGATAAAAATCACTCGATGAATTTTATTAATTTATTTATTTTTATCCTGACCCGAAACCTCATAATATTTGTTTCGAAATTTCCTCATGTTAGGCACAACGGTTAACAAGCACGGTAGAGTTGGGTCACAAGGACCCCGAAGGCTCAGAGAAAGTTGGGGGAGGGGACCCACTGGAACAGCTGTTGGGAGACAGATGAAAGCCTCCCGTCAAGGCCATCCAGCGTGTTCTTTTTAAAGTTGCACAGGGTATGACTCTTTCGCACACACGGCCACGACTTAACCGACTTATCCACGGCTTATCCGACGGACGGCGGTCTGTTCAAGCCCATCGGTGGCCCCTAAACTTATATGGTAATAAATTTATATTTGCGAGTGGCAAGAGGGAACAATGGGGAGACTATGAGGCTGCGCAGTTGCCGCTTCGACGATTCTCATAGATTAAAAGTCAATGACCTACTTTTCACATTCCAATCAACCAATGATCTACAAGAATTATCGAAACGACAACTGTGTCGTCCCATAATCTCCCCATTGCTTTTTGAGGCGGGGATGGCTTAGTCGGTAGCGCGCCAGGCTCGTAACCTGTAGTTCCCAGGTTCGAGTCCCAGCTGGGTCAGCGTTGATATTTATCTCCGCAAAATTCCCTGCCCTGCCCACGGTCAGTAGGGGACACCGATGGGCTTGGAAAGGCCGCCGTCCGTCGGATGGGACGTTAAGCCGTTGCTCCGTGTGCGGGAGAGCCATACCCTGTCCACGTTAAAGAACACGCTGGATGGCCTTGACGGGAGGCTACCATCTGTCTCCCAACAGCTGTTCCAGTGGGTCCCCTCCCCCAACCTTCTCTGAGCCTTCGGGGTCCATGTGACCTGGCCACTTAGCCCATGGTGTGCAAAAAAGTGCCGCTAAGAAGTAAAACAACCCAACGTTAAAGAACACGCTGGATGGCCTTGACGGGAGGCTACCATCTGTCTCCCAACAGCTGTTCCAGTGGGTCCTCTCCCCCAACCTTCTCTGAGCCTTCGGGGTCCATGTGACCTGGCCATTTAGCCCATGGTGTGCAAAAAAGTGCCGCTCAGAGGTTGGATTGGGTTGTTTTACCTCTGAGCGGCACTTTTTTGCACACCATGGGCTAAGTGGCCAGGTCACATGGACCGCGAAGGCTCAGAGAAGGTTGGGGGAGGGGATCCACTGGAACAGCTGTTGGGAGACAGATGGTAGCCTCCCGTCAAGACCATCCAGCGTGTTCTTTAACGTGCACAGGGTATGGCTCTCCCGCACACGGGGCCACGGCTTAACGTCCCATCCGACTGACGGCGGCCTTCCCAAGCCCATCGGTGTCCCCTACTGACCGTGGGCAGAGCGGGGAATTTTGCGGAGATAAATCTCATCGCTCAGAGGTAAAACAACCCAACCCAACCCACCCTTACATAGATTCCACTCTAAAAAACAAATACTGTTTTCAAACTTCCTTAAGAAGTCTTCTGCCTGGAGCTTCGCAAAGCTTCATAAACCGCTAACGGGAACTGGAGTGCAGGAAATTTCCTGGATTTGGCCAAAAAGTAGAAGTCAAGAATTACTGTGTTCAACTGCTTGTGAATATCTTCCCATTTCTCAGATGCACAGTGATTACGGCAGACTTCAGAAATGCTAAAAGCTGTGTCCGTTTATTGCAATCTATATAGCAATAATTAGCTGAATATTTTGCGAATTTTAGCCTAACTAATCAATCTGAAATTCTTGAAACGAAGCTAAGACATGAATCGGGTCAGTTTCGACTGCTGTTGTCGTTATTATTTCCCCGTGATTCAAATTATATCCGCTAGCCTGTTGAGAGACCTAAATGAAGAATTGTTTCGGAGTAAAAAAAAAGCAGTCGATTTTATCGACCAGACTAACTCAGTTTTATAGGTCGTTGGACAGGCTACAGTTGTTTACTATGCCACCCACCACATTCTTTAAAGAGAAAGGAATGTAATAACTTCCGCGGTAAACAAATCTCATCAGGAACGTTTTGTAGCTAAGGGAACGAGATTTTACAAAGAGAGAAATTTTTAAACAGAATTAGCAAAAACTGCCGGTTTTTGCCTCTGAGTGGTCCATTTTTGTACAGAATGGACTAAATAGCCTGATCACAAAGACCCCAAGGTTAGAGTGTGTTGGGGCGGGGGTGGATCAGTCGGTAGCGCGCCAGGCTCGTAATCTGTAGTTCCCAGGTTCGAGTCCCAGCTGGGTCAGCGTTGAGATTTATCTCCGCAAAATTCCATGCCCTGCCCACGGTCAGTAGGGGACACCGATGGGCTTGGAAAGGCCGCCGTCCGTCGGATGGGACGTTAAGCCGTGGCCCCGTGTGCGGAAGAGCCATACCCTGTGCACGTTAAAGAACACGCTGGATGGCCTTGACGGGAGGCTACCATCTGTCTCCCAACAGCTGTTCCAGTGGGTCCCCTCCCCCAACCTTCTCTGAGCCTTCGGGGTCCATGTGACCTGGTCATTTAGCCCATGGTGTGCAAAAAAGTGCCGCTCAGAGGTAAAACAACCCAACCCAATACTGTTCGGATACTTTTTTGAGCGACTGTGCATTGGGGATTGGAACATTAGACTACTAGCCTGGAGTAATGCCGATTGAGCCATCCACAGCAGAGACAACCTGAAATGTATATTTTATATATGTGGAACTAGAGAATGGAATCTTTCGAAATTCTTAATAAATTACGAAAAACAAAAGTATTTACCAAGCCTTCAGTAGTTCTAGTCAGGCGCAGATCTAAAAAGAAAGGGGAGGGCAAACAATCTCAGTGAAAAGAGGAGGGAGCGGGGAAGATCGACTCAAATTTAACCGGAACGCCATTAGGTATAAATTTTATCCCTACGTTTTAATAGTCTTTAACAAATTTCTTCAAAAAACACGGTGGGTTGTTTTACCTCTGAGCGGCACTTTTTTGCACACCATTGGCTAAATGGCCAGGTCACATGGACCCCGAAGGCTAAGAGAAGGTTGGGGGAGGTGACCCACTGGAACAGCTGTTGGGAGACAGATGGTAGCCTCCCGTCAAGGGCATCCAGCGTGTTCTTTAACGTTGGGTTGTTTTACCTCTGAGGGCACTTTTTTGCACACCATGAGCTAAATGGCCAAGTCACATGGACCCCGAAGGCTCAGAGAAGGTTGGGAGAGGGGACCCACTGGAACAGCTGTTGGGAGACAGATGATAAGCCTCCCGTCAAGGCCATACAGCGTGTTCTTTAACATACACAGGGTATGGCTCTCCCGCACACGGAGCCACGGCTTAACGTCCCATCCGACGGACGGCGGCCTTTCCAAGCCCATCGGTGTCCCCTACTGACCGTGGGCAGTGCGGGGAATTTTGCGGAGATAAATCTCAACGCTGACCCAGCTGGGACTCGAACCTGGGAACTACAGATTACGAGCCTGGCACGCTACCGACTGACCTCCCCCCCCCCCCCCCAAAAAAAAAAAAAAAAAACATGGTTAATATATATAAGTTTAATATTTTTATCGCCTCCTTTTCTGTTATTAGCATTCTCAAAGGGGATGGGGTGGACATGATCCTCCTGGGCGGGGATTGGTTCAATCGGTAGAGCAACATGATCTGCTTGGAAATGGCACCATTCGTCTGATGGGACATAAAGCCACGGCCCCGTGTGCCGGACAATTATACCCTGTGCCCTTTAAAGAATACTCTGGATGGTTTTGAGGGGAGACTTTCATCTTGTTTCCTAACAGCTGTATCCAGTGAGCCTCCAACCTTCTCACAACTCTTGGTGTCCTTATGAGTTGGCCATTTAGCCTGTTGTGTGCAAAAAAAAATGCTGCTCAGAGATAAAACAGTAGATAAACAGAGATAAAAAAGAGATAAAAAAGTGCTGCCTAACCCAAAAGATCCCCCTCCCCCTAGTTAAGAGTTATGGACATACACGGATTAGTTTTTTCCTGGGAACATTAATTCAGTGATCATTCAACTCCTTTTTTGCCCCAAGTGCGAGGAGTACTTCGACAGTGCATAAAGACCCAGAGGACTCCTTCCTGTTTGCCATATCAAAATCATATCGAAGCAACACCGGAACCGGAAATAGTGGGAAGAAATGCGCTCTTTCCGATCAGATTGCAAATACGTAGATGATGTCTGTTTATATGCTGCTGGCTCTGAGGCGAAAGCGACAGCACCTGCTGGCGTTCCATATTTACAGTGATGAATGTTATTCGATTCTGAAGTGTCATTCTAAAGGTGTACTTTATGGATGGCTTTCTTCGGATTTTCCCCAAGCACGATGCCTACTACTATTTTTACTGCAGACTTGATAAGTTCTCTGATGCGGTATGAAGACCTTCGAAAACGCATAATTCACTCCGTCAGGAAGTACAGCTTGATTTAACAACTGCCAATAATATGGGGGAGGGAGTGGCTCAGTCGGTAGCGCGCCAGGCTCGTAATCTGTAGTTCCCAGGTTCGAGTCCCAGCTGGGTCAGCGTTGAGATTTATCTCCGCAAAATTCCCCGCCCTGCCCACGGTCAGTAGGGGACACCGATGGGCTTGGAAAGGCCGCCGTCCGTCGGATGGGACGTTAAGCCGTGGCCCCGTGTGCTGGAGAGCCATATCCTGTGTACGTTAAAGAACACGCTGGATGGCCTTGACGTGGGGGGGGGCTACCATCTGTCTCCCAACAGCTGTTCCAGTGGGTTCCCTCCCCCAACCTTCTCTGAGCTTTCGGGGTCCATGTGACCTGGCCATTTAGCCCATGGTGTGCAAAAAAGTGCCGCTCAGAGGTAAAACAACCCAAGCCAATAATATGATTACTTTTCCTATTCTTAGCGCGATGGGGACTTAAAACATAAAGAATAGAACCCGCATTTCGGATCATTCCGCTGATCATACTTGATAACCACTACATTAATTGATTAGTTTTCCTTTTATTTAATCAATAGCAAAATTTCATTTAATACATTCCCAGCAAGTTTAATACTTGTTTGTCAGAAATGAGTTGGGTTTTTTCACCTCTGAGCGGTACTTTTCTGCATACAGTGGGTTAAATATCCAAGTCACAAAGACCCCGGGGATTCAGAGAAAGTTGGAGGAAGGGTTCACTTGATATCTGTCGTGGAATGTCATCACATCTCGAATGTCATGGAAATAGATGGAAGCCTCCCCTCAAGGACATTCTGCTTGTTCTTTAACCTGCAAAGAGTACGACTCCCCTACACATGCGGCCGCGGCTAAATGTCCCAACAGACGGACGGCGACCTTTACATGCCCATAGGTGTTCTCTGTCTGACAGAGTGCAGGATGAGATGTTAGCGGAGATAAATCTCAACGCTGCCCAGATGGGATTCGAACCTGGGAACTGCGGATTACGAGTATGGCTCATTACCAACTGAGCCAACCCCCATTCCTGTCAGAAATAGGAAACATCGCACAAATTGGTGCAATTTTTGGTAGATATATTGAAACAAATAAATTTAAATTCCAGTAGCTAAAAATGCAAAACTGTAAGACAAAACATTTTTTTTTATCTCTTAAAATCAATTGTTGCCCTTTACCAACGCCTCTGGGTTGGGTTGTTTTACCTCTGAGCGGCACTTTTTTGCACACCATGGGCTAAATGGCCAGGCCACAAGGACCCCGAAGGCTCAGAGAAGGTTGGGGGAGGGGACCCACTGGAACAGCTGTTGGGAGACAGATGGTAGCCTCTCGTCAAGGCTATCCAGCGTGTTGTTTAACGTGCACAGGGTATGACTCTCCCGCACACGGGTCCACAGCTTAACGTTCCATCCGACGGACGGCTGCCTTTCCAAGCCCATCGGTGTCCCCTACTGACCGTGGGCAGGGCGGGAATTTTGCGGACATAAATCTGAACGCTGACGCAGCTGGGACTCGAACCTGGGAACTACAGATTACGAGCCCGGCGCGCTACCGACTGAGCCACCCCCGCCCCCAACGCCTCTGGAGGTAAGGGGGAAAATAGCTGCGTACTTATGAACCCTTTGACCACCACACTCTACGACCTAAATTAGAAATTTTTACACGAATAGTTCGTTTACAATACTCGTTTAAAGTTTCGCCATTTTCTAACTTGAACGTCTTCTAATGGTGAAAATTAAAACGATTGGGAGATTCGGAAATGGCGAATCTCGAAGCTCTTGGTACCTATCCAAATCAGGGGTGGCTCAGTCGGTAGCGCGCCAGGCTCTCAATCTGCAGTTCCCAAGTTCGAGTTCCAGCTGGGTCAGCGTTGAGATTTATCTCCACAGAATTCCCCGACCTGCCCACTGTCAGTAGGGGACACCGATGGGCTTAGAAAGGTCGCCGTCCGTTGGATGGGACGTTAAGCCGTGGCCCCGTGTGCGGGAGAGCCATACCCTGTGCACGTTAAGGAACATGCTGGATTGCCTTGATGGGAAGACCATCTGACTCCCAACAGCTGTTCCAGTGGATCCCCTCCCCCAACCTCTGAGCCTTCGGGGTCCACGTGACCTGGCCATTTAGCCCATGGTGTGCAAAAAAAAACACCGCTCAGAGGTAAAACAATCCTATGCAAATCAAAAATAACTTTTTATCTATCTCTAAATGCAAAAACAACAACAAATTGAGTGTCTACAGAAGAACAGACAGATGGATCTAAACTAAGCTAGAAAAGTTCCTTTTCTGAAAGCAAGCAAAAACATTTAAAATTATAGGACATGTCATTTCATAAAATATTGGTCTTAACTAAACAATATTATTTTTTACTCAATCCTGAAAAGTTTTAATTCCCGTGAACCTTTCATCACATCCGCCTATCTCGAATGTCATGGAAAACTTAACTGATATGATCAGTCGGTAGCGCGCCAGACTCGTAATCTGTAGTTCCCAGGTTCGAGTCCCAGCTGGGTCAGCGTTGAGATTTATCTCCGCAAAATTCCCCGTCCTGCCCACGGTCAGTAGGGGACACCGATGGGCTTGGAAAGACCTCCGTCCGTCGGATGGGACGTTAAGCCGTTGCTCCGTGTGCGGGAGAGTCATACCCTGTGCACGTTAAAGAACACGCTGGATGGCCTTGACGGGAGGCTACCATCTGTCTCCCAACAGCTGTTCCAGTGGATCCCCTCCCACAACCTGTGCAAAAAAAGTGCCGCTCAGAGGTAAAACAACCCAACCCTGATATGATCAATGAGAACTATATTCGAAATGATTTGAATAAAAATGAAGCTTGGTGCCCCCTGCAGGCTAGGTTCCTGGAGCCATGGCTCCGCTTTAATCGAGCCCTGATTATGGCGTACCCAAGAGAGGGGAGGTGGATGGGGAGATTATTGCTTTTTAAATCTACCTTGAGTTCTTTAACAACGCATATTTTCTAATGCTGTCCCCAAAAATCAGAAAATAAAGCTTTCCACTCTCTCTTCCCAGTTAGATTTAAATATATGAAACCTTCCCCTTTCTGGTTACGCTACTGTGCCATACATTTCAGCTTTCATTTTTCTATAAGAAACCAATGCGCATAAGCTAACAGGTTCAAAAGAGCAGAGGAAAGAAATTTATTCAAGTCTAAAAATAACCGTTTCAAGATCCTCTTAATCAGGTCATTGGACGATGCACCCTCACGCGTCTGTAACCGGGGTGATTGTCTGCTATGAACTAAAATCCTCAGGTAATTCGTGGGTCACAGGAAAAGGACCTGTGCTACTTACGGTTGTGTTAGGGTTGAGTGAATCTGCGTCAAAGAAAGCATCGTGATACTACTTCCTACCTACTTTCGAGGAGAAAAGAAATACCCATGTTTTTATAAGCAATCAGGCATGTTGTTCTGAGATCTCATCAAATCAGATACTGATTATGTTAAAAGAACACTATAGTTGGAACCTTAGAAGTTCTGCTCTAATATAGGAAGGATTCTGCAATAAGGGTGTATGAAAGTCGAGATTTATTTTTCTTATTAAGTAGGCTATCTAACTGCAAAGCGGTTAACAGATTGTCTACGGAGCTTAATGTAACCTAGGTTCGAATCCCGAATATGGCACGATTTTTCTTTCTGCTTAGTTTTTCGACTTCCTCTATGTCTTTCTCTAGGTCGCATTACACTGACGGGATTCCGTAGAACTTCTTTGACAAGTGAACTGCTTGAGGAGTATTTATATCATTTTCCTTACTTTAGTTGGTATATAATTTCGTTAAAAAAATGCTTAACTGAAACGTTTATTTAAATATTTATTCAAGAAATGAAAATTTAATCTCTAGTTATTACAATTTAGTACATAGAGTTGGCAACAACTACGCATTCAGCGTTTGCCAGAAATAGTGGAAGGGTAGTGAAACAAATTTTTTATTTCGTAATGTGTCATTGTTTTTTTGAATGAAAAGAAACATAAAATTTTCAAATTCGAGGGAGGAGGCAAGTACCCTTTTATAGCTATAGTTTTCACTTTATCATCTGTTGACATTTAATTTTTGTTTTTAACAAATAAATGCAAATTTCTTGTTTTATTGGATAAGTACTAAAAAATTATTACCATTATCATTTTCAAAATCTTCCAACAGTTTAAATTTTTGTAAAGAGCGCAAAAATTGGAAAATGGCAAAACTTTTGACTAATATTGTAAACAGTGATTAATACCAAAAATTTGAATTTTGTGTATTAGAGTGGGGTGGGCAAACGATTTACATTGATAGCCCGATTTGCTCATTTACCCCCATAGGAGAGCATTTTTGTTTACAGAGAAAATTTAATGTTTTTTAAATAGATGGGACTAATAACACATTTTCATTTCCATTGTCCGATATCATTTATTTAGAATTTTCACCTCTAAGAGGGAGAAAAGTTGGAAAACGGTAAACTTCTTTTTTCTCTAAGTGAGCTCTAAAGTTGGAAACCGATAAACTTCTTTTCTCTCTCTAAGAGAGCTCTAAATTTGGAAAACGATAAACTTCTTTTCTCTCTAAGAGAGCTCTAAAGTTGGAAAACGTAAACTTCTTTTCTCTCTAAGAGAGCTCTAAAGTTGGAAACCGATAAACTTCTTTTCTCTCTAAGAGAGCTCTAAAGTTGGAAACCGATAAACTTCTTTTCTCTCTAAGAGAGCTGTAAAGTTGGAAACCGATAAACTTCTTTTCTCTCTAAGAGAGCTCTAAAGTTGGAAACCGATAAACTTCTTTTCTCTCTAAGAGAGCTCTAAAGTTGGAAACCGATAAACTTCATTCACTTTGAAAACGAGCATTCGATATTCTTCAGAAACAATTGGTCTTTCAATTTACTTCGGAGAAAACACATATTGAAAAGACTGATTAGAAAAAAATTGTATAACCTTTTCGGGGGTATCAATAAAATCAATTTTCGGGGGTATCAATCAATATCAATTTTCGGAGGTGTCAATCATGGTGGAACAAGAAATTTTCCTTTAGGGTGGGGAAGTCTAGAGATTAGAGATCCGGATTTCCACTCTTTTATAAAACTCTCTTTATAAACAAAAGAAAAAAATAAAATAAATATTCCCTCAAGCAGTTGCTTGCCACAAAGGTCTGACAGACTCTTTTATAAAAGAGTGGAAATCCGAATCTCTAATCTCTAGACTTCCCCATCACGAGGGAAATTTCTTGTTCTTCCATGACTACATGATTCTTCAGTCAAAGAAAGGCCCATATATATAAAAAAATACACAAGTAAATGATCTCCGTGAATTTTGATCTGACGCTACCCAGAAGAACCTTTGTAGTAGAAAATGCTGCTAAGAACAGTTTTCTTGACTTCGCTGCTGAGTCCCTGTGAGGGCTGTTCTCAGAAAAAAGAAGCACCAGTCCCTCGATAATCTTCGCTATTCCATTTCTTTCCCTAGAATTTGAAACTTTGAAGTAGTGAATCAGCATCCAATGGATTATTGCTGTATATTCTGTCAACAAAAATCTAGGAAATTTCCCACAAGTTAGTTTTCTTCAGCTCTTATATTATATAAGTTATATTCGAGTTGAATCCGAAAATGAAAGCTAATCCAGTCTCCAAACACGGAGTAAAATTTAAGAAACAGCGACTTTATTTTTAGTTGTTTATTTTACAGTCCAAAAAAACCCGAAATTTTACACCTTCCCCTAAAGTGGCAAGAATGAAAAAACAGAAGTGGCTTTAAATTCTATGCCCCCCCCCCCCCCCACCTCCGACCTTAAGAAAAAAAAAAAAAATCACTACGCACTGAACTTTATCAGTCAATAAAAATTTATTTTCTTCTTTGTGCTTCGAAGAGCACTTCATGAAAATAATGTCTTAGTAAAATTCCTGGAACATAGCACAGTGCTAACTGAACTTCCTACATTGCAGGAAACTTTTGCAGTAAACTTGCCTAGAAGGAGCAGTTGACCTTGAATCTCACCAACAGGTTCTGCCAGTGCACAATTAAACGATAGATTCTGTTATTTAACAACGCACTCATTTGAGACCGCTTGTTTGATGCAATAGAATCGATAGAAATTCCGGACACCCGTGCATCCGAAGAAACTGGACTCTAAATATAAAACATTTCTACAGGTGCATATTGTTTTGGACTCAGTAAACAGAAAATCAGATATAATACGGTCCACCGTTACGGAAATTAAGAGTCACGTAAACGGCTGATGATTTTCAACCTTTGGGAAATTTCTCTCTATTAGTATATATTATACATCTAACAACAGTTTGTTAAATGTGAAATTAAAACAGTTACAACAATTTAATTCTGGACTTTGAATTTCCAAAAGAAAAGCTATGGATTTCGTCGAGCCATATTTGATTTGTATGAATGATTCAGATTTCATTGAATCGTATTCTCCTATCCAGAGGTATTTGGGTTGTTTTACCCCTGAGAGGCACTTTTTTGCACACCATGGGCTAAATGGCCAGGTCGCATGGACCCCGAAGGCTCAGAGAAGGTTGGGGGAGGGGACCCACTGGAACAGCTGTTGGGAGACAGATGGTAGCCTCCCGTCAAGGCCATCCAGCGTGTTCTTTAACGTTGGGTTGTTTTACCTCTGAGCGGCACTTTTTTGCACATCATGGGCTAAATGGCCAGGTCACATGGACCCCGAAGGCTCACAGAAGGTTGGGGGAGGGGACCCACTGGAACAGCTGTTGGGAGACAGATGGTAGCCTCCCGTCAAGGCCATTCAGCGTGTTCTTTAACGTTGGGTTGTTTTACCTCTGAGCGGCACTTTTTTGCACACCATGGGCTAAATGGCCAGGTCACATGGACCCCGAAGGCTCACAGAAGGTTGGGGGAGGGGACCCACTGGAACAGCTGTTGGGAGACAGATGGTAGCCTCTCGTCAAGGCCATCCAGCGTGTTCTTTAACGTGCACAGGGTATGGCTCTCCCACACACGGGGCCACGGCTTAACGCCCCATCCGACGGACGGCGGCCTTTATTAAGCCCATCGGTGTCCCCTACTGACCGTGGGCAGGGCGGGGAATTTTGCGGAGATAAATCTCAATGCTGACCCAGCTGGGACTCGAACCTGGGAACTACAGATTACGAGCCTGGCGCGCTACCGACTGAGCCACCCCCGCCCCTCCAGAGGTATTAAGTGGTGAAAGTAGATTTTATTTTTTTACACTTCAAAGCAGATTTATATGTGGAAAATCACGCACAAGTGGTCACTTCACTGAAATCATCTTACAGGGTAAGAGTTTTTTTTTTACAGGAGTAGTCAAGTGACTCCTGTAAAAAAAAATTACAGGAGTAATACAGTGTGCCGTCCCGTGGCCGAGTGGTTAGCGTGCTTGGCTACTGATCTAAGGGACCTGTGTTTGAGCCCCTGGTAAGGCATGGATGTTCGTGTTGTTTTCTGCTGAGGTCCTGCCATCCTCTCAGATCTTCTACTGTGGCATATAAACTGACAGACTCCTGTTAGACCTCTGTGGCAAGCAGCTGCTTGAGGGGGTATATTAATAAAGTGAAGTGTATGGTGACGTAATTAAAGTGCCCCAGTATTTTCTATTTCCCTCTTTGTTTCCGCTAATGATTATAGCGAATGATTTAGAGGTTTTTAATGTGGAATAAATAATAATATGCCTAAATACTTGCTTAATCCGTTGTATTCGCGAAATTCAGCCTTATTTAAAAATAATAATAATCTTTAGGGTTGTTATCTAATGTAACGTTTTTAAAGTGATTTTAATTCTTAAAATCAAAAACAAAATTTTTAGGAAGAAATATGAGCTTTTTACTTATATTTTAATTTTCATCACTCAATTTGCAGAGCATTTTTTTTGATTGGGTTGTTTTACCTCTGTGCTGCACTTTTTTTGCACACCATGGACTAAATGGCCAGGTTACAAGGACCTCGAAGGCTCAGAGAAGGTTGGGGGAAGGGACCCACTGGAACAGCTGTTGTGAGACAGATGGTAGCCTCCCGTCAAGGCCATCCAGAGGGTTCTTTAACGTTGGGTTGTTTTACCTCTGAGCGGCATTTTTTTGCACACCATGGGCTAAATGGCCAGGTCACATGGACCCCGAAGGCTCAGAGAAGGTTGGGGGAGGGGACCCACTGGAACAGCAGTTGGGAGACAGATGGTAGCCTCCCGTCAAGGCCATCCAGCGTGTTCTTTAACGTGCAGAGAGTATGGCTCTTCCGCTCAAGGTGCCACGACTTAACGTCCCATCCGACGGACGGCGGCCTTTATTAAGCCCATCGGTATTCCCTACTGACCGTGGGCAGGGCGGGGAATTTTGCGGCGATAAATCTCAACGCTGTTCCAGCTGGGATTCGAACCTGGGAATATAATTATATATATGTAATTATTCTGATTGAGGGGAACAATGAAGAAATAAACGCGAAATTGATGTGGTGGAAACATTATTCTAGCATTTGTAAGCAAAGTTAAACAGTGTTTGCACAATAGATTAAATATCAAAAAATGTTCGTAATGCAGTAAAACTTGCAAAAAAATGTTCGTAATGCAGTAAAACTTGAAATACATATCTTTAAGGCCTGGGGCGGGGGTGGCTTAGTCGGTAGTGCGCCAGGCTCGTAATCTGTAGTTCCCAGGTTCGAGTCCCAGCTGGGTCAGCGTTGAGATTTATCTCCGCAAAATTCCCCGCCCTGCCCACGGTCAGTAGGGGACAAGCTTGGAAAGGCCGCCGTCCGTCGGATGGGACGTTAAGCCGCGGCCCCATGTGCGGGAGAGCCGTACCCTGTGCACGTTAAAGAACACGCTGGATGGCCTTGACGGGAGGCTACCATCTGTCTCCCAACAGCTGTTCCAGTGGGTCCCCTCCCCAACCTTCTCTGAGCCTTCGGGGTCCATGTGACCTGGCCATTTAGCCCATGGTGTGCAAAAAAGTGCCGCTCAGATGTAAAAAACCCAACCCTTTAAGGCCCTAAACTGCAGCTTAGTTAGCTTATGCGTTAGTCCTGCCCTGCTTACAGGAACTTAACCATTACCTTGAATACTTAACGATTCTTGGAGAGAAGGCTTTGGTTCGAGACAGGAAGTTCCCCTTTGCACTCCTTTGTCTTCAAAAATCGAGTAGCTTGGTATCTAAAGGGTCAAAATCTAATAGTGTAATTAAAAATCGAGAAGTTTTTCTTAAAAGAAAGGATCAGCTTTTTTTAATCAAATGCCCGATTGAAAGAACATTAAAGTATAAAAAAACATTAACTGTAACACTACTGAAAAATGTCTTATCTAAGCTGTACCAGCAAATACTTTCTGCCGGTATGGCATACCAACCTACTTTCACCACTGGAGATATCTGAAAATAAGCTCAACGGACAAAAAACGAGTCACCCCTGGCTGAATATCACCTAATAGCGCGTAGCGTTTACCTAATATAGCGTAAACAACCGAAATCCTGTCTGGCATGGATGCCACCAGTGTGTGGATGTAGTGTACATCAATATTCATCCACTCTTTCAGCAGCAAATGCCGCAGTTCGGCCAGATGGCTAAGACGGCGCTTCATTCATTGCCCCAAATAGTTCCACAAGTTTTCTATGGGATTCAAATCCAGGGATTTGGCTGACCAGTCAATATGTTCGAAGGCTTCAGAATGCTCGTCATGTCA
Source organism: Ryuthela nishihirai (assembly GCA_038380435.1). Taxonomy (NCBI): domain Eukaryota; kingdom Metazoa; phylum Arthropoda; class Arachnida; order Araneae; family Heptathelidae; genus Ryuthela; species Ryuthela nishihirai. The sequence continues at coordinate 16,275,318 of JAWZYU010000017.1, read as the reverse complement.
ATCTGACACACTTCGAGCCCTGTGCACGTGACAATTGTCATCTTGGAAGACTGGGGTATCTTTCTGGTGTTCACTGTGGAGATGCTGCACAAAACGCAACATGTGGTCATCTAGTAGCTCCATATAGCCCTTCTGGTTCAAGTATGACTTCACCACAACCATAGGACCCATTTCCTCATACGTGAAACATCCCCAGAACATCACAAAGCCTTCTCCAGCTTGAACAGAAACTTGCACACAGTCTGTATGGAAGGCTTCATGCAGCTTACGATGTACCCGTCGCCTCGCATCATTCGAGTACAAGCAAAAACGTGATTCATCCGCCCAGATCACACGCTTCCAGGAGTCGACAGTCCAGTCTTTCTGGCGCTAACTAAACCGTGCAGCCTTGTGCAGAGCTGTTAACATAGCTTTCTTCCACAGTACTCTGTTCCAGATATCCATGGCCTGCAGTTCTCTTCGGAGTGTTCATTCGGAAACAGCTTGTAGGCCTGCATTGACTAACTGGAGTAATTTCTGCCTCGTTGCAAAGCAGTTTGCCCTAAGAGTGTGTGACACACTGCAACGGTCCCTATTGGTGAGCACAGTCTTTCTGCTGCAGTTCTGGCGACGATTAGCAGTGGACTGCGATGCACGCCATTGCTGGAAGACCCTTTGGACAGGGAATTAATCAAAATGGCAAGTCCCAGATGTACTGCAGCATATGGCTGCACACCATCTATGGGGATAATGCCATGCTCTCCACTAACTACGGTCGGGGCAAGACAGTGCCATAAAGACACAGCTCATCCACATCCTATGGCGAACAGTCTTATAGAAGGAAAGCTCATATATCGGTCAAAACCTAAATTTAATCTGTTCCCCAGTTAGCCACAAAAATGGATATATAAATTCAAGTTGACTCGGCCCCCAGGGTGGAGACTCTTAGTTTGGCTTTTCCATCGATAAGCCTGTCAACCGGGGATCCCACTCCCAGTCACAAGCCCTCAACATCTACCTCTCCATCAGGGCCGACTTGCGGCCCCCTAGCATATAGCCTGCCACCCACTTCGGGGCTGCACCCTAGGACTTCTCAGATGCCAGGATGAGTCCGCCTAATCAGGTGCTCAAAGTCTTTTCAACAGGCCCTCCCTCCACTTCACAGCATCTCCATCGGGGTTGGTGGCCCACGTGCACACCAGAGAACCGCGAGCCAACTCTACTTCACAGAGGCACTGTAAGACCCCACCACCACGTCAAGATGGTCCCCTTTTGCAGGGGAAAGTACCTTTGGACAGTATGTTTCGACACACGTGCAAAGGCAGCAACTTCTTGCAGAGTAGGTCCTTTTGCTCAGCTAAACGCAATAACACCTTTTTGCCACTCATTCACATCTTTGGCATGGTCCGTGTTTCACGGAGTAACTAACTCACACGTCGCATACTACCACTTCCTGTCACTGTATGAACCCCATAGCGCATGGCGCAGTTATTTGTAGGATGCGTTTATTACTGGTGCTTCCTCTGTTGCTGTTGAATGAACGTAACCCTCTTATGGCGGGAGATGACTAATTTTTTGTCCGGTGAGCTTATATTCTTCAGTTGCTGTTATCTAGATGTAGAATTTTGCTTTTGCCCTTATTTAGGGGGAAGAAAGCATGGGGTGATATATTATTTTATAGCCCATGACACTCCCCGCTTCACAAGCTTCTATTTGACACATAAATCATTAAGTTTTTCCGTCGCGTTGGAAAAATATAGTGGAACAACTGTTTTCACCAACGCACAAAACGACAAATTAGGAGCGAAAAGCAATGAAGAAATAGGTAAATTGTTGGGTTGACCTCTGAGCAGCACTTTTTTTGCACACAATGGGATAAATGACCATGTCACAAGGACCCTGAGGGCTCAGAGAAGGCTAGGGGAGAGGACCCACTGGAACAGCTGTTGGGAAACGGTAGCCTCCCGTCAAGGCCATCCAGTGTGTTCTTTAACATGTACAGGGTATTGCCCTCCCGCACACGGATCCACGGCTTTACGTCCCATCCGACGGACGGCGGCCTTTGTAAGCCGATTGGTGTCCCCTATTGACCGAGGGCAGGGCGGGGTGTTTTGCGAAGATAAATCTCAATGCTTACCCAGCTGGGACTCGAACCTGAGAACTGCATATTACGAGCTTGGCGCACAATCGACTGAGCCACTCCCGGAAATAGGTGAAAAAAGCATTACTTGTAACGTTGAGTTGATGCATTTTGTTGATATTATGTCATTCTTACAAAGTAAAATACATTTCTAACAGTGTTACTGCAATTATTTCCCGTGTTCAGTTATGCTTTTAGTAAAATAAAAAAATAAAAGACTAGTGGCTTCTGTTTGCGATGATACCATAGGGCACATTCACATCATATATACTATGTTGAAAATAGTCTTGACACATTCCATGTTATGTGAATGGAAAGCCACTTTCAAAGCTCCCTAACATTGAAAATAAACCTTTTACGCAAAAACTGTTATTGGCGATAAATTGTAGATGTCACTCAAATCTCTCTAAATATATATCCCGCAATATTCGTTTAATATTTAAAGAATGAATGGAAGCTTAAGCATTTATATCTTCAACTTTTGACACTTGTAAAAAATACTTCAATAGATAAAACACAACTTACTCGTGTAACAATTTGTTCACTAACATAAATTTAATATCTGAAGTTTGTATGATGATTTTCTAAGATTTCATCAATTTGGAGGCAATGTGACAGTCAATTTTCAACAATCTTCGATAAACATTTAAAGAATCATTGAAGCGGGGCCATTTAATAGCGGACACTTTCCCATTGCCTCCAAATTGATGAAATCTTAAAAAATTGTCATACAAACTTCAGATATTTATGTTAGTGAACAAATTGTTACAAAGGGGCGGGGGTGGCTCAGTCGGTAGCGGCCAGGCTCCTAATCTGTAGTTCTCAGGTTCGTGTCCCAGCTGGGTCAGGGTCGAGATTTATCTTCGCAAAATTCCCCGCCTCTATCCACGGTCAGTAGGGGACACCGCTGGTCTTGGAAAGGTCGCCGTCCGTCGAATGGGACGTTTAATCCGTGGCCCCGTGTGCGGGAGAGTCATACCCTGTGTACGTTAAAAAACACACTGATGGCCTTGACGGGAGGCTACCCATCTGTCTCTGAGTCTTCGAGGTCCATGTGACCTGGCCATTTTAGCCCATGGTGTGAAAAAAAAGTGCCGCTCAGAGGTAAAAAAACCCAACCCAAATTGTTACAAGAGTTGTGTTTTATCTATTGAAGTATTTTTTCACAAGTGTCAAAAGTTGAAGATATAAATGTTTCAGCTTCCATTCATTATTTAAATATTAAACGAATATTGCGGGAAATATATTTAGATATTTGAGTGACATCTACAATTTATCGCCAATAAGTTTTGCATAAAAGGTTTATTTTCAATGTTAGGGAGCTTTGAAAGTGGCTTTCCATTCACTTAACATGGAAGTGTCCGGACTTTTTTCAACATAGTGTATGTAGACCTTACCTTAGGTGTTGACTTAGCTGGATTAGAGTGTAGCAATACATGTGGTGCAGCTAAGGTGGCCGTATTGACAAGGCAAAGAAAAAACATTTATCAGAGATTGAATATCAGAGCACATACAGTCACAAAAAACTATATCAAGTATCAATCAAAAAGGAGCCATCCCGCACTTTAGAATACTAGTAAGAGTAGTAGAGGCAGAAAATTATGAAGCTTATTTAGATTTCATGCATTTAGAAAAAAAATTTAAAGACCTGTAAAGCAGATGGTGAAATGTTATGCATTGAAAATCAGTATCTTGCCCCCCCCCCCCCTCTCGCCTTTTTTTTAAAGATATTTCCGGGTTGATTGTTTTCTTCCCCCTATTATGCCGACTTTTCCAATTGTTGCTATGATTTAGATGTTAATGAGTAGGTCAGTCACGCTAAAGCGTTATTTAAAAATCCATCCATAGTAAATACAGATTACCCGTAGAAATAGACTTCGACAATTATTAAAAACATCTGAAAAATATTATTGCTGACGCGGCGGGAATCGGACCCGCAACTCCTAGATACTTGTCAATTTCCACAGGCACTCTCTATATTTACTATGGATTGATTTTTAAATAATAGACGCCTACGCGTGATTAACCTACTCATTAGCAACAATTAGAAAAGTTGCCTCTCCTGCAGAATATAGATGGTGCAAAGTCCGCTTCCCAAATGGGAAAGCCTGCAAAAGGACCTCCCAATAACAGTGACGTTAAGTAAGTGCAAAGTCCGCCACATCTCAGTGAAAGATTTGTCTTATTCTGGAAGATTTGTGTCTGATGTATGGTTTAACAGGTAGATAGCTATGGTATGTATCTAGAGCAGTGGTTCTCAACCTTTTATGCTTCACGTACCCCTTGTATAGATAAAACTATAGTTATAACAATGGTTATTTTTACTTTGAACTCTCACTGCGTACCCCACGTTGAGAACCCCTAGAGAGTTCGATTCCCGCGGCGTCAGCGATTCTTTTCAGATGTTTTTAATACCAAACACTATTTGCTAGCAACCCCTTTACAAATTCGAAATCAGAATCTTTTCAATACTCTCACTAATAGCAAAACTTTCACGTACAATAGCATGTCTTTAGAACTTTGAGTAGTTACCATACATTCTCCCTTTTTATCTCGTGTCCACCTGGAATTTTCAAAAAACATGAAATATCCTTTTTGTATAAACATACTATGTTTGAAATTAAAATTAAGGCACTTTTTTTGCGCTTTCCAAATGCACAACAATTGTTAATGCTGTGAAAGTTACTACTTTCTATAATCGCATAGTGCAATTTACATGCCAGATTGAAAAAAGTGCGCTTTAGAAAATTACGTAAAATTTTGCTTCCTTCCAGTAGGTAGGAGATAGTTGGAGCTACGAGTTTTTCATTTGCAGCATAAAAGGATAGCAAATAAACTACTCCTAGTTTACATAAGCCTTCTCATACCCTAGCATGACCGAAGTCACTGCTGACCATTACCTGTTATAGTTAATAGAAACAAAGTTTACTTTCTGCAACAGATGATAGTTACCAATCACTATGCCGCTTAAGGCGAAATAACCATTGATTGCTTATTAAGTATGAATAACGTCGGCATCGAATAAAGTATATTTTGAAGTGTACTGAATAATTAGAATCATGCCTTTTTCTGACTAAACTGTTAGTCGGTACTTGAAATAAAACTTGGTAGGGGAAAAAAAACTATTTTATTTCACAAATTGAATGCATGTCCTCTCCTCCATTTTATCTTTTCTATCCTCCTCTAGCCGTCCAGTGGCCGAGTGGTTAGCACGCTTGGCTACTGATTTAAGGGACCTGGGTTCGAGCCCCGGATTTAGGCATAGATGTGTGTGTGTCGTTTTTCTGCTGAGGTCCCGCCATCCTCTCAGATCTCCTACTGTGGCATATAAACTGACAGGCTCCTGTTAGACCTCTGTGGCAAGCAGCTGCTTGAGGAGGTATTTTTTTTATCCTCCTCTTAGAATACTAGCATCTTGTAACCCTAACTTTAGGTAATTTTTTTTACGTGTTTAATACAGCCAAAGTTTCTAATATTTTTTTATGTTGGCCTTGATAACTTTCATAATTACAATATTTACTATTGTAGTGTTTGAGTGTTAATCGAGCTTTTTTAATCGAGTGCAGAAAGAGTACATCAAGGAAACCAGCTCTACACCTCTGCACAGTCTGTCATGTGGGTTGATGTCGTCGCAAATTAAATTTAAGCTACGAAAAAACACTTTCAGAAACAGTCTAAGGGGTAAAGAATACGAGATAAAAAATTTAATAATTTGCGCGGCAATTTCCTACCTTGAGGTGTTGTCATTAATGGGGGATCCCTATTGCGAAAAAATCGTATGTTCAGTATATCCATGCGAGAAAAAATAGAGAGAGCAACTGGATTCGTAACTGAGAAATAAAAATTTTTTTATAGGGTAACTGTTTCACAGTTCGTTTTGTATAAATGGAAAGCACTCATTAGGCAAATATTCCGGAATTATAAGAAATTAATCACACACTATATTTGCAAAATATCCAAATCTGGGTTATCAGTGCAACACTTGTGCTTACGATATCTGTTGATCATTTACAGCATGCAAACCAGCACATCCCAATGCGTGCTCGTAGCCTCATCATTGTTCAGTTACGGACTCTGGCCACTGACGTCAACGCATTTGCAGACTATTTGAACTGGGTCAACGCTTCATTCCTGGTTTATACAGGTTTCATTGTTGCCCAACGGCACGTAAAACACCTACACTTAGGAAAATCATTTGGTCTTCCTTTCTTAAGCACTAGTATAATAGTCAGCTGTCAGTGAAAATTTTTTTGTCTGCAGGAAAAAACACTCTTTATGCATTGTATTATCATAAGCATTGAATGTAGTTTTCCACTCGTATGACAAAAAGTCCCAAAGTTCAGCATCTTTGAAAAATAGCCATTTACGAAAAAATGTTACTGGGAGAGGAATCTCATTTTAAATATTAATTTTTAACATTATTCATTTAATATTTCGAGTTACGGAAGCCGAATCCTTAAAAGTTATACGTAAAGAATAACTAATCTTTTAACTGCAATGTAACTTCAGAAGTTTCTAAGAATTCGGTTTTCAGTTTTGACAAAAAATGTTTCGAACTTAGACTAACAGCAATGTCTGCAGTTACATATGTCAACTTCGGTAACTCTTGTTAAATATTAAACGAATACTGCTAAAAATCAACATTTGAATAAATTTGATCGATTTTTCTATTTGTCTCTGACGTTTTTGCCATAAAAAGAGTATTTCCAATATTAAGGAGATTTGAAAATGCAGTTCAGTTCACACATTATGAAAGAATTTCAATACTATTGCAACACTGTATATTTCACTTTAAAGGTTCAACCAGCCTGGGCACTAATCACTTTATGACTTTCTCTTAAGACTTAGTGGAAAAGGCGAATTAAAAGAGCATTGTTCAAATAACAAATATAAATTTGATACATACCGATTTTGGTTTTTAAATTTAATACTGAAAAACATTTTATTTTGTTTCATAATTTACACTTCCTTACTAAAAAACAAAAACATTGACATTACAAATCTTTTTTATTGCAGTACTTATATTACACTTCAGTAGAGCAGTCTGCCAGTCCTAGAGAAACAGGACAGAAACTCATCCTCTGGGGTTCATGAAAACGTGCTCCCGAATCGTTCAGAATGAGGGCATCCTGAGAAACTAGGGCAGCAAGCAGAGTGTTGCTCAGCTGCTTTATTCTATCATTTCCATACATTTTTTATCTTTTTGTTAAGAAAAATATTCAAGATACAAAAAGACTGGCTGACTTGGCAGATGAAGAAGAAAACTGATAGCAAAGCTGAATGGTCGAAAAAACCTGAAAGACAAGTCAATATCCCAGAGCTATCAAATTGTCAAAAGTTAGGCATAATGTTCTGACGCAATCACTGTCATTTTTGTCATATATTCAAAATCACAATCAGACATCTTTCAAGTCATCAGGAAGAGGATTCTTCGGATGTTTATTTTCAAAATGTTGCTTGTACGTCTTTGGATCTGGCATTTGGGCCTGAAAAATTGAACAAGCTGCATTACGAACAGTAAAGAAAGCTTAATGAACTATTACATAAAACGAAATCAATTAGATCCCTATGCAGCTTTATCTCTATAAAAAATAACAATATAATCGGATTGGTGAATAGGTGATTAGAATGTTACTAAGGCTAAAGTTAATAGCAGCTAAAAATTTATTAAACTTATTTATATTTCTTTCATTTTTCAAGAAATATTTCAAAGACCTGTGAAACGGAAGGGGAAATATACTGCATTTGGAAACCCAGTCTTTTGATTGAGCACCCCCCCCCCCCCTCGATATTTTTTTTCTACATCAGGGCTGGTTATAAGCATATAATAATTAGCAGTAAATTTAGTACCTTTTTCCTGATCGAACTAATGAGCAAAAATATATTATGTAGATTAATGTGCACAAGATATGGATCACCTGCATACAAGGATGATCGATGGCATTAACAGAAGGCATTCATTTGTCTCCGTAACAGCTGCCTAGTGGGTCTCCTGCCCAACCTTTGAGTGACTTATTACACTCGTTATATACCCAGTACTGTTAGGTGGTAAAATTGTTTAGCCTGTGGTATCGTTGTTTTTATCGACTGAAACAAAAAATATCTTCCGCTATGAACTTTGTGTTGTTTAACAACAGGCAGAGAACTGTTCCAAATTACATTACCCAACCATTAAAACATTTTAGCCCAGTCAAAAAAAATTGTGTTTGCAAAGACCTAGTATAAGAAAATTAGCAGGAGCAAAGAAGATATATATATTATTAAATTTTGGAAAAGCAGCAAATTATTGTACAGTAAGATTACTTATGATTCCAGAAACCATGAGAACTTGTTTTTGGATATGAGCTCCTTGTATAAAATTTACATCCTTAACTTCATTTACGTTACAAAATATGCCATTATCAGAGCTAAAAATTTAATTTTTGCTCTAATAATGGGCATTTACAGTGTTAATGTTAATGCCACAATATGCATTTAAGGTATATAATTATAAAATAAAAAAATATATTAATAAAAGCTCAGAGAATGCAAAAATGAGAAAGAGCAGAAAAAGTTTAAACAAGTTCAACATCACACCAAAATCATGTTCAAAGTCTAAAGGAGGCAGTTAATTTGGATGATAACTGCAGCTTATTCCTGATAAAATGGAATGCAGGGAAAATCTAGAAACCACTTATTACTCATAACAAAAATAATATGGGAAACTTTAAAGAGTTTAAAAAGTTGCTAGAATTTATTTGCTTGACAGTCTGACAGATACAAGTGATCAGTGTGAAACTGTATGCCATATATTACTTTTTGTGTGTGGAAAAAAAAAGCATGGAATCCTGTCAAGGATACAGATAGCAAGGTTAATAAAAATATATCACTATGCTACCTTTATAGTTGTATTATATTGGTTCATGGTGGCACTATAACTGCAGATATACAGATTTGATCTCAGGTTCACAAGCTGGTATACATATATTTATCATAAATTGCATGAAGTTGCTACTTTTGCAAGTCTAAAACATTTTGCTGATATTTTAAATAATGTTAGTTCTATTTCCATTTTTTAGAGTAGTAAAGCATTCATTTTTAGGTCTAATAATGGGTTATTATCCAAGGTTACTTTGACAATCATTAAAAAGAAGTAACAAATTATCCAGTGGTAAATTAATGCAAAAGTTATTTTACTGATTGAAATGCTGATTTTTCTAAGTTACTGTTCAGAGAAGTGATGCCAAACTATTCATGCACTGTTTTACAGTATAGAACACAAAATTTTGTGTTCTATGCTGTAACACTAGAACTAATTTTAAAACAGAAATAATACTGATATTTTTTCAGAAATAAAAAATCATTAGTGAACTTTTACATGGCTACAACATTGGTAACAATAGCAGAGTTTCACTTGAGCTCTAACTGCTTTAGTGGTTAAAGAACCTGCCTGCTAAGTACTTGTGTGTTTATGTTTATCAGAAACACAACACAAACCAAAAGCTTACAGGTTATCTCCATCCTTTGTGTGTGTGTGTCTGTTTTTCAAGAGTCCTGTAAACCAAGACTGAGTTGAGTAGTTTTACCTCTGAGTGACACATTTTCACATTCAATGGGCTAAATTAAATGGCCGAGTCACAAGAACCCCAAGAAGGTTGGGGGAAGTCAGCTGTTAGGAGGCAGATGGTAGTCACTAGTCAAGTTCACCAGCATGTTCTTAGAGCACACAGGTATGTCTCTCCTGCACACAGGGTCACAGCTAAACATCCTGTCTTATGGACAGTGGTCTTTCTCTAAGCCCATTGATGCCTCCTTTCTGACCAAGGGCAGGGTAGCAATTAGTGCAGATAAATCTCAGCACAGGCACAGTTGGGACTCAAACCTGGGAACTGCAGATTATGAGCTCAGCATGTTACCAACTGAGCCATCCCTGTCCAATCTTTGAGGAAGGGAACACCTCAGCAGAAAGCCAATACAAGAAGCATTCATGCCTCATCTGGGAATCGAACCAGGTCCTTTCAATATGCAGTTTAGGAAAGAAACTGGAAGTAGTTGTCTGTGTTCCATTTCAAAATTTACAACTGTCACAAAAAATATAAACCTGTCTTGATTTTCAGCACTTTTTGTTCACTTGAAATTCAGAAACATTCATTTATAACATTTTTGGCTCTTTCACTCTTAATGTACAGTAGTATAATTTCAGAGATGCACTTTGGAGAAACAACAGCCAGCAAAAGAAATTAAACAGCTTTGCATGACTAAGTCAACTTTCCAAGGTCTTCTGAGCACACTTCTGGGCTCTCATTTCTGATTCTGCCAGCATGTACAGTACTGTGCGAATTAGTTAGACAAGCAAAGGAATGCTAAGTCCCTTCCGCTGCAGAGTCTAAACTGCTGCAAGTCTAAACTTGTTCGTAACCTTCTGCTGCAAATCTAAACTTGCGCATGTCCCTGCAATGGATACGCACAAGTTTAGACTTGCAGCAGAGTGATATCTGCAAGTCTAGAATTGTCTGTCATGTTACTCTGCTATTATTTACACTTCCACTTTAGTCGGAATTGATATTTCATAGGCTGAGGACGCAATTATGTAAGTAGTTCACAATTTTCATTGGAAACTTTTTTTATTAAATACATCATGGACATCACGACTCATAAATGAGCTAAAATAATCGCTTTAGGCGAAAACACTTCACTTACTGCTAGGCAGATAACAAAAGCAATTGGCGTCGGGAAATGCAGTGTTTCACGGATCATGAAGCTGCATAAGGAGTCAGGATCTGTGGACACGTCCTGTAAAGGACAGCGTGGAAGAAAAAGAAAAATCACCCCTAGAGATGATAGTCTAATTCGAAGAATTAGTATCATAGACCCGAAGAAGACCAGTGGAGACATCAAAAGGGAGATTGCATTTCATGGGTTCATCATAATATAGATGCTTCCACAGTACATCATCACCTTCTGGAATGTCGCCGTTGGGCTCAACGCCCCTCCAAAAAGCAGCTTTTGACACCCGCTATGAGGCAAAAAAGGCCATCCTGGGCAAAGAAACATCGAGACTGGACTGTGGAGAATTTGGAAAAAGTGATATTTTCTGACGAAACCCACTTTGAAATGCATGGCTACAGGTCAAATGTCATCCGTTGCTTGCCTGGAGAACCATTTCGATCTGGCCACATCCAGCAATCCCCCAAATACCCACCCAAGGTCATGTTTTGAGGATGTTTCACAACTTCCGAGCCACGGATGCTTCATCCCATTGAAGGAATGATTGACAGGAAAAGTACATAGGCGTTCTGGAAGCGAAAATGGTCCCAACACTGCAGAAGCTGTTTCCTAATGGCAATGGGGTATTTCAACAGGATCTGGCTCGATGCCACAATTATAAGCTTGCTAAGAGCTTCTTTACCAGCAACATTTGAAGGTATTGGAGTGGCCAGGAAATTCACCCGCTCTAAACCCCATTGAAAATTTGTGGGCCATTATTAAAGCATGCATATCTAAGATGGATTGCACGACGAAAACCAAAATGATAGGAAGTGTCGTGAAAGTGGGGAAAGCTAGTGGCATCAATGGTTGAGAGGGTGAAAGCAGTAATTAAAGCTAAGGGGAGTCACATTCACTATTAACTATGTACACTATTAAACAAATAAATATTTTAGTTGTGTCTTTGTTACTGCATATTCCTATTGTCCTAACTAATTTGCACAGTACTGTATAATCAATAGATTATACATGCTGGCAGAACCAGAAATTAGAGTCCAGAAGTGGTTACATCTGTTTTTTGTCCAACACACGAAACTCCTATTTTGTAAAAATAGAAATTACCGCTTTAAATTTTTGCATTTGATGATTAATTTATTAAGCTGTGATACTAGCAGATTTTACCCAGCTTTGCTTGGGTCTAAAACTCTTTAGAATATAGAGTATATGGTACTCCCCATGTCGCAAGCTTTCATTTGGCATAAAAATTATTATAATTAAATCCCCTTGATTAAATTTTTCTACATCTTTTTTAGGGTAGGAAAGAAATTGACATATTTCGAGATACCGTGTGAACATCCCCACGTCAGAAGTTTCTAAACCATAAAATGGAATTGCCTAGCTCAGATAATCGAATTTTTCATATCATTTCATACCTACCAGTTTTTGGATAGAGTTTGCCATGCATATGCAACTTTACAAAAAAAAAAAAGAAAATTAAATATGATCTAAATTGCCCAAAAATAAATAGGTACTATGAAAAAAAAATCATTATTAAAAAACATTATTTATTACTTAACATATTAAAATTTATTAATTAATATATTACATATATTAACTTTTAAATATTTTATATATTAAGTTTGATTTTAATTTCCAATAAGAGATCATAGTTTTTGAAGGTTTCATTTCAACAAAGAATCTTGCTTACACTCATGCTTAATTAGAACAATTTCAATATCATGGATGCTCATGCTCTTGACCGAACAAACTGAACAATGGCAAGACACGTTCTTTATATATTAGATATGAAAGAAAATTTTCAAAATATATAACTCAAGCTTGAAAAATAATACTTTTTTTCATTTGATGATTAATTTATTAAGCTGTGATATAAATTTGTTAACCTTTATTTAGATCCAATATACAACAGAACTGATTTGCTTGCTTCTGCTTTTTCTAGAATAAAGCAACCTACTGATTTAAGTTTGCAAGTTTAATCTGAAGTATTGCAGTCATTTTTTCTTAAAGTTTAAAAATTCTCCCCAAAATTAACCAAAACTGCCATTTTTAAAATTGAAGAATTTTGAAAACAATTACAAAATACTTACATTTTTTTTTCATTTTACATTGTTTTCTGCTTTAAACCTATTTCAATGTTCCTAGAATTAATTTTATATATCCCAGCATTCATTGCATAGTTTTCACCACTGAAACCAAAACTATAACTTGTTTGTGCAAATTTTACTGTGTAAACTAGGTCATTGGCCAGCAAGACACAGATAGCAGTAATTAGTAGTATGTGTGCAGTGTATTGAATATATAGTGTCAACATTTGAAAAGATATCCAATTCAATTAGTACTTAGTTTATACTTTTATAATTAAACCTTAGTTTTTATTTCTATAGAATGCTGGGATATATGATAAAAATAATTCTAGGAATATTGGCTATTGATCTAAGGGACCTGGGTTCCAGCCTTGGTAAGGTATGGATGTTCATGTTGTTTTTCTGCTGAGGTCCTGCCATCCTCACAGACTTTCTGTACTATGGCATATAAACTGACAGGCCGGTCAGACCTCTGTGGGAAGCAGCTGCTTGAGGGGGTATTTATTATTATTATTATTAGATATATTATTATTTATCTTTTGGAGTTATGCTACTTAGTTAGTTATGATGGCCAGCTTGAAACTTGTTGCTGCAGATTTTTTAACATTGCATTAGTTAATGCACCTGTTAATTTTTAAATTAATTTGTTAATTTTTAATAAATTTAAATAATTTGTTAATTTTTAATTATTGCACCTGTTAATTTTTAAATTACTTCTCCACTTGCCATCAAAAAAAAATCTTTTATCATTTCCTGAAAATGAATGCAAAAAGGACTTCCTTGGCATGGAAATCAGTCCTATGGTTGGGAGGGCACATTCATCAAGGGCAATTTAACCCCCCCCCCCCCCATCCTTTTTCACTGCTACACTGAGTTTTTTTACTCCCTTTTCTTAACAAAATTTTATCTCAGAGAAATTATTAGCTTTCACTGAATGGTTTTAAAAACTTTACCCAAATAAGATGTTCCTCCATATCTATAAATAGGACAGAAAAATTCCATGAATTATGAACAGTGTAAAGTCACCTTCTGCAAAAGTATTACAATGAAGAATATAAACAAATAATATTTTTTTTGCCTAACACTAGACTTAATAAAATTTCCTTTCCATTGATAAATAATTTAACTGTTTTTATTCATCAGGTTTACCAAAATTAAGCTTTAACTGCCTGGTCAGATCTTATTTTTCACTATATTGCTGAAAAAGTCATAAAAAGTCATATGTTTGAAAATTTGTCTAATTTTTTAATTTTCATAAAATTTAGAATTAAACTCTGTTTAATTTGGTATTTTACATTACCTATTTCTGTTGATTGGTTATTTGTTTAAAAAAAATTCTAAATTTGACTTGTTTATTGAGTCAGCACAGTTGGGAAAAAACTTACTATACTTTTCCAAAGTACCAAGAAAAAGATTACAAAAGAAGAGTAATTTTATTGATTTAGGTAAAAATTAATTTTTCTGTTATTCAGAAATAAATAATACTTTATTTTTGTTTACTTTTTAACAGATTTTTATTTGCATTGCCAGATGCTTTACATGACTCTTAAAATGCCCTATTAAAATAAAACTAGTTATCTTTTTCATTAAATTTTTTATTTTCAGGAAATCCAGAAATAAATTCTGATTAATTTGGCATAGGTCACAATTCCTTTCATTAGTTATTTGACAAAAAAGTTCTAAAGTTATTTTTTTTTAGCTGAGCTAAGTGAAAAAAAGAGTTATACCAGTTTTTCAGTCTGCACCCTGGAAGGGTTAATTTTTTATTGTATCTCCCACAGCAGTTTCATTAACTTTGAAGAGAGAAAAACTGAATTTTGGCAATTCTGCATTATTGGATATTTGTGATTACATTATATATTTAATAGCTGAACTACAGCTAAGTAATAGGATTTCCTACTGATAGGAAAAGATATCTGATATAGCACTTAGTAGGGACAGACCCCAAATATAACAAATTTGTTTTGTGTTTTTGTATGGGGGGGGGGGGGCATAAATATAATAGCTTCAATATATCCAACCTTTAATAAATTGTTACGTATCAATATTATGAACGACATAGATAAGTCACAAAACAGTAAATAATGCACAATTTTATAAGCAGCATGGAAATATATTTGCCCTGCTGAATGAAATAATTTCAACCTTCCACAATAACTGTAAATAGTGATGACTTTTTACAGTAGTAAAAGCTTACCTTGCAAACAGTACAAGTGTGAATTAGAGCCTTTTGAGCTGCAGCTTTCTGGTCATGGCCCTGCTGCTTTTTCAAATCTTGAGCTTTCTTTTGTTTCTTCTGCTGAGATTGAATTTTTTGCTGACCTCGAGCCATTAGGATCCTATATTAAAAAGATTAAGAGATGAAATTAAACTTTTGTTGCTGTATAAAACTGTCATTATAAATAAATGGTTAGTACAGTCGGTATTGTAGGGAGTAAAAGGATTCTGTCAAACCAGGGGGCTGGTAAAAAATGCTAAGATGGGGGGATATTGGCCAGTAGGAAATGTTTTATAAATCTAGAAAAATGTTCAAAATGGGATGCGAGAATAATTTAAATACTGATCACTGCTTCTGAGAGCTGTAAACAGCAAATGCTATTTACTTTAACCACTTAGTTTTAACTGGCATAGTAGTTAGGGAGCTAGCTATTGTTCCAGAATGGCAAACTTCATGTGTTAGCTCTAACTTTGTAGCTATTGTGATATCTGTTACAAATTCAGGAAACCATTCATTAAAACTATGTAGCATTAATGGCCAGGCCACAGAGACAGTGGGAGGAAGGGGACCCCACCAAACAGCTATTAAGAGGCAGTTGGCAGCCTCCTTTCAGGTCCAATGAGGTCTATCAAAGTTTGACAACCACAAAACTTGATCAAAGCTGCAATACATGGTGAGACTTATTGGCCTTGGAGATGACTAGTTTCACAAGAAAATCTTCATTCATATTTCAATGCAGAGCCCAACAATTCGATTGGCTAAGAATGGCATTTCTCAACAGATAATACCTTCAGAGCACTGTCAGAACAATTGTATGCAAAAGCAGAAATATCAAAGACGAAGTAAATTATGAAGTGAAAGAGAAAGCACATCAACTATGGAGAAAAGATTTAGGCACAAAAATCAAGCCTTGAATTATAGAGGCAGAAAATTGCATACAAATGGGAAAATTTTTACGACAGCATTCAGAGGAATAGTTTGCTACTCAAAGCCATGACCAGGTTATTAGAAAGCAGACATCAACTTTGAAAATTTCTAACCCTGGATTCAGTCTGTTCTCTTTATTTTCTGGTGTCCTAAAATCATAGCCTTAGTGTCCTAAAATTTTCAGAGACAAGATTTAATATGTTGGGGACTAAGCATGGATGTGGACAAACTTAGATTTTGGCTAGGATTTTCCTCTGTAGACCCACATTGTTATCAAAGATGCAAAAGAGACTCCCTGGGATTCATTTCTTAAGGTCAAGGAAACTGAAGTTGAGGAAGATTCATTTAATGAATCAATGAATGTTTTGTCAACATGACAACAGTTTTGTGAAATGTCAGCAAAGTACACTGAGGGGACCTCCCATACTATAATAGTAAAGGAGAAATCCATATTTACCATCCAGTGTGCTCACTGGCATGAACAACCATCCAGTGTGCTCACTGGCATGAACAGAGTATGGCTATCCTGCACACAGCATCACAGCTTAATATCCTCAAACACAGTACTTTTGAAGTTTGAGAGTTTTAAAATGTTACTCGTATTATGTGAAGTGTCTGAATATTTTTTAGTAATACAGTATATATGACAAGTTGTTCAATTTGCACATTATCATGAAATAGAGTGATCACTTAGGGCAGGCATGTTGACATAAAACATTTTCGGGTCAGGATATCACATAATTGTATTCATATCCACAATACCATATTCCATCATATGCCTCTACTGACTCAACTCCATAGATTTAACATTATGGCAACAGTAGTTCCACATGATATGAGTCCCTTATAAAAATGTTTCTAATTTCATAACTAACTTTAATTTCTAAACACCTTTCTGATCTCAGTTTAGGTATCTAAAGTACATTAATTTACCATAATCTCAATCCCTCAATAACATAAGTACCATTTACTAAATATATACATTTTACTGTTGCTATGCCAGTGATTCAAGACAGCAGTGGGATCAGTGACATGATATTTATAGTAGCAGAGTGCTTATAAATATTAGAACTATGCACAAACTTTGAGTGTTTCATTAATTGGTAGTGAGAAAACTGCCATTTGGGGGGGAGGCAATTGTTCCCTATTTGCCGAGTTGCTCAGAAAAACTGCAAAGTTGCATTAAAAATATTTTCAGATAAAAAGCATACCAGTATTAAGCGTAGGAAGAGTTAAATAGTCATAAAATATTTAATAGTGTAAAGGCTATAATGCATCATACAGTCCTCAGACACCATCTTTGGTTAGATTAAGTTAACTCTATTAACACTATAGATGTCAGACTAGTCGTGTTATTGCAACAAACAATAAGCTCATGACAGTAATTATTGTAAACATTGTCTTTTTCTGGTGTTTTTTCTCTTGAATATGGAATTATATTTATATTTTCCAATAGGTGTTACCTAAATACAGTGATTGGCATGCTCTGCAAGCAACTTTAAATGTGTGGGTGGGGGTTAACATTTAGGGCTATACCCTAAAATATTTTTTGGCATTAAATAAATTCATGGTTATCTTATTTTATTTAAAATTATAAAATATATATTATTATATATATATTTATTATACTATATTTATACTATATTATTATACTATATTTAATAATATATATTTTATAATAAATAAAATATATATTATCATTTAGTATCAATGGCCAAGAATGATCTGGACTCTCCCTGTTCTACTCTTTCAATGATCAAAATATTCCACAGCAGCTAGAGGCATTTAAAATTTTGTAACCACTCGGCCATCCCATGGCCGAGTGGTTAGCATGCTTGGTTGTTGATCTAGGGGACTTGGGTTCAAGCCCCAGGTAAGGCATGGCTGTTCATGTTGTTTTTCTGTTGAGATCCCGCCATCTTCACAGACATTCTACTATAGCGTATAAACTGACAGGCTCCTGTCAGACCTCGGTGGCAAGCAGCTACTTGAGGGGGTATTTATTTACTTATTTTTTTAAATATTTTATCACCCTTGAGCACTCACATATCTTCCCCCTTTTCCCTACTCTTTCATCTTTAGTCATCCAGTCATCAGAACCGGACTTACGTATAAGCTAAGCTACAACTTAGGGCCTCAAAAAAAATTAAAGTCTTAAGTTTACTGCATCACAAAATGTTTTCATATTCAAATTATTCTATTGTGCAAATACTGCTGATCTCAGCTTTACATAAAAGTTATTGTATACCAGTGCTAGTATAATGTTTTCACACATCAATTTCATATTTATTTTTTAAGTTCCCTTCAGTTAGAATAATAAATATATAATTTAGACTTTCAAAATTTTAGGTCCTCAGAAGGTCAAAGTTTGACCCTGCAAGTCATAAAAACATCAGATTCTGGTTCTCAGTCTTCTGAGGCACAGCAGACAATGAATAATACAAGTATCACTGACAGCTGTCAAAATGCATTTAAAAGGTGAAAATTAAACACATTAACCCTTCCAGGGTCCCTGTGATGCCCCATCGTTCACTTTTGCTTTACCTTAACCAGTTTTGTTTAATTTACGTTATATTTATCATTTTGGGGATTTTTATTTCCTTTTCGGCATCACAGCACTCACATCCAAGTTTCTAGGAGTTGCGTACGCGCAACTCCGAACTTCCGAAAAGCGCGTGCCAAGGACACGCCCCCTCTTGCGTCATAGCTTGCGTCCATCATTGTATGCAAATGTCTTTCCCGGCATGCGCCGGCCCATTGTCAAAACCGTGACCTGCGAGTCACTTGAGAGAAGTAGTAGAGGACTTGAGACCAGAGAGATGTAGTAAGGTGCGTAGCACCGTGCGTGTAGCACAGAATTTAGTTTTTTCATTGATGTCTTGGTGAGTTAATTATTTTGGAAATAAATCTATTTTGTTTCGTTACAAACTTTTGAGTCTATAGTTTTTTATCTTGAGCAACGCTAATTTAGGATCTTTTTTACATTAACTCTTATTTTGTTAAGAATCATTTTTGACTCTTACTTATGAACGCTCGCTGGCAATTGAACCCTAAATCAACTTATTCTACATTTTGGCAATTTGTTAATGCTTGCCTGGCGCCCGTCTAAGCTATCCGGAGCATAAAACTTAAAGTATTTTGCATTGTTTGGAGCGTTACATCGGATATGGATGTTGGCAGAATACAAAATGAGAGGCCCAAGACATCTATCTGCTTTTAGTAAAACAAAAAAAACTTCAATATAAAATGGAAATTGTGGTTTGAAAATTTTCTCATGTATATCTTATAAAAGAACGTATTTCAAGCTTGAAAAATTATATTTTCTTTTTTCATTTGAAGAATATAAATATTTTGTTAACGTCATCTTGATCACCATTTCTTAGAAGCAATATATGGTATTGCCCATCTGTTTGTTAACATCACTCTATTCTGAAGCAACCTCTGATTTAAGCACAAAAGTTTGATTTGAACTATTATAAACAATTTTTTTTCTTAAAGTTTAAAAATTCTCCTGAAAAATAACCATAAGGTGCTATTTTAAAATAAATTTTGGAAGTAAATACGGAGTATGTATCCCCTTTTTTTTGTTATATGCTCTCTTTTCTGCCTTAAAACTAATTCAATACACCTCGAATTATTTTTATCCTTCATCCTAGCATTCAACCATGCTCTCAAGCTACTGAAACCAAAACCACAACTAAAAATAACTTGTTCAAGCAAAAGTCCTGGTAAATATCTCATGTCCTCGCAAGACAGATGGTAGTAATTAGTAGCAAGTATGTGCCATGTGCAGTATATGTCATCAACAATGGATAACTTTTGAATTCAGTTAATATTTGTACTTTTTGTACAAATACTATTGTACCAAAGTACTATTTGTACTTTTATAATTAAACCCGTGGCCGAGTGGTTAGCGCGCTTGGTACTGATCTACGGGACCTGGGTTCGAACCCCGGGTAAGGCATGGATGTTCGTGCTGTTTTCTGCCGAGGTCCTGCCATCCTCTCAGATCTTCTACTGTGGCATATATACTGATAGGCTCCTGTCAGACCTCTGTGGCAAGCAGCTGCTTGAGGGGGTATTTATTTTATTATTTTATTATTTTATTAATATTCTATTTGTACTTTTATAATTAAAACTTTATTTTTATAGATCTATTATGATTTTATTTCAGTGGATTTATATTTCTGTGGCATATATACTGACAGGCTCCTGTCAGACCTCTGTGGCAAACAGCTGCTTGAGGGGGTATTTATTTTATTATTTTATTAATATTCTATTTGTACTTTTATAATTAAAACTTTATTTTTATAGATCTATTATGATTTTATTTCAGTGGATTTATATGTATCAATCTTTGGAAGTTCAAATCTTTGTTATATCACTAGTTATAACAATGCCACGTTACAATTTGTTTTTACTTCTACAGATTTATTGTTTTTTATTCCCACAGTAAACTGACAGGCTCCTGTCAGACCACTGTGGCAAACAGCTGCTTGAGGGGGTATTTTTTTTTATAGAGCTTTCAGAGTTACATCACTGATTATGACAACAACTGGCTTACAACATGTTGGTTTTAACTTCTATTGATTTTATTCCCACACATTTATATCATTATTGACCTTTCAGAGCTTGGGTTGTTATACCTCTGAGCGGCACTTTTTTGCACACCATGGGCCTGAATGAGGAACAGCTGCTGTCCTTCTGCCACAGGGCAAGACGATACTGGCTCATCAGTTGTGAGACAGAACTCTTGCAGTCACTGAGAGAGAGAGAGGGTAATTAGTTACACACCTCTGACTCTCCAGCGCCTCCTTCACAGTATGATCAGCGAGCTCATTGTCAGATATCCCTATATGGGAAGGGATCCACTGGAAATGAACAGTGATTCCGGAAGAAGTGACCTTGGAACAAGTCTCCATGATCTTCTGGATGAGGAAGGAGTTGTAACAAAGTTGCCACTCTTGAGGCTGAGGATGAAGAGTACAGCTTCAAGGATAGCATGGAGCTCTGCACAGGTGGAGGAAACGAGATGCAGAAGACTGAAACCTCTGGCGATGCCTGTATTGGGGATGGCAGAGGCAGCACGTAGCCTCTCTTGGTCCACAGATATCCATCAGTATAGACCTCAGTACATTTCTCATCTCATATTGTCAGTTGGTCAGGCAGATGGTGCTTTAGTGCTTTGAATAGCTGCACTCCAGGAAACTAGATGCTTACACACTATCTTGGGAATTAGGTGGTTCAACTTTGTAACTAATGATGAGGTTAGGCAAAGGAGTCGGCAACCTCCTTTAAGCATCATATTGTGCAGAGATAGACTCCATTGGTTTGGCCATGTTCTCCGTATGGATAATTATAGATTGGCGAATAGGGTTATGAACAGTGTGCCTAGAGGCCTCAGGAGGAGGGGGAGACCTAGGATGCGGTGGGTAATGTCAAACAGGACCTTGTTAGAATTGATGTGCAGTGGCCAGATGCAACAGACACAGCTCAGGACAGATAATATGCTTGGAGAACTAAATTGCACAGTCTGGTTGGACCTTCGTAGCCCATGGCTGTTTGATAATGATGACGATGATGAGGGGTAGATGAATGTTTGGCGAGAGAATATTCGGTTTTTGTGTGTTTGGAAATGGACATGGCAGTTGTAATGACACGTGTATCTCATTAATGTAGTTTGAGATGAATTGAGTGATTATTATTAGTTATGTTATAATTATCAATGTGTTATAGTGAAACATTAATTTTGCTAATTAATTACTTTTCTAATGCCATCCTGTGGCCTAGTGGTTAGCATGCTTGGCTACTGATCTAAGGGACCTGGGTTTGAGCTCCAGATAAGGCATGGATGTTTATGCCATTTTTTCTGCTGAGATCTTGCCATCCTCGCAGACCTTCTACTATGGCATATTAAACTGACAGGCTCCTGTTAGACCTTTGTGGAAAGCAGCTACTTGAGAGGGTATTTATTTATTATATTACATTTCTAAAGTCATTAGTATGATTTATTGGGAACATCTGAAAGCATTTGGAGTCTTGTATAGAATTTTGTATGTTGTAGGATTATTGGTGTGGAAAAATGGGAATTTGTAATGGAAGCTGGAAGATTCAAGAGAAATTCAGATGGGTTTTTTGAGACATATGAAGTGTTTTTAATAGATGGTGGGCAATCAGTAGTTTTTTAATAGCTTAATTCAGCATGCTTATGCATATTTTCATTAATATTTCTGGTCATGAATATTAATATTTAATTATGAAATTGAATATTTGTTTTTAATTTTGTTTATTACTATTTGTGATTAAGAAGTGTAATATGGATAATTAATGAGAATGTTGGGTAATATATTAATGGGTGTACAAATCTAATTAGCATCGTAATAAACATTGTAGGTTGGAATAATATTGGATATATTTTTTTGTTGCCTTTGATAGTGTTATTTAGTTTGGGGACTTTTTTATAATTAAGATCAGCGGTGCTTTTTTTGGATTTTGTTCTTTCTAAAAATGTGTTGTTTTTAATAAGATTCTTTTGTTCAAGGGGATTTTTATAATTCGGATTGGCGGTGCAGTGTTTCCAATTTTGTTATTTTTAAGAATTGTTGACTCGGATCATATTAATTGTGGTATTTTAAGTTAATTTTTGTGTCTGAGACTTATTTAAGGAATTGTTTTTGGGAATATATTTCTAGTTTCAAATATTGGGAAAAGATGGGTAAGGATTGGAGCAATTTGCAATATGCAAGAAGGCAACTGTTATGTGTCAGTGACATGGTTTGTGTGTTTATGGACTGTTTTAGGGTAATTTTATTTGTTAGTAATTAGTGGTTGAATATTTTTGTGGGGAGGGGGTAAATTTCCCAGAATTTTTGTTACATTACATTTGTTTAAAAAAAAATTAAATTTTTGTTTAAATTTTTTTTGCCTTAGAGTAAACCCAAGTTATTACTATGGTAATTTTTTTTTTCTAGGAACCACTGTTTGGGTTAGTCTGGGAATCATTGAAAAGAACAGTTTTGCTACATGGTGTAAAAAAAGTGCCACTCGAGAACCCGAGGCTTGTAAAGTGCATTGCTGCCTGTAGTGCAATTAGAAAGAATACTTATTTGAAGCTTGACCAAAAATTAAATCATTAGGCATACATGACTTAAAATGGTAGTTACTTTAGGAGACCTCTGATTAGGACATTGTAACAAAATATTTAATTTTTAAATGATAGGGCTTTTTAGTGCTATTTTTAATTAAATTGATATAATTTCATAAAAATTACAAATTCTGAATATTAGTTAAGTTTCTGCCATTTTTGTAAAATTTAACTTTTCTGTAGTAGTCAATATATAATACAAATTGATCTGGAATGGTTCAATCTCAAATTTCAGAGGTTAAAATAATTTCTTCACAGATCGTTATCTTTTTTTTTTTTAGTTTTCATTTAAATAATCTTGTTTTAAAGCAAAATAAAGTTTTGCAACACTGCTACCTTGGTCTTAGAGTTTGCCAATCTTGTAATTTTCATACTTAACTGTCCTTTTTTAATTTTCATGATTTTCTTATCCCGAATTAAATGTTTTTTGTTCTGACTGTATAACACGACCTATTTCTGTTCATTTTTCTATATTCTAAAGTCAACTTGTTTATTTGACTGGTAACAGCTGGTGAAAAGTCTGGACTTTTCTCAAAGCATACAGTAACAAAAAATTTTGAAAAGGAGAGTAATTTTCTTTACTTTTAAGGTAAAAATTTATTTTCCTCTTATTCATATACAGCCATCCCGTGGCCGAGTGGTTAGCGCGCTTGGCTACTGATCTACGGGACCTGGGTTCGAGCCCCGGGTAAGGCATGGATGTATGTATCATTTTTCTGCTGAGGTCCTGCCATCCTCACAGACCTTCTACTATGGCATATAAACTGACAGGCTCCTGTCAGACCTCTGTGGCAAGCAGCTGCTTGAGGGGTATATATTATTTTTATTTATTCATATACAAATAGCCTTTCTACCAATATGCATTAAAATCGTTTTTGTCTATTGGTTTTTTTTAAATGAATTTTTATTTGCATTGCCATATTTCCTACATGCCTCTATAGAAGCCCTATAAAAACAAAACTAGTTATCTAAATGTTTTCAAAAAATCCAAAATTAAATGGTGATTAATTTGGCAAACAACATGCCATAATCCCTTTCACTAGTTATTTGGCAATAAAATTCTAAGTTCTTTTTTCTGACTGAACACAGTAGAAAAAAGGCCTGCTCACAGAGTAGCATTCAGTTTTTCAGGGCTGGCATAAGGGTTAAATTAGTCAATATGAAACGATTGCCAAACATTAAGCACTGCATTTCTGCCCCTGTAAAAAGGGTGTGTGGGGATTAGGGTCTGTATATTAATAGCCTAACACTATATTTTCACAGTAGTCAGCAGTGACTACTGCAAGATTTTGTCTTCCAAATAATCAGTCTTACATAATTTGGTTGGGAATAATATTTTTGAGTCATTTACACATACCAATAACACCAATACACACAAGAAATAGGTATCCTCTATACACTCTCATTTCATCTCAGATTATTTCTCATGCTTTTTCAATACGTGTTAAAAAGTGTATTATTTGAAATAAGTTAGGCTATGCTGCAGTATAGGGTCCTCAGCAGCCATGTTGTACTTTTCTCCAAGAAAACCTGTAACATTGAGCTGCAATATGATATCCATCCACATGTTCCAATGTTTGTGACTGATATATGCTGATTAGTTCTCTCTAATGAGATTATTTGTTTTCGGGGATTTTCTCAAGTTGATTCTTTAGCAATGAGTGTTATTAAGGAAATTTACTTTTGATATTTATTTTAGGGCCTTTTTTTAAGTGCGAAACGAGGCTTCATTGTTTAGCGATAAGCATTGTTAATGAAATCTTTTGATGAGATTATTTATTTTTGGGGATTTTTTTCAGTAAAGAGCTGTTAATGAAATCTAGTTTTGATGAGAAATTTTGGTACTTACGTATTAACGCCACCGCTGGCATTAGTACGTAAGTACCCAAATCTATTACAAAATAATGTTACATTAATGTTCATTTTTACTGCTGAACTGAAATTTGAGATATCTACTGTATATATATGTTACCGCTAAAGCTCGAAAGCCGTTAATGTGCACATTACCTAGCTAATCTGCAGATTAACTGATTTGCTCCGTTAAAGTGCGGAATCAAAAGTTTTCCGCATTTTACCTAGGTAATGTGCACATTAATGGCTTCCATATCGTTAAAGTTCAAAAGTAAAAAAAAAGACTATTTCTAGTGTCCGAGAGTAGAGTTGAAACCAGGTCATCCCTCTGTCAACACGAATCAGTCGTCCGAATTATAAAAAACGCCCCCAAAATGAGCAGGCCAAGTGAGAACGAATCACTTTAGTGATTCATTCTCAAGAATGAATCACTTTACTGATTCGTTCTCACTTGGCCTCCGCTCATCTGGGGCGTTTTTTATAATGCGGACGAGTGAATCACGTGACACGAAGATTCATATTCAAGAGATTCACCATTTTACGGATTCGTTCTTACTTGGCCTTCGCACATTAGGGCAATTTCAAATGCCATTTTAGTAATCCCTGTTGTAACAAATGATTTTATTGCGTCTATATAAATAACATTTTGTATGCTGTATAATTCAGTCAGATTGTTTATTTTACACTTTAATTGTCTATCATTAGTTATTTCATAGAATACCTAGTTATTTCATAGAATAACTAGTTAAAGTGTGGAATTATTAATTTATTACACGCTGCGGTGGCGTTAATACGTAAGTACCGAAATTTTTTTTTTTAAATGCAGAACTTTAGTGATAACAGTTGATAATAAAATCTAATTGATGGAATTGTTTAATTTTAGGGATTTTTTTTTTAAGTGCGAAACGAGGGTTCATTTTGTAACGATAAGCATTGTTAATAAATTTTGTTTTGATGAGATTATTCTCAGTAATATTTCTAAGTGCAGAAACATGATTTTCTTCTATGTAGTATTGCATATTTCTTTTATATATATATATATCCTTTAAATTATATATATATATATCCTCAATATGCATTTTCAGGTAGATGCGGAATGGACTACTTTTACCATTCAGACTTTTCACCGTGGCAAAATAAAACAAGATTGTGCTGAGGATCCTATACTGCAGTTCTGCCTAATTTAAGAATGAATCCAACAAGATAAATTGTTTGGTTACTACTTTGATTTGGTGTTACAACTGCAAGATGCATTTTCAAGATTAGGCTTCACATAAAATCTGAATATAAACATTTGCCAAATGCAATTTTAATACATTGGTGACCTTATGACTTTTAGCCTAACCAACTGCAAGTCTAATGTGTTGGGAGGGAAGTACATTAACATTCTATCTGGGTGATGAATTAAAAAACGTTTAGAAATGTAAAATACAATATAATCCTAGATTTGGTGCGATGAAATAGCTTTATAACTAGGATAACTTAGCTAGAAATAAAACCTTATACCATTACCTAACACAGAATTTATTAATGAGATAAAACTGAACCAGCTTTTCCATTTTACTCTGAACAAATTTCTTAACGTTTCGAGCCCCGGGTAAGGCATGGATGTTTGTGTCGTTTTTCTGCTGAGGTCCTGCCATCCTCTCAGACCTTCTACTGTGGCATATAAACTGACAGGCTCCTGTCAGACCTCTGTGGCAAGCAGCTGCTTGAGGAGGTATTTATTTATTTTTATTTAAAACTAATAATCACGTGAAACGTTTTTCGGAAAACCCAAGTCATTTTCATTAATACTACTAAACCTAGAATCAATGCAGAAATGTCACTTACCGTTTACAGAACACAGATATCAAACAATAAAAGCACCAAAGTAAGAATTTTATAAAACGTTATACGAAAAAAAAATAACGTCTATCTTTAAAGCGATAATCACCAAACACACAACACACTAAACGGAAGCACAAAATTAATGGCAGGCCATTAGTTGAAAAGGACGTATTTTATTTGTCGTGAGAAGTAGTAGTGTTTCACTTCCAGCTTCGTGAAAGATTCTATTTGAAGAAATTATTCATGCCGATTTCATAAAGGATTATGGAATATTATTTTGGCAGAAAAAACTAAATATTCATTTGACACCAAACAATTTTAATTACATAGAATAAAAGTAAGAAAAATAAATAAATTATTATTAAAGGTAAGACATGGAATACGACTATTTCACAGGATCAAGTGATTCTTACACGGAGATAAATATTTTGATCTTCATTTTCAGACTAACACAGGACACAGATAAGCTGTGCAGAAGTCTACCTTCAACAACTTCAGTTGTGCTCTCCTGCCTTCAACTGTTCTTCAGCTGTGGTTCTCGTCCCTTGAATTGTCCTTCAGCCACAGAAATCCTGCCGTAGAAGTCTTCAGCCACAGAAGTTCTGCCGTGATCTCAGAAGTCTTCAGATGAAAAACTATTGTATATCGTACAAACTAATAAATAAAAATTTTTAATTTTAAGATCTTGTGATTACTTGTTCCTTATATATATATATAAACTACTCATACTGGCTGACGATACTTATACGATACTCATACTTTTAAACCAACTCACTGACGAGCCTTTGTAAACTCTAGCTGACGAATTAATTGAAATCTCTGACGAGTCTTTGAAAATCTCTGGATAACAAATTAAGTGCTTCACTTTGTTCTGCTGCTTTATCCCTGAGCATGACTTTGTTGACAGAAGGACCTTCCGAAGCTCATGAAGTAATAGTTACAAACCTTCCATCTCTATCATTCATTGGTTAGCAATTCACGAACAATGACTTCTTTGCTCCCATAGTAACTTGGGTTGTTATATTACCTCTGTACTTTGGTCCTAAAGTCTAAGAGCTTAACTGGCTGGCCTGGTGCACCATCATTTCCATAGTATGCTTACCAAAACGATCTGGAGTTCAGGATCAAATAACAGTGTCTGGATTAAGAGGAACACAAAGTAGACATTGGGCAAGATTGGTATGTCAGTAATACATAAGAATCTCTAAGATCTCCTAGACTTGAAACAGAAATTGATGGTTAGCCCACAATCTAGGAACTCCAGGCATAAAAGATTTAGGTC
Source organism: Ryuthela nishihirai (assembly GCA_038380435.1). Classification (NCBI taxonomy): domain Eukaryota; kingdom Metazoa; phylum Arthropoda; class Arachnida; order Araneae; family Heptathelidae; genus Ryuthela; species Ryuthela nishihirai. Next base: position 16,247,157 of record JAWZYU010000017.1, on the reverse strand, counting down.
CACAGGATGAAAAAACCAATTTATATTCAAGGAGGAAAGAGATGGCATTAAAGGAGTACAATGGTCACCAGGAGCAGTTATAGAAGAAGTCCTGGAGATCAGGGTCAAAAGGGGTTATATAGGAGTGTCTGGATTAAAACGATGCCACAGTGTTTCCAGGAATTAATGGCATTCCATCTAGAAATACAAGAACCTAGAGACCACTTGAAAATAGAACTGATGGTGTAGTCAAAATGATGGAAGGGATGGTTTTACGGACGACCAAGACAAAAAAGGGGAACCAACGTGGGGACCTAGAGGAACCTTGAAAATGGAAAACTGATGGTGCACCAAGGACCCACAGGATGAAAAGGGACACAAACCAGGCGTTTTCTTGATGGATGCAGGCATCGGCAGGAGTTGTTCGCATGGTGTGTGCGAACTCCTTCAGCGAAATGCTTATATACAGCAGAAATACAAAATCTCTGGCTGACTGAAGAGCATTGACAGGAGAGGTTCGCATATCCGAAAGGTAAAAATTCGATTTCAAGGCAGGAGTTGTTTGTACAGTTGCAAAATACATCACTTGATTAAAGCAAGAGAAAATTTTACCGGGAACCATATGGACCAACTTGGTAGTAAACGAAGAGATCGTATTAAAGGAGTACAAGAGTATCAAGAAATACTGGAAAAGAAATACTCAAAAGGGAAAACATATGTCCACTTGTTATTCAAGCATTAAAGGAGTATCAAGAATTGCTGGAGTTCAGGGCCAAGAGATAGGAGTGTCTGGATCAAGAGGAAAAAATTCCACAAAGGCATAAAAGGTTTAAGAGGGTCATAAATGATGGAAGATGGGGGGGGGGGGGGAAACTTAGTCCAAATGGTGGATTTCAAGCATCAGTAGGCTTTAGGCTTAGCGAAATTTTGGTTAAAATTCAAGCATTGGTAGTAATTGTTCACATGGTGCAGGGGACTAACGTCTGAAAGGTAAAAATTGGATTTCAATGCAGGCATCAGCAGGAGTTGTTTGCATGAAAGTGAGCTGCGAACCTTGGCTTTCAGACAAATTGTGTTTTCATGTGACAAAATAAAAGAGGTTGTTGCACTTTTTTAAGTGCGAAGAGCATTTTTTATCATTAATTTCTTTCTGTGATTTAGACCAAACACCAGTTTTATCTTTCAGACCATAATTTCAGAACTTGTTGGCAACCAATCCCTGTGACACGATTGGCTTCAAGAACTGAGACAGTTTTACAACTTTAGATATTCATTTTTTTTATCAAAAATTAAAAGACCACAGTGACAAGCAAGGCAACTGTGAGATGAGAGCTGCCCTGAATGAAGACATTTCTGAGGTGGTTCATTTCAGAGAGAAGGTCCGATAATTTCGTCGTCACTTTTTATAAATAGTTATCCAATGCAAAAACAGATCTGGATAGGAGGGCAGTGAAGCGAATGTCAGAGATCGTTTCCGCATACCTTGTTGTCGTAACCAAAATAATTTTCTAGCAGTTCGATTTCAGAACAGCCAAAAGATCCAATGATGGGACGTTCAGATAATTCAGGGCATCTCTTTTGTATGGCCTGCCCTCATATTGTATTACTGGTCGTTCCGGCATTAAAAACCAGTAACAGATATGGATTTCAAGCATCGGTAGGCTTTAGAAGCTTCCTTGCATGGAAGTGAGCTGGGAACCTTGGCTTTGAGTAAAATTATGTTTTGACTACTTTGCCTCCTTGCCCTAAGTGACTATGAGGGCAAAGAATGCTTTTAATCTCCATAAAAAGTATCTTGCTATAAGGAATTTTCTCCGTGTCTGGGATACAATGGTAATCCGTGCACAAATTTTTTAAACACCGCACCATTCTCATTTCTTTAGCCGAAATTTCTCCACATCGCTTCATGTTGAAGTGTACAGAATACGATGATGTCAGAAATAGAGACAGACATGAATCCCATCTCTCTCACAAAAAAATTGTAAAAATCATCAAAATCGACCATTAATCCGACTTTATCCATTATTGAGAAAGAAGCAAGCTGGTGTCCAGATGAGTTTTTCTATAGATCCTTTTGCACACCAGATCTAGTCAACGAATCAGAATCCTTGTTGGATGACACTGCAAAATTTTTGCTAAGCGTATCAGAAGAGTATTTCATCAACAAATTTCAGATTGAAATTTTTGCTAGCAGCGTACATTTCCAATTCATTTCTTATCTCGTTATTTAAAGGAAATCAATTATAATTTTTTCCAAATTTCTGAATTTATCAGAAAAAATTAACATCTTCATAAGATTCACAGTAATAACACAATTGGATCCAAAATGTATTTCGTTCAGATTATGAATTAGAGCTACTTTAATTATTTTGTCTCTTATTATTTTTTGATCTGTATATGGTAGCTAGATAGTCACTGGAAGGAGAACTATGCACCAATCCCCTGTGATGATGCATAGAATCGGCCAGGTCTAGCACCCAATGTCCGATCCCGCCTTCATGTAGTACAGACCATTAGGACCTTTCAAAAGAGATAGTGGCCTACTGATCTGGACAACTATGACTACTTTTCTTCTTTTCTACCCTGCTGAGGAGTGGTCAACCACACAGGGTCCTGGTGCTGACCATATAAACCCACTGGACTGGACAGATATATGGCTCTGAGCTTGATTATGGATCCTGATTTTGCTGCACTGGTGGGCTTTTGTGGAGGGAAAATCTTCCGCTGTGTTTTCTGTTTGTTTGTGGGTTGACAGCCCCAAGTGAATAGATTCACAGGATAGGTTTATCAGCTGGTGGATAATCCTGAGCAGAGGTCATCGCAGGCACCTGAACTCTTTGCTTCCATTGGCATCGTCAAATTTTACATTGGAGGAAGTCTTCCAGTGTAGATGGCTTCAGCTTTTAGTGGTAGAGGAACGGGTCTTTGCCCCATGTCTGCGATTAGGGGGCTGTTTGATATTGTCGGCATTCCCTCTCTCAATAAACATAGTTTCTTTAAACATCCCACTAACCGTTTTCTCTCCATAGGTAGTTGGAATGTGAGAACTCTGCACAGAGATTATTCTCTTGATGTCCTCACACAAGAATTCCACTATTATAGTTTAGATATTCTCGGCTTGCAAGAGACTAGATGGACAGATAAAGGTCTGATTCTTAAAAAAAAATCTTAAATTTCTCTTTTCAGGGAGGGAATACAATAAACATCACCAAGACGTGGGTCTGCTTTTCATGTGTGAGAGTTGTTAAGTCTTGTAGCAATTGGTTTAGCATCACTTCTGATGTTCGACAAGGATGCATTTTGTCTCCTTTTCTCTTTAGTTTGGTTATTGATTATGTTATGCGAAATTCACTTCAAGGGAAATATTTTGGCATTAAATGGGCTGGAGATAGGAAAATGTCTGATTTAGATTATACTGATGAATTAGCCCTTTTGGCAAATGATGTTGATGAGATGAATTCTTTCATTCGCGCTGTTGATGAAACTGGTACTAGAGTAGGTTCGGTTATAAACAGAGAAAACTAAAGTGATGAAAATTGGTCAGGGAGGTTGTGATTCAGTTCATCTGAATGATTGCAGTCTTGAGCAGGTGTCACAGTTTAATTACCTTGGGAGCTGTGTAACAGAGACTGGTGATATGCGGCATGAGATTAACAGACAAATAGGGATTGCAGCCGGGACTTTTAAGAATCTATGGAGAGTGTGGAGAAATAGGTGTATACACCTAAAGACTAAAATTAGACTCTATAATAGTTTGGTTCTTTCTAGGGTTAGTTATGGTAGTGAAACTTGGACACTTTGTAAACGAGATAACAGGAAACTAAATGCTTTCGATTCTAGATGCTTACGCAATATCTTGGGCATTAGGTGGTTCAACTTTGTAACTAATGACGAAGTTAGGCAAAGGAGGCCGCAACCTCCTTTAAGCATCATATTGTGCAGAGACAGACTCCGTTGCTTTGGCCATGTTCTCCGTATGGATAATTATAGATTGGTGAATAGGGTTATGAACAGTGTGCTTAAAGGCCTCAGAAAGAGGGCGAGACCTAAGATGTGGTGGGCTGATAATGTCAAACTGGACCTTATTAGAATTGGTGTGCAGTGGCCAGATGCAGCAGATGTAGCTCAGGACAGACTTGCTTGAACAGTCTGGTTGGACCTCCGTAGCCCGTGGCTGCTTGATGATGATGATGATGATGATTTTATCAGCTTTTGAAATAAATAAAGGTGGTAAATTTGGAACTTTCATTAATATTTTAGATGTGTAAGATAGTAACATAAACTTTGAAAGTAATCAAACTTATAGAGAAAAACATTTGTCGGGTATTGTGTAGTCTGTATATCCCATCAAATGCAATTGTGTTAGATTCGGACATGCAGAAGAAATGATCGATAATTTTTTCGTGTGTAGAGGAAAATCTATTAGAGCTATATTTTAATCTGTAGCCCCTTGGTCTGGAAAAACGGTCTCGACGTATAATTCTCTTGATTAATCCAAACTTCTACGACAAACTAGCAGTGTTTACTTAAACTTTGATAATATTCATTGGAAAATTGACCGACAAATTTAAGAAATCTTATGTTAGGAAAAATCGAAGCTATGAAATCTGTGCTAGTAATATTTAAATATTCGTTTAAATGTGATTCTTCGATTTGCAATTCTGCAATTATTCCTTGTGTATATATAGATAATGAGCGTTTTTTTTAAATCTTATGATTTGGTGTTATAAATGGTATTCCTTGATACGTGTCTGTTTTAAAGTGCTGGAAAATTGTTGCATGATGAATTGAATACTTACATCTGTTAATTTTCCTTCTTCTGGATATATTGTCAATTTTTGTAATGGAGTAACGTTTTCACAAGCGAGTCCAGCATTAGTAACTAGAATAAATTCCAAATTTAATTTCACCAGATTAGAACAACTGTCCAATATGCAAATAAGAGTGTTATCGTTACATGTGAAATAATTTAATTTTTATCAGTTAACGTATTTGCAGATGATTTTATGATTTGTGAAAAGAAAATTAATTTCAGCCTTTTCATCCACGAAAGAATATTTAAGCTCTTTATCCATGAAGGGATTTATACTTTTTAAGTTCTGAAAAAAAGAAAGGAATTAAAAGGTTTCAAAATGACTTTTTGTCCACAAAAGAATTTAAATTCTGAAAAAAATAAAGGATTAAAAAATTTTTGTTTTCAAATATAGAGAAAATTTAAAGTACCAAATATAAACTAAAGAAATACCGGATGACTTGAATCAATGGAACTTCAATTTAGGCATTAGATTTGTCATAGGAATTTTAAATTTTACTTGCATATCAATTTTCTCTAATAACTGTTAATATATCCATTTTTCTTTTCAAATTTATTCTGCATATATTTTTAAATAATATATTAGTCAAATAATGATTAATTAAAAAATGAATAATCTGATCATCAATGATGTCAATTTTATCTAAATTGATTCGTAGTTGTTCCTGAATATATTTTTACTGTAAAAAAAGTCAGTATTAAATTAAAAAGAGGGAGATAAACTATTTATAAGCTTAATATGAAAGAAAATGAAATACTAACATAATCCACAATAGTTTCTTGCTTGATAAACATCTTTAGGGAAAATACGACTGTGTGTATTCAAATGATTAGCCATATTTTTCAAAGAAAGTTGTAATATAGAGACTGATTTATATTTCGGCATGTGCAGATGAATGTGTATTGATATCACCAGAAAAGTTATTGAATAATTATTATAGAAAAATTCTCAATATACTAGTTGACTAAAAATATTTCCTTCAACTAAAGAATATTTGTAAAAATAATTTATTTCTCTTTGTAAAATATACATTTCCTTTGGAATAAGAAATCTAATACGCTTAGCAAAAATTTAGGGGTGTCATATAACATATAACAAGGATTCTGATTCGTTGACTAGATCTGGTGTGCAAAAAGAGCTACTTAAAAACTCTCCTGCATACCAGCCTCCTTCTCTCTCAACTGTGGATAAAGTCGGATTAATCATCGATTTTGATGGTTTTTGCATTAAGTGTTTTGTAAGAGAGATGAGATTCATTCCTGTCTCTGGTGGTCATCAATCGTATTCCGTACACTTCGACATGAAGTGATGTGGAGAAAAATCTGCTAAAGAAATGAGAAAGGTGCGACATTATAAAAAAATTTGTTCACGGATTACCCATGTATTGCTGACAAAGAAAATTCCTTATTGCAAGATACTTTTCATTGGAGATTAAAGGATATTTGTGACTGGTTTTTATTGCCAGAACGACTGGTAGTCGGATATAAGGCAGGCCACATAAAGGAAATGCCCTGAATAATCTGAATGTCCCATCTTTGGATCTTTTGGCTGTTCGAAAATCGAACTACTAGAAAAAGATTTTGGTTATGACAATGACGATGAGTGATGTGGAAACCATCTCTGGTATTCGCTTCACTGCCCTCGTATGAAGGTCTGTTTATGCATTGGATAACTATTTCGAAAAAGTGACGATGACGAAATTATCGGACTTTCTCTCTGGAATGATTGTATGGTGTGAAAAATGGCTTAAAAAGTAGTTAAATGTGAAGGAATAAAAAAGATTCCCGATGCAATGTACGTGAAAATTTCGTTTTCTTTCGAAAATTAGTTTTTATTTTGAAATTGAGCTGCGAGATATTGAATATTACATGAAAATATCTTTATGAGATATGGAACTGACTGGCATGTGTCTGACCTCTGGTAAACAGCTATTTCAGGTTTTTTTTTTAAATTTTTTTAAGAATAAATATAAGAAAAAACTTATATTGAATATTTTTGAAAGGCATCTTTACTTCTAGATAATTCTTAGAATAATTATTTTGTTGAGTGTTATTTTTAGTGAAAATTATATTACCAACGCGTGTAAAGTCAATGCTAAGCAATATCGGCTGCCTGCGTTAGTGCCCACCCTTTACATGCCGCTGGTCGTTCAAGTTGCCTCAGCTTTCCATACCAGTTGTAATTTCCATCGTTAATTTCTCAAAGAAAAAAAAAAAAACTATAAAAATCTGTTGCCAGGTATTTTTTCTGAATTCTGTATCCTCCATTTTGTTAGACTTTTTATACGGACTGTTCTTTTTGCTATTCCCTTTAGAATTATAGGGTTAATTCCAAAAGTATATCTAGCAGTAATAAGTGACTGATGCTTACAGATTGATTCTCACTTTTTCATAATTAGCGATTAAGTAAACTTTTGTTATGGTAGCTAGGTAGTCACTGGAAGGAGAGCTATGCACCAATCCCCTGTGATGATGCATAGAACCGGCCAGGCCTAGCACCTAATGTCCAACCCCGCCTTCTCGTGGTGCGGACCGTTAGTAACTTTCAAAAGAGATACTCTCTTGTGGAAGTGAACGGAAGGGGAGGGCTGCCAGATTAGTGTGGCCTACTGATCTGGACAACTATGGCTACTTTTCTTTTTTTTCTACCCTGCTGAGGAGTGGTCAACCACACAGGGTCCTGGTGCTGACCATATAAACCTACTGGACTGGACAGATATATGGCTCTGAGCTTGATTATGGATCCTGATTTTGCTGCACTGGTGGGCTTCTGTGGAGGGAAAATCTTCCGCTGTGTTTTCTGTTTGTTTGTGGGTTGACAGCCCCAAGTGAATAGATCCACAGGATATGTTTATCAGCTGGTGGATAATCCTGAGCAGAAGTCATCGCAGGCACCTGAACTCTTTGCTTCTATTGGCATCGTCAAATTCTACTTTGGAGGAAGTCTTCCAGTGTAGATGGCTTCAGCCTTTAGTAGTGGGGGAACGGGTCTTTGCCCCATGTCTGCGATTAGGGGGCTGTTTGATATTGTCGGCATTCCCTCTCTCAATAAACATAGTTCTTTAAACATCCCACTAACCATTTTCTCTCCATAGGTAGTTGGAATGTGAGGACTCTGCACAGAGCTTTTTCTCTTGATGTCCTCACACAAGAATTCCACCGTTATAATTTAGATATTCTCGGCTTGCAAGAGACCAGATGTACAGATAAAGGTCAGATTCTTAAAAATAATCTTAAATTTCTCTTTTCAGGGAGGGACGACAAAAAACATCACCAAGGCGTGGGTCTGCTTCTCAGCAGACACGTTAGTGATGCTCTTCTAGGATATGAGTGCATTAATGAAAGGTTTCTTACAGCAAAATTTCAGACAAGCGTTAAAGACTTGAATGTTTTCTGCTGTTATGCCCCCACTGAGGATGCCGATGAGGATGAGAAGGATAGGTTTTATGAACAACTTCAGGATATTTTGAATTCTGTCAAGAAAGGAGATATTACCCTTGTTCTTGGTGACTTCAATGCCAAAGTTGGTACTGACTCTGACCTTTGGGGAGGAGTAATAGGCCCTTTTGGTATTGGTAGCTGCAATAGCAATGGGCAACATCTCCTACAGGTAAGTAAACTCAATGGATTCAGAATAACTAACACTTATTACAAACACCGCGACATACATAAGTACACATGGGTTTCACCTGATGGGCTGCATAAGAATATGATTGATTACATATTAATTAACAGCAAATGGACTAGTTCTGTTAGGAATACCAGGGCATATAGGGGAGCTGAAATTGGATCTGACCATTACCTTGTTAAAAGTGTGTTGCAACTTAAACTTAAAAAGTGTTGTGCTAGGGTTAAAAAATTTACTTTTAATACTGAAGCTCTGAAAGATCCAGTTATAGCCAAAGCTTACCATGATAGGTTACTTAGTCATTATGACAATCATGGTTTGCTTACTACTGAAGTTGAGGAAGAATGGGATCATTTTAAACAGGCTTTTTTGGACACTAACAGTACTCTTTTAGGAAAAAAGGAGCAGAAGAGGCAAAATTATCTGAGTGATAAGGCACTTGAGCTTATTTCGGAAAGAAAGAACTGCAGGAATGTCCTTAATCAATACCCTACTAGTCCTAATAGAAAGCATTACAGAGACCTTAATAAACTTGTAAAGGATCAGTTAGCTGCTGATAAAAATTTTTGGCTTGATGGTTTGGCTGACAAAGCCGAGGAAGCAGTTAGACAGCACAACAGCAGAGAGCTGTACCAGATAGTTAATGTTTTGTGTGGTAGAAAACGGACAGGCATACAAGGATTGAAGGATAAACAAGGTAAGGTTATAGAAGGGGAGGATTCTGTCATGGCTAGGTGGACTGAGCATTTCAGTGATGTTCTAAACAATGTAGTTAGTTCTACTCCCATTGTTTGCAATGATGATAGATGCATTGGTGGCTTTAATGTTGGCCCTATAACACAATCTGAAGTTAGTTTGGCTGTTTCTAAACTTAAACTTCATAAATCCCCAGGGGTAGATGAAATTACTACGGAAATGCTTAGAGCTGGGAATGTTTCGGTTACCACTTGGATGACTGAAATTCTGAATCTCTTTTATGATAAAGGCATGGTTCCTAAGGATTTTACCAGAGCTATTGTTATCCCTATTTTCAAAAAAGGTGATCGCAGTTCTTGTGATAACTATAGGGGTATCAGCCTACTCTCTGTTCCAGGTAAAGTTCTTTCCATGATTGTGCTTAATAGAATTAAGAATCTGGTTGACAGGCAATTGCGTGATGAGCAATGTGGATTCAGAAGTGGTAGGGGATGTGTAGATCAGATATTTTCACTTAGGCAGATTCTTGAGAAATGTTTAGAGTTTCAGAAACCTTTGGTTGCTAGCTTTGTTGATTTCAAAAAGGCTTTCGACTCTGTTGATCGTCATAATTTGTGGTTGATTGTGAGATCATATGGTATACCAGACAAGTTAGTTAACATTATGAAAGCTCTCTATAATAACACTGAGTCGTGTGTGAGAGTTGGTAAGGCTTGTAGCAATTGGTTTAGCATTACTTCTGGTGTTCGACAAGGGTGCATTTTGTCTCCTTTTCTCTTTAGCTTGGTTATTGATTATGTTATGCGAAATTCACTTCAAGGGAAAGATTTTGGCCTTAAATGGGCTGGAGATAGGAAAATTTCTTATTTAGATTATGCTGATGATTTAGCCCTTCTGGCAAATGATGTTGATGAGATGAACTCTTTCATTCGAGCTGTTGATGAGACTGGTAGTAGAGTAGGTTTGGTTATAAACAGAGAGAAAACTAAAGTGATGAAAATTGGTCAGGCAGGCTGTGATTCAGTTAATCTGAATGGTTGCAGTCTTGAGCAGGTGTCACAGTTTAATTATCTTGGGAGCTATGTAACAGATAGTGGTGATGTGCGGCATGAGATTAACAGACGAATAGGGATTGTTGCTGGGACTTTTAAGAATCTATGGAGAGTGTGGAGAAATAGGCGTATACACCTAAAGACTAAAATTAGACTGTATAATAGTTTGGTTCTTTCTAGGGTTAGTTATGGTAGTGAAACTTGGACACTTTGTAAACAAGATAACAGGAAACTAGATGCTTTTGATTCCAGATGCTTACGCAGTATCTTGGGCATTAGGTGGTTCAACTTTGTAACTAATGATGAGATTAGGAAAAGGAGTTTGCAACCTCCTTTAAGCAGCATATTGTGCAGAGAGAGACTCCGTTGGTTTGGCCATGTTGCCCGTATGAATAATTATAGATTGGCGAATAGGGTTATGAACAGTGTGCCTAAAGGCCTCAGAAAGAAGGGGAGACCTAGGATGCGGTGGGCAGACAATGTCAAACAGGACCTTGTTAGAATTGGTGTGCAGTGGCCAGATGCAGTAGATGTAGCTCAGGATAGACTTGCTTGGAGAACTAAATTGCACGGTCTGGTTGGACCTCCGTAGCCCATGGCTGCTTGAGGATGATGATGAGATACGCTTGTTGCAGACTTCGGTATTATTGGAATGTTTATGAAATTGCTGACGAACTAAACCGTAACTGGGTTTAATTTTACGCACATGTAATCCGCATAGAAATAATTTTTCGTCTTGCAGCAAAGATGTATGTTTTTTAGGAGTTGGATATGTGATTGGCTTTATTGACCTGAGTGGAATTTCAGTTTTAAAGAACAGAAAATGACATTTTAATAACAATTGAAAGTAGTATTTTTTACATCTAAGAATAGTGACAGGTAATTTTTAGTAGGTGATTTGCAATGATTTCCTTATGAGCATGACCAACAAGTAATTTTTTGTAACAAATTATTTAAATGTTCGAGTGGTATTTTATATTCAAGGTTTTTAGTTGCATAACAGCGAGCTACACATAACTTGGCAAATTATTGTTGGGAACTGGAGACAGGTTGAAGGACTAATGAGATCTTTGAGATTGTCCGCCACACATATATCATGCCACTCAAATAATTAAAGGGGGAAAAAAGCTTCCTATAGTGTTATAACTGTTTTCTTATTTGCATATTCATCATTCTGGAGGGTCACGGTGTTGTAAATTTTGATGAAATTAGCCAAAACTTTCAACACCTTGAACATGTACATGCAGCAAGCTACTTCCCAGACGTCATGTTTCATCAGAATTACATATTTTTTGTTAACCTGGGAGTAAGTAACCCACATTTCATTCTCACTTTAAAAGGTGCATCCAGTCTATTAAAGCATTTTTTAAAGTCCTAAATCAAAAAAATTTTTTTTTCATTTTTGGTTTTATACTTTTTCTTTTTAAATGGGCAAATATTATATGAGGGGCATTTAAGAAGTTTTTGATATGCATCTGCAGAACAAAAAAAACATTACACTTACCTCAACAAAGCTTTTACTGTCTGTCAAAAGTACTCCCCTCAAGCTTCTATGCAAGATTGCAGATATCTATGCCAATTCTGGAAAGCTCGGTGGTGCTCCTGTTGGGGAATACTCCAGAACTTTGAATGAACTCATTTTTGTAAGGTCTTGCACTCTTGACAAAAACTATCCAGCAAGTTCCTTTTTAATTTTTGGAAATGATCAAAAATATCATGGTTCAAGATGGAGTAGCTGTTTGATTTTTTTCCTGCTCCAGATAGGCCATGACTTTCTGGGTTCTATGAGTACTGACATTGTCATGAAGAAGGAGAATCCTTGGTATGTCTGTTGTTAGATGCTGTTCCTTCAGCTCCTTAACTGTTTTGGGCAAAACAATGTAGTTTTGGCCATTTTAGTTGTTTTTTCTGGTAAGGTGTCCATGTCTCACACTCCTTGGGAATTGAAAAAAATTGTGAACATCCACTTCCTTGAGCAAAAGTTATCAGAGGATTTGGGGATGCATTTCATCTTCTGCAACATAGAATTGTGAATCTTGCTGGGAGTTGTATGGTAATAAAACCACATCTCATTACCTGTGACAATGTCTAAACTGTTTGGGGTCACTAGGTTCAAACATTGCCATCATCTCCTTGCACAAGTTGATTCTAGCCCGTTTTTGCTGTTCTGTCAGTGTATGGGGTACCCATTTGGCACAGATCTTTCAGAATTTTAAATGATGAATAATTTTTTCACAATGCCATTTGATTGCACATATATTATTACCTGAATAGTGTTGTGTGGGCTTTGCTTAATGAGTTCATATTATAAACAGCAGCAATAGTTATGTAGTTGTCTCCTTCAGTCTTTCTGCATGAGGGAGGTCTTTGAAACTCTTCTGTCCTTCTCAGAATTAGTGCATCCATTCCATAACAGTGCCATATGAATAGACATGATTCCCATATACTTGCAATGAATAGGCATCAATTGTTTTTTTCACGTTGTCTCCAAGTAGCATTGTAGTGAAAATGTAAAAATCTATCCACTTCTTTAGTAGGCTCCATAGCAAAATGCACAGATTTTGCTGACTGAACTTATGCGCCACCAGCGAAGAGAGAAATTATGATACAGCCTTTGTTTTTAATATGTAATGACAAGTTTAGACAAGCTTTAAAAAATTCATAGCTCATTAACTTCGGAGGAATGAGTGCAAATCTACACACGTGTCGAGAACTTTTTGAATGCCGTATATATATATTTTTCAAAATAGACAAATATTATATACTTTATATTTCAGTGAAAATATAGAGAAAAGTATTAAGGAATTAACACTTTGCCAGATGGCTTTTTTTATCTCGGCCATGAAATAATGCTGCTCAGAGAAATGCATGGAAAAGGTAATGCAAAATATTTTAAAATGATCATGTAAGCAACTATCTAGGTTGGCAATATTTTGAAAGAAGCAAATTTTCAGAAACAAAATCATACAAATGGAAACCAAAAGAAAAAGTTAACAGTTATGAATTATATTTCAATTCCTTAGTTGTATTTAATATTGTATTATTAAGAATTCAATTTAATGGTCTACACATTGAATATGGTTATATATAAGTATATAATTGGTTATATAATTGGTATACACCATCTGGTCAATCATTATCTTTTTGAGTGCGTTTGGGGATTTCTTCACAGCCATCCCAGATATGTGCATGTGACCAGCCAGCTACGAGAGCCTCCTGGCTGAATTTTTTTTTGTGAGCAAATTGGAATCTGCATCACCTCTGGTATAATCAGTAGTACTATGTATTTAAACAAATGAATTACAGCTCATTGTTGGTTTAAAAAAAAAAAAAAATAAATACCCCCTCAAGCAGCTACTTGCCACAGAGGTCTGACAGGAGCCTGTCAGTTTATATGTCATAGTCGAAGATCTGAGAGGATGGCAGGACCTCAGCAGAAAAACGACACGAGCATCCATGCCTTACCCGGGTATCGAACCCAGGTTCCTTAGATCAACTGAGTATCTATCCACTATCAAGCTGTTTTATGTAACAGGATAAAGATGAGCGTAGAAGGAAAATTGCCTTCAGCTGGGTGGGATCTGAACCATGACTTTTTGTGAACTACAGGCCATGACAGCTGACAATGTCATCTTTTCCGTCCAGTTAGGGATTGCTTGCTTGGTAAATGCAACCTATTGCATGCTTAAAGGTAGCAAAGGTTTGAATAATCGCTCCATTTTTTTTCTCCCTTTTCTATTATTCCTTTGCCACTCTTTCATCGTTTTCCATGCAAGAAGGCAAAAAAAAAATATCCTGTTCAAAATAATTTTTTCAAACTATGTAAGACAATTTACTGCCAATTTTATGCTTGTTTGAAACTAACAGAAGTATGTTTATGAACAAAACATTGTACAAATAATTCACTACCAAATGCCAATGTAGTAGAAAAACTGAAAAATATTGTATATTTATTTAGTACATTTTTAAAAAGTTGGAATTAAAATTTGTGATGTTAACATTAAGTGGGAATGACATACAGTTAATTTATATATTTTCACAAGTCAGAGTTAATTAAAAAGCTTTATCTGTCAAGTTTTCCTGTTTTTTTTTTATTTTCACTAATTAGAAGCTGAAAAGGTTTTATCTATTAATACTTTTGTATAGTTTTTTTCAATGAAATGTCCCCAAATATGTTTAACACTTTCACAGTATAATCAAATACTTGGGCATTGCAAGATTGACAGGCCTTTATTTGTATTAATTAATTCACTGTTGTCATAGAATTTAAACAGTGCAACTAGACAGCTTGTTGAAGAAGGATACATCTTTGAAACAGCATTTCATATTCCACAGATATTATATTTTCAAAAATGCAAAAACTGTGTTCTAGTCATAGCTTCATCTGCCAATATATTCAATGCCAATACAGCATTTTAAAACTGATATCATTATAAATGGTTTAATTATTATTGAAATCTTTTAGAAACCTCCAAATATTTTGAATTTTACTCCATGAACAGTACAAATGAATTTTGAGTCATTTAAAATATAGCTTACTGCATTCATTGGTACTATTCATTGGTATATCTTACTCTATCACTCTGAAACATGTATATCTTAATTATCAATTTTTAAGCTGTTTACTACTTATTGAATGGAAGTGAACAAAATGAAAATTTCTGTTTTGTATTATGAATGATTGTATTTTCAATTTAAATAAATTTCTTTAAGTAGAAATGTCTGTCAAAAATGTTTCAAAATTTAATATATTAATATGCACTTCTGCCTCTCGTTTGCAATTTTTTTTTAGCTTGATGCTTGTTTCGAGAGATATGATGCCCTATGAATATGCAGGGAAAAGGATTATCTTTTAAATTTGATCGTTTTTGAGGAATATTTTTACAATTTTGCATTTATATTGGGAAATTCATTTTCTCTAATAATTTCCTCCAAAAACGTTTTTCACAAACATTTCCTGGTAATAATTTCAGCTTGAATATTTCTCAGCCAATTTGTTTTATCTCATCATTCACTGGAAATTGGAAAACTCTAAATTATTCAATGTTACCTTTGATCATTTGACTGATATTCTATTACACAAGTGATCAAGCATAATGAACTAAAGGGTATTAAAGTATAATGCTTTCTCTACTAGTGTATTTCTTTCCAAGCATTCAGTTATTCATATTATAGACAGAGAATAATTCAAAATCACAAATGTCAGTGTCTTGAATTAATGCAAAAAATATAAAATGAACTTGAAACCTTCGCAATATAAAAAAATGATATCACGTTTTAAAAATTGAAAGCAATGAAAACTTAAATTATTAAGTTCATAAATTTGGAAAAATTACTGACAATATGCAAGCTAGAGAGCTGCAAAAGAGCAGACAATCGATACTTGGTTACTTCAACAGGAGTGCCATTAGAATGGAAAGGATGACTCATCACCTCCATTGCTTAGAACTGTCCAGGCCTTGTAGTTCACAAAGTTTACGTCTGAACCTACAACCTCCTGATGACATGTCAGGTGCTCTGACCACTTAGCTACTGGGCTCAAGACAAATTTTCCTCTACACTCATCTTCATCCTGTTACATAAAATAGCTTGATAGTGGATATACTCAGTAATTAATGATGAGCTATGAATTCATTTGTTTAAATACAAGTTACTACTGATTATACCAGAGGTGACGCAGATTCCAATTTGCTCATAAAAAAAAACAGCCAGGAGTCTCTTGTAGCATGGTTGATCATGTGCACATAGCTGGGATAGCTCTGAAGAAATAGTCTCCAAATGCACTCAAAAGACAGTGATTGACCAGATGTGATATATAGCATAACATCAGCAGGAGAGGAGAGATTGATCATCTGACATGTCATCTCGGGGGGGAGGGGGTAGCACACCAGGCTCATAATCTACAGTTCCTAGGTTCGAGTCCTAGCTGGGTCAGCACTGAGATTTATCTCTGCAAAACTCCTGCCTTGCCCACGGTCAATAGGGGACACCGATGGGCTTGGAAAGGTCGTCATCCTTTGGATGGGATTCTAAGCTATGGCCCCATGTTCTTGAGAGCTATGCCCTATGCACATTAAAGAACAGGATGGCCTTCATGGAAGGCTACCATCTGTCTCCCAACAGCTGTTCCAGTAGGTCCCCTCCCCCAACCTTCTCTGAGCCTTTGGGATCTTTGTGACATTTCACCCATTGTGAAAAAAAGTGCTGCTCAGAGATAAAACAACCCTTTAAAAATCAATCCAAAGTGAATGCACAGTATTCCCTGTTCTGGAGAGATGCGGGTTCGATTCCCGCCGTGGTGGTGATGAATGTTTTTCAGAATCTATTAAAACAAACCATGTCATCAGGAGATCGTGGGTTCAGATCCCACCAGGCTTGGCAATTTTTCATCTACACTCATATTCATCCTATTAAATAAAACAGCTTGATAGTGGATTACTAGTTTACTAGTGATCTACTATCAAGATTACTAGTGAATAGTTACTACTATCATGATTACTAGTGAAACTACTAGTTCATTGTGTTTTCATTTTCTATTAATCTTTTAGCCCCAAGTTACGGATTAATTTTTAAAATTAGGTTTAAGTAACCTTCATTTTAATTTAAAATACTTTTTAAATTATTATTTAGAATGCAATGCTCTCTCATTTGGTATATAAAATTGCATATTTATATCTGTTAGTTACTGCAAGATAGAGTTGTAAAGTTAAATTGTTTCCCTGTTAGAGAGATGGTGAAAATTTTATTGGTACAATTGTTTGCATTGTGAGATATCTGAGACTTTAAGACAATATTTTATTTTTCTTATTTACACCAATTAAAAAAGTCTTAAGATTTCACAGGATTTAAAGCCGAACAAGCATCAAAAGACAATACCTGCAGTAACTAAAGGATAGTGAACATATAAGCCAATAGGCATCTCCTTGTGTAAATATATATTTTATGAAAGAACAGGATAAGCCATAAAAATCTAGATTATCTCTGTCCTTTGTGTTGTTGAGTATCACTTTAAAAACAAATTTTGTGAATTGTGTTTTGTGTTACTGGGACTATGAGATGTGTTCTGCCTGATATTCAGAATATCAATGCACCAACAGGCCTTTTATATTGTAATCAACATATTTTGATCATTATTATCATCCACAAGCAGCCATGGGCTACGGAGGTCCAACCAGACCATTCAATTAGTTCTCCAAGCATATCTGTCCTGAACTACATCTGCTGCATCTGTCCACTACACACCAATTTTAACAATGTCCTGTTTCACATTGCCCACTGCATCCTAGGTCTCCTCCTCTTTCTGAGGCCTTTAGGCACACTGTTCATAACCCTATTCACTAATCTATAATTATCCATACAGGCAACATGGCCAAACCAACAGAGTCTCTCTCTGCATAATACACTCTTTTAAAGGAGGTTGCAGACTCCTTTGCCTAACATCATTACTTACAAAGTTGAACCACCTAATGCCCAAGATACTGTGTAAGCATCTAGAATCAAAAACATTTAGTTTCATGCTATCTTGTTTACAAAGCATCCAAGTTTCACTACTATAACTAACCGTAGAAAGAATCAAACTATTATACAGTCTAATTTTAGTCTTTAGGTGTATATGCCTATTTCTCTACTCTCTCTCTATAGATTCTTAAAAGTCTTGGCAGCAATCCCTATTCATTTGTTTCTAATGCTGCACATCAGTATCTGTTACATAAATATAAAAAAAAGATAATTAAATTGAGACACTTGCTCAAGAGTGCAGCCATTCAAAGCAACTGAAGCACCATCTGCCTGACCAATCTTTATCACTTTAGTTTTCTCTCTGTTTATAGCCAAACCTATTCTACCAGGCTCATCAACAGCTCAAATGAAAGAGTTTATCTCATCAGCATCATCAACATAATCTAAATCAGAAATTTTCAGATCTCCAGACCATTTAAGACCAAAATCTTTCCCTTGCAGTGAATTTCACGTAATCAATAACCAAACTTAAGAGAAAGGAGACAAAATGCACCCTTGTTGAACACCAGAAGCAGTGTTAAGCCAATTGCTACAAGCCTTACTAGCTCTCACACATGACTCAGCATTATTATAGAGAGCTTTCATTATGTTAACTAACTTGTCTGATATGCCATACGATCTCACAATCAACCACAAATTATTACAATCAACAGAGTCAAAAGCCTTTTTAAAATTAACAGAGGTAGTAACCAAAGGTTTCTGAAACTCGAAACATTTCTCAAGAATCTGCCTAAGTGAAAATATTTGATCTACACATCCCCTACCACTCAAAACCTAAAAATTTATATTCAAATTGTTTACATCTTGTACTGATTTAAAGACTATTCATATGTGTTGCTTAATAGCAAGGGCAGTGCTATGGGTGGAAAATTTGCAAACAAACTGCAGTAGGTGCAGTAAGGTTGATTTTGAGTATGTATGACCTATTTTTCAACAGATGCTTTTCAATTAATTTTAAAAATGACATTAAATATAGCTAAATTAATTATTAATATCTAAGATCAAATTTGGAAAAAGGGGAGGCAGAGTTCAAGTTTCCTCCAGGCAGCAAAATAGCTAGCACCAGCTCTGCATAATAGTAACCATTTTTATGTTGTAATTTATTGTTTTTATAACAGTTGAAAAAGGAAGCTTTAAATAAATTTTAATTTGGAAATGTGTTCTTTTTTTTCAGAGATTTTGCTTTTATGAAATTGACTTCAAGAAAATAGAAGAATTTGTGAATTTTTAAGTGCCCAATTTCGTTTATTATTGTTCTGTTTAATATGAATCTCACAAAAAGGATTACTACAGCAAATGGCAAGAAAATTTGTAAAATATATTTTGAAAGTTCAAGAACTATTAAGTCGAAGATAAATTATGGACAAGATCCAGAAGTTGCAGAAAGCAAACCAATATTTCAGTATGCAACAGAGAAAACAAGAAAAAGTATAAGAGTATATTTATGGGGGAATCTTAGAACTGGAGCATTAGGCAGTTCTAGTTTTATTCATCCTAAGAAACATCAAAAGGTTTTAAAAACAATGCATAAACCATATAGACTGGAATTTTCAAATAAGCACAAAGTAAGTTACTCTGATATACAGATAAATTATACATTATGATATATTTATATTTTGTAACACTTCAATTAATGAAAACTATATAATAATAGGAGGAGATGTCTGTGGCAGCCATTACTCATTAGGAAATTGTGATGGATGCTTCAAAATTTTAGTGTTTCTAGTTGTCAAAAGAGTTGCTGTGCTAAATATCAAGTTCAAACTCCAAAAACGAGACTTGCTACAAACAAAAAATATTTACTATTCCTATGGAAGACTGAAGTTGCTGCCAAATTTATTGTTACCATTTACTGTTCCCTAACTGAATATAAGAGCTGTAAATGTAAGTGTTTATTAAGAGCACTTATTAATAAGTAATATGCCTATGTGTTAAACCATATTTCTTCGATTCTAAGACACCATCGATTGTAAGACGCACCTTAATTTCAGTACCACCAACAGAAAAAAAGCTTTGATTCTAAGAGAAACAAAATAAATAAAATAAAATGCTAAAATGTATATGACAAATATTTTTATTATAATATAATTCAATTTTACTAACAACAATAGTACCTATTTATTAGTAGGTATGTTATTAATCACTTCCTTCTGAATCATCGATATCTGCATCTGATATCACCAGGGTTTCATCAGTATTTCCAATTTGATTAAACTCGTTTCTTTTTTTCCTTGATTTGATCACATGTCGCTGGAAGTTAATCAGCTTCTGTTGAAAGGCTGCACGAAATTTTTGACAGATGTTCGGGATCTTAATGATAACCCGCTATGATGCACGGGTCTGTCGCACCAGCCACGACTGCCTTTAAAAATATATATCCTCTATTCAGAGGATTTTGTCAATTTCTCCAGCAATTACACCTATGCCACTTTTTATTCTCCAATGGAATTGGAGAATGCGATAATGGTCAAACTTGGAAGTGGGGTTTCCGCGTAAAAACGAAACATATGATGCCATGTGCAAAGTGCGGGAAAATTAAATAAAAACAAAAAAACTGATTTTAAGATGCACCTTGTTTTTAGAGACATTTATATGGGGAAAAAGTGCATCTTAGAATCGAAGAAATATGGTACATGCCTGTCTATTTTGACAAAAGTCTATGTAATGGACTGTAGCATTTGGAATGTTTCCTATTTGTTTCAGTAGGGAGATTTACCTTATATTTTGATGCTGATATATGGTTTTTCTTAGTTTTTTTAAGATGTGCTAGAAAAACCATACACTAGCACCAAAATATATATATGCAGAATTGCTCCTGGTGGAATAAATGGGAAATAGTCAGTTGCTTCCAATTTTTTTCCCCATAAAATACTGCAGACATGTATATCATGTAGACATCAGCAAGAGTCATAAAGTGTAAATCTGCTGTTGCCAGATCCCCATATTTCCAAAGGCATTATTATTTTAAAAATGTCTTGTTGCAGGTAGGAACTTGATTTTTTAACCCAAGGTTTGATTTTTTATGTAGGAGGAACCAGCATATGAAATTTGGGACCATTTGGTCAAGTATCAAGGGAACCACAGGATATCAAAATCTGTTGAATCAGAAATAACAGTCTTGGTAGTTTGTGTAGATATGAAGCCATGGGCTTTGAGAGCATGTGCTGATGTCAATAACACTGTGCAAGTATACACAGATTAAAAGTGAGACCTGGGCAGTATTAGGTGCTGTTTAACTAGTGTTCCATAATATCACTCAAGCAAAGAGCATATGTGTTGCTTAATAGCAAACTTGGAGGCGGGGTTTAGGGTTTTCAGAGAAGAGAGTTACAATAAGGAAACATGATTATGGGTTCAAAGACATCTGGAATAAGCCTTAAAGACAGAGCCAGTGCTAGGTATGGTGCAGAGCTACCAATGATTTTTTTTTTTTGTATTTTAACTGAATTTTGGTTTAAAATATGAAAATTCAAATTTTGCATTTCTCAGTTTCATCTTTTAATACTCTCAAATTTTAGAGTATTTTTGATTTTGTTTCCAGAAGAGAATGCTAATGAAAGAACCATTTCAACTCTACTGTACTAAAAGGTGGAGCTTTATTCTCTAATCTGTTTGACTGTGGGCTCACCTACACTAATGCCTTACAGGTTAGACTTCACATAAGCTGACCATTTCCAGACTGAACATTAGGTAAAGGTCACACCAAAATTCTTTTGCAGAGTTTAAGACCATGAACATGCCAAAAGAAATTTTCCTTACTAACTTTCTATGCTAGATGCTTAAAACACCAGGCAATGCTTCAAATTGGTAAAAATTTGAAGTTGTTACATAAGAGAGTGATATTTGTCTAGAATTCAATTCAGTAAGCTTAAAATCCAAAAAAATTGTATTTTGTTTATTCACTCATAAGTATTTTTAACCTTCCGGAAGTAGTGTGGAATGATAAAAAGGTGGCATCTGTCTCCCAGACCCATTATGCAAAAACGTTCTTTGAAAATTTATAATAAATTTGAAATAAACTTTGCTTTTGTTTATTTTATGATATTAAAAAAAGCACTTTTTTTTTCAAAAAAAGAAAAAAAATTCCTCTCTAACTAGAAGCTAATAAATGTTTACTGATAAACAAAGGTATTCTTTAACCCATTAATTCCCAAAGGTAGATATTATAATATTTTTAAGGTAGTACTTTTATTATAGATCAAAAATGCATGTAAATAAGCAGTTGTGATAAAAAAAAAACAGTTTGTGACCACAGAAGCCACAGAAAAATGTTGCGTATATGCAACTTTGGGATTATCAGAACATGAATACTTAAAGTTAAAACATATGGAATTGTCTGAAGCAGTCTGCATGAAGATGAACTTGACACTTTTTACACATATATATTGCATTGCTTTTGCACTGTCAACATCTTTTTGCTTTATTCTCCTGTTCAACTGTACTTTGTGTGTGGGGGGGGGGGTCAGTTGGTAGCATGCCAGGTTCGTAATCTGTAGTTCCCAGGTTCGAGTACATATAAAGTATCTGCTTGAACTATCTACTCGACCTAAATAATATCTACTTGAACTAAGTATCTACTCATAATCTGTAGTTCCTAGGTTCGAGTAGATAGGGAGAAGGAAGAAAGAGTTAGGGAAGAAAGAATATTGGAAAGGAAGTATAGAAGAGGGAAAGAATATTGGAAAGGAAGTATAGAAGAGGGAAAGAATATTGGAAAGGAAGTATAGAAGAGAGAAAGAAGATTGGAAAGGAAGTATAGAAGAGAGAAAGAGAAAATTTATCATTTACATCTAACTGGTCATTATCTGATAAGTGTATATTTTGTTTGATGGAATCAAATCTATTCCTATTCATGCAATTTCTTACCAATGGTATACCTTTGTCCTCATCCTTCGACATTTTTATAGCTGGTAAGGTATAGTAACCGGTAAAAATCAATATACCTCAAAAGCGTTTCAGACTTGCCTTGCTTAGTTCAAAAGAATGTCGATTATGATCATTCGCATATTTTTTTGAATAACCAGCATTTTTTTCCCCAGACATCACTAAAATATAAAGAAAAAATATTGTATGGAGACTTGCCACTAATTTTGTTTTTAATTTCCTCTATCATAATATGTTCTTGTGGTAAACTTTCGTAAGTCGGATTTTCTTTTTTCCACTTCGGAATAACTTTTGTTTTGACAGCTGTTCTAGTAGAAGTTTTCAGTTTCTTGGAACTTGATGCTGTAGGTTGCCTGCCCTTCTTCGACATCTTGAGCTTCATCAGGTAAATTTGCGTGGACCTCGTAGATTCCAGCTACATCTGGTAAAACGTTTTCACTCTCACATATATATCATCACTAATATCCTCCTCATCTGTAAGTTCGTCAACCATTGGTGGTATGTACACTGCGTCAATATTTTCAGCTTGTCACAAATTGTCATCCTCTTCTAATATAGCCATTAGCTCTGCAGTTGACAAAGGTCTATTTTTTTCCCCACCACTGAGCCCAAGACATATTTAAAAAAGAAATATCCTAAGATAGCAAAACAACGATTTATTATTGAACGTATTTACATCATAATAAATACTTTCTTGAACTATATATTTTTAGATATACTGCCAAATTTACACTTCACTAATTATCTAACAGCAGTTATTGTTATACTAACAAGACGAAAAGCTTAGTTCAACTTCACAAATCACTGAACACTGACGATATCGCTCATATCAGAACTAAAATCGCAAGAATAGATTCGTTCACAATGAGTCATCAAACGTGAGGCAGACATAATGTGCACATGTTGTGTAATCCCGATGTTTCGTAAACACAACATTACTCTAAATGTTATACTGTGCAAAAACTAAAAAATTTTTTTTAATTATATGAAACGTTTTGAATGAAATATATGTGAAGTTATTTTCATAAATTCTTAGGGCATTTAGTATTTCTACATATCTTTTTTCGACCCATCAAACTGCAAAAGATTAGGTAGGCTATTTAGGTATAGTTTTAATATGAATAATAATTAGGCTTTTATTTTATATTGATAAATATTTATGCTTGTACATAAAAGACTATGTCCTTTATAACATACATTGACTTAAACTTGGATTAGTTGACAAATATATATTTTTTATTATTATTTGAAGAATGTTTCATTTACGCAACGTTGGGGATTAATGGGTTAATGAGAAAAAAAAGTAAAAAAATAAATACTTGCTACTAATTAGACCAATTACTTACCTTTTGGATTATTTATAGGACTAAATTTAAATAAAAACAGTTTATGTTCACAGAAAAATATCTAACGTAAGTTAAAACTGTAACACCAAGAGTGGAGTCAGTATGAGACCAAGTTGGCATGTAACTTAATCCGGAGTAATTGGACATACTAAACATTGCAACATTGGGTTCAGTATGTCATATTAGGAAGATACTAAAGAACACTTGCACTTAAACTTTTGTATTGCAAAATTATTAGAAAATATATTCTCAATTAGTGTGACAGACTGTATTCCACTTATGGAGGGTTAATATAGTACTAAGTAAGCTTAAAAAAAATATTAACCGTCCAAGAAGAATAGTCTGCATTTCTGTGTATAAAAGCTAAATATATACTTTAACTCACTAGTTATTTGCAGTAATGCAGTTTGTAAAGCAGGGCCAGATCTAGGGGAGAGGGATGCCTCTCCCCTTTAAAAATACTGGTAAAAGTAATAGAGGAAAAAAATTATTTAACTTATTTAGATTTCATGCATTTTTCAAGAAATTTTTAAAGATATATAAAATGAAGGGAGAAATAGTACACTGTAATGGACGTCCAGTCTCTTGCTTTTACTTGACTCCCCGCTCCTCCTTTTTTTCCAGCTCAGTTAAGTTTCTTGCCTCCCATCCCCAATTTTTTTTCTGGATCCTGGCCTGGTGTGAGACTTCTGACACTGTGTTTTCTGTTTGCAGACAGGATTTTGGTACCCTGCCAAATACATTTCAACCAATACCTCAAATATTGGTTTAGAATAGTATGCACCAAGCAATGATTGATTTATAGTTTCAGCAATATAATCTATGGTCACCTGTGAGTTTTGCTTTCAAATTGGTTAAATAAAATTTTAATTTTTAAAAAAGTTTAAATTTAATGTAAAAAAGTTCTTCACAGTAAATTACATTTATAGTAATGCATAAACATGACTATATTTAATAGAAAGTGCATGCCCACTATATGATTATGCAACCAGCATGACAGGAAATTCAAATTTGGTTTAAGGTTGAACAGTTATATTGTGCTTGTGTTAGTTTTTCTGTTGTATGAAAACAGTTTCTAAGTTTCTTTGCTCTTCATGTTTGAAAGTATTTATATTTTGTAATAAATTACTGATAAATGAAAATATATTTTTTAGTATATTTCAAGGATATTTCTGTAAATAATGCTCAAAATAAATACAGTGGTTTAAAATATTGTTTAAATGTTTAATATCCATTTGTTTTTTAAATAGGTGGTTGATATTGCTTGTGGTTATGGATTTACTGTAATAGCTGGCTCTACAGATGGCATAAGTCATACTGTGTTTGGTACAGGCCTTAATTATAATTCTCAGATAGGTTATCATTGTGTAAGGAAAGGTAATATTTTGTCACCTAAATATTAATTATTTGTATTATTTTAATGAAGGGAGTTGAATTTCAACATAAACAAAGTATATATGATAATCATGTGTTTTTGCAATTTTTACCTGTCCTTGTTTATCATGCAAATGGAATAAAATAGCACTGTATTTAAACAATAATATTGGATTTCATTAACAAATTCTAGTTAAAAATAATTTCATCATTGCTGTGACACAGGAAGGTTGTATTTATGAATTCTTTTTTCTTTTTAATGAAGTTTAGGGAGAGCAAATATTTGTCATTTGGTAAGCTGTCCCATGGCCGAGTGGTTAGCACACTTGGCTACTGATCTAAGGGACCTGGGTTCGAACCCCGGATTAGGCATGGATGTGTGTGTCGTTTTTCTGCTGAGGTCCTGCCATCCTCTCAGATCTCCTACTCTGGCATATAAACTGACAGGCTCCTGTCAGACCTCTGTGGCAAGCAGCTGCTTGAGGGGGTATTTATTTATTTATTTTATTTATAAGAATGGGGGGGTATGAATTATTATTAGGTTTCTCTGATCCAGAAGTGGAATGTTGATTCTAAGTAGGGCATATTAACTGGTTTACAAGGTTTTTATAACGAACAATTGTAGCTGCCTTAAAAAATGACTAGCACATTACGTTTTTATGTTATTGGTCATTTTGACTCCTACTAAGATCTTCCTATACCAACACCTCCAGGCAACTGGGAGGATACTAGATATTTTGCTTTCTATCACTGGCAACACTGAATGCCAAGTGGGAAAAAACATGTAACAGTAACCTAACCTCAGACCGCCATTCTTGTATTCATTGTAGAAGGAACACGTGCTGTATATTGAAGAGTGAATTTTGGCATTTAAATGGCACAAAGGCAGTGTTGTAGATGTGTTAATGTACCAGATAAGTTTTGTAATGTATGTGGAAATTATATTTTAAAATCCCAGGGTCAATCTTTGACAATTGTGATGAAAGCCTAAACTTGTATTTTGGATGTCATGTTGGAGGACAGGACAAAACATGGGCTCTACATGTGTGCTGCATTTCATACTTTGTTGTCCTGAGTGAATGGTTGAAAGGTAAGATAAAATCTATACCCTTTGCAGTTCCAATGGTTTGGCATGAGCCAACTAGTCGCATGATTGCTATTTTTGTTTAACTAAAGTGTTGGGCTTTTCAAAAAAGAACAAAAGCAAAATACAATATTCAAATGTGCCTTCAGCCATAAGGCCAGTTCCTCTTGGAGAAGATCTTCCTATACCAACACCTAAAACCAACTGGGAGGAGATGGATTCACATTCATCAGAAGAAGACTTTGAGGTGCATACAGATCCTGATCCTATATACACCCCTAAAAAGTTAGACGAGCCTCGTCTGATTCAGTAAAATGAACTAAATGATCTTGTTCGAGACCTAGGACTTTCCAAACAACAAGTTGAGATTTGTAGTTCAAGACTTCAAGAGTGGAATCTGGCCAAGGGTACCAGAGTTTCTCTCTTCAGAAAGAGAAATTTGGCTTTATCTGCTTATTATGAGATGCAAGATGGTTTGTGTTTCTGCACAGATATTTCAGGGTTGATGGAAGAAATTGGAACAACTCACGACCCTAAGGAATGGTGTCTATTATAGATTCATCAAAATTCAACTTAAAAGCTGTCCATTTGCATAAAGGAAACCAAAAACCTTCCATTTTTTGACACTCACTGAGTGAATGAAGGAAAATCAAGTGACACACGCTATGGGAATGAAGGAAACTTATGAAAGCATGGGAAAATACTCACTGCTATAAAATATGACCAGTTTAAGTGGACAACATGGTGGACATGGTGGATGACCTAAAAGTCATATCTCTCTTGCTCAGGCTTCAAGGAGGCTTCACAAAATTTTGCTGTTTTCTGTGTTTGTGGGACAGTAGGGCCAGAAATGAACATTACAAAACAAAAGACTGGCTCAAAAGAGAAGTTTTTATTCCTGGAAAGAATAATATGAGGTATAAGCCTCTAGTTGACCCCTCTGATGTTCTGCTCTCACCACTACACATCAAACTGGAGCTTATGAAAACTTTGTAAAGGCTATGGATAAAACTGGTAAAGGGTTTTTTCACTTGAAAGAAAAATTTCCAAAACTAAATGATGCCAAACTTAAAGAAGGGATCTTTGTTAGTCCTCAGATCAAGAAGCTGCTGAATAGTACTGTCTTAGAAAAACTGAATATGAAGGAGTGCACTGCATGGAAATCCTTCACGTCTGTGGTCCAAGATTTTCTGCGGAATCACAAAGAGGAAACTATCATCAGCTCATTCAAGATCTCAAAAACTATGAAAATCTTGGCTGCTGAATGTCTTTGAAGATCCATTTCTTGTACTTGCATCTTGACTTCTTTCTCAAGTACTTAGGAGCTGTCAGTGATGAGCAAGGGGAAAGATTTCACCAGTATATCTGAATCATGGAGGAGAGATACCAAGGCAGGTGGGACCTAGCAATGATGGGTGACTACTGCTGGTTCTTGCAGAAGGAAGATACCTCAGCATATAAAAGACAAAACTGAACTTCTTGTAAGTATAAAAGATCCTTACCCATATTTTCTTATTTTGCGTTTCAATATTATTTCATTTGTTACTTTATATTCAGAGGTTTATAACTATGATGTTTCTAATTTTTTTCACTGTAATCATGTAATTAATTAATGAGCTTTATTGCATTTTAATAAAATAATCATATTTATTTTCACTTCCCAGATATGCACATTCATTGAAATTTGAAATATATCAATCCGTAATTAAAAAAAAAAATGTACGTGCTGCAAATTTTTCACAGCCATATTTGAATTCAGCACCCTAAAATTAGTTATGAACATTTTATTTGACCAATGTTATAAAAAAAAGTTTCAATTTGTTGTCTAGTGTTAGTGATGTGAATTGTTTTCACAGTGCTACTTTTAGAATGATTTATATTGCTCCTCAGATATATATTGCAATAAGAAAGAATAATTTATTTGAAATGACTGAAAAGGAACTCATTAGGAATGCTTGACCTTAAATGGCAGTTACCTTAGGAGGCATCTGATTAAGCATAATCAAAATTTGAATATTTAAAAGATTTGACACATTTCACTATTTTTTTATTAAATTGAAGTAATTTCATAATTAGAATTCAAAAAATTGTGATTTTCCATATAAAATTTTTGTCAATGTTTTGAAATTCAATTTTTTATAGTTGTACATAATGCAAATTGATCTGGAAATGATACAATCTCAATTTCAGTTGTTAAATTAAACTTTGTTTGCTTCAAAGTATTATTATTTAGATGTATATTATTTATTCATATCATTTTACCTCTTTTTAATTAAAATAAATAAAAATAAATACCCCCTCAAACAGCTGCTTGCCACAGAGGTCTGATAGGAGCCTGTCAGTTTATATGCCACAGTAGAAGATCTGAGAGGATGGCAGGACCTCAGCAGAAAAACAACACACATATCCATGCCTTACCTGGGGCTCGAACCCAGGTCCCTTAGATCAGTAGCCAAGCATATTAAACCCCTCAGCCACGGGACGGCTTACACTTTTTTTTTAGTTATATGTATTTATTTAAATTGTTTTTAAAGTGAAATGAATTTTTGTGGCACTACCAGTCTAATATATCTTTATATTAAAATAATAAAATACTTTAGAAAATAAGCAATTTTTTAAAAACGTTTACTGAAATTAAAATAGGTAAAGTACAACGAAATAATGCGTGACAATCCCGGTGCACTGCAGTACTATGACTGCATATCACCATAAGGGAGTTGTCACTGAAACCACAATTGACTAACCAGGTTTCTGTCATTTAAGCTTGGCTTACATTGTACCTGCCTACAGCGGGAGAAGACCTTGTGTGAAGAGAAAAGCACTGCCTTTGATTTTTTAGCCTGCCTGTAGAAATAATCATTGAGGAGCAGTGAGAGTGGGATCTTTTAAAATTTTAGAGTAATGCCTAGGAATATGCCCATCACTCACTGGATTTTGTCCAAATATATGCCAATAAATAAAATAAAAGATGGTATCTTTTGAATTTTGATGCCAAACTGATATAAAATTCCTATCTTTTAGGGTCCTCCGCAGCAGAGAAACCTGGGCTTTCCCGCAAGCCACGTTTAATCAACCGGGGACAGAGCCTTTCAGCATGACCTTCTGCATGGGCCCCTCCATAGCGCCGATTGGAGGCCCCCAGCGAAGCGGACGCCACCCACTTCAGGGCTGTAACCGCACCCATCGTTAGTGCAGGATGTCTGCCTAATCAGGTTGATCAAGTCCTTTCAGCAGACCCTCCCTGTCTAGGCACCTCCGGGTAGTTACAGGCCGTGCGAACGCTAGAGGACCCCCCGCCGACACCACTTCAGAGCACCCAAGCTCCCCCACTACGAAAGCCTTTGAGTCCGAGTCAGTTCTTGTGGGACTCTTAGTTTGGCTTTTCCATCGATAAGTCCATCAACTGAGGCAGCTACACCCGGTCGCGAGCCCTCAACTTCGTCCTCTCCATTGTGAACGGGCCGAAGCCCCCCCCCCCCCAGTGAACAATCTTCCGACCCACGATATCACTGAGACCGCATCGATGAGCCTACTGGATGGGCTAGCCAACCCTATCCACAGAACCCTCAAGGACGGCCCCTCAACCGGGGCTGTAGCCCCCAGCTTCTCAGGGGAACAAGTCAAGCCAACTGTCATTTTAAAGAAAATTGCTCATAAAATTTTACCTCTCACTTTGAATTTTTGCCATTTTATTATCTACAATTTAATGCCCTTTTGGTGTGTAATATGACATATTTCTGTTGAATGGTTATTTGGCTAAACAGTTCTTAAAGTTTACACTTTTATATGACAGCAGATTTAACAAAAACACAAGATTTCTCAAAGCTTATCACTGAGAAAAAGACTACAGAAAAGAATAAATTCCTTGTTACAAGTAAAAAAATGATATTTTGGTTATTCAGAAGTAAATTACCTTTCTATTCCATGTGCATTATAATTATTTTGCTCCAATAGTTTTTTGAAGATTTTTTTATTCATACTGCCAGATCCCTTTTTTTTGCATCATTGCATCACTAAAAATATCCCATTAAATTTAATACTATCCTCATATTTCTTAAATGTTTAATTTTCATAAAATCCAAAATTAAATGCTGTTTAATTTGTTATATAACATGCCATATTTCCTTTCATTATCCAAAATTAAATACCGTTTAATTTCTTATATGCCCTATTTCCTTTCATTATCCAAAATTGCTCTCTAATTTGTTATATAATATCTCAAATCTCCTTTCATTAGTTATTTGGCCAAAAAAGAAAAAAAAAAAATCCAAAGTTCACATTTTTTTTGACTGAGCACAATTAAAGAAAACTTGCCAGCTGGTACAATTCAGTTTTTCATACTTGACACTGTAAGGGTAAAGATGGTTGATGACTCAGATAACCTCTTTATAACTTACATAAACCATCCACAAAAATGATAGGAAGCTGCTTGTAAGCATCTGGAATCAAAATAATGAAGCTTCCTGTTATTTTGCTTATAACTATTCCCAAGTTGTACCACCATAAGAAATTATAGAGAGGACTAAAATATTATGTAGCTTGAGTTTAGACTTTAGGTGTATATACAATAAATTCTGGTTATTCTGTATTTATGGGGAATGAGGGTTGCCAGTTAGATGAATCTGCCAGATTCATGAGAAATATTGCCAAAATATACCAAATGCAATAGGCACAACTTGTATTCAAGCCTTAGTCTAAATAAAAATGCAGTTAAAATCACTGATAATAAAAACGAAATACAATGCCCTTAATACAAATCTCAAAAAAAAAAAAAAATTTTAATACACATTTTTGTACTTAATGAATGTCTAAATCTGTGCATTTAACAAAAACTTTGGGAACTGCTCTACTAAACGCCACTATGCAAACAGTTGTAATTTTGGCTGTTGGATGGTACTGACTATCAGTAGTACCATATTTTCCTAATAAGGAAATGCGAAAGAGAATTTTTGAAAGGTAAAGTCTTTAGAAAAGCATACATAAAACAAGAAAATACTATCTGAAACATGAGAAGAATGAAACTAAAGTAAACTTTAATTTCGGGGAAAAAAATGCATTTTCATATGTATATGCAGTGTAGTTGACTAGCTAGGTTCTAGAAACTTGACATTTCATTAGGGTCATCCACTGAACTAGCATTTGATTCTTGTTCATTAGCTGATATTGAGGGTTGAAAAAACCTAAAATGCATGAAAGATGATGCCAACACCAATGGCATCTGGAAAAACTACCACCTGTGCACTGAAATTTGCCATACCAATTTGAAATTTATGCTGATTGCATGAGAATTCTGGATGCTTGAATACTTATCCAGTAACTGGGAGTTTACTGTACTAATTTTTATATGCTTCCACAGACTTGTGGAAACTATACAAAGGGTTTGAACCACAGGGTTTGAAATTCTACACATTTCTCAAGAATCTGCCTAAGTGATCTTGCTCTTGATTTGGTATGCAACTCTACTGCTTTTCAAGGAAGGGTGTTTATCTTGAAGTCCATCAACCAAAGATTTATTCTTTTAGCCTAATTATGAAAGAACTTGATTTGGGATGTAAACTGATGCCTCTGTAATTATCAAAGAACTGTGATTATCATTTTTATATATATTATAATACCTGTAATAAAATGTTAGGAACAGCATCTGTATAAAGAAAATATTCAACACTTCAGTCATGTGATAACAGAACCACCTCTAGCTCTCAGCATTTCAGCAGTAATTTTATTGTACTTTGGAAAAATCAATATGTAAATCTCATTGTGAGGCCTGCATCAGTTCTAGAGGATACTACATCCCTATTGACTATACTTTTTGAATTCAACACCCTCTCCCCCACCCTTTTTTTTTTTCACATGTTTTCTTCATTTTTTGTTGGATATATGTGAATTGTTTTGATCCAAATTTTCATGACTTATCACAACATTAGCATTGTATCTCCTGTGATATTTAATTAAATTTGTTGACTTATATTTCAATATATGCACATTTATTGATCAATGCTGAATTTTGGCAAGAAGTGCATATTATCTCATATTTTGACTATTTTTTTTGCAAAGACATCAGTCATCAAAAACTGCTGAAATTTTATCTTTAGACCATCCTATTGTACACTACTTATCTGTTATATTAAAAGGGCAATTATAAAATATATGTTCTGTAGTTTTTATAGGATTTAAAATTATTAGGTGGGAAATTTAAAAGAAGTTCAATTGACAGTGTGCACAATGAATACAAGTAGTTATGAAATATGTTTCACTGCACGTGCATATACAAGTACTGGACAATTCCATGTTATCTGAATAGAAAACTGCATTCAGAGTTCAATAACTTCAATGTGATTTCTAATGAAATATATGTCTAAAGATAAAGATCTCAATCAAATCTATCTAAATCTTGATTTTAAACAATATTTGTTCATTATTCAGAGTTATGAATGCTGGAATATTTAACAGACTACAAAAATTACCCCAAAGTTTAATTAAAACATTAAAGTAGGTTAAGAGATTATAGTTGACTCTAGTAAAGTACTGGGTGCATTGCACCTAGTATTGATCTCTTAATCTGTTTTAATGCTTTAATTAAATTTTGGGGCTAATTTTTTTGTAGCCTGTTTAAATATTACAGCATTTATAACATTTTGAATACTGAACAATTATTGTTTAAAATTGAGATATTTAATTTATCTTTAGATATATTTTTCCTTAAAAATCATATTGAAGAAGTTATTTAGCTCTGAATGTGATTTTCTATTGAGATAATATGGAACTGTTTCCATTTTTCTGTCCAGTACTTGTATGTGTGTAATTTATGAAATTTACTTCATTATTAGTTTTCTTTTAATTGGAAATTTCTTTTAATATAGGGCATCCACTAAATTTATTAGCTGAGCCAGTGCCTATTCTTTTGCCATTGGTGGATTCTTCTACAAAAGCCATTCAAGTATCTTGTGGCAGAGCTCATACAATTATTGTTACAGACAAAGAAGGAGGTTTTTATGATTTTTTTAACTTAAAGTTTTCATAATTTTGTTATTTACATGTGGGTTAACAAGTATAAATATTAGCTAATTACTGTAATGATGTGAATTATTATTTGTGACCTTTTTTAATGCTTCAAATGTGAGTTGGAATGGGAAAAAATTGTAAATTGCAGTAACTGAACATAACAGAATACACAGTTCTTGGAAGTGGAAAAAAAAACACATGTTTAGCTCAGTAATCTAAATATTCAGGTTATTTATTGTTCATTTTATTTATTTATTTTTATTTTTTGTTTGAAAGGAGCAGAGGCTCTTTTCTCATTACAACGGATGGAGATAAATTTTAGCATTCATGTAAATGGAATGCCACATTTTTATCTTGTGACTTAGGAAAATAACTTTTTATAGAAAATACCATTGGAGATAAAGATCTTAATCAAAATTTTCTAATTTTGAATTTCAACAATATTCATTCCATTTTTAAAGAGTTATGAAAGTTTGAATATTCAACTGCAGCTTTGCCAATTGCACGCATTTGCTAGTCATAAGAATTTATTTAAAAGTTAATTGTGATAAATCTATACCATAATATATATATGAATATCTAAAAGTTAATTGTGACAAACTTTAATATATCAAACTATTTACTAATTGTTTGTGATTGTATTTTTAGAAGTATGTGTAATGAATTTTAAATTTTTAGCAGTTTTTAGAAAAGGTTTAGAACAAATATGCTTTTGTTAAATGTTCAATTTTATAACTTTTTAAATGCAGAATAAATATTGTTGAAAATAAGGATTTTAGACTAATTTTTCTCAAGATCTATAACTTATTTCTGATGGCATTTTTTCATAAGAAACTTATTTACAGAGTTGGGAAGCTTTGAAAGTGGCTTTCCATTGGCATCATATGTGTAGTTCTGATGTATTATGATGAAACATCATATTTTTCTGATGCAAAACATGTAGAGAGACTTGTGAACTGCAGTGATAGTAATTCTTTGTATTAGCAGTTTGTCTCTAATATATGAAAGCTGTTCGATAAGTAATTCTAGTGGGTGTGTCGTATTCATTACATCAATATACACACAAAAAAGGGATAATCTGTTAATTTTACCACATAATCTCCAGAGCAAATATGAGATATTTCTCCCAGCAATCCACCACCAGTATTCCTGTGTTAGGCAGCCAAGGTGTCAGTCTGTACACCACTGGCAAACTTTGGCTGTTTTCACATCTGAAGGGTTTTCCTTTGAAGTGCTTCTGTGGCCACAAACAGGTGTAAGTTGCTGGGGTCAAGTTGTATGGGATGGGTTCAAGGTCCAAGTTGTAATGGGGTATTGTCAAGGCATTCCCAATGAAATTGCTCCAGGAGTTGCATCACTACATAGACTTTATGAAGAGGGATGTTGTCATGGAGAACGATCACTCCCTTTGTGAGTAAATCAGGGCATTTCTTCGAGCTCACCTTCCTCAAGTGTTGCAATAGCAGTCTGCATCCACAGGAACTCGAGAATGTGTTGAACCCTTATTTCTTCAGTGCAGATATATGAAACACGTTATGTATCACTGGGACAAATGAATCATTCACTCTGGCAATTATGAGGGTCAGTCAGAAATAAAGTTATGAGGCATATAGTTCAAGGTTTTTTTGTTAGTCTCTAATACAAACAATGCAGGATAATTCTACTGTCTTCCAACTACTTTTTGACATAGTCTCCACAAAGATTGAGACATTTATCATGTTGTGGGATGAGTTCTTTTTGGTAGAAGTCCATGTGCTTTTTGTGCAGCCATTGTTTTACTTCTCTTTCCACATCATCATCACTTTGAAACTTGTGGCCTCCAACATGCACACATCATGTTAAACTCAAATCCTGAATTGTGTTGATAACTGTTCCATGATGTAGGTTCAAATCAAGTTGCTGTTCACTCACCATAATAATTCTGTTGTGAATCACATTTTCCATGAGTGCACTGTTGCATGCAGTCTTGCTGTTGTAGGTCTGCTACTCCTTCACAATTGTCCACTCTGGCTCTTCTGCTATGAAATCATTCTTTTAGAATTTAACAAAATGTGTGCATATGAGTTAAAACTGAATTGAAAGTGAAATTAGTAATTTGTGTTTTATTGATGGAGGATGAAATTAAATTTTCCAAAAAACAAAATATCTAGGAGCAGAAGATAATGGAAGAGTAAATCTTGAGTTGCTATAGAAATCTTGAGAAAAGTGAACATGTTGAAATACTTGGTGTCTATATTCAGGATAACGGTACATGCATGGAGGAAATGAGAGCAAGAATATGAAAACTTGAGAAAAGTAGTAAGAATGGTTAAATTCAGTTTTAGGGGATAGAAGTATATTAATAAACAATAACACTGGGCAACACGCAAAAAGGCTTTGAAATGAAAATAGCCAATCTTTACTGATTTTGAGGTGCTGAACACGAAAATGACAATAAAATTTGTCAATTGGCTCTTGTTTAGGAGAGACAGAGATGGTCATGTATAAACGACAGTCCACATTGAGTACATAGGTAACCACGTCACAACACTGTATTTTAAACTCCAGATTGCAACATATTGCATTGTATTGCATCAGCCTGCCATACACACAACCCCCGGAGGTGTTGCATCATTGTCAGATGCAATGTGCAGTTTTAATCCAGCACTAGTGATGCCTCATAACTGTGTTAATAGTGCAGATACATTTTGTTATATTTGTGGGGAAGTGATGTTTGCAAGCCAGAAAAGGGCCATCATTTCAATAGTGAAAGCGGCGTATGAGTTTTATTTTGGATACCAGATCGGGGACCAGGACAAGGCCTGGGCCTCGCACATATACTGCAGTATGTGTGCAAGTAATCTTCCAAAGTGGCTGAAAGGCAAAAAAGTGGTGATGCCGTTTGCTGTTCCTATGGTTTGGAGAGAGCCAAGCAATCATGCAAATGACTGCTACTTCTGGATGGTTCCGCCTGTTTCTGGAGGCATCACAAGGAAAAAGAAGTGGGCAATAGTGTACCCGAATATACACTCTGCTCTCCAACTAGTTCCGCACGGTGAAGGCCTTCCCTTTCCCGAACCTCCAAAAGAATTTTCCATCAATTCAGACGATGAGGAGGGAGGCGAACCAGTGTTGGGTTCTCCGCAGCCTTTGGTCTCTAATGAGTATTCATACGTCTGCCATGGTGTGTCATCTGTGCCACACAATCTCACTGAAGAAGAAATGAACGATCTTGTTCGTGATCTGGAGCTATCCAAGGCCAAAGCAGAGTTACTTGGATTAAGACTTAATGGAATCTTCTCGAGGAAAATGTCCAAGTGACTTCGTTTCAAACTTGTAATGAGCAGTTTGCACCTTACTTCAGAAAGGAAGCTGACTTGTGTTCTGCTCCGAAGTAGATGCCTGATGAATACCCTCGGAATCAAACATGACACTCAAGAATGACAACTATTCATGACACCTCAAAATTGAGACATATCTATTGCAGTCGAACACGCTGTCTACATGAAAGAAACCTACGACAACCTAAAACAGATGTTGAACTGTCTTCAATACAGCAAGTATGGCTGACATCTCTGTTGTGACTTGAAGGTAGTGGCTATGTTGATAGGTCTGCAGCTGGGATATACAAAGTACTGCTGTTTCTTATGTGAATGTGACAGCCGAGCAAAGACTTTGCACTACATGAAGAGAAACTGACCTCAGAGGAAATCTCTGAAGGTTGAAGAGAAGAATGTGGAACACCCAGCACTGACAGAAACACACAAAATCCTGCTACCGTCCCTACATATCAAACTCGGTGTGATGAAAAACTTTGCAAAAGCCATAGATTGGACTGCATCAGCTTTCAAGTACTTGGCTGACAAATTCCCTTGAGTCAGCAAAGCGAAAATTAAAGAGGGAATTTCCGTGTGTCCTCAGATCCGTGAGCTGTTCAGAGACCAGATGTTCAACAACCTGCTTCGGGATGATGAGAAAAAGGCTTGGGACACATTTCATCTGGTGTCAACTAAATTCCTCGGGAATGTCAGGGCAGACAACTACAAGAAACTGGTTAAGGACATGTCTCTGTATCACATACTTGGCTGCAATATGTCCTTAAAGATCCACTTTCTCCATTCCCACTTAGATTTCTTCCCCGACAACTGTGGCATGGTTAGTGATGAGCACGATGAATGCTTTCACTAGGACAATGCAATGATAGAGAAATAATATCAGGGAAACTTGTCCACTTCAATGTTGGCTGACTGCTCATCGCCAGAGATGATCCTGAGCAGCTGTACAAGTGACGGGCAAAGTGACGTCGGAAGTAGAAGTGGAGTTTTACTGATACATGTCATAAAATAAATAAATACCTCCTCAAGCAGCTGCTTGCCACAGAGGTCTGACAGGAGCCTGTCAGTTTATATGCCACAGTAGAAGGTCTGTGAGGATGGCAGGACCTCAGCAGAAAAACAACACAAAATGTCCATGCCTTATCTGGGGCTCAAACCCAGATCCCTTAGATCAGTAGCCAAGCATGCTAACCACTAGGCCACAGGACGGCTTATGTACTTATTACTCTATTATATAAGAAACTATTGTGGATTTCTCAAAAATCATAGCCAATTTTGCATTTTCATTGTCATATTTGTGTTCAGCACCTTGAAATCTTTAAGAAATGGCTACTTTTATCTCAGAGTCATGACTTTTATGAAAATTTGTTGCCCAGTGTAAATTAGCTTGTTAAGCTTTGATAAATAAATACACCCATTACTGGATATCCTACATTACTCCAATATATTTATGTTTAGCTCTGAACTTTAATGGTTTCTTGGAGGTTGTATTTTCAACTTGCATTGATATCTGCTATTTTAAAGACTTTTCGTATGAAACTGCTGAACAACTAAATAATTTAAATCACTTGTATGGGTATGATATAAACTTTATTTTGCAGCATCATACTTTAAACTGCTGTTAAGAATTTTACTTTTGTGATTAAGCATTCTTTAATTTATACTATTGTTGGGTATTATAAATTTTGCAGTATATTGAATGGGTAATTTCATGATGTATTTTTTCAATTTTAGTGTTCTCATTAGGAAATAATGCATTTGGACAGTGTGGCTATCCAATTGTTAAAGATGAAGTATTTGAAGGAAGCAGTAAAGTTAATAAAGTTGAAGGTATAGATGGGGAAATTTCCCAAGTAAGTAATCTACATATTCTGGGTGAAATACAGGGTTTTTCATTTGTAGATTCAAAGCCTTAATCATATTGTTAGTTTTATAAATGGAAAAAAAAGAGCCATTGTAAAGCAATTCTAATTTATATCTCTTGGTTCATAATGCTAAATTATATAAAAAGAATATGCTCCAGAAAAGGTGGTAAAATTTATATTTTTCACACCTTTTTTATTCCTATAAATTTGATGTTAATGCACTTATTGTCTTTTTATTTTATGGTATAAATTGAATAATTTACTTTTTATATTAGCATAATTTAAGACATTAAAGTTTATGATCAGCTACTGATGCTCTAAATCATATAGGAAGAAGTTTTTTTAAATATTGCATTTTGAGTTTGAGATTTAAATTTGGTAAGTCATATGAGGTTCAAAACCAGTGTTAGTTCATTCTAAGAAACACATAAGGACCCTTGCATTAGTTAGGATAAAATAGGTATATATATCAGTAATAAAAGCTATTTTCCCCCAGCCATGCCAGCAAATATTATTATTTTTTTGTTTTATTATTTAACTGACACAAAGAGGGAAAGTATATTTCCTTCACATCAAAGCACCAATAAGAACAGGAAAACTAACTTTTTACTATTGTTATGCACAGTTTAATCATGCACCAATATTTAGTAGTTTATTATATGGGAGTCCTCACATGACAACAAGCAGTGTTTGAGACTTGCACAATTCTTTTGTGCTCTTTCAAGTGCTCATGTTGAGATAAATGCAGTTGCTGATTGGATGTGTCAGCATGAGGACATGATAAAAAACCTATGAAAGCTTCATCAATAGATATAAAAATGAGTATTGATGCAAGATTCTAATTTCATACCTCTTAGCAGCACTTTGTTTTATACGGTCGGCTAAATGGCCAGGTCACAAGGACCCTGAAGGCTCAGAGAAGATTGGGGGGAGAGGACCCACTGGACAGCTGTTGGGAAAGAGATGGTAGCCTCCCATCAAAGCCATCCAACATGTTCTTTAATGTGAACAGGGTATGGCTCTCCCACACATGAGTCCACTGCTTAACATCCCATCTATTGGTCAGTGGCCTTTACAAGTCCATCAGTGTCCCCTACTGACTGTGGGCAGGAAGTAATGCAGAGATAAATCTTAAAGCTGGCCCAGCTGGGACTTAAACCTGGGAACTACAGATTATGAGCCTGGTGTGCTACCAACTGAGCCACCCCTTTCCCTCACATTACCAGTAAGTGATCTAATAAACAATTTTAAATGAATTCAAGATCTTTCAAAAATATATTAGGTTTGAAACCACAGCTAATCTGAAATTTTAATTTCTTCAGACAACAGAAAAGTTATCTACTGAGATTCTGTGATGTGTTGAGGGAAGGAGTTGGCTTAATTGGTAACATGCCAAGCTCATAATGTTCCCAGGTTCCAGTCCTAACTGTGCCAGCATTGAAATTTATCTCTGATACTCCCATTCTGTTCTTGGTGAGAAAGGAAACACTGATGGGCTTGGAAAGATTGCTGTTCATCAAATGGGACATTAAGCCATGGCTCCATGTGCAGAAGAGCTATGCCCTATGCACCTTAAAGAACATGATTGACCATGATGAGAGACTTTGATCTTTCTCCTAACAGTTGTCCAGGTCTCTGACCAACTTTGAGTTTTTGAGGTTCTTGTAATCTGGTCATTTAATTTATTGTCTGACCAACCTTTGTGATGCATTGAAATAGCAAGAAAAGAAAATAATATATCAATTTAGTAGCTTTAACCCCTTACTGGTGCAGTAGTGTCATGTTGGCTTGTAGTGACATTTCAGCTACAAGGATCTAGGCTCAAATCCTGGAGTGGGATGGTTGTATATTAGTGAATGTGTTGTGTGAGAAACCATGACAAGCCTGATAAAGCTTCTAAGTTTCTTTATTCTTTTTTTATATCTGTATAAAACTGTTATGTAAATAAGTCTTGTTTTTTAACTCTCTGTTCTACAATATTATGAAATGAATGTGAAGCTGTCAGAGAAATAATGAACTTAGTTTCTTTGAGGAGATTTCTGCTTTGACACTGAGTCACCTTTGATATGTGTTACTAGCAGCTTAAATCAGGGTGAGTATATATAGGGTGGTGCCAAAAGGCTATGTTTTTATCAAGATCATTCCAGTGTCTCTCTGAGATGGCATGCTCCATGATGCCACAATGAGGACAGCTCAGCTAAAGGATTTGCATAATTGTCTATTCTTTTGTGTCTTTGTTCTTCAGTTAGTGAATCTTTTTCACTATGAAATCTTTCAGGTATTTTTTTTATCATGCTGAACTTTGCATTATCAAACTATATGAGTAATCCTTTGAAGAATAAGAAAAGCAAAAATTTCATATACATTCCAATCAGAAGCAAAAATTAGTATGAAGTGGGTGCTGCAGTATTGGCCTGAATGTGCAGGATGCTAAGATATGTAGTAAACATTTTTCAGATGCCTGTTAAGACCATGACCTATGAAGCAAACTCTTAGCTTGTTAAATGTAAACTAAATTATAATGCCATTCCAGATTTAAAAAAAAAACTTGCCACATAAAAATTCAGGCTTATTATGATGACCAATTCTACTCCAACTAAATGATTGTTATCTCAGGATACATGGAAATGATTGTTGTAAAAATAAACCAATCACTGAAAACTACAACAGTGCCCAATAAAAAAAGTAACATTATCTCAGTTAATTGATCATTTGAACACCTTGTCTTATACTGCACTGATTCACTGGTAATAAAAACTTATGTTGGTGCATCATACTCTGCACATGAAAAAATGAGAGCAGCCATT
The DNA here is from genome assembly GCA_038380435.1 of Ryuthela nishihirai. NCBI lineage: Eukaryota > Metazoa > Arthropoda > Arachnida > Araneae > Heptathelidae > Ryuthela > Ryuthela nishihirai. The sequence goes on along the minus strand of JAWZYU010000017.1, from coordinate 16,205,795 downwards.
TCAAATTGCTATTAAAAACTAAGTAAAACTGAGAGGGAAAATACAGAGGTATTGCAAGCAAGATTACAATCGAATGCAATACAGAGGTATTGCAAGCAAGATTACAATCGAAGCAAAAGCAGTGAAATAAACATTAATAGAAATTGATACAGCAGAATCAAAAAAGGGAAAAAGCACACTTTTCATTAAATAACTCTAGCAGAAATTATCTTTGTAAATTGAAAATGGTATTTACGCCAGGTCACATTAAAAGTCTTTTGGAAGAGACAAAAAACCCTACTCATGGTGGCAAAAAATTAAATTTTTTTCAATTATTTTTATTATGATTATTAACATAGTTGGAAAAAGATAAGTTGAAACAAATTAAGATATGATGTTTTAATTCAATCAAATTTAATTTTAAGAGCAAGATCACAATAGTTTCTGAGAATCATTTAATACAAATTGTATAGGAATTCAACATAAAGTACAAATGATGTAATTATGATATCCATAATGTCAACATACACTCAAAGGACCATTTTATTAGGTATAGTTTCACATATGTCAATAGTAATGTAGAGACAGAACTCAGTAATTCCTTAAATATGATTTTTATGATAAAATATAATTGAAGATAATTTCAAGAACTCGATCAAATTTATTTAAATCTTGATTTGCAACAATATGTTTTTGGTATTTCAAGAATTGTGGAAGCAGAAACATGTAACAAATTAGCTTGTTCTGTAAAATATTCAAAATTAGCAAAAATTAACCTAATTGTCATGCAAACTGCTGAAAACACTCAGACATATTGGTAAAGTGTTGCATAACAGTTATTACTTTAGTTTTAACTTCTGAGAACATTTACTTAACCTGAAATTATTGCTGCTAAATATTCTAATTTCCTTAACTCTGAATAGTGAACGAAAATTGTTGAAAATCGAGATTGAAATGGATTTGATTAAGATCTTTAAATTGTCTTCACACCTTTTCACACTTTTTCAAAAATGCTTATTTAAGATATTACTGAATTCTATTTCTCAGTTACTACTGACATAACACGGAGCTATACCTAATAAAGTGGCTGCTGAGAAGTGGTGCTGAGTCTATAACAATAAATATGTCCCTGATAGCTACTATATAGTAGATAGACCTTAAACAGTTTTAAAAATTTGAAATTGTAATTTTACACTTTTTCTCCCAATAGAAATCTACCTTTCTGTATGTTTCTTATAAGCTTTGCTTACCATTGTCTCCCCGTTGTGACATCATAACTCCTAGCCAATGACCATAAAGGAACACTCCTTCGCAGAGTGGCCATTGCCCTAACTTCATTCATGTTGGTTTAAATGGCTGATAATATTATATACAAGGCATCATCTGATTGTTGTACTACCATTCCTGGCATCTGTCAGGCACCATGTTCCAACAGGATGGCACCTGATAGAATATAGTACCATTCCAGAGAGTGTCTATAATATATTCAGATTATCATGGCCACCAGGTTCCTTAACACATTGTGGCATACATGTATGGGCCATAACAGGACATTGTCTGTAAGCCTATTCTCAACTGATTCAATTTAGCATCCCTGTAGGCCAAGTGCATGTGTATGGTGATAAGCACATTGCAGGATGATATAAGACATAGTTACAATCTTTGTCATGATGTGTCACTGTGAGGGGTTTGTAATCTGATGTTCCCAAGTTCAACTCCCAACTGGGCCTGCATTGAGAATTTCTCAGCTGACTCTTATCTGCCCTCAGTGAGAAAGAGAACATTGTAGGGCCTGTAAAGGCTGCCTTCTGTCAGATGGGATGTAAAGCCTTGACCCCTTGTGAAGGAGAGATTTACCTGTGCACATCAAAGAATACACTGGATGGCCTTGACAGAAGACTCATATGTCCCCCAACACTATTCAGTCAATCTTCCCTAGCTACCTCTGATCCATTGGGATCCTTGTGACTTGACCATTTTTTTATCCCATATGTGCGAAAAATGCTATTCAGAGTTAAACAACCGATGGTTTGTCACTGCATGTAATGTAACCATTCCAGTTATATGATGTATTAATGGTGCATCTATTGCACTATTTTCTATAAATAAATAAATATCCCCTCAAGCAGCTGTTTGCCATAGAGATCTAACAGAAACCTGTAAATTTAATGCATCATAGAGAAGATCAGTGAGAAACACGAGACCTCAGCAGAAAAACAGCACAAACATCCATGCCTTACCCAGGACTTGAACCCAGGTTCCTTTGATCAGTAGCCAAGTACACTAACCACTTGGCCACAGGATGGTATATGAATAAATTATTGTAGTGTTCTTGTAATTGGCACCACTTCACAGCCATTTAACACCTGTTCCTCACTCAGTTTACATATGCATCCATCCACAGGTTCTAGATGCCATCACAGTCACAGAGTGCATAATCTTGATTTTAGATTTTTTCCAGATATAAAATATAAAATAAATATGTAAAAAACCCTGCATATATTTAACTGTCAATATATTAAATTGTTTCTGCACCACTGTTAACCTTTTCAGTCTCTGTTTGCTCTTATGGAAACACTAACTTAACAAATAGTTTTATTCAATGTAAAAGTGCATTTTTGAATATTGTTCCTCATATGAGTACTTGTATTATATTAAGTTAATAAAAGGATTATTTTAGTTTTATTTTGTGCATTATTTTTCTCAGTTTCATTATTTTTAATTGCCTCCCCCCCAAAAAAAAATAATAAAAATGTTTATTTGGATCTAAATAACAATAACATCATGCTCCAAATATTGTTATATGAACCAAATTAATTTGGGACTAAAAGGGTTAAACATATTTTCAGTGTATATAATTTGAGATTTTTCTCTATGCTATACATATATTACAAATGTACATTTCTTTTTCATGTTTTAGGTGGTATGTGGTGAATTTCATACATTATTCCTGACTGTTTCAGGTGAAGTTTACAGTTGTGGATTTGGTGGTAGTGGTCAAACTGGTAAATATTTGATATCTTGTAATTTTAAACTTCATTTTTGAATTTTAGAAACCTTGCAGTTATTTTTTGTTTATTTTTTCCCCAAACTTTAGCTTATCAAACATGTTATCTTTTGCATTTTGTTTGATGATTTAGATTTATAAAAGATTAGAGTATTGACAGTGATATTAATTACAGATATAAATTAAGTTAACAATATCACTGTTAAGGTAGACTAGTGCATAAACAATTTATTCAGTATAATGTTGTTGCAGGAGATGTACCACAATATTTTACTACAATAGTCTGTGGTCATCTGTTGTATAAGACAATGGAGGCATTAAAACTACCTAGTAGTATAGCATATCTAAGAAGAGTTGAATCCTATTTAGAGTTCAGAATGCAGTGCATTGCAAAATTATGCTGAGGAATGTTTGATCTCCCAATGCACTGCCTTTTTAACTGTAAATGGCATTAAACTCTTCTTTGATGTGTTACATCACAAGGTAGTTTTCAATACCTCCATTGTCTCATATAATGGATGATGACACCCTATTGTAGCAAATTATTGTGGTATGTACAATGAGATGTCAGTTTATTAGTTACACTACCCCTCCTCACATAAATGATTCATTACAACATGTAATATGTCGTGACCATGGTGTGTGGTGTAAATCAGGCAGACCAGCTCTTTCATCACCAATTAAGAGTTGGGTTGGGTTGTTTTCCTCTGAGCGGCACTTTTTTGCACACCATGGGCTAAATGGCCAGGTCACAAGGACCCTGAAGGCTCAGAGAAGGTTGGGGGAGGAGACCCACTGGAACAGCTGTTGGGAGACATGGTAGCCTCCCGTCAATGCCATCCAGCACATGTTCTTTAACGTGCACAGGGTATGGCTCTCCCGCACACGGGGCCACGGCTTAATGTCCCATCCGACGGACGGCGGCCTTTCCAAGCCCATCGGTGTCCCCTACTGACCGTGGGCAGGGCGGGGAATTTTTCTGAACTCCAATTAAGAGTTGAATTGAATGTCAGAATGGCCAAAATGAGTGGCCCGAGGGACTTTGAACATGGCATGATAGTTGGTGCTAAGCATGCTGGTTCTAGCATCTCCCTAACTGCCATCCTCCTGGGCTTTTCATGCACAACCATTTTAAGGATTCACTGATAATAGTGCGAAAAGCAAACAACTACCAGTGATCAGCAATCTTGTTTTCTTGTTACACAATAGCCCTCTCATGGTTACAGTTTATTCTCACTCAGATGGATACATTCAGCATGATAATGTGCCTGCTCACAAGGCACATATCATCATCAAATGGTTCCAGGAATATGCCGATGAGTTTTCTTTGTTTTATTGTCCTGCACAGTCCCCATATCTAAATCCTATTGAACATTTTTGGGATGAGGTGGTAAAGGCTGTTTGCAGCGAGACTCTGCTGCAGTCCAATTTGCAGCAACTGCACAACATAATCAATTCTGCATGGTACAATATTCGTGCACAATGCATCCAGCATCTTGTAAGTTCCATGTCCTGCCAAATTTGGGCTGTTCTGAAGGCCAAAGGAGGTGCAACAAACTGCTAAGTAGGTGTACCTAATAAACTGCTGCAACAGCATTATAATGAAAAAATTGTTTATATGCTAATTTATTTTAAGTTTTATTAAAAATTTTATTTAACAGTCAAATGGTTGATTTAATTTATATCTGCAATTTATTTTTAAGAAAATTCTCCAGAGGAAAATATGGAGATTAAATTTGTGGTAGATGACTTAGTGACCAGTGGTGTGCAACATATGGCACATCTGCTATGCATGACACATCATGACCCTAAAAATGGCACTAATACTGTTCAAGACATAAAATCTACTAGACTGCATAAAACTTGATTAAAAGACTATATAAATTTCATTAAAATATGTTTTAAGACTTGATAATTCTGCTAATAAACTATTTTTCTTTGTTTTTGAGTTTAATATGTAACTTACAATTTACTTGATGGGAAGTTGTAAAAAATGTAATTTCTTTAATTCACTTCATATTTTTGGCTTGGAGAAAGTGGCACATGATGAAGATGAGGTTCAGCATCACTGATTTAGATTAGCCTTATTCATAATGATTTGCAGAAGTTCAATTCATTTGTTAATGCTTTTCATGAATTTATCTATAGAAACTTTTTAATCTAATATAAGGATACTAAACCTGTGAGTATCATAATGGATGAGCCTTCATCTTTTTGCATGATTGTTCTGTTAAACTTTTCACTATGTCTTGTTATGTTTTTGGTAATTAGTTAATGGAATTGGGATAACATCTTTAAGTTACAGGGAATTATATAAAAATAGAAAACAACCCTTCACACTAAACTTGAAATCTTTCACTGCCTCTATAGAGTTAAACTATGATTATATCTAAATGAGAAAAGAATTTTTTTTTTGCTAGTGAATAGTATTTTTTGGAAATGAACTGATCTGACCAAATTATTATGAACACTTACCTATTATTTTATTGGAGATCTGTGGATAGAGGAGACAGTTTTCAATTCTCTGTGCTAGTTCTCATTTAAATGTATTTTGAAGTACTGCTTGTCATCTCTTTCAGCTGATAAACCGCAACAGTTCTGTTTTGCTGTATAGTTCATGCCAATAACCTGTATCTGTCAGAGCTGTTTTCCTCTTACATATATTATGATTGGGACTTTGAGACTGTCACCATTCTCCATACACTTGGGATATTGTGCCCCATGATTTTATGCTGAGTTCCATCACCTCCATTATGGATGCTCTTGCCCATTGTGCTCCAGTGATGAGCTCCCTTTTGAAGTCAGTCATATTGTACTTGACTTTGCTTTTCACTATATCTTTTTGGCTTTTATGGGACTTCATAGATGTAGAATACTAATGTCAGTAAGAAATTTTGCATACATTGGCATGTTTCATGCTACTTTGTGCACGATGCAGTATTCATAATAATTTAGCCAAACAATGTACATTTTATTTGACTTTTTAGTCAGTTGCCTCTAAGGAAAATTTTGTTTAAGGAGGGTTTGGTTTCTTACCTCTAAATTGCCCTTTTTGCAAAAAAATGAGCTTAAATGGCTAGGTCACAAGGTTCCCAAGGCTCAGAGAAGGTGAGGAAGGGGACTCATTGGACATCTGTTAAGAGATGAATGAAAGTCTATCATGACCATCCATTTGTTCTTTAATATGCACAAGTTATATCTCTCCTGCACATGAAGCCATGGCATCCCATCTGATGGATGGCAACCTTACACATCCCATTGGTGTCCCCTTTCTCACTAATGACAGGGTGGGGGTTAACAATGATAAGTTGGGCTCGAACCTGGGAACAGCAGATTATGAGCCTTGCATGTTACTGATAGCTAACCTCCCATCCCATCTGGAAGATGCTTTTGTCTGTTATATACATGCACATATTTTTTTTATTTGAATGATTATTAAAGTGGATGGTAATGGAATGATATGGCAATAAGAGAAGGGGACAGATGAACATGAAAATATGAAGCATAGTATTAAAAATTTTTTGAATTAATGAGGTATTCTTTATTCAAGATATGTTTTGTAGTAAAATAAATTATTCTATCTTCTACTTTCATTTTAATTTCTTTTTTCAAAATTGTTTGTCAGTTTTTAAATTATTGCTGAAGAAACTATTTTTTAATGTGCTCAGAATTATTAGAAGAATATTTTATATATTTGTGTTTTATATAAGTCATATTATTAGAAGTATTTTATATTTAATACATTTGATAGTTATGGCTCTGGTAATATGTTTTTGTTTTTAAATCCTTTTCAAATAAATGAGCTATTATTTTCACTTTGTCATTTGTCCATCTGCAGACATCCAACTGTTTTACCTTTACAGATAAATTAAGAATTCTTTTTGAATTGGATACTAATAAAATTTTAGCATTCTCATTTTTTTTGACTGCTGCCAGTTTCTTGCATGGACTTTCAGCAGTGTTTCTCCATTGAATTCTGGACACAGTGGCAACAATCTTATCAGAGCAGATACACAAATTATTCCATATCAAGCCTGTTGTTGAACCATGGCAATAATTTTTTTTTGCAGGAATTGCAAGGAAGAATTTGTACCACAATTTCCAGCATATAATATGTGGTGGGGTATAGTCTGCAGGACTAAGTGGGGAGGGGGGAAAATCACATTCAAAGCAACGCATAAAATGAGCTTAAATTCCCGTTTCATTAAAATTGCTACTTTAATTGAAAATGAAAATAATAATAATAGTATTTCAGGCTTTCATTAAGATTTAATCTTAAAGTAGTCAATCAGCAGCTAACTATGAAAGCTTAACTTTTAAAAGGAGAAAAAATTACTTAACCAAAAAATGTATACCAGTAATTTTCAGATGCTATACTTTTATTCAAAACTGTCAACTCAGAATCATTTGCTTTTTCATGATCCATTATTTTAATGGAAATAGTGCCACTTTTCCATGTCCACTCTAAAGATACAATATGTTCATCCACTTCAAATAACTTTCTCCCTTCATGATCCCTGACTTCATTAGTATAACTTGCATGTCTTCATTTCCTTGATATTCCGTTTGGGGGTGGGAGGATTGAAAATAACTTATTTGAACAAGAATAGAAAAAATGTTCAACAGAAATGAGGACTATGGACTTGTGCAATCAAGGGCAGGCATGATTATCAGTGAAAATGACTAAAATTCACTGGCCAGTCAGCATTCCCATCCCTTTCTCTTGGCAGAACCCAAGTGACACTATGAGGAGGAAGGTTGAACTTGTCGAGTGCAGAAATGTACATAATATGCAGTGGCGGAAAATATACAATGCCCAATTTACTCACTTATAACAACACATAATTTGTGGATTATACAACTATGCCACAGATGACCAACTTACGTGTGAGGTTTTTGACATCATTTTGATTATATTGTTTTAATTTTGAGCACCGAATCAATTTAGGCTCACTTCATTTAACATCCCAAGCTTCCTTTCACTTGTACATCTTTGATGATTAATTTTTAGACCCTGTTTTTGAATTTCTAAAATATAATAGGCTGTTTTAATCATATTTTATCATATCTCTTCCTTTGTATTTAGTATTTTACACTGTTGATTTTTGCTTTGTATATAGATGCTATACACTTTTTGTTGTTATTTTTAGTTTTGTTGTTGTACCATTTATTATTTCTGTGTTTCAGTTTTAACTTTGTGAATTCAGTGACTTTCAGGTGACTTATATCTTGTTTTGTGCAATATAACCTTATTTGCTCATGCCGTAAAATCATAAACGCATTTTCTGAATCTTCCGATAGTTTTAATATTGGATAACCATTAGAGGACTCTAATTAGAGGACTCTAAGTTGAATGTTTTAAAAATTTAAATAAATATTGTAAAGGTTATAGCTATGCTAGAATTTGAAATTTTGGTGGTAAAATGTGATGGTTAAGGGGTTTATACCGATAGCAACAAATTAACTCCTTTACCCCCTAGGGATGGAGGTACCTCAGTCGGTAGTGCACCAGGCTCCATAATCTGTAGTTCCCAGGTTTGAGTCCCAGCTGGGCCCGCATTGAGATATATCTCTGCAAAACTCCCTGTCCTGCCCTCAGTCATCGGGGGATATTGATGGGCTTGGAAAGGCTGCCATCTGTAGGATGTGATGTTAAGCTGTGGCTCCCTGTGTGGGAGAGCCATACCTTGCACATGTTAAAGAGCACACTGGATGGGCTTATGGGAGGCTACCATCTGTGTCTTTACAGTTGTACAATGGTTCTCCCTCCCCCCAACTTTCTCTGAGCCCTTGGGGCCTGGCCATTTAGTCCAATGTGTGCAAAAAAAAGTGCCACTTGGAGGTAAAACAACCCAACCTTTATTCCCTAAGGGGTGGAAAAATGCAGCTTTTTTTTTTAAATATGCAAAAAATATTTTTGTATTGGAAAAAATAAATAATTGAACAAATGAAATATTACTATTTGCATCTTTTTAAATCATCCATTAGTTTGCCTTTCCACTATTAGGGGGTGCTAAAGTAATAAAATTGTGAACTTCGGTCTCTTTGAAAATGAGCATTTCACATTTGTCTTAAGTAAATGTGTTCTAGTTAATATTCTCAGACAATTTTGTAAAAGTTGAAATTATTTAGCATGAATTGCAATAAAATGGGAAATAGTTCTGCACCGAAGAGCCAAAACATTATGACTGCCTGCCTAATATAATGTTGGTCAAAACAGTGCTGCCAAAACAGCTCTTATCTGGTGAGGCATTGACGCTACAAGATTTCTAAAGGTATCTTGTGGTATCTGGCACCAACACATTACCAGCAAATCCTTTAATTCTTGTAAGTTACATGGTTGAGCCGCTGCAGACTGGATATGCTGTTCCAACACAAACCACAGATGCTCAATTAGATTGATGCTTGGAAATTTTGAAGGCCAGGACAATACCTGGAAGTCTTCCTCATGTTCCGCAAACCATTCTCGAACAATCCGGGCAGTGTGGCATGGCACATTATCCTGCTGAAAGAAGGCACTACTAGAGGGAAGTACCATTGCCATGAAAGGATGTACCTGGTCTGCAATGATGTTTAGGTAGGTGGTAGATGTTATAGTTTTCTGCACATAAATGACTGGACCCAGGGTTTCCCAGCAGAACATTGCCCAAAGTATTACACTTCCTCCACTGTCTTGTTTTCATCCCACAGTGCATATTGGTGCCAACACTTCCCCCAGGTAAATGATGCACACATACTCAGTATCCACATGGTGCAATAGGAAATGAGAGAGATGTTGCAACAGTAAATGAGAGAGATGGTGCGATGGGAATGGCTGTCTACATAGTGCAACAGGAACAGTTGTCCACATGGTGCAACAGGAACGAGAATATCAGACCAGATGACCTTCTTCCAATCATTCAGGGTCCAGTTTTGATGCTCATGGGCCTATTGTAGATGATTTCGATGGTGAACTGAGGTTAGCATGGGCACTCGGAGTAGCCTGCGGCTACACAGCCCCATTTTCAGCAGGGTTCGATGTACTGTGTGTTGTGACACGTTATTCCCGTCACCAACATTCAAATTACGGGCGAGTTGTGTCACAGTATCCCTTCTGTTGGCTCATACCATACAGGACAGCCTTTGCTCACCTCTAGCATTGATGAGCCATGGTCGGCCCACACCTCACCAGCGGTTCATGGTTTTTCCCTCCTCGGGCCACTTTTTGAAGGTGCTAACCACTGCTGACCATGAGCACCCTCCAAATCTTGCCATCTCAGAAATGCTCTGACCCAGTTATATGGCCATTACAATATGACCTTTGTCAAACTCACTTAAGTCTGCTGACTTTCCCATCTGAAGAACAAGAATAACACTGATTAATAGCTCAGTAACAACTGTGTTATTTATACCTGTTGTTTAATTGTAGTTGCTTCAATTTGCATAAAAATGCACTGGTCATAATGTTTTGGCTCTTCGGTGTATATAAAATGCTAAAAAAAAAAAGTCAGTGTGAGCCAGTAACACCAAGCAGATGACACACTTCCCATAATAGTTATAATTTTTTAATTTTAGAAAATTTATTGCCAGATACCTATTTTAAAATGTGTAATTTACTTAGGTTTAGGCCATTACAAGAATCAAGGCATTCCTGCTAAAGTAACAGGAGATATTCAGGGAGAGAAAATAGTGCAGCTTTCAAGCACTACATGTTGTGTTCTTGCTGTGTCAGGTATGTGTAGGTGTGCAATAGGTAACTAAACATTTACAATAAAATCTTGAACATATATTTAATAACATATTTTTTCATATCACCATATTTATCCTCAATCTACATTAATAATCTCTTAGAAATGATAGTATAATATTTTTTATCCCCAATGTATTTCACATTAGCATATTTTTTTATTTTTACATATTAATTTTCAAAAACTTCAAACAATTATTATATTATGACATTTTATTGATGAGTTGAGCCACATTACACTGTTTAATTATTTTCACCAAATTTTTTGGGCAATCAGCCAGCTGAATATCATTACTCACCATTTCATTTTAGGAAGCAAATATGCCTGGGAATTTTACTGTAGTATCTATAATTAAAGTTGAAAAGAGCAAATGCCATAAGCAGAACAAAACAACCAAGTTTAAGAGCTGAAGATAAATGGCAACTGAAATAAATAGAGAGCATTGAAATAAACAGAATGTATGACATTTTAAAATGAAAATGATAGTTTGCAATATCTGAATTATGGGAAAAGTACTAATACTTAAAAGCCCTTTTTTTAACACACAGTAATCAGTTTCAGAATTAAAAATAAATACCCCCTCAAGTAGCTGCTTGTCAGAGGTCTGATGGGAGCCTGTCATTTAACACGCCATAGCAGAAGGTCTGTGAGGATGACAGAACTTCGGCAGAAAAACAACACAACATCCATGCTTTACCCGGGGCTCGAACCAGGTTCCTGTAGATCAGTAACCTAGCATGCTAACCACTCGGGCCATGGGATGGCTTTTTCAGAATAAAGTGCTTTTAATAAAATGTGGCAGTTTTTACGCTATAGTAGAAGGTCTGTGAGGATGACAGGACCTCAGCAGAAAAACAACACAACATCCATGCCTTACCCGGGGCTCGAACCAGGCCCTGTAGATCATTAGCCTAGCTTACTAACCCAGCCATGGGATGACTTTTTCAGAATAAAGTGCTTGAAGTGCTTTTAATAAAATGTCATGAGAATAATAAAATTTTATAACAATATTAAAAGTGAACATTTTTTAAATATTTCAAAGCACTGTAATATTAGTAAATATTTTGTAAGATTACTTTCTTATTTTCAGCCAAAACAGTGATGTTTGGTATCTGCTGATTTTATTTAACTACATATAAATTCTTGATTCTATTTGTTAAGTATTTCTAAGATTAATTTTCATGTAATGTTGTGACAGTAAAGTTCCTAGAATGCCCTTACAGTTCAGTGTCAGATTTTCTGAGCATTATGACATAACATGGATGTTTTCCAAAACATCTGTGCTTTCTTATGCTGCAGTTGTAAATAAGTGTGTCACAATCGTGTCAGTCCTTGCAAAAAAACTGCATTGATAATAAGATAGCATTTTATAGTCCCATTTTGAAAATGAGTGATCACTGGTTAGAGCAGGCATGGCCAACATACGGACCGCGGGCCGGATCCGGCCCGCGCAATGAATTTATGTGGCCCGCGAACAATTTTTCAATATTAGCATTTAACTTCTAGTAATTAATCGAATTAATTCTCAATACTTCTATATTTTTTAAAAAAGATTCCGTTATAAAGAATTTAAACTTTTATACTCATCTGTACTCGATATGATCTGTTTGATGTTCAAGCGACGTATTAAAACGAACGATAATAAGAAAATAATAAGCGATGCAAACTGCCTCAACACGTCGCATTAGTTATTATGTTAATTTGTTGTATTGATTTACTTACAATTATTCATAAACAAATTTCATAATAAAATTTTTTTTACTTAAAGAAATAAGTGTTTTGCTTAACATTTTTCAATTTTAATATTTCGTCCGGCCCGTGAAAATATTTTTTTTCCAATCCGGCCCGGGGGCAAAAACAGTTGGCCATGCCTGGGTTAGAGCAACGTAGTCTGGCATTGTCATAATTTCTGGCCAACAGATCAATCACGAAACTGGACTTATCCACCTTATTCTCTGGATTTGGCCTCCTGTGATCTTTTTGCTTTCCAAAAACTGAAGACTGCTTTGAAGAGCCACAGATTTTAAGACACTGATGATATTCAAATAAATATGAGAGCAATACTAAATTTTATTTATGAGAAGAAATTCCAGCAATGCTTTCAGTAGTTGCTACATCATTGGGTTAAATGTATTGCTGCCTAGGGTAAGTTACTTCAAGGATGACAGTAGCCATTAGAATGTGAATATACAGATATGGCTTCTTACAGGAACTTTCTGGCAATTTTATCATCCCATCTTGTATTATTCATATTTATATGTTTTATCTAAAAATGAATAATATTACATTATACTTGTTTTACTTTTTCAGAGAAAGGTGATGTGTTTGGATGGGGCAATTCAGAGTATGGACAACTGTATTCAGTGACAGATACACAGGAAGTGAGTTTCCAAAATCGATTTTATTATTATCATTTTTCTATTATATTTCATTCATCTAGGGCCATAATAATATATTTTGTTTCCTTAATTAAATTACATCCTGGGAAGATATCTGCTTATATTGATCTGCATGCAGTGTTACAAAATCACAAAACTGCAAGTCTAAGTAAGTTTTTGTAAATGGTAGATTAATTTTTGCTAGATTTCAGTATTATTTTTGGTAAAGCTGCTTATATTTTAGAAATGTAATCAGTTAGGAGATTATTATCTAAGTTTAAACATTTTCATCCCCGTGGTTTACATAATCATTGCTGATTTTTAATAACTTTCTGCAAATTTTAGCAAACAGTTTATAAACCACAGACAAGAAACTTGTATTTGTGAAGCCATGATACTAATCTGAGATAGGTAAGCATGAATAAAACCCCACCTCCTGGCTTGAACTCTGGGCCTCCTGGTTATGTACAAATTGCTGTATCAGTTAACCTAAGCTCCTGGTGCTTTACACGTCTAAGTAAGGTTGCGAGGAAGTGATGGTAGGCTTTCTTTTCCAAGTAGTTTGTGTGCCTCATTGTGCTCTCATGTGTGATGCCAAGATACTAATCAGAGATAGGCAAGCATGAAAAAAAATCAGAAAATTGATAGAAAAAAATTACAGATGTTGGTTCAGATTTAGATTTGTGAAATCATTCTTAAACATTGATAAGGTCTTTCAATTGAATTAACATTGGTAAATTTAACACTTGAAACATATCTCTCTCCTCTGTATGCTATTTAGAAATGTAGAAGACAGTGATATTTGAGTTGTGGTACTGCAGGTAGAAAAATTAAATAATTAAAGGAGATCTTGATTAGAAGCCATTAGCCCAATGATTAGAGCATCTGATGTTTTATCAGGATGTGGGTTCATATTTCTACTCTGCTCAAGACGATTTTTTTTGCAATTTTGATCTCGACATTTGATAGTGACTTTCGTGGTCTTAAAATTGAGCTAACAATCACAATTCATAGAAAGTTTTATCAAGGTGAAAATTTTTAATGAGCAGTAAAATTTTTTCTCTGACTTATGAACTCTATATGTAACAAATAAATCACAATTTTTAACTGCTTTACTATTATTTTGTAGGTAAATGTTTCCAGGCATCTAAATTTTAAAAAAGTTGGAAAGGTTTCTCAAGTTGCTGCAGGACATAGCATGTGTGCAGTTGTTACAGGTAAGGTGTTTTAAAAAAATAGCTCATTGGTGTCAGTGAGCAAGCCAGAGAAAATATATTGGAAAAAAAAAATATATGTATAGGGGAATAAAACTTGATAATTTTACATTTCAGCACTTATTAATATTTGCATTATAATAGGGTTATGAACAGTGTGCCTAAAGGCCTCAGAAAGAGGGGGAGACCTAGGATGCGGTGGGCGACAATGTCAAACAGGACCTTGTTAGAATTGGTGTGCAGTGGCCAGATGCAGCAGATGTAGCTCAGGACAGACATGCTTGGAGAACTAAATTGCACAATCTGTTGGACCTCTGTGGCCCATGGCTGCTTGAGGATGATGATGCAATGAAGTTTTGCTGAACTTTTCTGTTAAATACTTTTAACCTTCTGAAACATTTCTATATTTAGAATGATTATAAAAATAATAACTTATAATGATTTAGTACTTAGAGTAGTAATATCCCACTGTTTTGATGTGAGGGCTATATGTATTCTTTTGCCAAAGCCAAAAGCACCCTTCCAATGAGTTTTATTAATGCATATCAAAATTGGAGGACAAATTTTATACAAATATGAGTTCCCAGTACAACAGGTGTACAAACAGGTTGTATACTCATTGTAAAAATCTCTGTGTACAAACAGATTGTATACTCATTGTAAAAATCTCTGTGTACAAACAGGATGTGTTCTTGAAAACTAGTATCTAAATCAAAAGTACTTAAACATTTTACCCCATAAGAATAATGTAATCTGGAGAGATATGGATATACAGAATCATACCAAATTATTAGAGAACTTCTATGTTATGTCAATAGAAATCTCCAACCTTTATAACTTCTAAAATAAGTGTTTTAGGGGAAAATGTGACTGAAAAAAAATTAAAGATCTCAATTAAATCTATCAAAATCTCAATTTGCAACAATATTCATTATTTAAAGTGATGAAATCTGACCAACAACAGCAATGCCAATCATAAGAATTATCTCAGTAATTAATTAAAACTTAATGAGAATTCGGTTTATTTAATTAGGTGTATATGATTGATGTTGGTGTAAATAATTTTTGCAATAGTCATTATTTTTGTAGAAGTTGGTTAAGATTCACATTGTTGCTGTTAAATATTGGGGTGGGAGTTGATTCATAATCTATAGTTCCCAGATTTGATTCCAACTGGGCCAGCATTGAGATTTATCTCTGCTAACTTTGAGAGGATGTTGTTTGTTGCATGGGAGTTAAACTGTGGCCCAGTGTGCAGGAGAACCACACTTGTGCACATTAAAGAAAATATAGCAGGCATCCAACTCTTAGCTGTCCAGTGGGTTCCCTTCCCCCAACTTGATGAATTGTTCTGAACTGATGAATTGATTTGAACACTTGGATTGAATGAACTTGATGAATTGATCTCAACACTTGGATTGAATGAACTTGATTAATTGATCTCAACACTTTGAATGAATTTGATGAATTGATCTGAGCACTTGGGATCCTTGTGACCTGGTCATTTAGCCCCTTGTGTACACAAATAGTGCTGCTCAGAAGTAAAAACAACTTGACCTTGAAATAATGACTGAATATTTTTGAAATTCAGGGATTAGATAGAATGGATGTATAGCTTTATCTTCGTATATATTTCTCCATAAAAACTCACTTTAAAAGTTATAGAGATTTGAAGTTAGTCTTCCACTGGCATAATATGGGAATTTTCTAATAATTTGGTAAGATGCATAAACAGTTATATATCATTTCCATCAATTTTCTCTGGACAGTATATTTGATTTCCATAATATGTAGATACATATAAGAGATATTGTTATATAATATTGTACAATATAATGAATGCTATATACAGTAAAAATTATATACAATATCTATCAGTGCAAAAGTGTCTTCATATATCATGAAATTGTCAGAGTTATTATTATAATTTACCTGAAGATTAATATTCAAAATAATACAAATTTTATATAAAAACTGTATAATACAGTAACATTTTATTTCAGTTTGCTTATTTTCATATATTTATATAAGTACAATATATGTGGGGATACACAATCCTTAATGTGTTTGGTATAAATGTTTTCAAGTATGTTAAAGCAAGTATGTAAAATATTACATACTTTTGCTTTAACATACTTGAAAACATTTATACCAAACACACTTGGGTGCCCTTAAATTGGTTATAATCGTCTAGTACTGAAAATAAATATACAACATTAGTATAGTGACCTGGGTTCAAGCCATTAGGAATTTTTTTTTTCTCTTTTTTTCCTGATATATGTTTTCTTTTTGCTGAGGTCTCACCTTTCTCACATATCTCTATGGCATATTATACTGACAGGCTCTTGGCAAGCAAGCATTTGTTTTTATTGATTTGTTATTGTTTTTATTATATATATATTATAAAATAAAATAAAAAATAAATAAATACCCCCTCAAGCAGCTGCTTGCCACAGAGGTCTGACAGGAGCCTGTCGGTTTATATGCCACAGTAGGAGATCTGAGAGGATGACAGGACCTCAGCAGAAAAACGACACACACATCCATGCCTAATTCCGGGGCTCGAACCCAGGTCCCTTAGATCAGTAGCCAAGCGTGCTAACCACTCGGCCACGGGACGGCTATGTTATAATGTTGTGGTATATATTATAACATTGTTTATACTATGTAATATTTCTACCTTTGGCATACATTGTATCTTTTAAATGAACTGCAGGATGCCAAACATCATTCTAGAACTGACTGCTCAATATTGAATTCACATTTGAATTCTATGTAAAAAATCTCATTATTAATATCATTTTTATGATTGATTATAGTTGGACCCTAAATTACATGAAAACACCATATAAATTGAAGCTGCATACCAGAACAGATAATTGAAGCTGCATAACCATAACTCAAGACTTTTAGTGTATAGAGAATAGTACTAGAGGAATGTGGGACAGAGTTTCCTTAACCCTTCCAGGGTCTATATCGATCATGCACATTGATAGAATCCAAAAGGAGAGGCCAAAAATGGCTATATCCATTTTTTGAAACTTCACAGTTCTTTAAAAATAGAAATTGCAGTTTGAAAATTTCTTACATATATCTTATAAAAAAAATATATAAATCAAACTTGAAAAATAACAATTTTCGTTTGATTAATTTTATCAAGTGAAAAAGTTATTGAACTTTACTCTCACAACATTACATGAAAATTAATCTTAGAAATACTTAACAAATAGAATCAAGAATTTATATGTAGTTAAATAAAATCAGCAGATACCAAACATCACTGTTTTGGCTGAAAATAAGAAAGTAATCTTATAAAATATTTACTAATATTACAGTGCTTGAAGTGAAAAAATAGCTAGCTTCTGGATATAAGCCATTTTTTCAGGCTGGATCCTGGAAGAGTTAATAAAAGAATAAGCATAAAATTAAATAATATCATTTATTCACAAATTAGTCATCTCATTTAAGTTCACCAAGCTCCACCAGTTCTTCCTCCTGAGTGGTATCCACAGCCTCTGATGAGGCAGGCTAAGGCTTGAAGAAGGTGGTCCTCCCCTGCTTTGCATTTGTATCAGTTCCTTCTGAAACTTCTTGTAATGCAAAAGATGTTCAGATCTCCTCTTAAAGTGAAACTCCTTTCCATGAGGGGGGGGGGGAGTCAATATTGACCCTGTTTTCACCTGAGCTTTAAGCCATGCACAGGGACTCTTTAATGGCTGAGGTTAGCTCAGTTGGTAGTATACCAAGCTTGTATGAGGGACATTCAAAAAGTTCTTGACATGCATCTGCAGAACAAAAACCATTGCATTTACCTCAAAAAAAAATTCTGCAAATTTTTTTGTTGTTGTTGAGGCTTCTTCAAAGTATTTCCCTCCAGCATCTAGGCAAAGTTGCAGACATCTATGGCAGTTCTGGAATGCTTGGTGCTACTTCTGTTGGAGAATACTCCATATGAATGGATGCATTTTGTAAGGTCATGTATCCTTGAAAAAGACTTCCCAGCAAGTTCCTTTTTAATTTTTGGAAACAATCAAAAATTGCATGGTGCAAAATCAGGTGACTATGCAGGATGAGGGTAGTTGTTTGAATTTTTGCTGCTCCAGATAGGCCATAACTTGCTGAGTTTTGTGAGCACTGGCATTGTCATGAAGAAAGAGAACCCTTGACATGCTTGTTTTTAGATGCTGCTACTTCATCTCTTTAACCATTTTGGGCAAAACAATATTTGTGTTGTATTGACCATTTATAGTCAGTTTTTTCAGGTAAGGTATCTATGGCTATCACTCCTTGGGAATTGATAAAAGTTGTGAACATCCTTTTCCTTGAGTGAAAGTCTTGTTGAAGGATTTGGGGATGCAGCTCATCTTTTGCAACCCATAGTTATCAGTATTTCTGGGAGTTGTAATAAAACCACTTTTTATCACATATGACAATGTCTGTTAACCATTTTCAGCTACTAGTTTCAAACATTGCCAGCATTTCTCTGCACAAGTCGACTCTAGCCTTTTTTTGCTGTTCTATTGGTTTGTGGGTACCCTTTTGGCACAGATCTTTCGGAACTTTAAATGTTGATGAATTATTGTTTTCACACTGCCAATCAATACACTGATATCTAAACTTATTATCAGAATGGTGATGTGTGAGCTTTCCTTAATGAGTTCACGAACAGCAGCAATTATTCTTTTGTTCACGGCCTCCTTTGGTCTTCCTGCATGGGGAGACCAAAGGAATGACTAAGCTCTGCTGTCCTTTTCTGAATTTGCACATCCATCCCATAGCAGTGCCATATGAACAGGCATGATCCCCATATCCTTGAGATAAATTGGCATGAATTTTTTCACATAGTCCCCAAGCTGCATCCTAGTGAGAATGTAAAATCTTTGTCTTTAGTAGGCTCTATAGCAACAATGCACAGATTTCGCAGACCAAACTTTATGTGCCACTAGCAAAGAGAGAAATGATGATATGGCATTTGTTTTTAAAGTAATGGCAGGTTTAGACAAGTTTACAAATGTTAGACCCACCTGTGTGCAGATGAAAGTGTAGTTAATATTCACATCACATTAAACTTCATCTATATAAATTAGTTTCATTCTTTCAAAATCTAACCACAGACTTCATAGCATCAGAAGACCAAACATTGTCATAGATGTATATGACAAGATTAAACACTATTTAAGTTTTATTCAAGGAAATGATATCAATATTTCTTTTATAGTGTGAATAATGAATATATATAAATTATGTAATGCCATAGTGATGATCAGCTACAATTTATAACAGTTCACTGAGGCTGGTTAAAGCAGAAAATTTGCAGAAACCCATAAAAGTACACCAAGGTTACTAGCAAACTATTAAATCTGTGAAACTAACAGTAGTTTATCTGCAGAATATACAATTGGGAAGATACAGTTAATGTTGAGTACTAAAGATTAAAATGAGTTTAAAATAATATTTTTTGTAATGTAAATGTAGTGTATTGCATTTAGGCAAGACACGATTTTTAAAATTTTGGTATTTTATATGTTTACATATTCAAAATGTGACATCAATTCTGATAATTAACTTTGCAATATTAAACAGCCAAGTTTTTGATTTGATTCTTCAACAGACTTCCTTACTAAACTAATATACTTTTTTATATTTGACTGAAGATTGTGGGTACACACCTATTAAATTTCATGCCACAATTACTTCTAAATGATGGAATCTTCTACTTTGTATATAATACATAAGTATATCAAGTTGATAGCTACATTAAAACATTTGTTTTTAATTCTACCCTTTTTATATTTGTATATTTTTTTTCTTTGTTTTTTGAGAGCTGAAATTGGGTCTGACCATTACCTGGTTGAAAGTGTCTTGCAACTGAAGCTTAAAAAAATGTCCTAAGGTTATGAAAAATGCTTTTAACACTGAAGGTCTGAAAGATCCAGATATAGCCAAAACATATCATAATAGACTACTTAGTCATTATGGCAATTGTGGTTTGCTTACTGCTGAAGTTGAGCAAGAATGGGATCAGTTTGAACAGGCTTTTCTTGAAACCAACATTACTCTTTTGGATAAAAGGGAACAGAGGAAACAAAACGTATTTCTGAAAGAAGGAAGTGCAGGATTAATATGCTTCAACACCCTACTAGTCTTAACAGACAGCATTACAATGAACTTAATAAACATGTAAAGGATTGGTTAACAGTTGATAAGAATCTTTGGCTTGATAACTTGGCTGACAAAGCAGAGGAAAGCAGAGGAAAGCAGTTGGACAGCACAACATCAGGAGGTTGTACCAGATTGTGTTTTGTGCGGGAAGAAACAAGACAGGTACATAGGGATTGAGAAGTAAACACAGTAAGGTGATAAGTGAGGATTTTGTGATAGCTAGGTGGGATGAGCATTTCAGAGATATTCTAAACAATGTGATTATTTTTGTTTGTAATAAGGATAGATGCATTACTGGTTTTAATGATGACTCTATATTATATTCTGAAGTCACTTTGGTTATCTCTACATTAAAACTGCATAAATCCCCAGCAATGGATGAAATCACCACTGAAATGCCTAGAGATAGGAAGATTTGTGTTGTCACTGGCTGAAATTTTGAATATTTTTTATGACAAAGGTGTTTCTAAGGATTTACCACAGTTATTATTATCTCAATTTTTAAAAAAGGTGATCACAGCTCTTGGGATAATTATAAGGGGATTAATTTACTTTCTGTTCCAGATAAGTTCTTTGCATGATTATATTTAATAGAATTTAGAATTTGGTTGCTGGACAAATGGAATTTGCATGATGAACAGTGTGGATTCATAAGTGGTAGGGGATGTATTGATCGAATATTTTCGCTTAAGCAGATTCTTGAGGAATGTTTAGAGCTTCAGAACCCTATGGTTACTAGCTTTATAGATTTCAAAAAGGCTTTTGACTCTGTTGATCGACATAATTTGTGGTTGATCGTTAGATCATATGGAATGCCTGACAAGTTAGTTAGTATAGTGAAAGCTCTCTATAATAACACTGCTTCATGCATGAGAATTGGTAAGGTTTGTAAGAATTGGTAAATGTAGTGTATTGCATTTTTACAGTTTGGTTAGCATTGCTAATGGAGTTAGACAAGGGTGCATTTTGTCTTCTTTTCTCTTTTGTTATGATTATGTTATGTGAAATTCTTTGCAAGAGAAAGATTTTGGCCTTAAATGGTCTAGAGATTTCAAAATTTCTGATTTAGATTATGCAGAGGATTTGGCCTTGTTGGCTAATGATGTAGATAAGATGAATTCTTTCATTAGGGCTGTTGTGAGAATGGTAATACAGTAGGTTTGGTGATAAACAGGGAAAAAAACTAGTAATGAAAATTGGTAAGGCAGATGGTGCTTTAATTGCTTTGAATGGCTGCACTCTTGGGCAAGTATCAATTTAATTATCTTGGGAACTATGTAACAGATACTGGTGATGTGTGGCATGAGATAAATGGAAGAATAGGGATTGCTGTGGGACTTTTAAGAATCTATGGAGAGTGTGGTAAAACAGATGTGTATACCTGAAGACTAAAATTAGGCTGTATGACAGATTGGCAAGCATATTATGAAGTGTGCCTAAAGGCTTCAGGAAAAGGGGAAACCTAGGATGCAATGGGCAGACAATGTCGAACAGGACCTTGATAGAATTGGCCTATAGTGACCAAATCTAGCAAGGTCTCCTCAGTCGGTAGCATGCCATACTTGTAATTTGCAGTTCCCAGGTTCAAGTCCTGTCTGAGCCAGCATTGAGATTTATCTGTGCAAAACTCATTGCCCTGTCTTCAATCAGTACAGGACACCTATGGGCTTGGAAAGGCCACCATGCTTTGGATGTGACATTAACCCATGGCCCTGTGTGTGGGAGAACCACACCCTGTGCATGTTAGCATGCCTGATGACCTTAACAGAGGCTACCATCTGTAACAACAGATGTCCAGTGGGTCCCCTGCCCACAATGGCCTTGTGGCTTGACCATTTAGCCCAGTGTGTGCAAAAAAAGGTTCTGCTCAGAGGTAAAACAGTCCAACACTATGTATTATATAGATTGTTTAACATTGGAATTGCCCCATCTATTAGGAGTTGTTGAATTTGTAATCAGATCAGCATCAAGATGGTACTTAGAGTTGTTGGGTTGTTTACCTCTGATTGGCACTTTTTTGCACACAGTGGGCTAAATTGCCAGGTCACAAGGAACCCGAAGGTTGGGGGAGGGGGACCCACTGGAACAGCTGTTGTGAGACAGATGGTAGTTTCCCGTCAAGGCTATACAACTCAAACATGCAAAGGGTATGGCTCTCCTGCAACACAGGGCCATGGTTTAATGTCCCAACCCACAGACAGTGGCCTTTCCAAGTCCATCAGTGTCCCTTACTGATCATGGGCATGGTGGGGAGTTTTGTGGAGATAAATCTCAATGCTGACCCAGCTGAGACTCGAACCTGAGAACTGCAGATTACATGTCTGGCATGTTACTGACTGAGCCACCCTCGCTCCTTCACTTAGAGTTGTACAGAATCAGGTGCTGTCAGATGCACAAGAGTATGGGTTGGGTGAGATGTTTTACCTCTGAGGGGGCACTTTTTTTTTTTGCATGCAATGCTCTAAATGGCCAAGTCACAAGGACCCCAAGTGATCAGAGAAAGTTGGCGGGGGGAGGGATCCGCTAGACAGCTGTTAGGAGACATCCTGTCAAGACCATTCAGCATGTTCTTTAAGGTGCACAGGGTATGGCTCACCCATACATGGAACGACAGCTTAACATGCCATCCGATGGATAACAGCCTTTCCACACCCATTGGTGTCTCCTACTGACCGAGGGTAGGTCACAGAATGTTGTGGAGATAAATCTCAAAGCTGGCACAGGTGGGATTCGAACCTGGGAACTGCAGATTACAAATCTGGCATGCCGAAGACTGAGTCACCCCTGCCCCCAACACCCATGGGTGGATTGCCAGATATGTCGGCAGGCAGTAGCAGAACCAATCACAACTGTAGCTGCCATTCAATAAACTAGATGTTGCCATGGAAGCTCCCATCATACCAGGACCATTATCAAAACCCTGAGAGAGACAGGGCTGCAGACTCCATTTCATGTGCCACCATTGGATTTGGCTGGACTAGTGTTTGGTTAGAGCTACCTGGAATAAGGAAAGGTAACATATTTTCAGCGACGAGTGCCTGTTCTGCTTGGGTCTGATAATCATTGCATCCACATCTGGAAACAATGTAGGCAGAGGGCAGATCCAGTCATTGTCCGTGAAGACCATATTGCTCATTTATAGGGTGTTCTTATGTGGAGAGCCTTCAGTTACAACAGCAGGCCACCTCTAGTATGTGTTATTGGTAATTCAAATGCCTGGTGATTGATCATAAACATCCTAAGGCCAATCACAGTGCCATTTCTGGTGGGTATCCCCAATGCCCTCTTCCAGTGAGATAACACTTGCCTACATACTGCTGCGATCTCCAGGGCATGTCTACAAAGCACACATATTATTCCGTAGTTGCTCATGTCACCATACCTGTCGCCCATACCCATCAAGCATATGTGGGACATGATTGGACATCACCTGCAAGCACACCCTCAACCAGCCTAAAATAGAACTGCACTATGGGGCCATGTGCACTTAGCAGGTGGGATATTCCTCACAACACCACCAGAAATCTCCACAATTCTATGTTGTACCACATTGCTAATATATCACAAACCACTGTGGTTTCACTTACATACTTAAAGGATGTACATTTTATTGTATGCCATTCATTTTATTTTTTTGCTTTGAGGTATAAACTAAATCATGTCATATCCATCTGATCATATGTGTTAGTCATGAGTTTCAGAAGATTCTGTCCACTCCTTCTGGATGGAGCAATTTCAGTGTAAAGCAGTGTATATTGTTTTTAAAGTATGTATGTTTTTTGAATATTTAAGTTGATACATTTCTTGCTTTTATTAATTTTTGTGTAAGGACTCTGTCCAAAACCTGAAAAGGAAAAAAAAGTTAAGAAAATAATTAATATTTGCTTTTATGTAAATAACTTAAAATTGTGTAGGTAAAAGTGTTGTCTCAATAATATCTATCAGCTTTTTAAAAGTGCAAAATAAATCAACACCAGGTTCTCACAATTAAACAATATGTTCCAAATATCCACAATCGGAAGTAAGAAAAGTTTGTCTTGGCAATAAGCTATACTTCTGTTTATCAAACTTAATACAATGCACAAGATTTATATTATGGTCTTTTATTTGCTATTTTCTGTAAAATGAAAATAATGCATGTTGAAAATTGCTTTGAACATTAATGTTTTTGAAAATATGTCTTTTTTTTCTTCTATTATTTCTCAGATCAAGGACTTGTTTATGTTTGGGGTTATGGTATTCTTGGTCAAGGACCTAAAGTAAACGTTCTTCTTGAACCAACCCAACTTCCTGAAACTTTATTTGGTGTTAATGAATTTAATTTAGATGAAAAGGTTGAGCAAATAGCCTGTGGTCCAACACATTTTGCTGCAATAACAAGTAAGTGTTTCATACACTAAAAAAAAATATCAGTATTAAGTTATGACTTTGTATGAATTATTTGCTTTTCAAAATAAATATTAAATAGTTTCCAATAAAAATTGTGCATTGTCCCTGGGGCAAGATTTAAAAGCAATATTGAAATATGAGATTTATTAGGAGAATCATAAAAATATATGTAAGTAGAAATCTAGATTTTTAAATTAATGTAACCTAAGTGAAAATAAAAAAGGACTTTTATTTACTACAGCAAATTTTGTTAATGTAACTGCACAAATGCAAAATTATTCAAAATCTGAAAAAGTCGATCCTTATGGCTCAACCATTTCTCCTCTATTGTGGGCAACTACTGTTCCTACTATGAGCTTCAAACTCTATGAGATATTCTACGGCTTGTCCAGAGGAAATTTACCTCGAAAACGCTCAATGAAGTGAATAATGCAGGAAAATTGTAATGCACACTGAATGATGTATATAATAAAAATTGATTATGTTTATGACTAAATAAAAAGTGAAAACCTGAGTATAAAGTAATGTGATAGTTAGGAAATAATAGAAATCTATTTAATATAATATTTTATGATAAAAAGTATTCATTCAAATAAATCTACATCCTGTATATAAAATTAAAAAAAATGAAAACTCTATTCCTAATGTTGAAATCTCTTACATATTTCATACTTAATTGTGAATGGCACATTTATTTTAAGTCTTCATTTGCCATCCAAATGATGAATCCTTATACTCGGACATCTTTTATCTAATACTTCTTTTTTAGTTCCATTGTTTGATGTTTTAAAATATCTTGGTCATTTCAGATGTATTTAATA
The DNA here is from genome assembly GCA_038380435.1 of Ryuthela nishihirai. Classification (NCBI taxonomy): domain Eukaryota; kingdom Metazoa; phylum Arthropoda; class Arachnida; order Araneae; family Heptathelidae; genus Ryuthela; species Ryuthela nishihirai. Next base: position 16,180,118 of record JAWZYU010000017.1, on the reverse strand, counting down.
TTTTACATCTGTATTTTGTGCTTTAAACCTACTGCTTTATACTTTTTACCCTGGTTTTATACAGCCATTGTTTTGTTTTTCTTATACCATTGTTGTTTCTGTTTCTACATGGGTTATTTTTTGTCCATTGTTTGTTACTTTGAACTTTGGTTGAGGATGTATATGACTTTTACCTGCATTTACTGTCTATTTTGTTTGGTACAGCATGGCTTTATTTGACCTTGCACCATAAAATCTCATCCAACCAATCATTTCATATTTCAAAGGAGTGAATCTTTGAAGTCTATTCTTCCTTTAAAATTAATATAAATTGGTGACTTTATCATTGGGAATGTGCTTTTTAGGGTGCATATAAAATGGTAACCTTTTTTTTTATTTGTTTTCAGTGACAACCTATTTTGTTGGCCTTAATTGCCCTTGTGCCATAAAACCTCAACCAACTAACTATTTCATACTTATAAGGAATGTATCTTTGAAGCCTGTTCTTCCTTTGAAATTAATATGAATTTGTGATTTTAAAAATATAAAAGTTTCACATTGCTAACAATATTGGTATTATTACACTAAATGGCTGTTAAGAATAAAAAATAAGAATTTACTTTTTTATCCTTTGTCGAACCTTGTAACTTTACAAATTCATGTGCCTTAATGGAATAGAATTGTATAGTAGCATTCGAAGTCAATGGAACAAACTTGCTATATCAGCAGCAGGTCAACAATCTGTGTTTCTTACACATCTGCTGATGTACATCTGGGTATTAAGATCTGGGTAAGTCCTTTTGGTGGGACACACATAGCAACTCTATTTTGTAAACATGATGGATGATATAAACAAGTTAAAAAGTCCCAAAAAAATTCTTTAAAGGCACCAAAAGTTAAAAACTTTTAACAGCCTGACTCGAGTTTCATGACAGGTGCCATTTTTTAAGGGTATATCACATTGCAGCAGAGTTTATTGCATTGCCATGTGCACTATGGAATCGTTCACTATAAGGAGGAGGGGGTTCATTCTGTGGGCTGTTGGGTTATCATCATGTCATCTTATGTTTTGGTCCAATAGTAAATGCATTTGGTAGTGGTAGGTGGTAAATTTCTTCATTAATATGTTTCTCTCTGCTGTGGTGTATAACAATTTGTTGAAGGATATCTAGTTCGTATTGGGTTGAGGCATAATCTGTAATTGGAATGATTTTGACCCCAGCAAAGTCCGGTATTTTTGGGGGTTCATTCTTTATTTTCTTTGCTAAAGCAGTGTTAATGTTGCTCTTACTTACATCACTTTGATGTTCCTTCAGCCTCGTTTCAAAAAATGCATTTTGTTTCCCCATAGTAATCTTGTACTTCAGTATATTGGTGGTGTCTTTGATGCATATTCTGTATATTCTGCCAGTGAGAGGTACATAATCATGATCATTCTTTACTTTCGCTAGGATTGAGCATTTAGTAAGTAGATGGTATTTTCATATTTCATGGACAAAAGGCATTAGTCAGTGCTTGACTGCCTTGGAATGGTTAGTAAAGGGGATGCATATTTACATGCCTTCTACACTGGAGGTATTTGGGTATTGCTGTCAAATGGAGATGTGACTTCAAAATCCAACAAGGTATCCAAATACTTATGGTGCAGAAGAGGTCATATAAATATACCAGCTTTAGCTGATATAGTGGTTAGTAGGCTCCTGTCAGACCTCTGTGGCAAGCAGCTGCTTGAGGGGGTATTTATTTTTTTAGCTAACTACAGTTCCAGCAGGGCAAACTTTGTATGTTGTGTTAGCTTTAGCTGAGGCAGTGGTCAGCAGCGACTTCGGTCTTAGTAGGGCATGTCCTTGGATGAGAAGGCTTTTAAAAGCTAGGAGTAGCTTCTAGGATTTTTCTCTGCCCTATATGTCTAAATGAAAAAAAAAGAGTGGAAGCTTGTACAAAGTTTTGTAGCATATGATATCCCCAGATCATAAACTTTCATTTGACATATAACTCATTACATTCATCCCCTGTTATATATCTTCTTTTTGGGAGACAAAAAGGAATGAGGGCAATTTTTGGGTAGTCTTTCCACTTCATTATTAATTTAATTTGAGAGAGAACCCAAGATCAGTCTTTAAATGTGGGAAATATTGTGGAACTATTGTGTGCAGATTCAATCTATGTACAGTCTTGTGTGGACTGCAGGAATGGAGCATGATTTCTGATGAATTACACTCCTCATATCATGAGTTTCTATTTGATTAACTTTAATATATATAATATATTAAAGATATATAACTTATGATGGGCTTTAATGTTAAAACGATAGAGTGGAACAGCTGTGTAATGATTGAATTGGCAATTTTGTTTAGTGATTGAACTGGCCTCAATGATAAAACTGGCAGGTTAGCGTCTCTAACAAGTTAGTAAAAATCACTGCTGTCCCAGGAAAATTGGACATTTGGGACTCCTATTTTAAAAGGTAAAATTGAATTAACCCCTTTTTTAAATAATATATATACACCGATCAGTCAATACATTAAAACCACCTGTGTTGTGCAAAGAAGTGCATGTGCAGCCAATCAGTGTCACATGCCAAGGTTGCGAATGATATATAATAATGCTTGGGTAGGAGCTCTCGCAGGCAGTATTTCATTTCATCTCAACATGGGAGAAGCAAAGGATTTATCTGATTTCAACATAGGTCAGATCATTATGGCAAGATGCCTTGGTAGGAGCATCTCCGAAACAACGATGCTGGTAGGCTGCTCACACTATACAGTAGTTAGTACATATCAAAGATGGTCCGAAACAGGTGACACTTCAAGCCATCAACAAGGCATGGGCTGGCCACACCTCATTGATGCCAGAGGTCAGCACAGACTATCTCATCTTGTCCGCAGCAACAGGGGGGCTACTGTGGCTGACATCCATAATTTCAATTGTGGTAAGGGGCCCAATGTATCCGAACACACAGTTCATCGTAAGCTCTTGGATATGGGTCTCTGCTGCTGCAGACCCATTCATGTGCCTATGCTCACAGCCATTCACCATCATCAATGCTTGCAGTGGGTATGTAATCATCAACATTGGACCATAGAAGACTGAAAGAGGGTCGCATGGTCAGACGAATCCTGTTTTCTGCTACACTATGTGGACGTACGAGATCATGTGTGACGTTTACCAATGGAAGCCTTCTCACCTGGATGGAGTGTGATGGTCTGGACAGTATTTTCTTAGGGAACACTTGGACCAATTATCCCTGTAGAGCAAACTCTGACAGCTGTCACCTACCTGAACATTGTGGCTGACCAAGTACACCTCTTTATGGCGACTGTATTCCCTGGCGGAGATGGTGTCTTTCAACAAGACAGTGCCCCATGTCACACTGCGAAGGTTCAGGAATGGTTCATAGAAGATGATGAGAAATTTCATTTATTGCCATGGCCCCCAAATTCACTGGACATGAATCCTATTGAGCATTTGTGGTTTGAGTTGGAGAAATGGGTACGAGCAGCAACACCCCAACCACATAATTTAATGGAACTGCAGGATCTTCTATCGCAGTATCAATATCAAGCGACACCTACCAACATCTCATTGAATCTATGCTTCATCAGGTGAGAGCTCTTTTGGCGGTGAAAGGAGGACCTACATCATATTAGGTAGATAGTTCTAATATTTTGGCTGATCGGTGTATATAATATTATTCAGTGTATATAACACATTATTATACAGAATGTATGCAATTTAGTTTTCAGTATTTTGCATATTGAGTTACAAATCAAAGTTCTCTCCACTACTGTAGCATTATAATTTATTTATAGTAGTACAAATATGGAATGATATACATTTTAATACTGTTGCTTTTAATTTTATTCACTATTTAGAAAAAGGTATTTTGTACATGTGGGGCAAAAATCAATGCAAATGCTTGGGTCTTGGTACGCTAGGTGACCAGTTCTTTCCATTACGGGTAAGTGTTCTGTATTATGTATCATGTAAACCTTTGTTAGATATATGAAAGTAATAGTTCATATTTTGCAGTATTGTAACATCTTTATGCAGTTATTTGGAATCAAAATTTTAAGAAATCGGTAGCTGAATGACTTAATGTGAACATGACTACCTTCAGAAGTCAAGTTTCAAATTATAATTTCAAGAAGTCAATTATCAAACATAAATTGTGTTGCTGCTAAAAATGTTTAGCATCATACATTTTGTTTATGATTACAATAAAATATCAATTACTGTTTTTCAAGGGACTAATCAAAATAGAAATAAAATTAAAAGTTAACAGGTATAAGTCCCAATTTCCTTGAAAATTATGGCCAATTGTGTTTTGGGTTTTTCAAGCACAATCTACATTGCCATTTAGGAGATTATTAACGACTGGAATATATATTTTGAGGAAATTGTGATTAACACATGCAATTCCAGTAGCAGAAATAATTAGTGGACCATAGTAATAGAATTAATAGATTCATTAGTAACAGAATTAATTGCAATAAATTTTATTTCTTAAGGGATTTGTAAAACTCTTGTGATTTACAAAAGATTTGAAAATATTACTTTTCTCCATTTTTTTTTTTTCTGTTTCATTTTGCCCTTTAGCAACAAGGAATTCATTTTGCAAGATGCCACATACATAAAGGGGCAGGGATGGCTCAGTTGGTAGCGCACCAGGCTCGTAATCTATAGTTCCTAGGTTTGAGTCCCAGTTGGGTCAGCATTGAGATTTATCTCCACAAAATTACTTGCCCTGCCCACAGTCAGTAGGGTATACTGATGGGCTAACCGTCCGTCGGATGGGATGTTAAGCCGTGGCCCAGTGTGCGGGAGAGCCATATCCTGTACATGTTGAAGAACATGCTGGATGGCCTTGATGGGAGGCTACCATCTGTCACCCAATAGCTGTTTCAGAGGTCCCCTCCCCAACCTTCCCTGAGCCTTCGGGGTCCATGTGACCTGGCCATTTAGCCCATTGTGTACAAAAAAAGTGCCACTCAGAGGTAAAACAACCCAACCCAGCATACATAAAAATACCATTTATGCAGAATTCCCACCAAAAGTAGAAAGAGGGCATGAAATGCCCATACTGGCTTAGGTGTTTCAAATATACAAATATATGACAAAGACAACAAAATAGATTTGTTTTTTTTTATTTTGCACCATGCAATGCAACATAAATGTGATACATAGGCTAGTGTTGAGATTTATCTCTGCAAAATTTCCATCTCTGCCCTCAGTCAGTAGGGGACACTGATGGGCTTGGAAAAGCCGCTGTCCATCAGATGGGACCTGAAGCTGTGGCCCCATGTGCAGGAGAGCCATGCCCTGTGCACATTAACCCTTCCAGTGTCCAGCCTGAAAAACTGGTTTCCATCCAGAGGCCAAGCTATTTTTTCACTATGCTGAGCAAAAAAAAAATTCACTTTAGAACTTTTTTTTGCCAAATAACTAATGAATTATGGCTTGTATGCCAAATTAATCAGCATTTAATTCTAGATTTTCTGAAAGTATAATATTTAACAAAAAAAGACTACTAGTTTTGTTTACATAGGACTTTTTTAGAGTCATGTAGTAAAAAAAATGTATCTGGCAACACAAAAATTTATTTAAAAAAACTTGTAGACAGAAATGATTACATGAATAGTGGCTATATATTTCTGAATAACAAAAAAATTAATTTTCTTGTTTCAAGTAAATATTTCTCCCATTTTGTCATTTTTTTCCTTGATACCATAGTTTGAGAACTTTTAAGCCAATTGTACTGAGATTTAAAAAACAAATAACCAATTAACAGAAATAGGTCATGTCATACACTGAAGTGCCATTGAATAAGGGATAGGAGACATTAAACAAATTCAGTACCATAAGCCTGCATTTGTGTGCATGTGTGACTGAAACTCTGATCATATGATCAGAGTTTCAGTCAGTTCTCATAATGGATGCTTGGGGAAGCCAATAGCTGTCAGCTTTGGCTTCCCCAAGCATCCATTATGAGAAGTGTAATAGGAAAGGTGTGGGATTTAGATGCATTTGACAGAGGGCAGATCGTAGGTGCCCAACGGATGGGACACTCAATCTCTGAAATTGTCAATGAACTTGGATTTTCTCATACGACAGTTTCAAGAGTGTTCCGGGAATATAAAAATTCTGGCAAAAAAATGTGCACCCGAACACACTGCAAAGAACAACCAGCCTTGAATGATCGTGGGCTTCGCTGTCTAACCCGCATCGTACAAACTGATAGGGGCCAGACATTATCTGAAATCACCTCCCATCTAAATTCCAGCTGGGAAGTCAGTGCATGGACCATGCAATGCTCACTTCATTGTCTCGGCTTTAGGAGCCGCCAACCTACAAGAGTCACTTCTAATAGCATGACACTGGGCTCAACGCCTTGCCTGGACTAAAGAACATCGAAACTGGACCATCGAAAATTGACAATGGATAGCCTGGAGTGATAATCCCGATTTAAACTTAATCATGCCAATGGGAGACTGAGGGGTATGGTGCCAACCCCATGAAGCCATGGATCCTGCATGTCAGGTCAGAACAGTACAAGCTGGTTGTGGCTCATTGATGGCCTGGGGTATCTTCAGTTGGATGTCTGTGGGACATTTGGTACATGTACAAACGACTCTCAATGCATCCCAGTATGTAGAACTCATGGCTGACCATTTACACCCATTTATGGCCATCATGCATCCCAATGGAGATGGTGTCTACCAGCAAGACAGCTGTCCATTTCACAGGTCCACGTTCATTACTGCATGGTTGCAGGAGCATTCTGCTGACTTTGAAATAATGAATTGGCCACCTAGAAGCCCAGATTTAAATCCCATTGAAAATCTTTGGGATACCATTGAGCAGAGTGTTTGGGCCCATGTCCCATCAGGAACAACTTTGAGAGAATTGTGGACAGCTCTGAAGGATGCATGGGTCGCCATACCTGTGGAACATTTACGCAAGCTTGTGGTGTCCTTGCCTCATCGTGTGGTGGCCGTTATCAGGGCCAGAGGGGGTCCAACATGTTACTGGATTGCTATTCATAATTCAATGGCACTTCAGTGTATACCAAATGAATAGAATTTAATTACGATTTTTATGAAAATAAATCATATAAATAAATTTACAAGCATGTTGATTTTAATGAGCTTTTTCAATGTGATACGGTGAAAAAAAAAGTTCACATTATACAATTAAGGCTTCATTTTAGAAAACCTGATAAATAAAAATAATTAAATTATATATTAATCGAAAGGAAATTTCCTCCCGAATAATATAATATTCAACTTCAAACATAATTTTTCTTTTAATGATTCATTTCAGTATCATATATTTTAAACGCGGCCAATGTTCTGCAAAGTGACTTGGACTTCTCACCATCATGGAATTTTCTGAACTGGTTATGAAATAGAAAAAAAAACTTTCTTGGCTTCTTTTTTTACTAGACATTATTTTTTCTTTGGGTGTTGAAGTTTGGCGATCTTGGCTAAGTGCAGAAAGGTTTGTGCACCAAAGCAAAAAAAAAAACAGCGATATATCGTCTGTGTGGCACAGCCAAGGTAGGAGGAGGGTGGTGGGGTTGTGGGTTGTGTAATCTTTAAAATCATTCAACACAAAAACGCATAATTTAAAAACGTATATTTTTTTTTTCTAGAGGGAGGGAATGAAACTTTCACAGTGAGTTTAGCAGAGGATAAGGCTTCCCGAAATTGCTCTCGCACACGACAACATTTCCGTAGCAAGGACCTCGTAATCTGTAGTTCCCAGGTTCGAGTCCCAGCTGGGTGGGTCAGTGTTGAGATTTATCTCCGCAAAATTCCCCGCCCTGCCCATGGTCAGTAGGGGACACCGATGGGCTTGGAAAGGCCGCCGTCCGTTGGATGGGACGTTAAGCCGTGGCCTTGTGTGTGGGAGAGCCATACCCTGTGCATGTTAAAGAACATGCTGGATGGCCTTGACGGGAGGCTACCATCTGTCTCCCAACAGCTGTTCCAGTGGGTCCCCTCCCCCAACCTTATCTGAGCCTTCGGGGTCCATGTGACCTGGCCATTTAGCCCATGGTGTGCAAAAAAGTGCCGCTCAGAGGTAAAACAACCCAACCTCATTTAGGTATGTTACTGCCTGGAGTAATTTTCACATTAAAGAACTATATCAAATACATGAAAAAATAGCTTAACACAGGCCACTAACATCTGACTTGAATGATACAACCGAACTAATGCTCCTTTGTGATGCAAAACCACGTTCATTTACAAGCCAATATATTTTTAGTATTAAAGACTTGCCCAGTGTCATGTTTATTTGGTTTACAGATCTAGCTAGTTCTGTGAGCTCCTTGTTAACCAAATAAACACTGCAGCAAGTAGAAAAAAAAGTTCAACGAAATTTTGTTTATTTACTGTATCAGTGTTAAGAAGTTATTGTATTTAAATGTAAAACTGAGCTTTACCAACCGTTATTACATGATTAATAGTGGTTAATTATTTAAAAACAGGTATCTGTTCCTGCTGAAGTGAAAAAAATTAACTGTGGACAAGATCATACCGCTGTTCTTTGTAGGGGATTTTGCTGAAATTGAAAAATTATAGCTGTAATTCTTCACGAGTCCAAACTACCGATTTGTACCCATTCAGCTGTAAAAAAAGTGTAATTAGAAAAAAAAAATAGAATATAGTGCAGTTTTTGTACAATAAATAAAATTTTGTATCAATGTGTATTAAGCAACGTTATAAAAGGAAAACTTTGTTAGTGAAGACCATTTTTCAATAATGGAAGTAACACAATCCATAACATAATGTGTTACACCGATTAATTAATATTAAAAAATAGGTATTTTATTTATTTTTCGTTTCTATCTTCCTACAGACCCTAAAAAGTAGAAAATAAGCCTGAACCATATAGATGGTGCAATCAGTCACCGAGTTCGTATTCACTTCGAAGGAAGATAAGGGAGCTGGCAATCTTGTCAAGTAGGTAAATCTGTGCCCTATCTTCCTTTGAAATGAATACGAAATCAGCAACATCAATACGCTTTAGGTTTATTTTCTACTTTTTAGGGGCCCTATAGGAAAATTGTTACTTTTTAAATATTTTATTTTTTTTTTGTGGTCACTAAAAACACCTACCTTCAAAAACTTTGACACTGCAGGATGTGCGGGGGCCAGGAATGGCAGCCCACACATCCTGCAGTGTAGACCATAATTGTGTTGCATTGGACGGTGCTGGATTCGTGGATCGTAAGCTTATTTCCATTGTGTCCCACAGATGCTCCAAGGGGTTCATATCCGGGGACTGTGGGGGCCAATTCATGGTGGTAAAGTCCATGGAGTGTTCCTCGATCCACCTTCTAGCAATCAAAGACGTGATACGTTGCATTATCTTGTTGGAATACCCCTTTACCATCAGGGTGCTCGAGAGTTGTGAAGGGGTGCAGATGATCTGCGGGAACGTCTATGTATCTCGTACTTTCCAGCGATTGCTCCAAACGGACGAGAGAGCTCAATGTAGACCACGTGAACATGCCCTACATCATCACAGCCGCCTCCAGCCTGAACAGTCTAGACAAGAAGGGTCCATGGCTTCACGGGGCCTGTGCCACCCTCTAATGTGCCCATCAGCATGAAACAACTGGAATCTTGATTCATTGAACCATGCTTCGGGCCCATTCCAGTTATTCAGCTCTGTGACAACATGTAAGCAATGGGACATGAGTGGGTCTTCTGCTACCAAATCCGATGGAGTGCAGGTGGTGATGGACAGTCCTTTCAGAAACGTTTTGTGTTTAACCTGCATTCAAATTGGCAGTGATTTGATGCACTGTAACCCGTCTGTTGATCGTTACCATTCGTGACAGTCAATGCGAGTTCCATTCGTCAATTGCACGTGGCTGTCCCGTTCGCTGGTTTATGTGTGTGGAACTGACGATAAACTCTTGACAACGTAGAGCTGGAGAAACCGAATTCCTGCACGATCTCCAATATTACATGACCCATTCTGGCACCGACAGTCAAGCCACGTTCAAAGGCAGACAACTCGCTACGTGCAGCCATGCTGAATAAACTACGAAATAAATGTTGGGTTTATAGGCTACTGCAGCGCCATTCTGCGGTTGATGCACAATTCCGGTTACGAGTACAGCGCACTAGTTCTACTAGGCTATTCCCATGACCTTTGGCCTCTCGGTGTGTGACTCATAAATATCGAGTACATTTACCTCCCTTTTGGAGTCGTGTTTCTAGTAGTCCACAACATTGCTGACGTCACAAGCTTTAATTTGAGATAAGACTCGTTATATCGAACCCCGTGAAAATCCGCCCCCCCCCCTCCTTTATCGGAGAGGGAATAGTGGGGTCAAAATTCGAAATGGTTTACAACCGTTATTACACGAGCTTTCATTTGACTCGTAACTGTAGGCACTCGCGTTCGCAACATATAGTAGAACGACTCGTATTTCTTGTTTTTTAGGGGGGAAGAAAGCAAGGGGGTCAATTTTTCATAACCTACGACATTTTTCGCATCACAAGCTTTCATTCGACATATAACTTATTTTCTTCGGCATTCGTGTTCTGGAGATATAGCGGAAAAATAGTTTTCACAATTCCCAATTTTTAAAGAGTTTCTGCACTCGCATTCAGAAGGTATAGGGGAACAATTACTTTGATCACCCTTTTTTTAATGGGAAAGAAAGCAAGAGGGGGTCAATTTTTCATAGGCTACGACATTCCCCACGTCAGAAACATTCATTCGACGTGTCACTTATTACTTTTGGGTTCTGGAGATGTAATTAAGAAAAGCTTTCAAAAACTTGGATATATATGGCTCGTAAATATCGAGCACATTAACCACCTATTTGGATTCAGGTTTGAGGTAGCCCACGACATTGGACACGGCACATACTTTAATTTGAGATACGACTCGTTGAAGTCGACCCCCGTGAAAATCCGCCCTCCCCCACACATTTTATCAGGGGGTAATAGTGGGGACAAAATTAGAAATGGTTTACGACCTTCATTACACAAGCTTTCATTTGACACCTAACTCGTAACTAGGCCCTCGCGATCCGAAGATATAGTAGAACGACTTTCAGATTTCCCGCTTTTTAGGAGGGAAAGAAAGCATGGGGGGGTCAATTTTTCATAGCCTATGACACTCCTCGCTTCACAAGCTTTCATTCGACACATAGCTCGTTCTTTAGGCATAGCGAAACAATCATTTCCCCACCTTTTTGGGAGGGAAGAAGGCACGGAATCAATTTTCTATAGTCTATGACACCCCGCGTTACAGGCTTTCATTTGGCACGTAAATCATTGTTTCTCCATCGCGTTCGAAAGATGTGGTGGAACAACGTTTTGTCAAATCCACAAACCGACCGAACGACCAACCGACAAATGTCAGCCAAAAGCAAAAGGAAGATAGATAAAAATAGAAACAAGTTAAACATGTAACAATACGTAATAATGAAGCAGATAGTCAGATTTAAAATCTTGTATTCAGATTTGGTACAACGTCTCACAATAAATACTAGCTGCTTTAAATTTAATTCCAGTGACTCGAACATAGGAAAGCAAGGCACCTCTGATTCAGGAGCCAGATCTGACCCATGGGCCATACGTCGCATATCCATGATTACATTACTAGAGATTGATGTAGCAAAAGTCCATAGATCATTTGAAAATTAATTTAGAAAGAATGCTGCAGAGACGCAGCATTTGATAGCCCAAATCAAGCAGGATTTTTTTTAGTGTATAATGTAACCTTATAAATCGTGCTGTGCAAATAGCATATATATTTTAAAATTGCAAATCCACAAGAGATAGCTACCTGCATAAGTTGTTTTTTGAAACCAAATTGATATTCCAAGTAGAGAAATTGTGGAGCATAAATGGCAAGTGATGAAAATTCTGCGTCCTGTTCACTGTGTGGGGATAATCTTCCCGTTCCTGAAGTAACTGTTCGTAAAACGCACGGTATGGCCCTATCAAAAACTCAAACGTAGGATAAAGGTCTATTTTTTTTCTTTTCCTTGCTGATCTTGTTTTTCAACTGGACCTTCAGTAGACTGTCTCGAGATGACAGTGTCTTCAACTAGTTTTTTAAGACGTTTTTTTCCCGTCCATATCGGTGCATCAAACGCAAAGTAACGATGTTTTTATATAACGTGGCTTCTCCTTGGAGATTCTGATGTGACATACCTTACTTATCTGTAGTTATTGTTTGCACAAACTGGAGAAATCTATGAAATCTTTTTTTTATCGCTATCCTAGCCTTCTAAAATGGCAACTGGCACTTTCATCGTTCTCCATGGAATTTTTTGACGATTTTCACAGTTTGTGCTATCTTGTGGCAGCTATAGGAACTAATTCGGATTTTTCGGCCACTTAAAGGTTTACTATGTTATTGACGATGGCACATATAATGTAAGGACTCGATCAGCTAGGACAAGGCAGGAGTGCCATTTTAATGCAGAGCTTTGCCTAGCAACAAGAAGGGCCAGCTAGGCAAAGAACAACAACCCGGCCCAGCTAGGCAAAGAAGGGCCTTTGCCTAGCTGGGCGAAAAACAATAAACGTAGGATAAAGGTCTATTTTTTTTCTTTTCCTTGCTGATCTTGTAACCATAGTTTAACCATTAAAATTAGCCTAATAGAATTTAAGATTAGCCCTTTATGATCAATAAACGTGTTTAATAAAACCTCGCTCTCGGAGTTGGAAGAAAGATCCCCATTAGTTTGAAACATGGGCGTACCTGATTGGATCGAGTGAGCCTTGCATCCCCCAAAATATATCACGTGCCTGCACTGTTGGTATTTCCAACAAAGAAATGAATTTTGAAAAAGACAGTTGCCTCTGAACTTTTGTAGGACAGTGTTGAGATCGTTGTCCTCTTGCTATTTAACCGTTTTTATGTCGGTAACACCAGAAGGCGTGGTTAAAACGCGCCGTCCCGTGGCCGAGTGGTTAGCGCGCTTGGCTACTGATCTAAGGGACCTGGGTTCGAGCCCCGGATAAGGCATGGATGTTCGTATTGTTTTCTGCTGAGGTCCTGCCATCCTCTGTTTTTCTACTGTGGCATATAAACTGACAGGCTCCTGTCAGACCTCTGTGGCAAGCAGTTGCTTGAGGGGGTATTTATTTTTATTTATTTATTTAGAATTGGGAATTCTGCTGTCTTGTTTGAGCGACTTGCTGGGCGGCAGTTGCTGTAGCTTGTGATTCTATTTGCCGAGTGGTTAGCGCATTTGGCTACTGATCTAAGGGACCTGGGTTCGACCCCTGGATAAGGCATGGATGTATGTGTCGTTTTTCTGCTGTGGTTCTGCCATCCTCATAGATCTACTTTGGCATATAAACTGACAGGCTCCTGTCAGATCTCTGGCAAGCAGCTGCTTGAGGGGGGATTAATTTTATGCAATGTATTGCTTCTGATATTAATAAAGGTATATACATAATATACATATGAGTGCAGCGATTTTAAGCAAGCGAGTAGTGATATCCTGACACAATTAGCAGCGAACATACCCAGAGGTTAAAAGCTCACACACACACAAGAGGAAGGAAGACTCCTATATACAACATATTTCACAAAAATTTGATTTTTCTCCACTTTTTGGCACTTTTAGCCTTTTTCATTTATCTCCCACAATTCCTCACGCACTTCAACAAGAACCCACCATATTAGAGTGGCACAAAAATATTCCTGGACACTGTCGGCATTCTCGATCAGAAAACGGCAGACATAGCACATCTGCCAAATGTCAAACATAACTTTGAAATTACATCTCTTGGTTTCTTACTTATGGGGATGTGTCAACGTTGGGTTGGATTGGGTTGTTTTACCTCTGAGCGGCACTTTTTTGCACACCATGGGCTAAATGGCCAGGTCACATGGACCCCGAAGGCTCAGAGAAGGTTGGGGGAGGGGACCCACTGGAACAGCTGTTGGGAGACAGATGGTAGCCTCCTGTCAAGGCCATCCAGCGTGTTCTTTAACGTGCACAGGGTATGGCTCTCCCGCACACGGGGCCACGGCTTAACGTCCCATCCGACGGACGGCGACCTTTCCAAGCCCATCGGTGTCCCCTACTGACCGTGGGCAGGGCGGGGAATTTTGCGGAGATAAATCTCAACGCTGACCCAGCTGGGACTCGAACCTGGGAACTACAGATTACGAGCCTGGCACGCTACCGACTGAGCCACCCCCGCCCCCTGTGTCAACGTATACACGTCCAAGGTGTGAAGTGTTGATGACTTGCAACAGCACCAATGACAGAGGCGTAGGTAGGCTTTTGGCGCCATTGGCAAATTTGCAATTTTCCGCCCTTTTTCAGTTATTGATAAAAAAAAAAATACACGTTATTTATATTATATATACTTATTGTCATTATTTTAATACAGTTACATGAATAAATATTAATTGCACATAAATATTGTAAAAGAAATTGCATTTAATTACGAAAGTAACTATTTTTTTTAAATAATTTACTTTTTCGTTGGCAAAATAGTTAATAATCTCATGAAAATTAATTTTTTGACTCAGCTCTAGCTCGATTGATAGGAAACAAAGTGATGATGTAAGCTCCTGTCCTGATTTAAATAATTTCCTGAAACTTTCTCCGCAAAATTCCCCGCCCTGCCCACGGTCAGTAGGGGACACCGATGGGCTTGGAAAGGCCGCCGTCCGTCGGATGGGACGTTATGCCGTGGCTCCGTGTGCGGGAGAGCTCATACCCTGTGCACATTAAAGAACACGCTGGATGGCCTTGACGGGAGGCTACCATCTATCTCCCAACAGCTGTTCCAGTGGGTCCCCTCCCCCAACCTTCTCTGAGCCTTCGGGGTCCATGTGACCTGGCCATTTAGCCCATGGTGTGCAAAAAAGTGCCGCTCAGAGGTAAAACAACCCAACCCAATCCTGGAACTTCTTTCTGCTGTAGCCACTGTTGTAGCCAATGTCACATTTTGAGAGCCACTATTACATTTGGGTAACTTTCGTGTAATTCCTATCTGCCAAGTATATTTAATACATCCAAGTGATACAATTTAGATGGATTTTTCTCTCTCAAAATTTGATTTATTTGATGTTCTAAATATTTTATTTCAATTGTTAATCGATCTCCATTTATTTCAGGATACTTTTTCGATAATGAAACACCCTTTGCTTCCAAATCTTCACTTGTTAATGAATGGAGCGCTTCTCCAGTCAGGAAAGCAATAACGATGTACAAATTATGAACTCCCGCTGAAAGAAAAAATACCCGTCTAACAAAATTTTATTTTGTAGCGGCATGATTTGTAAAAGCAAGATGAGCAGTTGGAAATTGCGTCCGAAAGCTGTTTCATGGCATGCGCGATGCGGGGGGGGGGGGGGGGGGGGGAAGGGGACTGCTAATTGTCCGCCGATAAAAAGAAAAAAATATTTTTGTACAAAGTAACGAAAATTTATAATATGCTGTCTTGACAATACGACGGTATAAACAATACGTATTAAAATTCAACGAAGTACGGGCGGCTCAGTCGGTAGCGCGCCAGGCTCGTAATCTGTAGTTCACAGGTTCGAGTCCCAGCTGGGTCAGCGTTGAGATTTATCTCCGCAAAATTCCCCGCCCTGCCCACGGTCAGTAGGGGACACCGATGGGCTTGGAAAGGCCGCCGTCCGTCGGATGGGACTTAAGCCATGGCCCTGTGTGCGGGAGAGCCATACCCTGTGCACGTTAAAGAACACGCTGGATGGCCTTGACGGGAGGCTACCATCTGTCTCCCAACAGCTGTTCCAGTGGGTCCCCTCCCACAACCTTCTCTGAGCCTTCAGGGTCCAAGTGACCTGGCCATTTAGCCCATGGTGTGCAAAAAAGTGCTGCTCAGAGGCAAAACAACCCAACCTTAATACGTCGCAGATTTTCTCAGTATGAACGTTCCAATGGAAGGTAATGTACAGATATAATTGAAGCAGCTGTAGTCCTCTAGTTTAGAAATATTTTCTCTTTTTGCACACTTTATTTATTAAGGTGAATTTTGAAACTAGGAGAATGGATATTCATCCATTTAATTTTATTGCTATTTAGATAAAGTTTATAACAGTTTAACCATCATTTAATATTATAACCTTTTCGAATATGTTTTATCACATCTTTTGGTTTGTTGCTTTAAATAAAACTATCAGCAGCAAGTAAAATGTTACTATTCAGTTTCAATTTTGTTTAGTCATTTATGTAAATCAAAAAGTCTGGTAATAAAAGAAGCAAAATTTGGCCTGGTTTATCATCAGTAACCAAGGCTATTACGCATCAAACAAGGGAGCATCGCATATATAAGATTGTGCAACATGAGATAAACAGGAAAACAAGCACTGCCGTTTGAACTTTTATGAAATGCGTAAACATATAAATAGAGCTAAAGACTAAATTAGGTCTTTTTTAATAGGTTTGATTCTTTTCAATCCAGATGTTTACACAGCATGTTGGATACTAGGTAGCTTATTTGAACACTGATGAGGTTAGATGGAGTCATGAACCACTTTTAAATGGTATCTTGTGCAAGTGATTGCACCAATTTGCCCACACACACAAAACTACTGCCAAGACAGTGTTGCTAACAATTTGAAAGAAGGGGGGGGATAAAGTTGGGTTGAGTTGTTTTACCTATGAGCGGCACTTTTTTGCACACCATGGGCTAAATGACCAGGTCACATGGACCCCGAAGGCTCAGAGAAGGTTGGGGGAGGGGACCCACTGGAACAGCTGTTGGGAGACAGATGGTAGCCTCCCGTCAAGGCCATCCAGTGTGTTCTTTAACGTGCACAGGGTATGGCTCTCCCGCACACAGGGCCACGGCTTAACGTCCCATCTGGCGGCCGGCGGCCTTTCCAAGCCCATCGGTGTCCCCTACTGACCGTGGGCAGGGTGGGGAATTTTGCAGAGATAAATCTCAACGCTGACCCAGCTGGGACTCAAACCTGGGAACTACAGATTATGAACCTGGCGTGCTACCGACTGAGCCACCCCCACCCCAGGGGGATAAAGAAAGAGGTAGGCTTACAATATCATATAGGATATTATTGAAACTAGCCAGCAATGGCTAAATGTAGCATTTGTTGTTCTAGATATTTGTTTGGAGAACAATATTACCATCTAGTTGAATCTCTGCAGCCTTAGTTGTTGAAACTTTTTGCATGTAACACTTTACAATTTTTTAGAAACATTTTTCTTAGAATACATTCTTTTTTAATGTCAAAATCCAGTTTCATATGATAATGACAATATAATACATATTGAAACAAAAAAAATCCAGATAATTAAAATTTATAAAAAAATTTATTGTTGAAAAATTGATCCTTTGAATTAGGAATAAATAAATACATTATAAAATAAATAATGAGGATGCTAGAATGGAATGGAATGACAACACAATTCGGTATTTGGCTTTTCTTTGGAGTTAAGAAGAATTCATTTCATCTGCAAGAGAACAATTTTCATTTCTCATAAAAATCCTCCACAAAGAACAGCAGTATGGTCAACCCCACAGCTGACTTTCTTCACTTCCTCTGGAACTGACACCTGTTTTTCAATATGTTAATTAGTTTATCTTACATAGTTCACATATAACAAAAATGCGAGATGATTCCATGCTTCTTTACTTGTTTCTTAAAAATCAGCTTTTATTTAAAAAGAAACAAACTATTATATCAGCATTTCTACATTTAGGAAGAAAACAATTTTTTAAACCTTTTTTTTTAAAACTTGATCAGCACCTGTATAACATACTGTAGTATGTACTCCATAAATTTCAATATCTTACTGAAATTTTGACTGAACTCACATATGAAATATTTATCTGAAAATTCTTCTTAGACTGTAAAATCTTATCACATAAAAAATCTAAGTTTTTGAGAAATCAATATGATTTTTCCATTTCAAAGGTCATTAGTAATTACTACCAAGTATTCCCAGTTACTCCAAGTCCCAATACAGAGCTATTACATCTATTCTGTGTTTTTTAAAAAAAGTGTTTATTGCATTCTAACCAAAAACTAATATGTTTAAAATTACTATTAATAAGCTGCATATAAATTACAGCAGGATTTAAAAGCTGAAATTAAGCAAAATGCCAAATTTCTACTAATTTTTATATAATTAGTAGTATATTTTTATTTATATAATAATTATTTCTACTAATTAGTATGGCAGTATCATTAGGATAAGGGATAAATTAGTATCATTAGGATAAATATTTGCTGTAAAATTTACAGCAAATATTAATAAGCTGAAATTAAGCAAAATGCTCAAAAGTTGAGATGACCATCTTTTCTTTTTATTACATACCATGGCAGTATCATTAGGATAAGGGATAAATTTATCACTGATATTTTAAATCCTACATTTCATAAATTAAGAACAAAATAGGTTTCACACAATACAAAAAATTTATCCACATCAGAAACTCCTCTGAATGAAACTCTATGCATGATTGTGAGCCAAACTGTGTTTATAGCTGTGCTACCATGTCAGTGGTAACAATTTGTTGCCTAACTGTGATATTGTATGTGAATGCTAAGTGAAACTTTGAATAAATGAGTGGTGAGACCAAACTATTAAGCAAAATGCTCAAAAGTTGAGATGACCATCTTTTCCAAATTCAAAATTTAGAAGTTTGAATGAAGTTGAGTAACTAATTATTAGGCTATTAGAATTATTATACTCTGTTTCACATAAAGAATTCAGTAGCAAGTCTTCCTCACAGAATTTCCTGTTGAATCACAGCTTATTACACTTAACCAGAAAGCCAATGAAAGCAAGATTCAACACCTGAAATGTATCAATCCTCAACTGTCTCTGTGTGTGGTTGCCACTCTTCACATAAAGGGGCTAGGAACCTGAAAATTTGGCACAAGATTAAGACCATGAGGTTGTGCAATCAAAATAATTGATATGTTAAAACAAAATAGATATTTTGGATAAAACGCATTTCTTCTCCATTTTTAGCTTTATTAGCAATTTCTAATTGCAAAAGCCACCAACCACTGCCAGATCCATTACATTTTTGAAAACATTATATTAAGTGTCCCATTGCACGTAAGAACCTGATTTTTTCATTCATTATGGAGTCAGGCAGGGGGGAACTGTATACAAAATTTGGAACGATTCAGTTAAGTATATCTTGGAAATTGCAGGCGACCAAATCTGTCGAAACAGAAATAAACTTATGGTAAATTGGTTCTGCTGAGGTCCTGCCATCCTATCAGACCTTCTACTGTGGCATATAAACTGACAGGCTCCTGTCAGACCTCTGTGGCAAGCAGCTGCTTGAGGGGGTATTTATTTATTTATTTTTTTTATTTAATTTGCATAGAAATGAAGCAACAAGCTATGAGAGAGTGCACTAGATGTCAACAGTGGCCTGAACAATACTAGGCAATTCTTCTAGTCGCTAATACATACATATACCAGTATAAAAGAGATCATGCTTCATTGTTCACTTTACAGTTCTGGTAAAAAACAGCATGTTTAATTGTTCACTTTCACAAACTATACATAATAATGTATATTAGAAAAAGGACTCATTTCTCTCATAAGATGGGGAACTATTTGATGTGGCAGAATTACATCAGTGAGTTGTTTTTTATACAGCTCATATGGATGTGGCATCTTTTCACTAGTTGTTGCCATCTTTGATCTTCAGATTTTATCACTCCATTCTTTATCTGAAATGGAGTAGAGGTACTAATATCGTGACTTTGGTTCTCATTTGTTGTGATTTTTACTACTGTATAACAGTAAAATAAAATCAGGTATGTTCACAAAAATGTAGTTTACAACATCTTTAAACTAAATAATGAGTTTTCAACAATATTTAAAGAGTTACAGAAGCTAAAATACAGGATAGCAACTTGCCTGCATGCAACACTACAAATTACAAAATGGAGTCACAAACAGTGCAACTAAAGGTCTCAGAAAAAGAGAGACCTAAAATGCAGTGGTAGGATAATGTCAAACAGAACATTTCAGAATTGGTCTGCAGTGGCTAAATGCAACAGCAGTACTTCAGAATAAACATGGAGAAAACTAACTTGCTTGTGGAATGTAGGGAAAACAATGGCTGTTTGAATGAATAGAGGGAGGCTGACAGGCACTAGCAAGTTTTTAACTTATCAGTACTCTTATTTTCTGCAAAATACTTATTTGGTAGCGAGATAACTGCACATTGATTTTTCATTGACAAAACAATGAAGTAGGCAATTAGTTTTGACAGCAGTATGTTAGAATATCTTAAAATAATAGTATCTTTTATTACCATTATGTGTGATAAATGCTACTTTTTAAATAATCTTTCTAAAGAAAATATAGAATAGTTCCAAAACATTCTTACCCTCAATGGAAAGAATTGGTTACCTAGTTCACCAATACCTAGACAATTGAGACGATTTCTGCCCCACATGAACAAAGCACCTTTATCTAAACAATGAGAAAATATTAAGCACTGAAATTAATATATAGGATTTTACATATTTTGATGATTAAATATTGTGTATATATTACATATATATATAATTTTATATCATTAATCAATTGCAACAACTAATTAGATATTAAAATTTTATTATAATAATTTATAACATAATAACGGAGTCCAAACAGGATTTTAACTAGCCATCCTTGAGTATATGTCAGCATTATTTTAGGGTTGTTTAACCTTTAAGTGGCACTTTTTTGCACACCATGGGCTAAATGGATAGGTCACAAGGACCACGAAGGCTCAGAGAAGGTTGGGGGAGGGGACACACTGGAACAGCTGTTGGGAGACAGACAGTAGCCTCCAGTCAAGGCCATCCAGTGTGTTCTTTAACGTGCATAGGTATGGCTCTCCTGCACACAGGGTCATGGCTTAATGTCCCATCCGACAGACAGCGGCCTTTCCAAGCCCATCGATATCATCCCTACTGACTGAGGGCAGGTATATGTCAGTAGTTTTATTCTTGCTTTGGTTTTCCACCTATTTGTTTAGACCATGCTATTGTTTTGTTTTAGTAATTCACATAGTACACAGATAATACCACCATGCTTATACATGTCATGGACATACAAAATGCTGATCTAAACGCTAATAACTCTATAGCAGATGTCCAGAATGAAGTGATCTGGTGGCTACATTTTCACTTTGTCCAGTGTAATTTTCTTTACTTGATAAAAAGATGATAAAAAGGTTCTCTCCAGGACAAGAAGGAAAGCTATTCTAGTACCATACATATATGAAAAAAAATTATAAACCATAATAAAAACAAATAATTATATTTATTTATAAGATAATAAATTACTAATTTTCTGAAAGTTTAAAAAAAAAATAAAAATAAATACCCCCTCAAGCAGCTGCTTGCCACAGAGGTCTGACAGGAGCCTGTCAGTTTATATGCCATAGTAGAAGGTCTGAGAGGATGGCAGGACCTCAGCAGAAAAACGATACAAACAGCCATTTTATCTAGCTTTAAAGAATTATATCAATGAAAGAACAAATAATATTTTTCAAAGCTTTTCTATCTAATAAAATGACTAAAATGAGACAAAAACAAAGCAACAAAAGTGTTTTCATAAAAAATTTAGAGGTTTAATAAATTATATTGCACATTATAAAAGTAAAAAAGGTGCTTTAATTTGAATTCTGAAACTAGAACACATCACTTCTGGTGAATATGGGATGCTTTTTTTTTTTAAAGAGAAGAAAGTTTTTCATTTTCCAGCTTTTGCACTGTTTAACAGTAGCAATTCAAATTAATGGATGACTAGGAAAACATGAATAATATTTTATTAGTATTGGGTTGTTTTACCTATGACACTTTTTTATTTGCACATAACAGGCTAAATGGCCAGGTCATAAGGACCCCAAGGGCTCAGAGAAGGTTGGGGAAAGGGACCTGCTGGACAGCTGTTAGGAGACAGATGGAAGCCTCCTGACAAGGCCATCCAACATGTTCTTTAACATCAACAGGTATGGCTCTCCTGTACACAGAGACATGGTTTAATGTCCCATCTGATGGATGAAGGCCTTTCCAAGCCCATCAGTGTCCCCTTTCTCATAGAGGGGCAGGGTGGGGTTTAACGGAGATAAATCTTAACACTGACACAGGTAGGACTTCAACTTGGGAACTGCAGATTATGAGCCTGGTGTGCTACTTATTAAGGCAACCAAAAATTCAAAACATAAAATTTTGAATTATTCCACATCCCTGGGACTATGGGGATAAAAATCATCGCTGACAATGCAAACCTATGATTCTTACAACATTCCATCACCAATATTTCAAATTTTTAGCATAAATACATGTTTGCAATATTTGTTTAAAATTTTGCAATTTTTCGACTTTTTCCACCAATAGAAGGTGCAATTAAAACTTTTGGGAGATTTGGAAAATGTGAACCATAATAGTTTATCAATACTTATCAGATACCTAAAAAAAAAAGGAGAGTTGAATGTCTAATAGATGACAAAACGGATGGTTGGACATTGGGCAAAGCAAAAACATTTTTTTTTTGAAAATGTGCTAAAAAGTGCTTCAATATCAAACCATCACATGAATTGCACTTGTTCAAACATAGTGAAATCTAGACTGTAAAACTAACTATAAAAGTGTCAATGTCATGGTAACAGTAGAAATATGATTAAATTATACAAAAGTCAAGTTAGAATGTCTAAACTCAATTCTGTGGAAGTTTTTAATTCAAGACAAAGGAAAAATATTAGAATGAAATAGCAATAATCAAACAGGTATGGCTCTCCCGTTTTTCATTTTTTTTAAACACATTTCATTATTTTTAGTATAAATACTAAAAATTGATTTATGCTTAATGAAGATTAAGTAGTATACCATTAATGAAGATTAAGTGATTTATTTATGACTCATTCCAACTAGTAAGGATGAATAAATATTATGGTGAAATTTGTGTTTTTGGCTCAACCTTTATATTACTGAGTCAGTGGAATAAAATGGGAAATGGTCCAGGATTCTAGTTCACATGCAATATTCTAAAAATCACAGAGAACAAAATGAAAATATAAGCCACAGATTCTGCAAGAAACAGTCATTTCGCAAAATGGTAATTGGGGTGTCTACCAATGACAGGCTTCACTGCCAAGCTGACACACTCCTCTCCCTCCTTCCTGTAATAGTATTTTGTACTGCTGTTCTCTATTAACATGTGAAAGACAATGTTCCATTTGTTTCTGCTAATCATTTCAGTGCTCGACTTTGATGTTAGAAATTATAGTGAAAAGAAATGACTGATGTAAAGTTCAAGAATGAAAACATTTTTGAAATTACATAATCCTACAAATGTTTTTTTGATTTAAACAATAATTGATAATCTCAGCACTACCTATAGACGTTTAAATGTCTACAAATCAATAAATGTTTTGTGGAAAAAATTTCACTGACATACGGGATTTGAACCTATGTCTCTACAGAAACATGCCAGAGTATTCTAACCTGTTGAACTTTCTGGAGAGATGCGGGTTCGAATCCTGTATGTCGGTGAAATTTTTTCCACAAAAACATTTGTTTTATGATTAAAACCACCTATTTACTAAATAAAAAAATACACCCTCAAACAGCTGCTTGCCACAGAGGTCTGACAGGAGCCTGTCAGTTTATATGCCATAGTAGAAGGTCTGAGAGGATGGTAGGACCTCAGCAGAAAAAACGACACAAACATCCATGCCTTATCCGGGGTTCGAACCCAGGTCCCTACCAGTGACAAATTATAGGGGAGGGACACTGGGACCCAAGGTTAGAAGGGATTCATACAGGCTCAGATCAAAACTAACTAAGATATTTAAATTCTCTTTATCATGCTTTAAGAAAGAGTTCAATGATTTTAAATATGGTTTAATAATCTCAAGTTTCTACATCAAACTTAAACTTTTTAATATTTTATATCATACAACCCTATGATGTGTTTCCCTAATGACATATCTTCCTACCTTAAAAATTAAATTTAAAAGCTTGAAAACTTGGGATGTGACTTATAAGTATAGATGGGAAATGGGAGGGGTCATGGCTGAGAAATGCCCAGGACCCAGATACCCCATATCTGTTCCTGCTTAATATAATGATGCTAATCGTGGTTAAGCTGCAAAATAAGGCATAATGTCTTTACCCAGTGTGTTTCCCACCTGCCTCAACAATCTCTTCTGCCAAAGTATATTATTATAGTGCAAATCTCAGTTGAAATGTTATCTAAAACATTACTATTGTACACACACCGGCCACCGAATTAGAAACCTTTATTCAATACTGAGTTGGACCTGCTTTAGCCCGAATTACAGCATGTATGGTTTTGCAGATTCCACAAGATGTTGGAGTGCTTTACATCTCCAGCATACCAAGCGTTCACCAGACAGTCCTTTAACTGGCTCAGATTTGACAGAAGATTTTGCTCCTGGATCTGTTTTTCTAACATGTCCTATACATTCTCAATGGGTTTCAGATCCAGGCTTTGTGGTGGCCAGGGAAGATGGTGGATGTTGCTGAACACATCTTGCATGATGGACAGTAGCACTGTTGTCCATGAAACAGCCATCACCTGCTGGATAAAAAGTCAACACTGCAGGATGGATTTGATCGGCAACAATGCTCAGATAATCCTTGGAAGATACCTGACCTTCTAGTAATATCAGGGGGCCTGTTCCATACCAACAGAACATGCCCCACACCATGACACCACCTACAGAACCTTGAGCTGTGTTTACAAGGCAAGATGGGTTCATTGCTTCATGGGGTTCCCGCCAAACTCTCTGCCTACCGTTGGTACAGAACAAGGTGTACCGCAACGTGTTGAACCAGACTTTTTTCTAGTCTTCCAGTGTCCAGTCACAGTGTTCCTGACACCACTGTGGATGAACTTTCCAGTTCTTTGCAGAAATCAGTGGTTTCCATATAGGCATGTGGCTGCTAATACCAATCCTCTTCAATTCCCTGTGCATAGGTCACTGAGATATGGGTTGGGAACAGCCTTCATTGAATGCTTCGATCAATTGCTGCACACAGGAAGTCTGTTTCTCTGTACAAGCTTTCTCAGATGACAGTGATCTCGTTCCTGACAGATTGTCATTGCGCCACACTTGCACCTCTTAGACAAGCAATGCGAGTTACTTTTCCACTGATTAAAAACCAGAGATATCTCACCTTTTGAGAAATCAGTCAGCTCTGCTGTTTTTAAAATCGTAGCTCCAATCAGATGGACACCCACAATAAGGCCTTCATCAAACCCTGAAAGATTCTTTGTTTTTCCCATTGTGATCAACACTACTGATGATTACTGATGAGAAGAAGTCTTAAATAGTTGCTAGATCACATGGTGATGCATGTGACTACGTATTTTGCATATATGTTGTGCAAATGATGTTTATGTACATATGCATAAAGATTTCTAATTCAGTGGCCGGTGTGTGTATGTTCCTGTAGTAAACAATATTTCAAGAGAATATTATCACCTAACAGGATGAATGGCTCACCTCTCAGGCAATCCTTCAGGATCCAGATGACGTGGATGATCCTTAGGATGACCTGCTTGAGTACTAATTTATCTTCAATCCTCTACAACTGTCAAAGAGTAAGCCATCATTACCTTCAACAAGAGTAAGAAACCCTATTATATTTTAATTACAATAATGACATGATTAGCCCATTTTCATTCTATCCAAACGTTTTGCAAGATTTTTTCAGTTACTATTTTCACTGCCTACCTACTTCAGTAAATGGAGAAGAATCATCATATTGGTCAATACATAATCTTCAACTCTATTTACTGCAATAAATAAATAAGTACATCCTTAAAACAATGTTTTTTTAAAGATGGTTGGGTTGTTTTACCTCTGAGCAGCACTTTTCTGCACACAATGGGCTAAATGGCCAGGTCACAAGGACCCTGAGGGCTCAGAGAAGGTTGGGGGGGGGGGAGGACACCTATTGAACAGCAGTTGAAAGTCAGATAATAGCTTCCTGTCAAAGCCATCCAGGGTGTTCTTTAATGTGTACAGAGTATGGCTCTCTCTCCCACATGGGGCTACAGCTTAATATCCCATCTGATGAACTCTCCAAGCCCATCAGTATCCCCTACTGATCAAGAGTAAGGCAGGAAGTTTCGTGGAGATAAATCTCAATGCTGGCCCAGCTGTGACTCGAACTTGGGAACTGCAGATTATGAGCCTGGTATGCTACCGACTGAGCCATCCCCACCCAATTTTAAAGAGATTTTTTATGGCTATTCTAGAAGGTTCTTCCTTGAAAGCCCTACCTGGTATAATGGTTAGCATACCCTGACTACTCAACTACAGAGCATGACCTAGTTCCTTTGTGTAGGGGAGAACATTCTGCCCTTTAAAAAAATTATATCTGATTAGAAAAGTGTATCAAATGAATAATTTTTTAAATTTTATACTAAATGCTAAAAATAATTATGCTATGCTAGCAATGTATGATTCAAAATAATATATTAAAAACATGTGGTGCTGATCCCTGTAAATAGTTTCTCAACCCTTGACTGGAACTACTTCCAAGTTAGACATGAATATACAGGGTGAATGAAAAGTTCCACCTGATTTCCACATTGAAAGATCAAATTAATTCTACAGTGTTATTAAGTGTGATTGATTATATTTTATGGTATCTAGGATTGTAACAGGACCAAATGAGATTTCCACATGCCTTTAATTTTTATTTTATTTCAGAACATTTTTTTTTTGTCTAAGAGCAGAGAATTGCTGTAGCAAAACATTATCAATGCAGAAAAAATACAGCTAAAATGAGTCATTTTTTGTCAAACACTAATCCTGCACAAGAACAAAATATCAGAACTTTGGTTAAAAAATTGAGGAGAGTGGGTTTATGAGTGATCTGAGATCTGAAAGGCCAGCTTTAGTGACCACAAATGAAAAGTCAGATCAATTGATGGAGAATCTGTTATTTAGTCCTCAAAAATCAAGTCTGAAAATCAAATCCGTCTGGATGTGGATGTGTGGCTGCGAACCAAGCCAAACTGAGATGGGGGATGGCCACTGGTTGCACTGCACAAGCTCTGGAAACTAGAAATTGTGTGGACAGCTTGGGGTTGAAAATGAGGGAGAAAAGCCATCTGGAAGACAGCACAAGTCAAGGCAACCCCTGACAGGCATCATCTGACCTTGACTGTGGAGAATGCATTGAGCTGCATGCCAGGGAAGGTGGGAGATAGGATGCGAGCCTGCTAGAACTTAAGCATAGAAAGTGGCTGTCTTGTAAAAATATTTTACTTTGGGATCTTCAGGAAGAAATGAAATATGGAGACACAATGAATAATCTAAAACATAAATTACATTACAAGTAAACAATTATGGGACATACACTGTTTTTATAATTTTAAAAGAAGGTTTAGTTCTTTTCATTTCTTAATATTTTTATGATTTTATGGATCATAATTAAAATGTACAGACAGGACCATATCAATATTAGCAACTTTGTTAGTAATAATTTTATGAATAAAGAAAAATGAGGATTAATTTTTATGTTTAAGCTTGGGCAAAAGCACCTTACATGGCAGCAGAGAGATAAAGATCTTAATGGAATAGGAATAATTGGGATTACACAATTGGGGCAGCAAATGGGGAAGAAAAAGTGTGAAGCCAAGTTCTGAAACTAGTCCACCAATGCAGCAAATTCATGATACATAATCAAGCTCAGCCATTATTCCATTCTAGTTGGTGTATATGGTCAGCACCATTCAACCCTGTGGGGTTGACCAATCCTCGACAGGATAGAAAAAAAAAGTAGCCATAGCTTGTCCAGATCAGTAGGCTAATGATCTGGCAGCCCCTCCCCTTCCATTCCTTTCCACAAAAGAGCATCTCTTTTGAAAGGTACTAAATGTTTGCACCATGAGAAGGCTGGGTCAGACTTTAGGTGCTAGGCCTGGCCAGTTCTGTGCATCATCACAAGGGATTGATGCATAGCTCTCCTTCCAGTGCCTTTAAAAATTAGGTGTATACAGATTTCACCTACATTTGCTGGATAATTCTGTTATTTATTATAACAGAAGAAAAAACAACCTATTATTATAAACAGAGATTCACAGAGCATCAGACAGATGCCATCGAAAACAAACTAATGAATGCCACTGTAGAACTGGTAATACAACACACTGCTACTATAGACTGGGAGCACACTATACTGCTAGCATATTCATCCACTTATTATGGAACTATCGTTTGTGAAAGTATTGAAACAATAACCTTATATGTCCCCACCTGCAACAGAGACACTGGAATCACCTTCATGACATATGAAAAGAAGTTCTTAACAGCCCTAACTTCACCACGTAGTGTCACTTTATTGAAGATAGAGAACTATCCTTTGCTCAGAAAAGCTTCCGACTTTGCTACTAAAAACTTTTTAATATGCAAATAGTTTGAAGGATAAAACTCTAAATTTATTGCTCAATGACAGATAACTTTATGCAATGAAATTTACTAAGAAAACAGACTGATGATTCTATAACTATCACAAGAACTGTAATCATTCCTGTTTTCAAGAATGGTGATCACTTTAGTGAAATATTAAGGAACAATACATCTACCATAAAATAATTCAACATTTCAGTAAGTCATATGACAGTAGACTCATCCCTTGCTCCCAGCTTTTCAGCCCTCATTTTCATCTACTCCTGATGGCTATGTAGTTTTATTCTTAAACTACCAAAATGTTTTCAGATCATTATGTAAAGCTAATATTAAGACCAGAAATGTTTTATCTTCACTGCAAGTGAGAACAATTACATTATTCAAGATATCCTTGAAATGTTCAGCACATGTTAACAACAGAATACTTACCTTTGCCATCTTTTTCCTCAATTCCTGCACACCATTCTTATTTTTTCTCCACATAAGGCATTTACCAGTTGGTACTAATGTTACTGCTGTGCTACCTAGTAGGTTCTTTGCTATGTCATTCAAACTTTAAACCCAAGATTGTCAGTTTTCAACTGAGCCCTTATATATCTATTAAGCTTTCTGTAATGCTGCTAAAATTAGTAAGATGTTGAATCAGCTTATTTTTGCATTCCTTCCCATCAGATATAAGCAATTTTGCCTTATCATTTAAGTAATCCTGTCTCTTCTATACCTATTCACTCTGAATAGTATTGTTGGTTTCAAGTTTACACCATTTAATGATTGTTTCTCCCTCAACCTCAGTTGAAAATAAACCATATTTGTCATTTGACTAAAAAAAACCTATTGTAATAAGGAAACTGTTAAAGGTGATTCTTTCAAACCTCTAACATATCTTAAGCTTCACTGTAAAGCACATTTAATAATGTAATGAGTAACTTAATCTCAGTTCCTTTTTGAATTAGCATTCCTAATAGAATTAAACCATTTACTATTAATACATAATCAATCACAATGCTGTGTGATTCATATTATCTATTATTTTTTATGTAACCATGTTATTCTTAAACCCTCATGTTTACTTATAAGTATGACATGGATGCAAGAATCCATATTAAGATCATATTTTCATTTGTTCTACATTAAATCTATTATAGAACTGGGAGTTGGTCATCACACAGGCAAAACTGCAAATGATCAATGGCAGATAGCATTAGAAGCTTATAAAAAATTTAAAGAGAGCTGATGATGGAAAATGATAATACAAAAGAAAGCAACTTCCTGTATTTAGCATTTGCATTTTTGCAAAAGTTTATTTTACTTAATATGAGATTGCTTGGAACATCTTTTTGATACAGAAATACCTGCACTTCTAGATCTAAACTTAAAAAATAATCAGAATTGTCTACAGCACTATGTGATCTCTCAAATAATTTAATTCCTCAGAGTTAATAAGCATTTTCATCAATAGCTGATAACACTGTTAAAAATTTTTACGAAAAAGAATAATAAAAATGTGCTGTTGGCAATTGAACTACTTAATGAATGTGTTTCATCTTGGTGAAAATTTGCAAACCAAATTATATCACTCTAAAATGCAAATAGTACACAAATTGTAATTTAAATGCAGTGTACTTTAAAAGAGAAATGTTTAAAGCACTTACTTGTCACTGCAGCAAAATGGCTCAAATTGCAGGTAATTTGTTCAATTTTCTCATCAAGGTTATATTCATTAATACCAAACAAGAATTCAGGAAGTAGTGTTGGTTCCAATAGGCCAGTTACATCAGATTCACGGCCAAGTATTCCATATCCCCACACATAAACCTGTCCCTGATCTGGAAAACAGTACATTTGTTTTAAAGAAATGCAGAATATGTTTCTTTAGAGTAAAACAATATTAAATTCTTTTCAAAATTTTTTAAATTTAGAATTTAAAATTTTTCTACAATTTTAACATTATAAAGTTATGCGCTTTATTAAATTTTGGACCATGTAGTATAAAAAATCCCAATACTTTAGTGATACTTAAAACTTCTGTTGTTTTTTCGTTTGCAGAGAATTAATTCTTTACTGACTAATATTAAACCTTTTCGCAGCAGCCAAAGTAGTATCACTTATTGTCAATAACATGGTTTTGATACTTTGAAACTATATTTAGAGCAGAAGTTTAAGATGAAGCTGTATGTTTTAATGTTTTTAACTCTACTCTTTAACTAAGTTCAGTTTCAAAAGTGATGAAAAATATTGTGGAGGTATGGAAATGAATTGGGATAACTGCTGTTGCAGACATTGCCACAAGTACACTCAAATAATCTGAATATCTGACATAATCAGAACATGTAATAATTTCTTAACTGCACAAGATGCTCTTTTAAAAAATGTTTCATTATTATTAATTAATAAAAGCAAATATGATACCACTGAGACACTATGGTGAGAAATTTATTTAGAAATTAACTGAAGAACTCTCAAATGCTTAGTAATTTTTAATACTTTGCTTTAATAAATGATCAATACATTTGGCGTATATTGTATGCATGAAAAAAAATCTAAGAAATATCAGAAGCTTGCTAGAAGCATCGTCATTGCAGTTTGGTGAAACGTAGTTGTAAAGCAGTATTATAAAAATTGGAAAACTTGGTTTAAAAATACTAATTCATACCAGTGGCGAAGCCTGACTTTTTGAATAAGGGAAGCAATTTTCAAACATTACCCAAATTCAGTTGGAATGCCATTCCGGCATTTATGTTTCCAAATAAATGAACCAGAACGCTATTCCGGTACTTATGTTTCCAAATTATTGAATCAGAACACCATTCTAGCAGTTATGTTTCCAAATCATTGAGCTGGAATGCCTTTACGATGCTTATGTCTTGAAATCATTAAACAAAACTCTGTTATGTCACTTATCTTTTCAAATCATTGAACCAGAATGACGCTCTTTGACTTTTCCGAATACGAATTTGAACCAGACACTGTTCCGCATTGATATTTCTGAATCACTGAGTTTGGGTAATTCTATAGTTTTTAAAGGAAATATTCTGTGTATGTGTATATATATAAGCTTATCATATTTTTATATAATTAAACCAGGACATTAAGGAAGAAAACTGAAAATCAAGGTCGCATATTTGTTTTGAGCAGTATAAAAAAATATTGATGTATGAGTAATTAAATGATTTGTTTAATGTATTACAGAATGTTTGTCTCTCTGCTTGCTCACCATTTCCTCCTAGACGGTGAGAGCTAGGCCATCAAATTTCATCTACAGCTTCATCTTGTAATAACTTAGAGCATTGAATGGGTTTCAACCCCAGAAAATTAGGCCAACCCCCAAAAGCTGTGCTTGAAATGTTGATACCAGAGTGACACAGGCAATTCTGCTAGTTTATCGAAAAGCACAAAAATTTTTCATAAATATTTTATCATTCTTAATTTTTTTCATAAAATTCTAAAAAAATCTTCATGTTAAAGAAATAGATGTTTCCTATCACTGCTAAGTGGAAGTACTAAGGGTATTTTGATGACTTCTTGTTCACAGATCACAGAAATTTATCTGTTGATCACAGAACCTTCATCTGTAAGCATCAAAAATGACCACTTAGTGAGACACTTAAGATTATTTGTTTGTAGTGCATTATTTTGGGTATGGCCATTTAACAATTAAATGGATCTGACAAAAACTTGTTAATTTTAATCTCACTTAAATCAGCAGTGTACAGTATATTAATACAGGTAACATCCATTTAAAGTGGATTGTTTATAAATTGGTTTCTTTTCCCTTTTTTTAGAAAAGTTTCCTTTAAAAATCTTATACATAGATAAATACACGTAAATATTTTGTGTATATGTCCGGCCTGTTTGTTATGGCATGCAAAGAAATATTTCATTTATGAGAATATACAATTTTCACAGATGTTACTGTCATAATTTTGCATAGCTTGTCAAAGACATTCATTATTTGTGTTGATCGTTCCTGCCAGTTCAATATATCGAACCTATATATATATATATCAATTTCTATTTACAACTTGCATTAAAATTTGGAGTAGTTGACTAATGGCATTTATTGTGTTCAATTAGTTTGCAGCTGAATGCTGACTGGTGGTTTCAAGCTAGGTCTGGAGAATTATGCCATAACAAACAGGCTGGACATATACACTGTACCTCTGTAGCAGCACTTGGAAGTGTTATAGAGCTGGTATTGGCAAAAAAGCGACTGCAGCCGTCGCCTCCGCTTCTATTAATTTCTGCTTGCTGAGGTGACTTAGACATCTGGTGTGTAATGCAATGTCAAAGACAATAGCAGTGAAGTGAGATTTTTCATACACTCCTAGCTCGATTTGCTTGATAGATTGGCACTTCTATTTATTATACAGAGTAATATTACAGGGAAATTCGAAGAATATTTTTAAAATAGAAGTTTTTTGTTCAAATTAACTAAAGTTAAGAAAATACTTTTTAAATGAAAATATGAAAAATATATATGTAATATATAAATATCTTCTTTTTCTTTTTATTCATGAGAATTTTAGGGAACCATTGCTTCTCTGATTCCATGGATGCTTCGCCACTGATTCATACTTATTAAAATATCTTTTCCTGTTTAAGAATATATAGTATATGTTTAGTTAAAAAACTTACAGTGATAAATCAGGTATTAATGAATAACAACAAATGGTTTAACCCTTAGTGTCCACTTTCAATGGAAATATGACAAATGGTCAGTTTTACCATTACTTAGAGATGAGATAATAATACCAACCATGATATTTGCCACAAATTTGACCAGAATTATTACTAAATTCTGATTATATTTTATTTGCACTAAAATATGCATGCCATAAGATGAAACTAGTTATTTCAAATATATTTTTAATTCCTCTGCACAACTAAACATACTTCTATTGGTGATATTTATTGTGAAAGGCCTAGCCCTACCTAGTCTAGGTGGTTAGTGCACCTGTGTATTAAGACCAGTAGGCATGTCCTTGTGAAAGTGTTTGTATGTCATATGAGAAATCAGGATAAGTGACATAAAGCACCTAGGTTATCTACATCTTTTGGGTAGGGAATACTTTCTTCTGTTTAACAAAAAGATAAAAATCATAAATTATCTATGAATATATATATTTAACTGTTCAAATCACTATCTTTGGCCAAAAATATTTAAAAAAATATAATTTTATGCATATTATTTTAAAATTTATCTTCAGAAATGATTTTTAAAAAATTAGACTATCACTATGTTTATTTCATTAATGCCATACCTGTTAAAACTGCACACATGGTACCTCCAGCAGCAACTTGTGAAACTCTTTCAACATTTTTCAGTTTTAAATGTTTGGAAATGTTTATCTAAAAATAGAAAATTAAATTAATTTGAAAAATGACAGAAATTCTGAGAGAGAGAAAAACAAACAAACAATAAACCATTTTATATTACAGGACTAAACGTTTTACTTTGGTAAAATTTTCAATATATTTTGAATGCTTACTTTTAATATTTTTAAAATATAATTTGAGTACATCCTGGTACATTATATTTATTTATATTAATATGTAATCAAGTGAGCATGCTGAAATTTTTGCATATATCAATATTGTACTTATACAAGAAAAAGTAGAGAACTGATATAATATTTCAGTGGGAAGGGGTGGGGGTGGCTCAGTAGGCAACACAACAGGTTCGTAATCTGCAATTCCTAGGTTTAAGTCCCAGCTAGGTCAGCATTGAGCTTCTCTGCAAAAGTCCCCACCTTGCCCACAGTAGGGGAGGGACAGCAATGAGCTTGGAAAAGCCACTGTCCATCAGATGTGGAGAGTGTGTGGGAGAGTCATACCTGGTGCATCCTAAAGAATACACTGGATGACCTTGATGTGGGGCTGCCATCTATCTCCCAACAGCTGTCTAGTGAGTCCCCTCTCCCAACCTTCTCCGAGCCTTTGGGGTCCCTGTGACCTGGCTATTTAGCCCATTGTGTGCAAAAAACGTGCCACTCAGAGGTAAAACAATCCAACCCAGTGGGAAGAAAACTAACTTAAAAGGAAGACTTCTTTGAAGCTTTGTAACTTTAAAATAATCTTTCTGTATAAAATGAGGTTGAAGATAAATTAACATCTAAATGAAATCTTTCTTAATCTTGATTCCAATAATTTTAAGTCAGCATTTAAAAAGAGTTACAGAAGTTGGAATCTTAAACACCAGTGTTGTATCATAAGTATTTATATAAAATGCTACTTAAATACAGAGTAACTATTATATCAAACAGTTCATTAACATAAGCATATTTCTGAAAACTTATCTAACGATTCTTTCAGATTTCCTTAATTTCAAAGAAATTTTAAAACATGCAGCACTGCTAACTATTCCAGCTCTGCAACTCTTTACACTGAACGAATATTGTTGACAAACAAGCCTTGGTTAGATCTTTATCTTCTGGTTCATTTTCCCATAAAAAAAATTCATTTTAAAAGTTAGGGAATATTAGATTTAGGAATAATTTCGTGGGAAAAATTAGTTTCACCAATGAGTGGGATTCGAACTTACGCCTCCTAGTTACATGTGAATGTATTATTGATCAATTAGATTTAGCTTTTAACAGGCACAACATTGAAATATTCTACCTTTTCTTGTACAAGCAGTGTATATATGTATATCACAAATAATTTATGACTAATTGCACACCATAAAAAAGCAACCACAATTATGAAGTTTGCATTGCCAGAATTCCATTTTTATGTGTCAAATACTTGAACAATAGATCAAGAAAATGCTAATACTGACACTGAAATATTGACAAATGTAAAAATATAAGCATGACTTCTTCAACACCACTAAATAAATTTTACACTGAATGTTACAAACTTTTATCTATCTATTGGTAGGATGAACAATGAGAAATTCTTCCAAAAGCATCCCAGTGTAGACAGTGTCAAAAACATTAGATAGAAAAAGATAGTCAAACTCTGTCTTAGGAACCAAAATATCACACTAAGCCTTAGAACATATATACAATATATTTGAATTAAACAATTTAATTTAGAAACTCACCTGTTGTGCATCTGTTACTGAATGGAGTTGTCCATATTCTGAATTGCCCCATCCAAATACATCACCTTTTTCTGAAAAATAAAATTTAGACTTTATTTAGGGGAAAAAAATGCTGTGCCTACACTTGAATAATGAAAACTTTGATGTGGAGTCTTTTCTATTAATCCTTACAATGTTGGATTTCTGAAACTGAATTCACTCTGATGGCCAAATTAATTTTTGAAGTGTTATCAAAAATAAAATACAGAACTTTAGAACCTTATCCTGAATTTACAAAAGTAGATCATGTGATAAAACAAAAATAAAGTTTAATTGCCATTAGATAATTATGTAACATCTTGGGTATTAAGTTTGATATGTAAATAATGATAAAGTTAGGAGTTAACAACCACTTTTGAGCAGGATCTTGTAGAGGGAGAGACTGTTGGTTTGCCCATGTTTTCCACAAGTAGAACTAAAGATTGGCAAATAGAATTAAGAACAGTATGACTAAATGACTCAGAAATAAGGGGAGCCCTAGAATGAGATGGATGGACAGTATCTAACAGGACCTTGTTAGAACTGGTCTGTAGTAGATTAGGACAGATGTGTATGGAAAAACTAAATTGCTAAGTCTGGTTGGACTTCCATTGCCCATGGCTGTTTGAAGGAAGAAGTTGATACAAGAGGAATAAAAGAAGAATAGTACAATATGTTTTTCTCCTTTGTTCTACTGTTCTCTTTTAAAATACATTATTGCAAAATGCAAGTAATAAATAAATACACATTTACTTCATTTTTTAACCTCCATTCCAGTTAATAAAATTCTCTATGAGGGGGAACATGGCTTTCTTGCATCTCCTTTTCCTACCAAATTTCATGCTCTGTAGGGCTTCATAGCTAAAATATTCTGAAGGGCAAAATATAAGACATACTTTTTTTGGTAATTTTTTTTGTTTTAAGCTTTTATAATTTACTTACTTAAGATAAACTATTAGTGTATGTAATGTTAACAAAAATAACAAACCAAAAATTTGTACTTAATATAAACACTAAACACCTCTTTCATACAAAGTCATCTCAGGAACAAAGCAAAGGGACCAAGTTATATATTCATACAAGTATGTTTAATTTATTGTTAACACATGACTTTCCTGTTGAAGATAGATCTATATAAATAAATAAAAAAAAAATAAATATCCCCTCAAGCAGCTGCTTGCCACAGAGGTCTGACAGGAGCCTGTCAGTTTATATGCCATAGTAGAAGGTCTGAGAGGATGGCAGGACCTCAGCAGAAAAACGACACTTACATCCATGCCTTACCCGGGGCTTGAACCCAGGTCCCTTAGATCAATAGCCAAGTGTGCTAACCACTCGGCCACACTAATCTTGAAATTTCAAGACTGCTGCATTCACTGAAATGAAATGTGGTATATACTTTGCACACTTCAAACTTTTAAGATATTTTATATAAAAAAATTGCCAAAATTTTCATTTTGTAATTCTGGAACTTTTTTAATTTAAATACAAGAAATGATTGTGCCATTTTGCATAAAAAATTAAAAGTGTTTCATGGGTCATGAATATTCTCATGGGTTGTATGTTTTGAAGGTCTGCTCTGTATGACTGTCTAAGAATCTTGCTAGCCAATCCATAACAAGCTGGATAGCCTAAATGAGAGGCTACCATCTGTCTCCTAACAGCTGTTCAGTGGGTTCATTTCTCCCAACCTTCTCTGAGCCCTTGTGACCTGGTCATTTAACATATCGTGTAGAAAAAAAGAGCTTCTCAGAGGTAAAACAACCCAACCCTCCTGAGACTCCCTCTTGAAAATGCATATTCTATGTGTAACAAGGTCCTATGCTTTGTTCCTGAGGTGACCTTGTGTAAAAGAGATGTTTTATGCTTATATTAAGTACAAATTTTTAGTTTACAATTTTTGCTAACATACACTGATAACGATGCCTGATTCACACCACCAACTCTATAATTGTCTCTCTCCCTGATGCCAGTGGAATGGAAGCTGTTCTCTCCAGAAGAATGTTCATCAAGAATCTGTTTAAAAATTGAATTGTGACTGGATCTGTTGAATGTTGGTGTCAGTTCAAATGGTCTCTATAAGGGGATCAAGGGAACACAGATAATAAGTGTCAATCATCAAGACCCCATTCATGAAGCCTTCCATAAAGAGTATACCCTTCTTGCAGATGCAACAAGTTGACATAATACGAAGTTTCTATGGTGCTTTACAGTTAGGGTCATATGCTAGACATCTTTTGGTAAAGTGACTTTTAGATATCCCTGAACAGGTCTTTGAAAGACATTTTGCATTTTTTAAAAATTGGTTCCACAGTCTGCTTGCAACACTGTGGCTCTGATGTTTAGCCACCTGGCTACTTCCAACTCTCTTTGGGTTGCCTACATTCTCCTCTTGCTCTCCACCTCAAAGAATCACCTGAACAGCTTCTTTGTGACATTGTTAGAATGATGGCTACCTCAGATTCAAGCATTAAACATGAAATAATAAGCATTCACGTGATAGCAGTTTTTATCTGATTGCCTGATTTTCATATTTGACACACTTTTATGTAAATTTGTTACAGTATCAAAAACAATTTTTTGCATCATACATTACATAAAATTGGCTTGCTTTTAATCCATTAAAATGTTATGCAAGTTCTTGCATTTGATCCTTAACATTTGAGCACCATGTACAATTTCCATTTCATTCCATGCACCATTACAATATTACACACTAAAGACAAATGTCTCGTGTAATGCCTGAATTCATGTTTTATTCATTTTATGAAATAAGATAATTTGCTTTAAATATTGTGAATAAATGACTGATCTTTTAGTTACTTATCTCAGACCTAAACATACCTGACACAGCAAGCACACAATCTGCAGCACTTGAAAGTTGAACTATTTTTTCTCCTTGAATATCTCCTTTTACTTCAGTGGGAACAGTCTGGTTGTTGTAATGACCTAAACCTTAAGAAAAGATCTGTCAGACAAATTTTTTTATACTGTTAACTACAGATACAATGATTATGTATACAATTAAATGCTCATTTTAAAGTAGATGCACAAAACAATCAAATATCAGTTATTGTGACAAAACATAATTTCAAACTTTTCAGCTGACACTGCATTGCAAAGTCTACTTTATTTAATCGTTCTTAAGAGTTTAAAGAAATGAATTCCCTTCCTTTACATTACTAAATAACATGTTTAAACATAAATTAATGTTAATAATCTGATATCATAAAGCGATTAAATTGAAATTATGACAGATATTTTAGCTGATACAAAATTTGTCCTTCCGTTTCCATAAAGAAAGTTATCACAAGAAAACTTCTAAAATGTTTTACATTGCCAAATTTTTCATTTTAAACTTCTTAAATTTTTCAAATTAATTTAAATTTTAGGATCCAAGAAATTATTATACAATATTACAGAAAAAATAAAAAGTGTATCATGTTTCGTTAATAAATGGATTCACTTCTTCTGCATTGTTAATTAGCAAGTTTAATCATAAACTAATGTTTATAATCTGGCATTATGAACTGATTAAGATTGAAATTATGATGGATATTTCAGCTTAGAGAAAATTTTAGCCCTTCAGTTTCTGCAATGTCTTTTTCCCCCCTTTTCCGACAAAGCAGTCAGCCAGTTCTCTTTAAGATACTCCTCGCTATCCCATGTAGAGTATTGTTTCTTTGCCCTGGTTACTTTGGGGGTGAATTTCATAAATAATGGCCAAAGGAGTCAGTTTTGTTTTTACATTAAACATTTTACATAAACCTGCTGATAATTTTTTTTATTTGGTTGTCACGTGATCAGGTGCAGCAGCTATGATTGCAACACTTTTGCATTTCAAATAAAAAATCAAACATAAATCTTTTTGCACTAGCAACATAGGGAAATGACTATTGAGTATTTTTACCAATCAGAGAGGATTTTTTTCATTTTGAAAAAATATACTAAGTGGATTTAATATACAAGGTATTATTAGCAATAAAATATTCATTAGTAAACATTTAGTTTGCTGTAAAATACTAAAATTGAAAAATTTTGTCAGTTTAGCCACAAATTTAACAGTGATGAAAATTATGAAAAATCAGGATTTTCTTTATACAGTACATAGTCATATCAAAATAATATGAACACCTACCATAGTATATGTATGGTAGGTGGTCATATTATTCTGATATGACTGTGTATATATATCACTCATAGAGCCACTGATTTGTGCTAACAAATGATGTATGTTGCAGAGTTGATATCAAAATATGAAACAGAAATATACATAAAACTTTCTCTGAATAATATTATTGACTGTAAGTAGTTTCTTCACTTATATACAAAGTGGAAGTTGTGATAATTAACCAATTCCATTTCAAAGTTAAAAACTCAGGATAATCCTCCCCCCATAATTTACCATCGAGGAAAGATAATTTAAATTTAACGCAAACTGTTTTTTCTATATTGATCATAAAAACAATACTATATTATTTTCAAAGATATTTTTTTAAAATAAAAGGTATAAAGTGTGTAGAATGAAATAAAGATTAAAATCACTCTATAAACACTACATGTCCTATACTAGTCATGTGGTATCGGGAAAAAATCAGCTCATTGATGACTTATGGAGTAATGGATAGTCGTACATCAGTGTGCTGAAGTTCAGGTTAATTAATCATACCTGCATTGTCTTCGTTGCTGCATTCTTCTTGAGACAGCCTTTTCGGTTGTATGAGAAGGAAAAGTCTGGATTGTGTGGTGTTCCTCATGGGAGCTAGTGCTTTCACAAGTCCACCATTGCTGCATCTCACTTGTTGGAGACAGAGTTCTTTTGTACTATGGCATTATTAATAAGTGTTCTGCTACCTCGGTAGTAGTTGCTGTGGCATGAGTCACTGGGTGTCAGAGGATTCTGAATTTCATGCTCCTATTAGTGTACTGAGCCACATTCATGTGTGGTAAGATATTAT
Source organism: Ryuthela nishihirai (assembly GCA_038380435.1). Classification (NCBI taxonomy): domain Eukaryota; kingdom Metazoa; phylum Arthropoda; class Arachnida; order Araneae; family Heptathelidae; genus Ryuthela; species Ryuthela nishihirai. The sequence goes on along the minus strand of JAWZYU010000017.1, from coordinate 16,139,703 downwards.
GAGAGGATGTTTTAAAAAAAATTAAGTTAAGAATACTAATATAGCTCAGTGAAAATGTCTATCAAACATATAATAATCCTGTTGTTTATTTCACTATAACTGTTTCATCTATCGATGTTACACAGTGTCTTGCAGCATAGTGCATAGATGGAATAATAGGAAGGCTAAACAACATTTCAGAAGTTTATACTTACTAAATTTTGAACATTAATTATGAAGATGGATAAAAATTAACAGATGAGATGATCATTAAACAGTGGAACAGAATATATATAAGTGAAATTATTGATATCGTCCTAACTATTAGGACTTCAGACATACTATGATTAGAAATTAACTAATAAAAGTAGGTAAAATTTCGAAGTTCTAAGTTGTGCTTCAAATTGTAGTTGTGCAGAGATGTGATGCATGAGTCAGGCAATATGATAGGCCAGGTCAGCAGCCACAAGAGGTGATGGTGATTGTTGGGGAGTTACAGTTTGATGATGAATTTTTGTTTAATAACAGTGGCAAAGACATATTGCTTTGTGGAAATTTTGTAATAGAATTTTCCATGCAGGATCTAGTTGAGCTTGATGGGTATTACAACAACAGTTTTGGTTGACAAAAATTAGTAGATTTTCTGTGAAAAATAACTTGAAGATGGATGATGGACTGCTAATGATGAAAACTTTGTTGAATAGAGGTTTAGCTCCTTCAAGTATAACTGTAGATGAAAGAGCTGTAGCAGTTTGCATTAATTGATATTTCTTTGATATTCCATTATTCTTTTGGTTTGTTCTATGCAACCGAGAGGTTTGGAAGGGCAAGAGTCTGATTTAGGGTAAGTGATAGGTACTGAATACACACCACTTGTAAGTGAAGATATATCTCTGTCTTGCTTTATGAGAGATAAAATGGTGGTTGGAGATTTGGTGAGTACTTTATAATTATAATTTTTCATATTATTATTGATGGTATGGCACATAAACTGACAGGCTCCTGTCAGACCTCTGTGGCAAGCAGCTGCTCAAGGTGGTATTCATTTATTATTGATGGCAGGAAAATGTAAAATGGATGAGGTATAGAGGGAGTATTTATTTTTTAATTTTTATTTATATTTTACATCTTGAAAAGTGTTGCCTTGAAGACAGAAGTTGCTGATTTTATTTCTGGCAGAGAAGTGAATTCTCTTTATGAACTGGTGAGGATATCCTACATCTTGATGTAGAGAATATATAAAGAAAAGTTCTTTATTCAAAAACTACTTGTTGCTGCAGACTTTGTAGGCTCTGTAGCATAAAGACAACATGGTAGAGATAAGTGATCTGTTGTGAGATGAGTTGAAAGGTTTTAAGATGTTGATAAATGATGGTTTTCTATGAATTGTAGTTTGAAAACTGGAGTTAATGCGATGAATTAATATTAATATATCCAAAAAAGAAATTGTTTTGTTAGTTTCATAGGTAATGGTAAAATTTATAGTGTTGTAAGTCTGATTGAAGTGTTATTTGAAGTGTTATTTGAGTAATTCATTTAATGCAGCTGTAGAATATTGCCAAACAACAAATATATTGTCAATGTAACATTTCCATATTAATGGTTTCAAGTCTCTTTTAGTTATTATATGATCTTCAATGTCTTGTATAATTATGAAATGCCTGCCGCAAAATAATTATTTCACCTGACAATGCATTGGAGCAACAATGTGAAATTGTTGATATCTCAGTCATTTGCAGGAGACAAACATATTAAAGTGAATTATTCTTGCACTTTAGCAATAACTAATTTACGGCAATAAGGAATTTATACCGGTATTGAAAAAAAGTATTAGTCCATGTACAGATAACCCCAAAATGTGGGGGTGGCTCAGTCAGTAGCATGCCAGGCTCGTAATCTGTAGTTCCTAGGTTCGAGTCCCAGCTGGGTCAGCATTAAGATTTATCTCCGCAAAATTCCCCGCCCTGCCCACGGTCAGTAGGGGACACCGATGGGCTTGGAAAGACTGTCGTCCATCGGATGGGATGTTAAGCCGTGGCCCCGTGTGCGGGAGAGTCATATCCTGTGCATGTTAAAAATCATGCTGGATGGCCTTGACAGGATGCTACCATCTGACTCCCAACAGCTGTTTCAGTGAGTCCCCTCCCCAACCTTCTCTGAGCCTTTGGGGTCCATGTGACCTGGTCATTTAGCCCATGGTGTGCAAAAAAGTGCTACTCAAAGGTAAAACAACCCAACCTCAAAACGTGCAGCGAGTAAGCATTAGAATATAATATTCACACTCTCAGAAAAGTTGGGACATAAGCTGTGAATCTAAAAATACATTAGTTGACATGTGCGCCAAATTGATGTCAACCTGGCACCAGCATTCCCTCAGAGAACAAAAAACAGAATATAAGTGAATGCATATCTGGACTGTACTACACATTACAGGACAATAGACTCATCTATGCATCAGACATCACAAAGAAAAAACCAAGGTAAATGTCTAGAAAATAATTCCATCTAATTGTCTCAACTTTTTCACTAATTACAGTGAGAGAAAATATAATAATTTTTTTTTCCAGTTATATGAACAATGTATTATTCTTTTTGAATATTTCACATTTACAGATTAGCTTTAACAAAGTTCAGTTATCACTATTGTATTTCAAGTACAGTTTTATATAGCATATGCAGTTTTTAAAGTTTTTAAATGGTATGTTTATTTTTATTCAGAAATACATGGCAACTAATTTTAAACTTAACTATAATTTTATTTAGTTAAATTTGGTATTTTAAATTAATTTTAGACTATTTCTGTGTGATCATTCACAAATTATGTAAGTTACATGATGAAGAGGTTGGAAGTAGTATTAATAATGATGAAATATTATAACATTTTTATTTCTACAATTAGTAACTTTCCTGTTTTTTAAATTTATTACCAAATGCAATTTGGTTGAAGATGATTCATTAGATATTTGGAGGTGATACAACAATATGAACACTGAAAATCTAGTTCACATAAAATAAAGAACTTTATGATGAGAAAAATGAAAAGAGGTGATTTGAGTTGTTTTACCTCTGAATGGCACTTTTTAGCACACAATGGGCTAGATGGCAAAGTCACAAGGACCCCAAGGGCTCAGAAAAGATTGGGGGAAGGTTTGGTGTTTTATAATGCATTAGGGGTGCCCCTAATGCCCCTGGGGGAAGAGGAGAGGCAGTCGAGCCAGAGTTCATATCTGGTAAAGTATTATGAGAGAGGAGGTTTTTAAAAAAAATAAGTTGCATGATACATGGCTGACCCTCATAAGCAACTATAATAATATATTGGAAACAAGCAAAAATTTAATTCTTAAATAAGTTCAGAAATAAAATATTTGATAAAATACTTACCAGTTTGGCCATCAGCACCCCATCCACAACTGTAAACTTTACCCAAAACAGTCAGGAACAAGGTATGATCCTGACCACATACTACCTAAATCAGGGGTAAAAATATATGCAAATATTATTTATAAAATCTTCATGACACAAATGCAAAAAGCAATTGTTTTTATAATAACCACAATGAATTTAATGAATTATATAAATAATTAGAGTAATTATTACTTAGCTAGAGTAACTAAATCACAGACAGTAGAACATAAACGATTTAGTTAAAAAAATCTAAAATTTTTGCAAAATTATATATTTTTACTACATAATTTGCCAAATAAAAAATACATTAAGCTACACATTTATCAGCAAATTAAGTTTAGCAATAAATGAATAGAAAAATTATTTTAGTTTTAAATTGTTGTATATTTATATATATATTATATGCATAAAAATAACTACTGCAATACTTCACTATAATTTTGCATGTCCTGTGTTGTGAACAATTTTTCCTCTTAAATATAATTTTTTTTCATGGCTAAAACATGCTGTGACACTAGAATTTTTCATAACACCTTAACCCCTTGTGGCCTGATTTAAATTTGTTCTTGTGCATCCTAGAATATCTGTTTACAGGAGTATGGATGGAAAACATTATGGTGATAAAAATACATATTTTTTTTTATTTCCAATGACTCAGTATTACTTTAACTGATATAAACTTATCAGGTATGCTCAATAATTTCGAATTGTTTGCAAATTTTTAATTAAACTATTTTAAGTTAATTTTTTTTAAAAACCGTCATATTTTTGCCAACTGAATTATAGTTTATTGTCATAAAAATAATAATTGCGCATGTGACATTATTTTGGTTATAATGGAAATTAATTGTGATATCTTTTAATGGTTGATGAGTCAAACATGTTCAGCTTTTTGTACTTTTTGTTCATAAAATGTGGGAAATGATGCTTGAGCTCAATTTAAATTTTTAGTATTAACTAGTCCTATTTCATTAAAATTCATTTTGTTACTTCCATAAATACATAATTTCCTAAAATAATTGGGTTTACTTTTGAGTGAAACTTTTGAGTTACAGAATGGGCTAAATGGCCAGCCCCAAGGTCTCAAGGCTGAGAAAAAAAAAGGGAATCCCATGAACAACTGTTAGGAGGCAGATGGATGCTCCCATTAAAGCCATCCAATGCATTTTTTAATGTGCACAGAGATGGTTCACCTGTATGTGGGGCCACAGTTCAACTTCCTACCCAAAAAAGTTTAAAAGTGTGCATCTTTCCAAGACCAATAGTGTTCCTTTTCACATTGAGGATAGAATGAAGGTTAGTATAAAAATCTCAATGAAGGTACAGTCCGAACTTAAAACTGTGGAAACATCAGATTATAAACCTGGAATGCTACTGACTACACCAACCACTACCTTTCTAAGAAAGTAACTTTTACAATTCTTTTTTGCCTAAAAATAATTGTCTTGGCTTTATGATTTTGAAAACATCACAACTCTAACTTGTGTCTGATGAATTACATAAAGTGAACAAAAACACAAAGTAGCCTCAAGATATTTCAAGAATTCATTTAAAAAATAATCACTTTATAATACTTATGTAGTTGCTTTCAAGTGGTTCTGCATATTAACAAATTTTTAATACTTTTCCATCTCATCTTTCTCTTTTTGAAACTTATAATTTTTTTTGGCAAATGATTTGAAGTTATACTTATTGAATCATAAAGTTCTCACTTACTGATTATTTATAGTCACATAGTTGAATTGTTTACTAATTCTTGTATAAACAACAAGAACAGCCTTAATCATTAAAATTAAATAAAGAAATCATATAATTTGAAACTTTCCACCTGAAACACTGTAAAATTTGCTTATTAACCCTGCAACACTAATCAGTCATAAAATTTATGACTCGCGAGCAATTCAATTACTTCAGATGTTTCCGCTAGTGTGATCGATGTATGACCTTCAGCAGCTGCATCTTTTATTTGAAATTAGTTGTATCTGTGAAGAATTTGTGGCAAGATTCTTCAGGCAAGAATTTGCAGCAAGATTCTTCACAGAGTGTTCTATTGCAGCCACTGCAACCGAGCTATCTGTGGAGAACATTGGGCTTCTTGTTGTCTGAATTGTGCAGTTTAATATTTATTTTAATTATGTTCTACGATTGTTTTTGTTTTATAGAGTTACTTTTGGTTTTTTGCTATATGGTAAAATCTAATTTTTTTGTTTTTAACAATAAATAAAAAATCATGAAATTTACGATTGTTTAGTATTTGTGTAACTTGTACATATGTTTAGTGATCTAGGGTTAATAAATGGGAAATAACACAAATATGTCTCAGATTATCTCAATTTAACCACTTAAGTAATCAATTTTTTTTTCTGAAATAGGCAAAAAATGTCAATTTTTTCATTTCACATTATGATTTGTTATACGATACAAAATTATGCAAATAAATTTTACCTAACAGCTTTAGTTAATGAGTTACAGTACTTGAGAAAAATTTCAAACTGTCCTAAATGTTGGCTCACTGCTATCATCTGTAGAATTATCACTGGAATCACAATCAGAGCCAAAAGAACAGAGTATCCAATCTTCTTCAATACAAGAAATAGCACCTGGATCATCTATATCATTTGAAGCCTCCATATGAATCACAATAAATCTTTCAAAGGAAGCACTTAAAATTAGTATAGCCAAACTACTGTCAAATAATAAAAATGGCTGATAGTCAACATCGTAATCAGTATGAATTTGAAAGAAAATTGTATGCCCGACTTCAGTTTGGGATAATCACTTAAGTCAACATAGTAATCAGTATGAATTTGAAAGAAAATTGTATGCCTGACCTCAGTTTGGGATAATCACTTAAGAGGTTAAATAAACCTGAATACATTGTGTATAAACTGTAAATAATCAGTGTTAATTTGGTAATTTACATTCACTTAGAACACAATAATTACTTACTTCAGAAATTTCTTCACCAATATCTTCCACTTTATTAACTTTAGTATTTCCTCTAAATATTTCCTCTCTAACAATTGGACAACAACACTGTCCATATGAATTATTTCCTAGTGTGAACACTGAAATTTATATGTATTTGCATTATTATCTATTCAGTAAACAAGCCAAATAAATAATTAACATAATATTTAACAAACACTTGACATCTGCATTAGCATAGTTGGAATGTAGCCAGTAATTGTGGGTTGAGCAACATCTGAATTGGAACTTTATAACTGTTAATTTACCCATTTTATTATATCTGTAATATTACCCAGGGATATGACTGAATACTGATGTACTTCATGATTTAGCTTTCATGTTAAAATGCTTCAAAATTATAACGACAATCAGTTGCTTAATAATCTAGCAATGAATATCAAACTGCTCTTAAAACAGTTCACCTTGCAGTTGTATCAGTTTGTATATTATTTACTGTTTGATATTAACTAGGACTCCTGCTATGCAAGGGATTGACTTCATTATGATTCTTCTGGTGCAAATAAGGCTACAGATTGACAGACAATAAAAATTAAATGGACTATTTTCATCCATTAGCTTGCTCAGTCACCAGACTTTTGAGAAATACCAAAGTGCTAAAAAGCATTATATTCATTATAAGAATGGCTGATGGTCCTTTGTTTTTTAAGCTATTGTAACTTGACATAACAGTAAAATAAAAAAAAAACCTCAAGTGCTGCTTCCCACAGAGGTCTGAGAGGAGCCTGTCAGTTTATATGCCATAGCAGAAGGTCTGTGAAGATGGTGGAACCAGGACCAGCACGAACTTTTGCAGGGCTGGGTTCCAAAATATAAAAAAAAAATGCATTTATATGTACTTCTAAATTTTATAATAAATTATTTATTTAAGTACAAAGTGCGGTACATATCTACATACAACTTATAAGAACACTGAGTATATTATAAATATTGCATAATTTTTCTCGCCTTTTTCGCTGCAAAATCTTTAATTACGTCACCAAAATTGACCAATTTCGCTATTTCACTTTCTATTAATAGAATAGTTAGTCGTCAATTAACGAATTCTGCGATTAGATTTACTATTACGCTTGGAAAATAACTGACATGCACTCTGGTGGTGGGACGTGGAACTAGAGAAACGAGGATACATTGTGTCGGTTGCTGTGTTAAAGATAGGAAAATGGCGTCATTTTTTATGATGAGCTTTTCGTGGACCATGAGGCCTTTTAAAGTGTGGGGCTGGGTTCCGGGGAACGCGCTGAACCCACCTCGCGCCGGCCCTGGGTGGGACCTCAGCAGAAAAACAACGCAAACATCCATGCCTTTTCTGGGGCTTGAACCAAGGTCCTTTTGATCAGTAGCCAAGTGTGCTAACCACTCAACCACGTACATATAAGAAAATTGAATAAATTACCCCTGAAGAGCTTCTTGCCACAGGGGTCTAACAAGAGCCTGCCAGTATAATATGCCATAGAAAAGATTTGTGAGAAAGGTGAGACCTCAACAGAAATAAAAAAAAAGACAAGAAACATCCATATTTTACCTGGGCTCAAACTCAGGTCACTTCAATCAGCAGTCAATCCTGCTAACCATTCAGACACCAGGAGGTCAACAGGGTAGGCAGAACATGTATTTACAATTCTATAACTCTTTGAATGCTGCAATTTACAGCAAATTTGATTAGCTAAGAATTAATATGATTAATTAAAATTAAGCTCCAATCACATTTCCATATAAACTTTTTCAAGAAGTTTTTGAGTTTATGAGTTTCAAATTCCACTGTCCACTGGCATCACATGGCACTGGTCCTAATAGTTGACTAATAATAGCCAGACATAGCTCTTTGCCCCCCCCCCCCCAAACACTTTTTTAAATTTTCAGCTTGACTGTATTTGACCCCCCTGATTTTTTTTCTGGATTCAGGCCTGATTAGAATTAATCAAAGCCTGATAAATTACATCTAAAAATTACAAAAACTTATGTTTAACTTTGGAACTTTTCAGTGAATAATTAAAATTTGCATTTATTAACTCAGAAATACTAGGACAATTCATAAGCTTTTGCATTTTTTACCAAAAAAATTGTACATTGACACATCACTGTGTTGCATACTTCTGAATGTAGTACTAAGGGAAAGTACAAAGTCCACTATGTCAGTCCATAACTATAGTGTTCACTGATGTATAAGAACATAATTTATTGAGCAAATATAAGCTACTTATATAAAATGCATAGGTATAAAATGTCTGAATAGTGAAATTCTACATTCATTTTTCATTTGATCTTTTATAAAATAAAAATAAATACCCCCTCAAGCAGCTGCTTGCCACAGATGTCTGACAGGAGCCTGTCAGTTTATATGCCACAGTAGTAGGCCTGAGAGGATCACAGGACCTCAGCAGAAAAATGACACAAACAGCCATGCCTTACCCGGGGCTCGAACCCAGGTCCCTTAGATCAGTAGCCAAGTGCACTAACCACTCAGCCATGTTAGTGTTCTAAAATATATGCTGAAGATGTTCTTTATATGAGGCAAATTGGAAGCAATGGCCATGATATTCAAAATTTCAAATATGAAGTTCACATCTTTAAAATAAATATGGATGAAATATTACTAAAAATTTTAGATGCTATGAAGTAACATTTAGAAACAATGATGATCAGATTCAGGGCCAGATCTAGGGGGGAGCATGCCCTCCTTAAGAATGATAATAAAGGTAATAGAGGCAAAATATTATTACACTTATTTATATTTCATGTATTTTTCACATTTTTTTCAAAAACCTGTAAAGCAGAATGGGAAATTGGGAAATGTTATATTGCATTGGAAATGCAGTCTCTTTGCCCCCATCCCCCCCCCCCACACACACACAAACACTTTTTAAAATTTTCATCTTGATTGTATTTGACCCCCCTGATTTTCTTCTGGATTCAGGCCTGATTAGAATTAATCAAAGCCTGATAAATTACATCTAAAAATTACAAAAACTTATGTTTAACTTTGGAACTTTTCAGTGAATAATTAAAAATTGCATTTATTAACTCAGAAATACTAGGACAATTCATAAGCTTATGTAATTTTTACCAAAAAAATTTGTACATTGACACATCACTGTGTTGCATACTTCTGAATGTAGTACTAAGGGAAAGTATGAAGTCCACTGTGTCAGTCCATAACTATTACAAGCATCAGAGTCTTGGTTTCCATTGTTAGAAGCAATGTACAACGAGTGAGTTAAACATTGAAATTTGTACAAATTTATATCATTACTGGAAGAAAGGATTAAAAACTACTGAAGTGGTTCAAGAAAAAAGCAAAGTGGAAGGTGAGGGGCAGTCTATTTGTACTGCTCAAGCTTGGTTCAAGAAGTTCAATAGTAGTGACAAATAGCCTTGAAAGTAAGCCACAATTGAGATGGCCAATATCTGTAGATTGAAACCTTCTGTGTCACACTGTTGAAGCTGATCCATCAACAAGCATTCACAGGCTGTTGTCTGAACTTGGTTGCTCACAAGCAACTACAGTGCAGCATCTGCAATGCATCAATAAGATAGCCAGGAGTTGCTAAAGTGCTCCACATGAACCAACTACTGAACAAACAAGCCGCTGTACCAAAGTCTGTAGGAAAGTCCTCACTAATCCATGTGACTACCGTTTCATCAAGTGAATTGTTATATGCATTGAAAAATTGATTTTTTCCCCACAATCCAAGCACCCAAAGGCAGTGGCTTGACCCAGGTTGGCCTGCACTTCCTGTTCCAAAGAGGGGATGATTTGAAATGAAGGTAATTTTTGTGTTTGGGATTTTGAGGGTTTAGTACACTTCAAACTGACTCCCAATGGATGTGCCATCAATGATGACCTCTGCTCTGGAGCACATGCATTCTGTGATGCTCCCACATTACTCAGGATGGGTAAACAGACATCAGGTACTCCTCCTACAAGACAATATAAAACTACACTTTGGATCAAAGAAAAACTTCTAGAACTGGCATTTGAGTTCCTTCCTCACCCAGCATAGTCCAGACCTAGCTACTTCCAACTACCACCTCTTTTACTTCACAGCTTATTTTTTTTGAAGTAGGTGGTTTCAAACATTTCAGGAATCAAAAATGTATGTCAGGAGTTTTTCACCTTCAAGGACTAAACATGGTATTGAAGGAGAATAAGAAAACTTCCTGACAGATGGCTATAAATGATTGAAAATGATGCTTTATATTTCACCGAGTAAGGTTTGCTATTTATATTGTAACAATCTTTCTTGAGTAAATAAAAATAAATAAATACCCCCTCAAGCAGCTGCTTGCCACAGAGGTCTGATAGAAGCCCATCAGTTTATATGCCATAGTAGAAGGTCTGAGAGGATGGCAGAACCTCAGCAGAAAAACAACACGAACATCCATGCCTTACCCAGGTTCCTTAGATCAGTAGCCAAGTGCGCTAACCACTCAGCCACGGGACGGCTAAAATAATAAATACCCCCTCAAGCAGCTGCTTGCCACAGAGGTCTGACAGGAGCCTGTCAGTTTATATGCCAGAGTAGAAGGTCTGAGAGGATGGCAGGACCTCAGCAGAAAAACGACACATACATCCATGCCTTACCCGGGGCTCGAACCCAGGTCCCTTAATCAGTAGCCAAGCGCGCTAACCACTCGACCACGGGACGGCTCGAGTAGATGATAAAATTCACAGCCTTATGAATCACCCTAGCATTTTTCCCTAAAATTTGCTTCCTTAAGAAGCATATTTGGGAAATACACTGAAGAACCAAAACATTATGACTACCTGCCTAATATGATGTTGGTCCTCCATGTGCTGCCAAAACAGCTCTTACTTGGCAGAGGCATGGATGCTACAGGAATTTCTAAAAGTGTCTTGTGGCATCTGGTATCAACACGTTACCTGCAGATCCTTCAACTTTTGTAAGTTATGTGGTTGAGGCTGCCGCAAATTGGATATGCTGTTTCAACACAAACCACAGATGCTCGATTGGATTGATGTCTGGGGAATTTGGAGGCCAGGACAATACCTGGAAGTCTTTCTCATGTTCCGCAAACCATTCTCAAACAATCTGGGCAGTGTGGCATGATGCATTATTCTGTTGAAAGAAGGTACTACTATTGGGAAATACCACTGCCATGAAAGGATGTACCTGGTATGGTCTGCAATGTTTAGGTAGGTGGTAGACATCATAGTTTCCTCCACATGAATGACTGAACCCAGGGTTTCCCAGCAGAACATTGCCCAGAGCATTACACTTCCTCCACTGGCTTGTTTTCATCCCACAATGCATCCTGGTGCCAACACTTCCCCAATAAATACACTGTGCACTTGACTGTCCACATGGTGTAACAGGAAACAAGATTCATCGGACCAGATGACCTTCCAATCATTCAAGGTCCAGTTTTGATACTTGCATGCCTATTATAGGTGCTTTCAATGGTGAACTGAGGTTAGCATGGGCACTCGGAGTGGCCTGTGGCTACATAGCCCCATTTTCAGCTGGGTTCCACGTACTGTGTGTTGCGAGAATTACTCCTGTCATCAGCATACAAATTACAGGTGAGTTGCACCACAGTATCCCTTCTGTTGGCTCATACCATAAGTGATAATCTTTGCTCACCTCTAGCAATGACGAGCCGTGGTCAGCCCACACCTTGCCGGCAGTTCATGGTTTTCCCTCCTCGGACCACTTTTTGAAGGTACTAACCATGGGTGACAATGAGCATCCAACAAGCCTTGCTGTCTTGGAAATGCTCTGACCCAGTCATCTGGCCATTACAATTTGGCCTTTGTCAAACGCACTTAGGCCTCTGCCTTTCCCATCTGAAGAACAAGAATAACACTGATTAACAGGGGTTATTTATACCGTTTCATGACCTTCACATGCACTATCGTTTACCTGCAGTTGCTTTTATTTGCATAAAGACACACTGGTCATAATGTTTTGGCTCTTTGATGTATGGTATAATAATTATCAAAGTACTTGTCCTGGTGAACAAAAAGTTACTTTGCTTCAAAAATGTGACACATCATAATTGCTTTAATATATCACACAATAATAATTTCAAACAGCAACAAAACTATAAATATTTCAAATAGATATAAAAATGTTAAAAAATGAAAAAATATCATATAAAAAAAAATACCTCCTTCTTTATCGGTAACAATAACTGTATGAGCTCTTCCACACGAAACTTTAATGGCTTTTGTAGATGAATCCAGCAAAGGCAAAACAATAGGTACTGGTTCAGCTAATATTTGCAACGGATGTCCTATATTGAAAGAAAATCAAATTGTAAAACATTTTTTTTTAATGTAATATAGGTAATATGATAGATATTTGGTAAATTCACTTTTTGGCTTAATGATATTCAGCAAATTCGAATTAAAGCAATTAAAATTAAATCTGGTATGCAATCTCCAACAACCAAACCACAGAACTTAATTCTCCTGGTATTGCACTGCTATCCCACATTATTAAAAAAAAACAACTGTACATGCTGTGGATTTTTCACAGCCATATTTGAATTCAGCATCCCAAAATTAGTTAAAAACATTCTATTTGACCAATGTTATAAAAAAAAGTTTCAATTTGTTATCTAGTGTAATCAAGCAACTGAAATAATACTTAGCCTCATTGCCATAGTATGCATCACCACCTACAGTTGTCTTTTAGAAGTTACATTAAATATTTTGTATACTGAATCTCATAATTTGCAATAACTGCCAATTCTTACCTCTACAGGAGAACACTCAATCATTCTGATTTTTTTTTTCAATTTATTTTACTATATTTTGGGATAAACAACCATAAGAAAAGATAATTTGCTGTGACCAAAACTGTTACTCATTGAACGTCTAAGAATATTCTATCAGGTACAGAAACTTCCTTGTTTCTTTTATTATTTTTTTTTCACTTTTATTTCATTAAAAATTTTTCATTTTCTGCATATTTGGCTGAAATGGTTCTTTATTTATGTATATAGCTGAATTTTAAACTTCTACATCAAATTTCAGAATGAGGTTTATTTACTTTTTCCAGCCATTCATTACTGCTTGATACAACAGTGGTTGAACATTCAACACATATAGGTGCTGACATGTCACAAGGCAGCATTTTTAAATGTTTTCACTTTCTTTTGCACCTTTTTTTTTTTAGCATTTTTCATCACTTATTAATTAGTGTACTCACTACCAGGTATTTAAGATAGGTTCACCAATATATATATATACAGTACATATATACTGTATTTTATTGTCTTAGAATATCAGATATTATTGTTACACAAATGTCCTTTATCATGATTACATACCACACTCATATATAAAATAAAAAATAAATACTCCCTCAAGCAGCTGCTTGCCACAGAGTCTGACAGGAGCCTGTCAGTCTATATGCCATAGTAGAAGGTCTGAGAGGATGGCAGGCCCTCAGCAGAAAAATGACACAAACAGCCATGCCTTACCTGGGGCTCGAACCCAGGTCCCTTAGATCAGTAGCCAAGCGTGCTAACCACTCGGCTATGGGACGGCACGAGTTATATAATTATGCTAAAATTACTAGGTTTTTACTGAAATGCAATGAAGATTTTATTAAGGTAATATCTTACCTTTTCTTACACAGTGATATCCTATCTGAGAGTCCCCATTGAGGCCTGTGCCAAATACAGTATGGCTTGATCCATCAGCAGAACCAGCTATTACAGTAAATCGATACCCACAAGCAATATCAATCACCTACAAAAATAGCATTATGTGTATTTATGCAATCAATGTATTTCAAGTTTGTTGATTTATTTATGTTATAACAATAAGCACAACTTATTTGATTTACAGAAAGGATTTGTTGCAAAAGGTGTATATACGGAAAAACATTAAAATTTATAAGCTACCACGGAAGAAGGAAAGTTTTTAACAGTTACAGTGCTGGATTTTTTTCTCTAAAAATGCAACTTAACTTCTGACCCTCATTTATTTATTTATTTAACATTACACGCCTTTGGCATTTTTAATTGAACACTTCTACCCCAAAGCAATTAAAAAAAAAACTGAAATACTTAGAAAATGTTAATGCAATAAGATTATAAATACACTTAGAAAAATACACAATGCAAAAAAAATATTGTATACATGACAAAAATATACCAAGGAAGAAAATTCTTATATATACATGACAGAAAATTAGAAAATGTTCTTTGGCTGAATCAGATATTTATACCCTTTAGACATAAAAATGAAATCGAAGTCCAAATTTATACTTATACTCTATTATATAGCAATGATTCCTGAAGGAAACCAATTAAAAGTTGGAAGATAGCTAATTTAAAAGAATTATTGGGATTCAAAACATTTTATAATGTATATTCAGTTACAATGTATTTGTAACGAAGTGCTTCAAAAACGTTTTTTTGGGCATCATCATAATTTTCACAATTTAGCAACACATGGGAAACAGTCTAACTTGACAGATGTTACACAAATTGGATCTTCTTAATTTTAAAAAGGTAGTTATTAAGTGCAGCAGTACCTACATGCAGCCTTATGATTTTACTAATATCTTGTCTACTGAAATTATATTGCTTAAAAAATGAAACATTTTCAATATCTAAAACCCTCATTATGAAACAATTAATGAATAAAATGGTTTACATCAGATCCTAAAAGAAAGAGCATTTAAAGATATATTACGTTAATTCTATAAACACTGTAGGTGCTGGACTAGTCACTTGTTATCACGATAAACAATCAGCTCATTGACACTAATATGGCGATTGATGGTCATAGAGCAATGAAGTTTAGGTTAAATAGTCGTACTTGCATTTTCTTTGTTCTTCTAGAGGTAGCTCATCCCACTACCAGGACAGTGCCTGACTGACGATGTGCCAAAGCAGATGACAGGAAATGTGTTGCAATGCCTGGTCACCAACATCTTGTATGAGCAACCGGAGTGACTAATAGGAGCTCAAAGTTTAGAACTACACCCAGTGAATCCAAAGAGGCAGCAAAGTGCAACACCACCATACTTAAGAACTCTTTCAACAAGTGAGAAGTAACAATACCGGACCTGTGAAAAAGATCAACTACAGAGAACAGCACACAACCTGTAATTGTCCTCCATGAACAACCAACAAAGCTACCTCTAGAAGAATGAAGAAAATGCAGGTATGATTATTTAACATAAACTTCACCGCTCTATGACAATCAATCACCATATTAGTGTCAATAAGATAATTGTTTATTACGATAACAAGTGACCAGTCCAGCACCTACAATGTTTACCCTTAACATTTACTTATCGAAAGAGCATTTAATTCTGAACAAAAAATATAAAATTTAAAAGGAAGAAAAATCATAAATACATAAAAAAAAATGTTGCAAATTCCTTTATGGTGATTTTCAAAAAACAATTTATCAATTTCTGACACTTAAAGGGTTAAACATAAAGGGCAAGAAACCAATCAATCAAGAACCCGCATCTCTCCAGAAACATGCCAGAGTATTCTTCCAGTTGAACTACCAGCTCTGTCTTTTTTCCACCAATTTCAAGACTAAACTCCTATCACCAAGTTTATTCAATATTTAACCTTCTATGTGTTATGTTTCTCTACAAGGTGCCATGTTGTAACTGTAAACTAACCCATTCCTTTACTAATCCTATTTATGCTATTAATACCCCCTCAAGCAGCTGCTTGTCACAAAGATCTGACAGGAGCCTGTCAGTTTATACATCTGAGAGATCTGTGAGGAAAACCAGACCTCAGCAAAGAGAGACACAACCAACTATGCCTTACCCTGGGCTGAACCATTCAACCATTGGTTAGTCCACAATTAAAAATTCCCAAGAAATATAATTCAGAAAAAGATTTAACCTTTTGATGGTGGCTCAGTTTCTTGAAGATATCTTTGCTGTAGCAGCACATTTCCCACCAAATTCTTGCAGTGGGGTATGATGAGGTGAACCACCCATGCAATTTCCAATGGCCCTCTCCATCCATTAATTAATCACCTTAAGTGTTCCCACTTTCGTTGCTTTTCAGCATTTGGTCCCAGCTACTGAGCAAGTATGAAAATGTGCCAAGAAAGATACTGTCCCATCTACTGTGAAAAGGTTAATGGCAAGGAACGTTCTCATTTTACTACTGCGACTTATACATAGTATATGTTAATAACAAATAAACATACCTTGTCAAAATATTCCATTCTAAATGGCCTATGCATTGTTTTCACAGGTTTTTGATGTTTCTGTGGGAAAAGAAAATTAGGATTGCCCAGTGCTCCAGTTACAGCATTTCCCCACATATAAACTTTTCTGTTTGCTTTCTCCATTGCTAATTGAAATATTTGTTTATCTTTTTCATCTTCTGGATCATGTCCGTAACTTAACTTTGACAAAGTTCTTTGTGGGTTTATAAATTTTTTAAGAATATGTTCATTGTTTATTATTCTATTCAATCTAGTGAACATTTCCGTAAGATTGATATTAAAAACGTGACTATGATGAATTATACGTCAAAGAGGTTTTGAATGATACTCGCCCATTTAACAGTTCAGTCTGTTCTGCTGAGAAAAGAAAATAGGAAAAGCATATAATAAACTAAAAACACTATTTTTAAAATTACTATATATTTAAATTATGGCAAAAAGAAACTCATGTCATTATGAAATCTAAACAGCACTACAATGCCTGCAACTCGCTGGTTACGGTTATTTTTATCCTTTATTACCATTTTTACAGCCAGGAGAAGGTTCGTGATATGGTTCCGCCTCAGTACTTCGTTCAATATTTTACAAATCTGTTGTTGCACTGATAAAAATGTTCCTCGATCTATTCTAAAATCCCCATCTATCTTAGTCTCCTTGAACTTAAGAAGGCAATACACCTCTCTTAGAGAAGAAGCCAATCCCAGCCTCTTTCGTATCACCTATAATTTGTGGGTCTACAGATAGGAAACCTAGATGAAACTTAAGCTTCTCTACATCAATGCTTAGTTCCTCAGAATAGCTTCTGAATCTGAACGTTTTTGGACACTTCAAGACTATAAAGTTGAGTGCGCTTTTACTACAGAACAGAGGATAAACTGGATCCAAGGTCAAAAGGTTTGAAATCTCTATGTCTTGTTTTCAATAACTCTTGTTTTTTTTTTTACCTGATCCTGGAGATACATAGTATATGTAAGAAGGTCGTTGGTTCTGACCAAAGCCTGTTCTGACCCATTCTGAACAAGATAATGGAGCACACACGTCGTGGAAATATATGAGACAGTGATACAGTGACATCCAGAGACCGATAGAAATATAAAGGTACCAATAGGATGATGAAAGTATAAGAACAATACTAGATTTGATTGAAACTTCTGCTGCACGATCTAAATGTGAGCAAATATCCAGATATAGCCCAACTACCAAAGCTATTGGGTACAGTGTGACTCCTCACAAGTGAGAGGTGTATTGTACAGAAGATGGGAGAATCCTACTGGACGACTAATTGATTATGATCGCTGACAGATCATGCTTCCTCGCTCGTGAGTGGGATTAGTGATGAAAGATGTGCATTATATTCCAATGGCATTAGTGGCACTAGAAGACATTTGGAAGTTAATAAAACATTAAAGGAAGCCAGAGAACAATTTCACTGGCTGAAGAGTACGGCAGACGTTGAAAGATGGTGTAGGCAATGTGAGGCCCGGGCAGCAAAGAAAGACCCTAAAACTAGGAGTCGGGCAAGCTGCAAACATATAACGTTGGTGGCCTTTTCAGAAGAATAGCGATAGATGTTATGGATCCGTTCCCAAGGACTGATAATGGAAAACGCTATTTATTCGTGGCAATGGATTATTTCACAAAGTGGCCTGAATTTATCCTATCAAGGATCAAGAGGCAAGAACAGTTTCAGAAATTTTGACGAATAACCTGATAGGCAGATATAGAGAAACTTTGAAACTCCACTGAACATGGACGGAATTTTGAGTCCAATGTATCTCAATGAATATGTCGGCATATTCCCCCTTAAAAAAGAAATCTGAAAACGATTGTTTCGCTATATCTTCGGAAAGCGACAAGCCGAAAGTAACACGTTATTCGTCAAATGACAGCTTCCGAGGCGGGGAGTGTCACAGGCAATATCTAATTGACCCAAAACCTTTCTTCCCCTCTAAAAATGGCGAAATATAAAAATCATTGTTTCACTACATCTTCTGAACCCGAGGGCCTACAATTATGAGTTAGATGTCAAACAAAAGCTCATATGAGGTCTGTCGTAAATTATTTCGAATTTTTTTGCCCCACTCCCATTATCATATCCAAAAAGGGGCTGATTTTCGCGTTGGTGGATCTTAACGAGTTTTATCTCAAAATCATCATCATCATTCTCAAACAGCCGTGGGCTATGGAGGTCCAACCTAATTGTGCAATTTAGTTCTCCAAACATATCTGTACTGAACTACATCTGCAACATCTGGCCACTGCACACCACTTCTAATAAGGTCCTGTTTGACATTGTCTGCCCACCGCATCCTAGGTCTCCCCCTCTTTCTTGGACTTCATACACACTGTTCATAACCCTATTCACTAATCTATAATTATCCATACAAGCAACATGGCCAAACCAACAGCATCTCTCTCTGCACAACATGCTGCTCAAAGGAGGTTGACAACTCCTTTGCCTAACCTCATCAGTACTTACAATGTTTCAAGATACTGCATAAACATATAGAATCAAAAGTATCGTTTCTTGTTATCTTGTTTACACAGCGTCCAAGTTTCACTACCATAACTAACCCTAGAAAGAACCAAACTATTATACAGTCTAATTTTAGTCTTTAGGTGTATATGCCTATTTCTCCACAGTCTCCATAGATTCTTAAAAGTCCCGGCAGCGATCTCTATTCGTCTGTTAATCTCATGCCGCACATCACCAGTATCAGTTACATAGCTTCCAAGGTAATTAAACTGTGACACTTGCTCAAGACTGCAACAATTCAGATGAACTGAATCACAACCCGTCTGACCAATTTTCATCACTTTAGTTTTCTCTCTGTTTATAACCAAACCTACTCTACTACCAGTCTCATCAACAGCTCGAATGAAAGAGTTCATCTCATCAACATCATTTGCCAAAAGGGCTAAATCATCAGCATAATCTAAATCAGAAATTTTCGTATCTCCAGCCCATTTAAGGCCAAAATCTTTCCCTTGAAGTGAATTTCGCATAACATAATCAATAACCAAGCTAAAGAGAAAAGGAGACAAAATGCACCCTTGTTGAACACCAGAAGTAATGCTAAACCAATTGCTACAAGACTTACCGACTCTCACATACGACTCAGTGTTATTATAGAGCGCTTTCATTATGTTAACTAACTTCTCTGGTATACCATATGATCTCACAATCAACCAAAAATTATGACGATCAACAGAGTCGAAAGCCTTTTTGAAATCAACAAAGCTAGCAACCAAAGGTTTCTGAAATTCTAAACATTTCTCAAGAATCTGCCAGAGTGAAAATATTTGATCTACAGATTCCCTACCACTTCTGAATCCACATTGCTCATCACGCAATTGCCTGTCAACCAGATTCTTAATTCTATTAAGCATAATTATGCAAATAATTTTACCTGTAACAGAAAGTAGGCTGATATCCCTATAGTTATCACAAGAATTGCGATCACTTTTTTAAAAAAAAATAGGGATAATGATAGCTCTGGTAAAATCCTTAGGAACCACGCCTTTATCGTAAAAGATATTCAAAATTTCAGTCATCCATGTGGTAATCGAAACATTACCAGCTCTAAGCATTTCCGTAGTAATTTCATCTTCATCCGGGATTTATGTTGAAGTTTAGAAATAGCCAAAATTACTTCAGACAGTAATAAGCACCAACATTAAAGCCAGTAATGCATCTATCATTAAAAAACAATGGTAGTAGAATTAATCACATTCTTTAGAACATCTCTGAAATGCTCAGCCCACCTAGCCATGACAGAATACACACCTTCTATAACCTATCTTGTTTATCCTTCAACCCCTGCATATGTGTCAATTTTTTACCACATGAAACATTAACTATCTGTCACAATTCTCTGTTGTTGTGCTGTCTAACTGCTTCCTCGACTTTGTCAGCCAAGCCATAATGTCGCCAATGTCATGAGCTACTTTAAACACAACTCCAAAATCATGGGGAGGAAAAATGCAGTCGATCACAATGTGTCATATATCATATGAAAGTTTCTGAAGGTAAGTGTTTTTAGTGACAAAAAATAAGCAATTTAATTAAAAATTAAACAAAATACTCTTTTTCCATATTCGCCCTGAAATGTAGGAAGATAGGTTAAAAAAAAGACCACTCCTACTATATTTATGAAAAGAGTAGAAAAATTGGTATTTATTGGTAGTAGAAAAATTGGTATTTATTGGTAGTAGAAAAATTGGTATTTACTTCAGTGGAAGATAGGGTGCAGATTTACCCACTGAATAAGATTGCCAGCTCCCTATCTTTCATTGAAGTGAATACGATATGCTCTAGTTTTATTTACTACTTTTTAGGGTACATATCAAAAGATAGATATTTTTAAATCTTTTTTATTTCTTTTTGTTTGCTATGTCATCTTCCCGTTTGTGTCTTTCCATTAAGTTTGTCCGCTGATATCACAGGTGTTTTTTTACCCTGAGATTTCTTTTGGTAGTAGGAAATCTAGAGTTATGCATACACTCTGGTAGGTCTTAGTATATCAGAGAGAATGTTTTGTTCAATGATATCTTTTCATAAATATAGTAGGAGTGGTCTTTTTTTAACCTATCTTCCTATTGCTTTTCGCTTACCATTTGTCGGTTTGTCAGTTTGTGGATTTGTCAAAACAGTGAGTCCACCATATCTTTCGAACGCGATGGAGAAACTTAATGAATTATATGTCAAATGAAAACTTTTGATCTGGGAAGTGTCATTGTCTATGAAAAACTGACCCTCCGTCTGACTGGTAATAGAGTGATAAACAGGGAAAAAACTAAAGTGATGAAAATTGGTCAGGCAGGTGGTGCTTTAGTTGCTTTGAATGGCTGCACTCTTGAGCAAGTGTCTGAGTTTAATTTTCTTGGGAGCTATATAACAGATACTGGTGATGTGTGGCATGAGATAAATAGAAGAATAGAATTGCTGCTGGGACTTTTAAGAATCTATGGAGAGTGTGGTAAAATAGATGTGTATACCTAAAGACTAAAATTCGGCTGTACAATAGTTTGGTTCTTTCTAAATTATGGTAGTGAAACATGGACTCTTTGTAAGCAGGTAACAAGAAACTTGATGCTTTTGTTTCTAGATGCTTGCATAGTATCTTGAGCATTAGGTGGCTTGACTTTGTAATTTTGAGGTTAGAAGTAGGATCATCAGCCTCCTTTGAGCAACATTTGGTGCAGAGGAGATTGTGTCAGTCTGGCCATGTTGCCAGTATGCACAACTGCATATTGGCTAACAAGAATTGCTAACAATGTGGCTGAAGGTTTCAAGAAAAGCAGGACACCTAAGATGCAATGAGCAATGTGAAACAAGACCTTGCTAGAATTTGCCTATAGTGGCAAATGTAGCAGCTGTTGCTCAGAACAGATATGCTTGGAGAGGAAAATTATACAGCCTTGTAGGACCTCTGTAGTGGGGCGGGGGTGGCTCAGTCGGTAGCGCGCCAGGCTCGTAATCTGTAGTTCCCAGGTTCGAGTCCCAGCTGGGTCAGCGTTGAGATTTATCTCCGCAAAAATTCCCCGCCCTGCCCACGGTCAGTAGGGGGCACCGATGGGCTTGGAAAGGCCGCCGTCCGTCGGATGGGACGTTAAGCCATGGCCCCGTGTGTGGGAGAGCCATACTCTGTGCATGTTAAAGAACACGCTGGATGGTCTTGACGGGAGACTACCATCTGTCTCCTAACAGCTGTTCCAGTAGGTCCCCTCCCCCAACCTTCTCTGAGCCTTCGGGGTCCATGTGACCTGGCCATTTAGCCCATGGTGTGCAAAAAAGTGCCGCTCAGAGGTGAAAACAACAACAACCCGACCTCTGTAGCCCATGGATGGATGAGGATTTTGTATGCATGTATGTATAAAAAATTGACCCCAATGCTATCTTCCCCTTTAAAAAAGGGAAATATGAAAACGATTCTTCCCTTATATTTGGGGCGGGGGTGGCTCAGTCGGTAGCGCGCCAGGCTCGTAATCTGTAGTTCCCAGGTTCGAGTCCCAGCTGGGTCAGCGTTGAGATTTATCTCCGCAAAATTTCCCCCGCCCTGCCCACGGTCAGTAGGGGACACCGATGGGCTTGAAAAGGCCGCCGTCCGTCGGATGGGACGTTAAGCCGTGGCCCCGTGTGCGGGAGAGCCATACCCTGTGCACGTTAAAGAACACGCTGGATGGCCTTGACGGGAGGCTACCATCTGTCTCCCAACAGCTGTTTCAGTGGGTCCCCTCCCCCAACCTTCTCTGAGCCTTCGGGGTCCATGTGACCTGGCCATTTAGCCCATGGTGTGCAAAAAAGTGCCGCTCAGAGGTAAAACAACCCAACCCAAATCCCTTATATTTCCTGAACGCGAGGGCGGAAAGTAACCAGCTATAAGTCAAATGAAAGTTTATGACGTGGGGGAGTGCCATAGGGTATTGTTTCCCCCCTGTTCTGCGTAGATTTTCATATATATGCAGAACGACATCAAAAAGTGCTCTGTTGTTCGTTATTCACCATTGTCGGCACAGGAACAAAAGACTCGCAAGCAATTGGGTGGGTGGCTGGCGCCAGAACTTACCTTTACGTCTGCTACCTTTACGTCTAAATACAGGACGTATTCATGCAGCACTGATGACATCTCCAGAGACTGCAACTCTCCCTGTGCCTCGACTTGTACAGTCGCTCAAAAAAGTATCCGAACACTATGGCTGATTACAGAATTCAGAAAAAATATCTGGCAACGATTTTCTTAGAAATTAGTGATCTGGCAACCTTCGTGTCACGTGACACGAAGGTTGCCAGATCACTAATTTGATACTAGATCGTGTGGGCTCACTCACGGAAATATTGAGCGTGTGCAGTTACCGTTCACAGCAAATTGGAGCGTGTGCAGTAACTGCACACGCTCCAGTTTGCTGTGAAAGTTAACTGGAGCGTGTACAGTTGCTGTACACGCTCCAGATATTTTTCCTGAATTCTGTAATCACGTGACACGAAGGTTGCCAGATCACTAATTTCTAAAAAAATCGCTGCCAGATATTTTTTCTGAATTCTGTAATCGACCATAGTGTTCGGATGCTTTTTTTGAGCGACTGTACAAGGCACTCCTATCACCCAATGCATCCCTAGGTAGGCAATCAGAGCGTTCCTGGGATAGGAAGCGACCCACGTGGTAGAGAGCGCAACATCAAAGAAATATCAAACCCAACTAATATTTTCTCCTGATTGGTGGATGCTGACCAATGGAAGGGGCAGATGACACCTTTTGTGAGGAGGAAAACGGGGGTTGGACTCAGAAAGTTGGAAAGAGAGCAGAGAGATTTTAGAGACGAGTGAAGAATGTCAGAGAAGGTGCTGAAAAAGTGAGGGCGAGGAAGCCCTTATCTGCTAGTCTGCTCTCAGAGAGCCAAAGCTACAATATTTTCAGCCACACCAACTGACTTATGTAAGTTGATTGTAAATAGAATCCCCCCCCCCCCCAATAGGGGACCACCTAGTCGTGGTGGGGGGGCCTAGGGTCCAGCAACCGGGTCGAAGGCTTTGCCGACCGGATTGGGTCCCCGGTTGGACATAGCTAAGACCAACCGAGGTTGAGGATGCTGCTGACCGGTTGGACGTGCCGGTTGGATGGTGACGGTGTCCGAGACCTCACCTATCAGATGCTCTGGGTGAGCAGTTCGAGGGCTCGGCAGAACGGATTTGGTCCCCTAGTAAGCCAGAGCCCTCTCAAAAGTCTGGGCCTTACTAAGAGTCTCCACCCCGGACGCCGAGCGAACTTGGATCTATATATCCTTGTTCATGGCTGAGCGGGGAACAGATTAAAGTTAGGTTTCTTCCGGTGGTCAGCTTTCCTTCTATAGGACTGCTGCCATGTGAGGCTGGGGTTGAGGTGCGCCTATAGGGCGTATTCCTTGCCCCCGGCTCTAGATAAGCACGGCTTTTCATAACTGGTAGTGTCGTATAGGCGGAATCGGGAATTGCCGTGGTTGCTTAAGATCGCAGCACAAGAGAGGTGTAAATAGAATCATGTTGATAATAGGTGTCCATGCTAATTATAAAATCATAATGTAAAAGTGTTTGAGGGCCAGAACTCAATGAATATTAGTGATTACATTGTTAAGAATAATTGTTATGGGTATAGTTGAAAAAGGTTTAGATTTAGAAATCAGAACGTAATTTACGATAAGATTCCAGCGGGGAAGAGTGGAATATCATTGGGCTCTAGTGCCCAGAATTTTATGATATATTTTTATTAAAACGAAACTGGAAAATGATGCCGACCAACTTAAGACAATGTATATCAGACTTTCCTTACCCCCCGAATAACACCCCCTGAAAACTTGAAATGTGAAAGTCATTGCGTTATATCTTCCAAACGTGAGGGCCTACAGTTATGAGTTAGGTGTGAAATGGAAGCTCATATAATGACCGTCGTAAACTATTTCTAATTCCACCCTGCTAAAGTGGGGGGGGGGGGTGATTTTTATGAGGATTACACTTTAACGTGTAATATCTCGAATAAAAAAGCTTGTGACGTCTCAAATATCATTGGCTACCTCATCCGAAAAGGAAGAAAAACGCGGTTGATGTTTATGAGTCATATATATCAAATGAATGGTTTTGAAGGTAGGTATTTTTAGTGATAAAGAAAAAAAATAAATTAAAAAAGTTGAAAAAATACCAAAAAGTAGAAAATAAACCTAAAGCATACCGGTCTACCTGCATGAGGGAGGTCTTCGTAGCTCTGCTGTCCTTCTCTGAATTTGTGCTTGGATTGATTGGATTGTTTTACCTCTGAGCGGCACTTTTTTGCACACCATGGGCTAAATGGCCAGGTCACATGGACCCCGAAGGCTCAGAGAAGGTTGGGGGAGGGGACCCACTGGAACAGCTGTTGGGAGACAGATGGTAGCCTCCCGTCAAGGACATCCAGTGTGTTCTTTAACGTGCACAGGGTATGGCTCTCCCGCACACGGGGCCACAGCTTAACGTCCCATCCGACGGACGGCGGCCTTTTCAAGCCCGTCGGTGTCCCCTACTGACCGTGGGCAGGGCGGGGAAATTTTGTGGAGATAAATCTCAACGCTGACCCAGCTGGGACTCGAACCTGGGAACTACAGATTACGCCAGTTACATACACATTTCCAGGGAGTACGTGAAGCATAAAAGGTTGAGAACCACTGATATATATATATGTTTTATTCCCATTGTTATACTATAATTATAGTTTTATCTATCTATACAAGGGATACGCCAATTACATTCACATTTCTAGGGGGTACGTGAAGCATAAAAGGTTGAAAACCACTGATATATATGTTTTATTTTATTCCCATTGTTATACCATAACTATAGTTTTATCTATTTATACAAGGGGTACGCCAGTTACATACACATTTCCAGGGGGTACGTGAAGCATAAAAGGTTAAGAACCACTGATATATATATATATGTTTTATTTTATTCCCATTGTTATACCATAACTATAGTTTTATATATCTATGCAAGGGGTACGCCAGTTACATACACATTTCCAGGGGGTACATGAAGCATAAAAGGTTGAGAACCACTGATATATATGTTTTATTTTATTCCCATTTTTATTCTATAACTATAGGTTTATCTATCTATATAAGGGGTATGCCAGTTACCTACACATTTCCAGGGGGTACGTGAAGCATAAAAGGTTGAGAACCACTGATATATATGTTTTATTTTATTCCCATTGTTATACCATAACTATAGTTTTATCTATTTATACAAGGGGTACGCCAGTTACCTACACATTTCCAGGGGGTACGTGAAGCATAAAAGGTTGAGAACCACTGATATATATGTTTTATTTTATTCCCATTGTTATACCATAACTATAGTTTTATCTATTTATACAAGGGGTACGCCAGTTACATACACATTTCCAGGGGGTACGTGAAGCATAAAAGGTTGAGAACCACTGATATATATGTTTTATATCATTCCCATTGTTATACTATAATAATATAATAAATAAAAAATACATACCCCCTCAAGCAGCTGCTTGCCACAGAGGTCTGACAGGAGGCTGTCAGTTTACATGCCACAGTAGGAGATCTGAGAGGATGGCAGGACCTCAGCAGAAAAACGACACTATAGTTTTATCTATCTATACAACGGGTACGCCAGTTACATACACATTTCCAGGGGGTACGTGAAACATAAAAGGTTGAGAACCACTGATATATATGTTTTATTTTATTCCCATTGTTATACTATAACTATAGTTTTATCTACCTATACAAGGGGTACACCAGTTACATACACATTTCCAGGGGGTACGTGAAGCATAAAAGGTTGAGAACCACTGATATATATGTTTTATATCATTCCCATTGTTATACTATAATAATATAATAAATAAAAAATACATACCCCCTCAAGCAGCTGCTTGCCACAGAGGTCTGACAGGAGGCTGTCAGTTTACATGCCACAGTAGGAGATCTGAGAGGATGGCAGGACCTCAGCAGAAAAACGACACTATAGTTTTATCTATCTATACAACGGGTACGCCAGTTACATACACATTTCCAGGGGGTACGTGAAACATAAAAGGTTGAGAACCACTGATATATATGTTTTATTTTATTCCCATTGTTATACTATAACTATAGTTTTATCTTTCTATACAAGGGGTACACCAGTTACATACACATTTCCGGGGGGTACGTGAAGCTTAAAAGATTGAGAACCACGGATATACACATATACGGAAATAGAAGTGATTGCTAACGTGTGAATGACATGTGAACTCAAATTAAAAAAAAAAAAATAAATTCCCCCTCAAGCAGGTGCTTGCCATAAAGGTCTGACAGTAGCCTGTCAGTTTATATGCCATAGTAGAAGGTCTGTGAGGATGGCAGGACCTCAGCAGAAAAACATCCATGCCTTACGCGAGGCTCGAACCCAGGTCCCTTAGAGCAGTAGCCAATGCGCTAACCACACGGGACGGCTGATATTAAATTTATAGGAAGACATATTTTTTTTCTTGTCTAAGTCATGTATAGTGGAATTTTGGGGGGAAAAAAAGTGGTGGGAGGGGATTTGGGCAATATTAACTTTGCAGAATTGCAACTTTCGGTGGTGGAAAATTTTTTGCATGAACTTTCCAAATCAAGTCCAGACGCAGTAGAGTGATGGGTTGTGTGTGCTGCAGTGTTGAACAGTGGGAGGGGTTGGGTTGTTTTACCTCTGAGCGTTTTTTTTTTTTGCACACCATGGGCTAAATGGACATGGGCTTGATTGTTTACTTTTTTGCACACCATGGGCTAAATGTACATGGGCTTGATTGTTTACTTTTTTGCACACCATGGGCTAAATGGCCAGGCCACAAGGACCCCGAAGGCTCAGAGAAGGTTGGGGGAGGGGACCCACTGGAACCGCTGTTGGGAGACAGATGGCAGCCTCCTGTCATAGCCGTCCAGCGTGTTCTTTAACGTGCACAGGGTATGTCTCTCCCGCACACGGCGCCACGGCTTAACGTCCCATCCGATGGACGGCGGCCTTTCCAAACCCATCGGTGTCCCCTACTGACAGTGGGCAGGGCGGGGAATTTTGCGGAGATAAATCTCAACGCTGACCCAGCTGGGACTCGAACCTGGGAACTACAGATTACGAGCCTGGCGCGCTACCGACTGAGCCACCCATGGAAAGGAAGGGAGATATATATATATATATAGGTCTGAACACGAATATCTGCTGGCATCAGCCTGTAAAAGAAAAAGAAAATAATAATAAAGGTTGGGGGAGGCACAGGGGTTTGTCAAGAAGGTTGTTTGCTTCCTAGGTGATCGTCGAGGGACTTTGAGAAATTACGAGAACGGTTGCTGACTTTATCCAAAAATGGTCATCAAAGGAGGATGGAAATGTTTTGATAAAAGGGGGATTTTAATAATGGGTAGGGGGAGATGAATGAGTAGAACTTTTTTTTTTCTCCTTTACTTATCATGTGCGGATGAATTCGTTTTTCGTTTGCTGCCGTCATTCACCAATAATTTTATCCCAAATTGATTTAAAATATTGTGATTCTTGGTGGAAAAAAGAAAACTCTAGACCTCACTTTGACTTACCTCAGCTGGTTCACCTTACTTCACCCTTTTCTGTTATATCTGTATGGGTGACAAAAACCCGCCCTGCTTTAATAATGACCCGCCTCCGCTTTAGAACACAGGGAGGCGGGTCCCATAGGATTAACATTGACCCGCCTCTGAGTTAGAACTCTACCTCCTACTAATACGTTTTCCCTATTTATGGAGATATGGAAGCTACAAACATTCCATAAAAGTATTTCTTCGTGAGAATTTACTTCAGAAATTAATTAAAACTTAAATAACAATAAGCATTGTTTCAAAAAGCCGTCCCGTGGCCGAGTGGTTAGTGCGCTTGGCTACTGACCTAAGGGACTCTGGGTTCGAGCCCTGGGTAAAACATGGATGTATGTGTCGTTTTTCTGCTGAGGCCCTGCCATCCTCTCAGATGCTTTTACTATGGCATATAAACTGACAGGCTCCTGTCAGACCTCTGTGGCAAGCAGCTGCTTGAGGGGGTATTTAATAACTTTTTTATTTATTGTTTCAAATAAAAAAAATAAAATAAATACCCCCTCAAGCAGCTGCTTGCCACAGAGGTCTGACAGGAGCCCGTCAGTTTATCTGCCATAGTAGAAGGTCTGTGAGGCTGGCAGGACCACAGCAGAAAAACAACACGAATATACATTTTAGAGTTTGGGTAATTACTTCAGTATTAGACAATTATGAATGATTGTTATAAAACAAGATAATTTATTGCTAAAATACATATATCACGTTCCATAACTTTAAATACTGAACAAATATTTTGATTTGCAATTCTATGACTTGAGGCAGAAAGCATAGGAGACTTTTTAAGGAAATTTACCTTTTAAAGCAAATGAGAAATGACCCTTTTAAAAAGAATGAACCCCTTTAAAAGAAGAGATTGAACCCTTTTAAAGAAAAATGACAAATGACCCTTTTAAAAGCGAATGAGAAAATTTAATGAGGAATTTTTCTTTCGGATTCTACCCAAATTTATAAAGATATGAAAAGAAATGAATTAGAGAATGAACCCTTTTAAAGCAAATGACAAATGACCCTTTTAAAACAAATGAACATTTTTCTTTCGGATTCTACCCAAATTTATAAGATATTTCCCTTCATTGAACATTTTAGGGGTAAACGTCCTTTGGACAAAGCCACAGGATATAAGTAATTCAGTCGAACAGTAGTAATTCCCCACTATGGGGGAGAAAGGGTCTAGTCACAAGGACTGACCTTGACCCCGGAAGGTCGGTAGATCTCCAGTCAGACAAGAAGCATAGGTCCTATAAATTTTTATACGTCCCTAAAAAATGTAAAATAGGTCCTATTAGCTGTAATACTCCCCGAAAAAATGCGTACATTAGCATGTAGGCAATGGATGATGCACACAGAATAGCAAAAGCTTCCTCTCAGCTCAACAGAGCATTTGACGGTGCAATTTGTTGCTGGAAGTTTTGTTTATTGCGTACTTGCCCTATCCGACCTTGATGCGGAATTGAAGACATATTAATGGATCAGAGCACTGGGCCATATTCGGAAATGTTTTTCTCTTATTTATGGCTTATGATGTTCAGCTTCTGGAAATGAATAACAGCCTGAAAGTATTGCATCCATTGTGTTGTTGAGGAGAAACGAAAATCCATGGCGGAATGATAAGATCTTTACACCTTCATGGAGAGCAACGCAACTCAGAATGCAACCGAGGAGCAAATTTGGATGCTTCCTGTTATTTTTCGACGATACAAATAAAAGAGGTGTTTGTCAGGGATGATAGTTCTTGCTTCTGTCATTTGCTGCTCGATAGGCAACAGCAGTGGTTGTAAACAGCTCCCTTTATAAGCGATCGGTGATTGCTGAATTGCACATCGTTTGAACTAGATATCTTTCTTCAGAGGAATAGTAAGTATAATGATTGAGCTAATAAGTGTTGTATAAATGTTTCTGTTGGGTTGTTTTTACCTCTGAGCGCCACATTTTTGTACACCATGGGCTAAATGGCCAGGTCACATGGACCCCGAAGGCTCAGAGAAGGTTGGGGGAGGGGACCCACTGGAATAGCTGTTGGGAGACAGATGGTAGCCTCCCGTCAAGGCCATCCAGCGTGTTCTTTAACGTTGGGTTGTTTTACCTCTGAGCGGCACTTTTTTGCACACCATGAGCTAAATGGCCAGGTCACATGGACCCCGAAGGCTCAGAGAAGGTTGGGGGAGGTGATCCACTGCGATAGCTGTTGTGAGACAGTTGGTAACATCCAGTCAAGGATATCCAGCTTGTTCTTTAACGTGCACAGGCTATGGCTTTCCTGCACAGGGGGCCACGGTTTAATATCCCATCCGACGGACGGCGGCCTATTCAAGCCCATCGGTGTCCCCTACTGACCGTGACAGGGAGGGGAATTTTCCGAAGATAAATCTCAACGCTGGCCCAGTTGGGGACTCGAACCTGGGAACTACAGATTACGAGCCTGGCGCTCTATCGACTGAGCTACCCTCGCCCCAAATGTTTCTGTAAATGCCATTATATTACAAGGCAGTTAATATACCGTAAATGCCAGAAGAGATGCTTGGGATACAATTTGGAATTTCTTGCTTGTATTCGGAGACAATTCCAGCTCATTCTGTAAGAGAAAAAGCCGACTCAATAGGAATGAACTTTGCGCGAAGATTTGAAGATTGGTGGGGGTTGAGAGACAATTGATGCTTTGTGGGATAATCCTCAAGATTCTAGCCCAGTGATTTTCCAACTTTTTTTACTCACGGCAAGCTAAAAATTTAAGTTGGAAACACTACGGGTTGGGTTGTTTAACCTCTGAGTGGGATTTTTGGCACACAATGGGCTAAATAACCAAGTCACAAAGACCCCGAGTGCCCAGAGAAGGTTGTGGGGGAAGTGCTGAAGAGCTGTTGGTAGACGGATGGTAGCCTCCCATCAAGGTATCTAACGTGTTCTTTAACGTACACAGTGTATGGCTCTTCCACACACTAAATGGCGGCTTTACGTCCTATCCCAATCCAACCCTGATCTCTTGGGGTCCTTGTGACCTGTCCATTTAGCCCATTGTGTGTAAAAGAGAGGCTGCTCAGGGGTAAATCAACCCAATCTCAATCTAGATACAGTCGCTCAAAAAAGTATCCGAACACTATGGTCGATTACAGAATACAGAAAAAATATCTGGCAGCGATTTTTTTAGAAATTAGTGATTTGGCAATAGTGATCTTACCTCTGAGCGGCACTTTTTTTGCACACCATGCGCTAAATGGCCAGGTCACAAGGACCCCAAGGGCTCAGAGAAGGTTGAGGGAGCGGACCCACTGGAATAGCTGTTGGGAGACAGATGGTAGCTTCACGTCAAGGCCATCCAATTTGTTCTTTAACGTGCACAGGGTATGGCTCTCCCACACACGGGGCCACGGCTTAACATTCCATCCGACGGACGGGGGTCTTTCTAAGCCCATCGGTGTCCCTTACTGACCGTAGTCAGGGCGGGGGTTTAAAAGACGGAATAGTCATATTGGATTATTTGAAGAGAATAATTTCTGATTATAAAATCATACCGGAACGGCGTTCCAACTCAATTCCATAGAACAGGGGCATTTTTCACTGGCCGGCAACCATTCAGTAATGAAAGCAGCGGGGGGGCCACTTTTTAAAAATCGAGGCACATCGCGGGACAATTTTTTAATGTACTTATACAGGATGTCACAAAATAATGTCATTACTTTTGTTGTGCCTTCATCCTTTATTTGTGGCAGGTTAATGGCAGAAATCAACAACAGGAAGCAAAAATGGCAGCACAGTAATGCCTTCAAACTGATTTTAGTGGAGAGTGTCATAATGTCCGCCATTACTGTCCAAACATGTTCTACACGGCCAAATTTACATTACAGAGCTCTATAATGTGGCAACATTATTCAGGGGCACCGTGCAAATCGTATAAAAACACAAAATGAGAGTACAACTTCGTTCACTGATTGTATCTAGAGTGAAGTTGGGTTGTTTAACCTCTAAGCAGCACTTTTGTACACGCAATGGGCTAAATGGACAGTAACAAGGATTCCAAGAAGGATTCCCAAAGGTTGGGCAAGGAGACTCACTGGACAAATGTTAGGAGACAGATGGGAGCTTCCATTTGGAGCAGGCTCATCCAACTAAAACTTAGGGGAAGGTTATTATTTTACCTCTTAGCGGCACTTTTTTTGCACACAATGGGCTAAATGAGTAGTTCACTAGAACTCAGAGGGCTCAGAGAAGATTGGGGAAGACTGGGGAGGGATGAACCTGTCGTCAAACACCTCCCGTCAAGACCATCCAGCGTGTTCTTTAACGTACCCAAAGTATGGCCCTCTCTTGCACATGGGGCATTGCTTAATGTCCCATCCGACGGACGGTGTCTTTCCAAGACCATTGTAGTAGTAGTAGTAGTATCCTTTATTTCCATTTATATTAAATTTTGATACAATATAAGTATGTCGAGTGGTTAGCACGCTTGGCTACTGATCTACGGGACCTGGGTTCGAGCCCCGGGTAAGGCATGGATGTGTGTGTTGTTTTTCTGCTGAGGTCCTGCCATCCTCTCAGATCTTCTACTATGGCATATAAACTGACAGGCTCCTGTCAGACCTCTGTGGCAAGCAGCTGCTTGAGGGGGTATTTATTTTTTATTTTTTTATTATAAGTATTTACAAGAATTTTGGAAATGTACAACTCCACAAGTGTTCATAGACTCGCACGCGGAGTATAAGGTTAAAATAAAAAAAAAAACATATATAAACACTAGAAACAACATTTTAAGCATATTACCATATTAATATTTTCTGTCATGGTTACATCAACAACATAGTAATAGAATCAATAATAAACTATAAATACACCAATTTTTATTCAAAAATTTAACATCCTAAAAAGCAAACAAATAAAAAGAAAATTTTACAATCAGAAATATAGGCGTCCCCTACTGACCATGGGCAGAGCGGGGAGTTTTGTGGAGATAAATTCAATGCTGACGCAGATGGGACTCGAACCTGGGAACTGCAGATTACGAGCCTGGCGCGCTACCGACTGAGCCACCAACGGCAAGCTTAGGGAAGAATCACTGGCGGGAAAAGAGTATATTCTTAAAGGGCGTCAGGAAAAATTCTGTACTTAAAAACGAAAATATACATTTCTAATGAGTAATGAATTACAATATATTTATAGTTTTAAGTAATCAAACCAGAAAATTAAATCAGAAATTTAATCAAAAAACATCATGATTCAAAAACAGAAATTTGGATTTTTAATATGTACTGTTGATTAAAAGATATTCAGAATTTCAGTCATCCAAGTGGTAACCGAAACATTCCCAGCTCTAAGCATTTCCGTAGTAATTTCATCTACCCCTGGGGATTTATGAAGTTTAAGTTTAGAAACAGCCAAAATAACTTCAGATTGTGTTATAGGGCCAACATTAAAGCCACCAATGCATCTATCATCATTGCAAACAATGGGAGTGAAACTAACCACATTGTTTAGAACATCACTGAAATGCTCAGCCCACATAGCCATCACAAAATCCTCATCTTCTATAACCTTACCTTGTTTATCCTTCAATCCCTGTATATCTGTCCGTTTTCTACCACACGAAACATTAACTGTCTGGTACAGCTCTCTGCTGTTGTGCTGTCTAACTGCTTCCTCGGCTTTGTCAGCCAAGCCATCAAGCCAAAGATTCTTATCAGCAGCTAACTGATGTTTTACACGTTTATTAAGTTCTCTGTAATGCTTTCTATTAGGACTAGTAGATGATGATGATGACTGTTGATTAGCAAAATCGTTTAGCTATGCACTTAAAAATGTTTGCTCAAAATATTCGGAAATGAGTCAGATTCAATATATTCATGATTTATTCTATGAGTCAGCCGTCAGTCGAGCAGATATGATTTAAAGCTCTCCAACGTGTTCTTTAACATTAACGAGTTATGGTTCTCCTGCACAGGGACCAAGGCTTAACGACCCATCAGATGGATGGTGGCCACTCCAATCCCATCGGTATCCTCTTTTATCATCGAGGGCGAAACGGGGAAAAACGGAGGAAATTTTCAAAGCAGGAACCTTTGGAGCTCGAGCCTGGGAACTGCAGATTCTGAGCCTGGCGCAATTCAGATTGAGCCAACTCCCACCTCCGTATCTGCAGGGTGCCGCTTGAATTAGGGAGCTTGCCATAATAGCAACATAAACTGCTTTAGAATGGATTTTAATTCCCAACCACGCGATTATATCAGAATTCGTCCAATACCATCAGCAGCTGGTTCGGGTTGTTTTACCTCAGAGCAGTAATATTTTTGCACTCAATGGGCTAAATGACCAGATCGCAAAGACCCCGAGGGTTGAAAGAAGGTTGAGGGAGGGACCCACTGGACAGCTGCCATGGGTTGGGTTGGATTGTTTTACCTCTGAGCGGCACTTTCTTGCACACCATGGGCTAAATGGCCAGGTCACATGGACCCCAAAGGCTCAGAGAAGGTTGGGG
The DNA here is from genome assembly GCA_038380435.1 of Ryuthela nishihirai. NCBI lineage: Eukaryota > Metazoa > Arthropoda > Arachnida > Araneae > Heptathelidae > Ryuthela > Ryuthela nishihirai. Next base: position 16,104,553 of record JAWZYU010000017.1, on the reverse strand, counting down.
GAGGGAACCCACTGGGATTCCTCCCAACACTGGAACAACACTGAACAGCAAATTCCTCCCAACACTGGAACAGCTGTTGGGAGACAGATGGTAGCCCCCCGTCAAGGCCATCCAGCGTGTTCTTTAATGTGCACAGAGTATGGCTCTCTCTCGCACACGGGGCCACGGCTTAACGTCTCATCCGACGGACGGCGTTCTTTTCAAGCCCATCGGTGTCCCCTACTGACCGTGGGCAGGGCGGGGAATTTTGCGGAGATAAGTCTCAACGCTGACCCAGCTGGGACTCGAACCTGGGAACTACAGATTACAAGCCACCCCCGCCCCTCCTACTCTATGTGATAATTTCTTGGGAAATAAAGATAGCTTTAGGTTCATCGAAAGCGAATGACTGAATTGAGCTAGAACTCTCTTCCGGTACACGTTTTTTTGATCGGAAGTTATGTTATGGGAAAAGTTTATTAGAAGTGTTTTTTCCCCCGTTTTAGAGGTTTGCAATTTTTTCACCTCCATTCTGGTTATTTAAATTATCCTGGTGTGTGTGTGTGTAGGGGTGGTGTAAGAGGTCACCCCCGTTTATCCAACCTTACCTACACTTAGATTCTTAACGCAAAATGAAGAATAGCAAATTCTCAATACGCTGACGAAACTTAATCAGGGAAAGTATGTTCGTCTTAAATTTCTTGCAATTCCCTTCAAACAGCTTATGAAATTAAAGATGCATTGAAAGTTCCAGATGCAGTCGATGTATCTTAGGGGGCGGGGGTGGCTCAGTCGGTAGCGCGCCAGGCTCGTAATCTGTAGTTCCCAGGTTCCAGTCCCAGCTGGGTCAGCGTTGAGATTTATCTCCGCAAAATTCCCCGCCCTGCCCACAGTCAGTAGGGGACACCGATGGGCTTGAAAAGGCCGCCGTCCGTCGGATGTGACGTTAAGCCGTGACCCGTGTGCGGGAGAGCCATACCCTGTGCACGTTAAAGAACACGCTGGATAGCCTTGACGGGGGGCTATCATCTGTCTCCCAACAGCTGTTCCAGTGGGTCCCCTCCCACAACCTTCTCTGAGCCTTCGGGGTCCATGTGACCTGGCCATTTAGCCCATGGTGTGCAAGAAAGTGCCGCTCAGAGGTAAAACAACCCAACGTTAAAGAACACGCTGGATGGCCTGGACGGGAGGCTACCATCTGTCTCCCAACAGCTGTTCCAGTGGGTCCCCTCCCCCAACCTTCTCTGAGCCTTCGGGGTCCATGTGACCTGGCCATTTAGCCCATGGTGTGCAAGAAAGTGCCGCTCAGAGGTAAAACAACCCAACGTTAAAGAACACGCTGGATGGCCTGGACGGGAGGCTACCATCTGTCTCCCAACAGCTGTTCCAGTGGGTCCCCTCCCCCAACTTTCTCTTAGCCTTCGGGATCCATGTGACCTGGCCATTTAGCCCATGGTGTGCAAGAAAGTGCCGCTCAGAGGTAAAACAACCCAACGTTAAAGAACACGCTGGATGGCCTGGACGGGAGGCTACCATCTGTCTCCCAACAGCTGTTCCAGTGGGTCCCCTCCCACAACCTTCTCTGAGCCTTCGGGGTCCATGTGACCTGGCCATTTAGCCCATGGTGTGCAAGAAAGTGCCGCTCAGAGGTAAAACAACCCAACGTTAAAGAACACGCTGGATGGCCTGGACGGGAGGCTACCATCTGTCTCCCAACAGCTGTTCCAGTGGGTCCCCTCCCCCAACCTTCTCTGAGCCTTCGGGGTCCATGTGACCTGGCCATTTAGCCCATGGTGTGCAAAAAAGTGCCGCTCAGAGGTAAAATAACCCAAACACAACGACGTATTTTAGGCATATGTCAGTCGGGTATGAATCGTGATGGTGCTCTATGTGCACAGATGGTGCTGTCTGGTATCTGGAAACTTCTGATGGAGATGCTCCTTGACCAACCAAAGGCAAGGCTTGGCGCTTTCGCAAAGCCATCCGACTTAGAGCAAACAACAGTTGCTATGTTTCGCGCCAATGAACAGACCACCTGCTCTTTTGCACACAATAAAACCCCAGTAAGATTCGTTAAGAATTTCACCAGGAACTCTCGTCGTGGATGCTTTCTGTGACGTCATTCCGAGAGGGCTCCGTGCTTTTCGATAAGAATTTCGTTGTGAAGATCTTTGTGGTTCCTAAGTGGCAAACAAAAAAAGCTTTGCATCGTTAGAGTAGAATCGGGGATACATTTGATAAAGAATCAACGCAACTTCTTCCCAAGTAGAGGCGAGATTGTAACCTGTATCTTTAGAGGTTGTGGGCGTTTTGTTTATTTTTCTTGTGAATCATCTTTATGCAGCATCTCATCTTTTAAGAGGGATCATAGCGAGGAGACGAGTCACACGGACGCTTATAAAGCTGCTTTGCTGTAAGTAGAGTAAGCGAGTTGTGTAGCGTTGAATTAGAAACTTTCGAAAAGTGAGTATCTTCATATCCTTTCTGATGTCTTTTGACTTATGGATTTTTTTTTTTTCAATTCGAAAAATGCAGGAGGTATTTTTTGGAGAGGGGCTGTCTTAGTCGGTAGCGCGCTAGGCTCGAAATCTGTAGTTCCCGGGTTCGAGTCCCAGTTGGGTCAGCGTTGGGACTTATTTCCGCAAAGCTCCCCTCCTTGCCTACGGTCAGTAGGGGATACCGATGGCCTTGGAAAAGCCGTCGTCCGTCGGATGGGACGTTGAGCCGTTAAATACACACTGGATGGCGTTGACGGGAAGGCTACCATCTGTCTCCCAACAGCTGTTCCAGTGCCCCCCCCCCCCCCCCCCCGAGTCTTCAGAATCCTCAACGTCAGAATATGCGACAAGTCGGTTGAGGTATTCCAAGAGAGAGATGCCAAAAAAAAATGCGGATCCTGCTCTAAGTAGGACTAAACGCACAAGAATAAGAAGATATTCATTAACATTTTTGGTTTGCATTCTGAAAGGAGGGGGCGGGGGTGGATCGTAATCTGTAGTTCCCAGGTTCGAGTCCCAGCTGGGTCAGCGTTGAGATTTTTCTCCGCAAAATTCCCCGTCCTGCCCACGGTCAGTAGGGGACACCGATGGGCTTGGAAAGGCCGCCGTCCGTCGGATGGGACGTTAAGCCGTGGCCCCGTGTGTGGGAGAGCCATACCCTGTGCACATTAAAGAACACACTGGATGGCCTTGACGGGAGGCTACCATCTGTCTCCCAACAGCTGTTCCAGTGGGTCCCCTCCCCCAACCTTCTCTGAGCCTTCGGGGTCCATGTGACCTGGCCATTTAGCCCATGGTGTGCAAAAAAGTGCCGCTCAGAGGAAAAACAACCCAATCCAACCTGAAAGGAGAATGTCATTCGTCTGACCAATATCCCCGCTCTGTTTAGGTCTCAGTTCATTTACCTGTTAGAGAGCGACCTGTTTTTGTTCTGCTCCATATTGTAAAACATCGGACTTTGCAACGTAAAGTAAATAAAATCAGATTTCAAAATACTAGATCAAAGTTTGGTTGTTTTGTCTGCTCATAAAATTACGACAAGTGTATTCATTTAGTCCAAAATTAAAGGACAGTTTATCAGATAAAATGAAGATATATAAAAATCTGCATAATTTTCCTAAAAACGAAAATGTATTCAAAAACAAATTGCTCATAAACCAATTCATTTGGTTTATTGAGCAAATTGGGATCATTGTCTTTTAAAGTGATTTTTTTTTCAAAATTTTTCAATATCTTAGTAAACAAAGTTCAAGTTCACTTAGAAGTTCCTGATGGTGTTATGTTACCTTTTGCAGTAAATTGTAATGACGTATTGTGTTTTGCAACCAAATGCGAGTTTGTATACTCTCGGGGTTATTTTTTTCATACATGAATTTCTAAATATTTGTGTATGTAAATATAAAACTGAGTTAATTCTAAAATGAATCCGAATTCCTTTTTCCAGATGATGAATTACTTCGTGCTCTCCATCCTCCTGGGATTCGTGCTGCTGGATGCTGTCGTCAGCATATCGCACTCCAAGTCTTGCACCATGATCGACGGGGAATGGAAATGCGATGAGATGACTGATCTTCATGGTACTTCGGCTAGATCCGCTTCGATGGCTCGATCTGGTCACAACAAACCCAAAGAAATCCGCCACGTTAGTACAGGTTCCCAACGTCAATACAACCAACATACTTCAAGATCAGGTTTCGAAGAGCCCGAAGAATCTCGGCCAGAAGAATCGCAATCTACAGGATATGATTCCCCTTCAGATGTGTTTCAGCCTATTGTACCTCTCATGCCTTATTTTGCTGAACCAGCTAGCTTTGATCAAGATCAAGCTCCTCCAGCCCAAACCTATGGAGACCATGATTCTTCATCCCAAACTTATAGAGAGCATGCTTCTCATACCCGTCACCACACTCCTGATGATTCAGACGAAGTAACGGTTACGTCGACTTCTGGACACGGTTCTATGCCAGGTTTTTTCCCTATAATTGCCTTACCACTACCTTTTCCTGCAGCAGGGTCTTACGCTGGAGCAGGAGGATCTTACGCTGGAGCAGGAGGATCTTACGCTGGAGTAGGAGGATCTTACGCTGGAGCAGGAGGATCTTACGCTGGAGCAGGGGGATCTTACGATGGAGCAGGAGGATCTTACGCGGGACCAATATTTGCCGGTTTTGGTTTTCCACCTTATAGTACATATTCGATTTTCAGAAGGCGGCGTTAGATAATCTGAGGTAAGTGTCGCCTTTGAAGCATCGAAATAAAATTAAACCCAGTGCAAATATAATTTGTAGTCAAACATTAAAACACAACGTTCACTGTTATTGGATATCTAATTGAAAAAGTTAACGACTACAATTGCACAGCTTTCTCATTATATGGACAGATTCTCATCAGGTTGTAGTGGCAGCTCGTTAGCTCACGATGACACTGCAACAGTTCACGAACCGGGTTCGAATCTCAGATTGATGGCACAGCCGTTTGTTATCTCATAATCTGATAGATAAGCAGCGGCTGATCCAGAAACTGTCTCCAGGGGGGGGGGGAGAGATACGAGATAGGACTCCTTATTTTGATACGAGATAGGACTCTTTATACGAGATATACGAGATAGGACTGTTTATATTTGTCCATATACGAGATAGGACTCATTATTTTGATACGAGATAGGACCCTTTGTACGAGATATACGAGATAGGACTCTTTATATTTGTCCATATACGAGATAGGACTCTTTATATTTGTCCATATACGAGATAGGACTCTTTATACGAGATATACGAGATAGGACTCTTTACGAGATATACGAAATAGGACTCTTTATATTTGTCCATATACGAGATAGGACTCCTTATTTTGATACGAGATAGGATTCTTTATACGAGATAGGACTCCTTATTTTGATACGAGATAGGACTCTTTATACGAGATATACGAGATAGGACTCCTTATTTTGATACGAGATAGGACTCTTTATACAAGATATACGAGACAGGACTCCTTATTTTGATACGAGATAGGACTCTTTATACGAGATATACGAGATAGGACTGTTTATATTTGTCCATATACGAGATAGGACTGTTTATATTTGTCCATATACGAGATAGGACTCCTTATTTTGATACGAGATAGGACCCTTTATACGAGATATACGAGATAGGACTCTTTATATTTGTCCATATACGAGATAGGACTCTTTATACGAGATATACGAGATAGGACTCTTTACGAGATATACGAAATAGGACTCTTTATATTTGTCCATATACGAGATAGGACTCCTTATTTTGATACGAGATAGGATTCTTTATACGAGATAGGACTCCTTATTTTGATACGAGATAGGACTCTTTATACGAGATATACGAGATAGGACTCCTTATTTTGATACGAGATAGGACACTTTATACGAGATATACGAGACAGGACTCCTTATTTTGATACGAGATATACGAGATAGGACTCCTTATTTTGATACGAGATAGGACTCTTTATACAAGATATACGAGACACGACTCCTTATTTTGATACGAGATAGGACTCTTTATACGAGATATACGAGATAGGACTGTTTATATTTGTCCATATACGAGATAGGACTGTTTATATTTGTCCATATACGGGATAGGACTCCTTATTTTGATACGAGATAGGACCCTTTATACGAGATATACCAGATAGGACTCTTTATATTTGTCCATATACGAGATAGGACACTTTATATTTGTCCATATACGAGATAGGACTCTTTATATTTGTCCATATACGAGATAGGACTCTTTACGAGATATACGAAATAGGACTCTTTATATTTGTCCATATACGAGATAGGACTCCTTATTTTGATACGAGATAGGATTCTTTATACGAGATAGGACTCCTTATTTTGATACGAGATAGGACTCTTTATACGAGATATACGAGATAGGACTCCTTATTTTGATACGAGATAGGACACTTTATACGAGATATACGAGACAGGACTCCTTATTTTGATACGAGATAGGACTCTTTATACGAGATATACGAGATAGGACTCCTTATTTTGATACGAGATAGGACTCTTTATACGAGATATACGAGATAGGACTCCTTATTTTGATACGAGATAGGACACTTTATACGAGATATACGAGACAGGACTCCTTATTTTGATACGAGATAGGACTCTTTATACGAGATATACGAGATAGGACTCCTTATTTTGATACGAGATAGGACTCTTTATACGAGATATACGAGATAGGACTCCTTATTTTGATACGAGATAGGACACTTTATACGAGATATACGAGACAGGACTCCTTATTTTGATACGAGATAGGACTCTTTATACGAGATATACGAGATAGGACTCCTTATTTTGATACGAGATAGGACTCTTTATACAAGATATACGAGATACTCCTTTTTATTTTGATACGAGATAGGACTCTTTATACGAGATATACGAGATAGGACTCTTTATATTTGTCCATATACGAGATAGGACTCTTTATACGAGATATACGAGATAGGACTCTTTACGAGATATACGAAATAGGACTCTTTATATTTGTCCATATACGAGATAGGACTCCTTATTTTGATACGAGATAGGATTCTTTATACGAGATAGGACTCCTTATTTTGATACGAGATAGGGCTCTTTATACGAGATATACCAGATAGGACTCCTTATTTTGATACGAGATAGGACACTTTATACAAGATATACGAGACAGGACTCCTTATTTTGATACGAGATAGGACTCTTTATACGAGATATACGAGATAGGACTGTTTATATTTGTCCATATACGAGATAGGACTCCTTATTTTGATACGAGATAGGACCCTTTATACGAGATATACGAGATAGGACTCTTTATATTTGTCCATATACTAGATAGGACTCTTTATATTTGTCCATATACGAGATAGGACTCTTTATATTTGTCCATATACGAGATAGGACTCTTTATATTTGTCCATATACGAGATAGGACTCTTTATATTTGTCCATATACGAGATAGGACTCTTTATATTTGTCCATATACGAGATAGGACTCTTTATACGAGATATACGAGATAGGACTCTTTACGAGATATACGAAATAGGACTCTTTATATTTGTCCATATACGAGATAGGACTCCTTATTTTGATACGAGATAGGATTCTTTATACGAGATAGGACTCCTTATTTTGATACGAGATAGGACTCTTTATACGTGATATACGAGATAGGACTGTTTATATTTGTCCATATACGAGATAGGACTCCTTATTTTGATACGAGATAGGACCCTTTATACGAGATATACGAGATAGGACTCTTTACGAGATATACGAAATAGGACTCTTTATATTTGTCCATATACGAGATAGGACTCTTTATATTTGTCCATATACGAGATAGGACTCTTTATATTTGTCCATATACGAGATAGGACTCTTTATATTTGTCCATATACGAGATAGGACTCTTTATATTTGTCCATATACGAGATAGGACTCTTTATACGAGATATACGAGATAGGACTCTTTACGAGATATACGAAATAGGACTCTTTATATTTGTCCATATACGAGATAGGACTCCTTATTTTGATACGAGATAGGATTCTTTATACGAGATAGGACTCCTTATTTTGATACGAGATAGGACTCTTTATACGAGATATACGAGATAGGACTCCTTATTTTGATACGAGATAGGACTCTTTATACAAGATATACGAGACAGGACTCCTTATTTTGATACGAGATAGGACTCTTTATACGAGATATACGAGATAGGACTGTTTATATTTGTCCATATACGAGATAGGACTGTTTATATTTGTCCATATACGAGATAGGACTCCTTATTTTGATACGAGATAGGACCCTTTATACGAGATATACGAGATAGGACTCTTTATATTTGTCCATATACGAGATAGGACTCTTTATATTTGTCCATATACGAGATAGGACTCTTTATACGAGATATACGAGATAGGACTCTTTACGAGATATACGAAATAGGACTCTTTACATTTGTCCATATACGAGATAGGACTCCTTATTTTGATACGAGATAGGATTCTTTATACGAGATAGGACTCCTTATTTTGATACGAGATAGTACTCTTTATACGAGATATACGAGATAGGACTCCTTATTTTGATACGAGATAGGACTCTTTATACAAGATATACGAGACAGGACTCCTTATTTTGATACGAGATAGGACTCTTTATACGAGATATACGAGATAGGACTGTTTATATTTGTCCATATACGAGATAGGACTGTTTATATTTGTCCATATACGAGATAGGACTCCTTATTTTGATACGAGATAGGACCCTTTATACGAGATATACGAGATAGGACTCTTTATATTTGTCCATATACGAGATAGGACTCTTTATACGAGATATACGAGATAGGACTCTTTACGAGATATACGAAATAGGACTCTTTATATTTGTCCATATACGAGATAGGACTCCTTATTTTGATACGAGATAGGATTCTTTATACGAGATAGGACTCCTTATTTTGATACGAGATAGGACTCTTTATACGAGATATACGAGATAGGACTCCTTATTTTGATACGAGATAGGACACTTTATACGAGATATACGAGACAGGACTCCTTATTTTGATACGAGATATACGAGATAGGACTCCTTATTTTGATACGAGATAGGACTCTTTATACAAGATATACGAGACAGGACTCCTTATTTTGATACGAGATAGGACTCTTTATACGAGATATACGAGATAGGACTGTTTATATTTGTCCATATACGAGATAGGACTGTTTATATTTGTCCATATACGGGATAGGACTCCTTATTTTGATACGAGATAGGACCCTTTATACGAGATATACCAGATAGGACTCTTTATATTTGTCCATATACGAGATAGGACACTTTATATTTGTCCATATACGAGATAGGACTCTTTATATTTGTCCATATACGAGATAGGACTCTTTACGAGATATACGAAATAGGACTCTTTATATTTGTCCATATACGAGATAGGACTCCTTATTTTGATACGAGATAGGATTCTTTATACGAGATAGGACTCCTTATTTTGATACGAGATAGGACTCTTTATACGAGATATACGAGATAGGACTCCTTATTTTGATACGAGATAGGACACTTTATACGAGATATACGAGACAGGACTCCTTATTTTGATACGAGATAGGACTCTTTATACGAGATATACGAGATAGGACTCCTTATTTTGATACGAGATAGGACTCTTTATACGAGATATACGAGATAGGACTCCTTATTTTGATACGAGATAGGACACTTTATACGAGATATACGAGACAGGACTCCTTATTTTGATACGAGATAGGACTCTTTATACGAGATATACGAGATAGGACTCCTGATTTTGATACGAGATAGGACTCTTTATACGAGATATACGAGATAGGACTCCTTATTTTGATACGAGATAGGACACTTTATACGAGATATACGAGACAGGACTCCTTATTTTGATACGAGATAGGACTCTTTATACGAGATATACGAGATAGGACTCCTTATTTTGATACGAGATAGGACTCTTTATACAAGATATACGAGATACTCCTTTTTATTTTGATACGAGATAGGACTCTTTATACGAGATATACGAGATAGGACTCTTTATATTTGTCCATATACGAGATAGGACTCTTTATACGAGATATACGAGATAGGACTCTTTACGAGATATACGAAATAGGACTCTTTATATTTGTCCATATACGAGATAGGACTCCTTATTTTGATACGAGATAGGATTCTTTATACGAGATAGGACTCCTTATTTTGATACGAGATAGGGCTCTTTATACGAGATATACCAGATAGGACTCCTTATTTTGATACGAGATAGGACTCTTTATACAAGATATACGAGACAGGACTCCTTATTTTGATACGAGATAGGACTCTTTATACGAGATATACGAGATAGGACTGTTTATATTTGTCCATATACGAGATAGGACTCCTTATTTTGATACGAGATAGGACCCTTTATACGAGATATACGAGATAGGACTCTTTATATTTGTCCATATACTAGATAGGACTCTTTATATTTGTCCATATACGAGATAGGACTCTTTATATTTGTCCATATACGAGATAGGACTCTTTATATTTGTCCATATACGAGATAGGACTCTTTACGAGATATACGAAATAGGACTCTTTATATTTGTCCATATACGAGATAGGACTCCTTATTTTGATACGAGATAGGATTCTTTATACGAGATAGGACTCCTTATTTTGATACGAGATAGGACTCTTTATACGAGATATACGAGATAGGACTCCTTATTTTGATACGAGATAGGACACTTTATACGAGATATACGAGACAGGACTCCTTATTTTGATACGAGATAGGACTCTTTATACGAGATATACGAGATAGGACTCCTTATTTTGATACGAGATAGGACTCTTTATACGAGATATACGAGATAGGACTCCTTATTTTGATACGAGATAGGACACTTTATACGAGATATACGAGACAGGACTCCTTATTTTGATACGAGATAGGACTCTTTATACGAGATATACGAGATAGGACTCCTGATTTTGATACGAGATAGGACTCTTTATACGAGATATACGAGATAGGACTCCTTATTTTGATACGAGATAGGACACTTTATACGAGATATACGAGACAGGACTCCTTATTTTGATACGAGATAGGACTCTTTATACGAGATATACGAGATAGGACTCCTTATTTTGATACGAGATAGGACTCTTTATACAAGATATACGAGATACTCCTTTTTATTTTGATACGAGATAGGACTCTTTATACGAGATATACGAGATAGGACTCTTTATATTTGTCCATATACGAGATAGGACTCTTTATACGAGATATACGAGATAGGACTCTTTACGAGATATACGAAATAGGACTCTTTATATTTGTCCATATACGAGATAGGACTCCTTATTTTGATACGAGATAGGATTCTTTATACGAGATAGGACTCCTTATTTTGATACGAGATAGGGCTCTTTATACGAGATATACCAGATAGGACTCCTTATTTTGATACGAGATAGGACTCTTTATACAAGATATACGAGACAGGACTCCTTATTTTGATACGAGATAGGACTCTTTATACGAGATATACGAGATAGGACTGTTTATATTTGTCCATATACGAGATAGGACTCCTTATTTTGATACGAGATAGGACCCTTTATACGAGATATACGAGATAGGACTCTTTATATTTGTCCATATACTAGATAGGACTCTTTATATTTGTCCATATACGAGATAGGACTCTTTATATTTGTCCATATACGAGATAGGACTCTTTATATTTGTCCATATACGAGATAGGACTCTTTATATTTGTCCATATACGAGATAGGACTCTTTATATTTGTCCATATACGAGATAGGACTCTTTATACGAGATATACGAGATAGGACTCTTTACGAGATATACGAAATAGGACTCTTTATATTTGTCCATATACGAGATAGGACTCCTTATTTTGATACGAGATAGGATTCTTTATACGAGATAGGACTCCTTATTTTGATACGAGATAGGACTCTTTATACGTGATATACGAGATAGGACTGTTTATATTTGTCCATATACGAGATAGGACTCCTTATTTTGATACGAGATAGGACCCTTTATACGAGATATACGAGATAGGACTCTTTACGAGATATACGAAATAGGACTCTTTATATTTGTCCATATACGAGATAGGACTCTTTATATTTGTCCATATACGAGATAGGACTCTTTATATTTGTCCATATACGAGATAGGACTCTTTATATTTGTCCATATACGAGATAGGACTCTTTATATTTGTCCATATACGAGATAGGACTCTTTATACGAGATATACGAGATAGGACTCTTTACGAGATATACGAAATAGGACTCTTTATATTTGTCCATATACGAGATAGGACTCCTTATTTTGATACGAGATAGGATTCTTTATACGAGATAGGTCTCCTTATTTTGATACGAGATAGGACTCTTTATACGAGATATACGAGATAGGACTCCTTATTTTGATACGAGATAGGACTCTTTATACGAGATATACGAGACAGGACTCCTTATTTTGATACGAGATAGGACACTTTATACGAGATATACGAGACAGGACTCCTTATTTTGATACGAGATAGGACTCTTTATACAAGATATACGAGATACTCCTTTTTATTTTGATACGAGATAGGACCCTTTATACGAGATATACGAGATAGGACTCTTTATATTTGTCCATATACGAGATAGGACTCTTTATACGAGATATACGAGATAGGACTCTTTACGAGATATACGAAATAGGACTCTTTATATTTGTCCATATACGAGATAGGACTCCTTATTTTGATACGAGATAGGATTCTTTATACGAGATAGGACTCCTTATTTTGATACGAGATAGGGCTCTTTATACGAGATATACCAGATAGGACTCCTTATTTTGATACGAGATAGGACTCTTTATACAAGATATACGAGATAGGACTCCTTATTTTGATACGAGATAGGACTCTTTATACGAGATATACGAGACAGGACTCCTTATTTTGATACGAGATAGGACACTTTATACGAGATATACGAGACAGGACTCCTTATTTTGATACGAGATAGGACTCTTTATACAAGATATACGAGATACTCCTTTTTATTTTGATACGAGATAGGACTCTTTATACGAGATATACGAGATAGGACTCCTTATTTTGATACGAGATAGGACTCTTTATACGAGATATACGAGACAGGACTCCTTATTTTGATACGAGATAGGACACTTTATACGAGATATACGAGACAGGACTCCTTATTTTGATACGAGATAGGACTCTTTATACAAGATATACGAGATACTCCTTTTTATTTTGATACGAGATAGGACTCTTTATACAAGATATACGAGATAGGACTCCTTATTTTGATACGAGATAGGACACTTTATACGAGATATACGAGACAGGACTCCTTATTTTGATACGAGATAGGACTCTTTATACGAGATATACGAGATAGGACTCCTTATTTTGATACGAGATAGGACTCTTTATACGAGATATACGAGACAGGACTCCTTATTTTGATACGAGATAGGACACTTTATACGAGATATACGAGACAGGACTCCTTATTTTGATACGAGATAGGACTCTTTATACAAGATATACGAGATACTCCTTTTTATTTTGATACGAGATAGGACTCTTTATACGAGATATACGAGATAGGACTCTTTATATTTGTCCATATACGAGATAGGACTCCTTCTTTTGAGCTAAAGAGCTCCCCTGGTAAAAGATTGTTTTCGCGACTTTACCAGATATTTTGGCAACAAAAAATAAACCCAACCTATTCATCCTTAAATTTTTTTCCTTTGACAAAAAACAATTTATTAAAATAAGATTATAATGAAATTAGATTTTAGTCTTACATACTAGGAAATTGAAATATTGCTTATTAACGTGTTATTATATTAATTCCTTTTCCTAAGGTTTTTTTGTAGAGTATTTTGAGGATTGGAACTTCTACTTTTAAAATTCAGTGACATAATTTTAGAGTTATTTTTTTCTCTGAGCGGCACTCTTTTGCACACAATAGGCTAAATGGCCAGGTCACAAGAACCCCGAGGGCTCAGAGAAGATTGGGAAGGGGATCTACTGGTCAGCTGTTGGGAGACAGATGGTAGACATCCAGCGTGTTTTTAACATGCGTAAGGTATGGCCTTCCAGCACAATGGGGGGCGGGGGTGGCTCAGTCGGTAGCGCGCCAGGCTCGTAATCTGTAGTTCCCAGGTTCGAGTCCCAGCTGGGTCAGCGTTGAGATTTATCTACGCAAAACTCCCCGCCCTGCCCACGGTCAGTAGGGGACACCGATGGGCTTGAAAAGGCCGCCGTCCGTCGGATGGGACGTTAAGCCGTCAGATGGGACGGAGAGCCATACCCTATGCACGTTAAAGAACACGCTGGATGGCCTTGACGGGAGGCTACCATCTGTCTCCCAACAGCTGTTCCAGTGGGTCCCCTCCCCCAACCTTCTCTGAGCCTTCGGGGTCCATGTGACCTGGCCATTTAGCCCATGGTGTGAAAAAAAGTGCCGCTCAGAGGTAAAACAACAACATCAACAATCCAGCACAATGGACCACAACTTAATGTCCCATCCGACGGACAGCGGCCTTTCCGAGCCCACTGGTGTCCCCAACTGACCGTGGGCAAGGAGGAGAGTTTTGCTGAGATAAAACTCGACGTAGAAAATCGAGTCCCAGCTAGGTAGCTGGGACTCGAACCTGGGAACTGCAGATTACGAGCCAATCTCGCCCCTAATTTTAGAGTTTAAATTGGTATATTTGTTGTTCTTTATTTTGTTTCAGATAGCTTCCCGTAAACGGAATATTTTAAATGAGGAAGGTATTCTGAACATTTTATTTACTCTGAATGACAGTTTTTGCACACATTAAGTTAAATGGCAGGTCACTAGGGCCCCAAAGGCTCAGAGAAGGTTGGGGGAAGGAGATCCACTGAATAGTGGTTAGCAGATAGATGGTTGGGTTGGGTTGTTTTACCTCTGAGCGGCACTTTTTTGCACACCATGGGGCTAAATGGTCAGGTCACATGGACCCCGAAGGCTCAGAGAAGGTTGGGGGAGGGGACCCACTGGAACAGCTGTTGGGAGACAGATGTTAGCCTCCCGTCAAGGCCATCCAGCGTGTTCTTTAACGTGCACAGAATATGGCTCTCCCACACACGGGGCAATGGCTTAACGTCCCATCCGACGGACGGCGGCCTTTCCAATCCCATCGGTGTCCCCTACTGACCGTGGACAGGGCGGGGAATTTTGCGGAGATAAATCTCAACGCTGACCAAGCTGGGACTCGAACCTGGGAACTACAGATTACGAGCCTGGCGCGTTACCGACTGAGCCACCCCCGCCCCTAGATGGATGGTAGTCTCCCGTCAAGGCCATGCAGTGTGTTCTTTAACCTGCACAGGGTATGGCTCTCTCGCTCACAAGGCCACGGCTAAACGTCTCATCTGACGGACGGCAGCCTTTTCAAGTCCATCCTGTCCCCTACTGACCGAGGGCAGGACTTTTGCGCAGTTAAATCTCGACACTGTCCTAGACAGGACTTGAACCTAGGAACTGCAGATTACGAGCGTGGCGCCAGCTCCCTCCCCCCCTCAGAGAATGAAGACGAAGAATTAAGATCTGAATAAGATCTTAATTCGTCGATAATTCTTAAGATATCTGAATAAGAGAGAGAGATGTTTCGATTCCGAACTTCCAAGAAAATTCAGCTGCACCAAGAGAAAAGCAAGAAGGAATTTCAGCGTACAGAGTGACGATAGAGGACGTAGCTATAGTAGCATTTCATGGATCAGGGTTCGAGTCCCAGCTGGGTCAGCGTTGAGATTTATCTCCGCAAAAATCCCCGCCCTGCCCACGGTCAGTAGGGGACATCGATGGGCTTGGAAAGGCCGCCGTCCGTCGAATGGGACGTTAAGCCGTGGCCCCGTGTGCGGGAGAGCCATACCCTGTGCACGTTAAAGAACACGCTGGATGGCCTTGACGGGAGGCTACTATCTGTCTCCCAACAGCTGTTCCAGTGGGTCCCCTCCCCCAACCTTCTCTGAGCCTTCGGGGTCCATGTGACCTGGCCATTTAGCCCATGGTGTGCAAAAAAGTGCCGCTCAGAGGTAAAACAACCCAACCCATAGATCAGGGGTTTACAAATTGGGGCTGCGTGACGATGGGGCATTTTTTTTGTGTATTTTTATCTCGTGTTCAAAAAATAAAAATCGAGTTGTGTGTTCACTTTGTGCCATCAGTGGAAAGGTGATAAGCCAATTCCTGTTTAGGGGTTTAAGATACTCTGGCATGCATCTGGGGAGAAAGACTTGCTAATTTTGAATTTTCTGTTTTTTAGGACGGCATTGATGAAACGGAAATCAGCGACTTCCCCTGATTGCCCTAATTCGAAATATAAATGGTTCTTCTGAAGGATAACCAAGAGGTTTAATAAATGAAATTCGTATTTTTGACCAAATTGCAAAATGCATAAAATATCTAATTTTGACCCATTAATAAAATATTATATTTGTATCATATTTGACAAATAAATTGATTCAAAGTTGATTATTGCCATATCAGAGTTGAGTAGCTTACTTTAAGTGGTGGGTCGTCTTGTGGAATTCGATACACCAAGATTTGTACAAAAAGGAAAACGTAACGCGTTGTTTCCATTTCTTGGATAATTTTATTCCACTCCACGTATAATCCACCCAACATAAGTGCCATTTACTCTGTCTTGTCCAATCTATAATACAGGATGTCCTAAAAACATCTATACCATTTCAAAAATCAATGATATAAGATGTTGGAAGAACATCGCATTATATTTGCTTCGACTACTAATATCTGGAGGAATATAGCGACACAGTTGTTTCGTCTACTGACAATTGGAGGAATATCGTAGCACATTTTTTTCGCCTACTAACATTTAGAGGAATACAGCGCCACATTTGTTTCGTCTACTAACAATTGTAGGAATGCCGTAGCACACTTGCTTCGCCTACTAACATTTGTAGGAATATAACGACACACTTGAATCGTCTACTGACAATTGGAGGAATATCGTAGCACACTTGCTTCGCCTACTAACATTTGTAGGAATATAACGATACATAATCTGTAGTTCCCAGGTTCGAGTCCCAGCTGGGTCAGCGTTGAGATTTATCTCCGCAAAAATTCCCCGCCCTGCCCACGGTCAGTAGGGGACACCGATGGGCTCGGAAAGGCCGCCGTCCGTCGGATGGGACGTTAAGCCGTGGCCCCGTGTGTGGGAGAGCCATACCCTGTGCACGTTAAAGATCACGCTGGATGGCCTTGACGGGAGGCTACCATCTGTCTCCCAACAGCTGTTCCAGTGGGTCCCCTTCCCCAACCTTCTCTGAGCCTTCGGGGTCCATGTGACCTGGCCATTTAGCCCATGGTGTGCAAAAAAGTGCCGCTCAGAGGTAAAACAACCCAACCCAACCCACTTGAATCGTCTACTGACAATTGGAGGAATATCGTAGCACACTTGTTTCGCAAACTAACATTTAGAGGAATACAGCACCACACATATTTAGTCTACTAACAATTGGAGGAATATCGTAGAACACTTGCTTTGCCTACTAATATTTGTAAGAATATAACGACACACTTGTTTCGGCTACTCAGAATTAGAGGAATATCGTAGCACACTTGTTTCGCCTACTAACATTTAGAGGAATACAGCGTCACACTTGTTTCGTCTACTGATAATTGGAGGAATATGGTAGCGCACTTGCTTCGCCTACTAACATTTGTAGGAATATAACGACACACTTGTTTCGTCTACTGACAATTGGAGGAATATCGTAGCACACTTGCTTCGCCTACTCTCATTTAGAGGAATACAGTGTTACACGTGTTTCGTCTACTAACAATTGGTGGAATATCGTAGCACACTTGTTTCGCAAACTAACATTTGTAGGAATATAACGACACACTTGTTTCGTCTACTGACAATTGGAGGAATATCGTAGCACACTTGATTCGCCTACTAACACTTGTAGGAATATAACGACAAACTTGTTTCGTCTACTGACAATTGGAGAAATATCCTAGCACACTTGTTTCGCCTACTAACATTTAGAAGAATACAGTGTCACACATATTTCGTCTACTAACAATTGGAGGAATATCGTAGCACACGTGATTCGCCTACTAGCATTTGTAGGAATATAACGACACACTTGTTTCGTCTACTGACAATTGGAGGAATATCGTAGCACACTTGCTTCGCCTACTAACACTTGTAGGAATATAACGACACACTTGTTTCGCCTACTAACACTTGTAGGAATATAACGACACACTTGTTTCGTCTACTAACAATTGGAGAAATATCCTAGCACACTTGTTTCGCCTACTAACATTTAGAAGTATACAGTGTCACACATATTTCGTCTACTAACAATTGGAGGAATATCGTAGCACACGTGCTTCGCCTACTAACATTTGTAGGAATATAACGACACACTTGTTTCGTCTACTAACAATTGGAGGAATATCGTAGCACACGTGCTTCGCCTACTAATATTTGTAGGAATATAACGACACACTTGTTTCGTCTACTAATAATTGGAGGAATATCGTAGCACACTTGTTTCGCCTACTAACATTCAGAGGAATACAGCGTCACACTTGTTTCGTCTACTGATAATTGGAGGAATATGGTAGCACACTTGTTTCGCCTACTAACATTTAGAAGAATACAGTGTCACACATATTTCGTCTACTAACAATTGGAGGAATATCGTAGCACACCTGCTTCGCCTACTAACATTTGTAGGAATATAACGACACACTTGTTTCATCTACTGACAATTGGAGGAATGTCGTAGCACACTTGTTTCGTCTACTGACAATTGGGGGAATATCGTAGCACACTTGCTTCGCATGCTAACATTTGTAGGAATATAGTGACATCGTCTACTGACAATTGGTGGAATATCGTAGCATACGTGTTTCGCCTTCTAACATTTAGAGGAATACAGTGTCACACTTGTTTCGTCTACTGAGAAATGGAGGAATATCGTCGCACATTGTTTCGCCTACTAACATTTGGAGGAATGTAGTGACACACTTTTGTCTACTGACAATTCGAGGAATATCGTAGCGCACTTGTTTCGCCTACTAACGTTTGGAGGAATATAGTGACACACTTTTGTCGACTGACAATTGGAGGAATATCGTAGCACACTTTTTTCGCCTACTAACCTTTAGACCATCGTTTCAGCCATTTTTAACCATCGTTTCAGCCTGGCACAGTCAAATGCAGATATTTGCAAAGTAACAAGAATTTCGACTATTGGTTGTATTGGAAAGAATCAGCCAACAGGGTGTTACGGGCCGCTACAAAAGAGCCACCCATCTTCTGCAGTCCATCGTTATTACATTTCAGCCCTGATTACATTTCAGCCCTCATTGCTAAAACAGATAATGATAAGATTACGAACTGTGGCACAATTTTAAGCCACAATTCATTAATGTTAAAATTCGTATTGACAATACGTAAGCAGCCCGACGTAACTTTGATTTACAAAGCTCTGTGAATGTCTATGTAACACGGCAAATAATGATCACATAAGGAATATATAAATGATAATATATTGATTTTGATCTGACAAATCTAAATATGTAGTTCCCAGGTTCGAGTCCCACTTGTGCCAGTTTTGCGATTTCTCCCCGTAAAACCCGCACCCTGTACTTAGTTAGTAGGGGAACACCGATGACCTTGGTAAGGCCGCCGTCCATCGAATGGGACATAAAGCCGTGTAAACATGTCCGTGATGGGGAGCATCTTTTAGCAGCTGTTCAGTGTGGAGGAGAGCTGTACACTCAACATGCTGGATGGCCTTGACAGAAGGATTCCATTTGTCTCCTAATAGTTGTCCAGTGGATCTGCTACCCCAACCTTCTATGAGCCCTTTGGTCCTTTTGACCTGGCCATATGTCGCATCATGTGCAAAAAAAGTGTCGGTCAGAGATAAGATAACCCAACTTTTCCTTGAGGAAGTGCTTCGTGTTTGAAGAGGACCAAGGACAATAGGTTGGGCTAAAACATGTCTATTATAGGAGTCTTAATGTGTGTATTATAGGAGTCTAAATGTGTGTATTATAGGAGTATAAATGTGTCTATTATAGGAGTATAAATGTGTCTATTTTAGGAGTCTAAATGTGTGTATTATAGGAGTATAAATGTGTCTATTATAGGAGTCTAAATGTGTCTATTATAGGAGTATAAAATGTGTCTATTATAGGAGTATAAATGTGTCTATTATAGGAGTATAAATGTGTCTATTATAGGAATATAAATGTGTCTATTATAGGAGTTTAAATGTGTCTATTATAGGAGTCTAAATGTGTGTATTATAAGAGTATAAATGTGTCTATTATAGGAGTCTAAATTTGTCTATTATAGGAGTCTAAATGTGTCTATTATAGGAATATAAATGTGTCTATCATAGGAGTTTAAATGTGTCTATTATAGGAGTATAAATGTGTCTATTATAGGAGTATAAATGTGTCTATTATAGGAGTCTAAATGTGTGTATTATAGGAGTCTAAATGTGTGTATTATAGGAGTATAAATGTGTCTATTATAGGAGTATAAATGTGTCTATTTTAGGAGTCTAAATGTGTGTATTATAGGAGTATAAATGTGTCTATTATAGGAGTCTAAATGTGTCTATTATAGGAGTATAAAATGTGTCTATTATAGGAGTATAAATGTGTCTATTATAGGAGTATAAATGTGTCTATTATAGGAATATAAATGTGTCTATTATAGGAGTTTAAATGTGTCTATTATAGGAGTCTAAATGTGTGTATTATAAGAGTATAAATGTGTCTATTATAGGAGTCTAAATTTGTCTATTATAGGAGTCTAAATGTGTCTATTATAGGAATATAAATGTGTCTATCATAGGAGTTTAAATGTGTCTATTATAGGAGTATAAATGTGTCTATTATAGGAGTATAAATGTGTCTATTATAGGAGTCTTAATGTGTGTATTATAGGAGTCTAAATGTGTGTATTATAGGAGTATAAATGTGTCTATTATAGGAGTATAAATGTGTCTATTTTAGGAGTCTAAATGTGTGTATTATAGGAGTATAAATGTGTCTATTATAGGAGTATAAATGTGTCTATTTTAGGAGTCTAAATGTGTGTATTATAGGAGTATAAATGTGTCTATTATAGGAGTCTAAATGTGTCTATTATAGGAGTATAAAATGTGTCTATTATAGGAGTATAAATGTGTCTATTATAGGAGTATAAATGTGTCTATTATAGGAATATAAATGTGTCTATTATAGGAGTTTAAATGTGTCTATTATAGGAGTCTAAATGTGTGTATTATAAGAGTATAAATGTGTCTATTATAGGAGTCTAAATTTGTCTATTATAGGAGTCTAAATGTGTCTATTATAGGAATATAAATGTGTCTATCATAGGAGTTTAAATGTGTCTATTATAGGAGTATAAATGTGTCTATTATAGGAGTCTAAATGTGTATATTATAGGCGTCTAAATGTGTGTATTATAGGAGTATAAATGTGTCTATTATAGGAGTCTAAATGTGTGTATTATAGGAGTATAAATGTGTCTATTATAGGAATATAAATGTGTCTATTATAGGAGTCTAAATGTGTGTATTATAGGAGTCTAAATGTGTGTATTATAGGAGTATAAATGTGTCTATTATATGAGTCTGAATGTGTATATTATAGGAGTATAAATGTGTCTATTATAGGAGTATAAATGTGTCTATTATAGGAGTTTAAATGTGTCTATTATAGGAGTCCAAATGTGTATTATAAGAGTATAAATGTGTCTATTATAGGAGTCTAAATGTGTCTATTATAGGAGTATAAATGTGTCTATTATAGGAATATAAATGTGTCTATTATAGGAGTATAAATGTATCTATTATAGGAGTCTAAATGTGTGTATTATAGGAGTCTAAATGTGTGTATTATAGTAGTATAAATGTGTCTATTATAGGAGTCTAAATGTGTCTATTATAGGAGTCTAAATGTGTCTATTATAGGAGTATAAATGTGTCTATTATAGGAGTCTAAATGTGTGTATTATAGTAGTATAAATGTGTCTATTATAGGAGTCTAAATGTGTCTATTATAGGAGTCTAAATGTGTCTATTATAGGAGTATAAATGTGTCTATTATAGGAGAATAAATGTGTCTATTATACGAGTATAAATGTGTTTATTATAGGAGTCTAAATGTGTGTATTATAGGAGTCTAAATGTGTGTATTATAGGAGTATAAATGTGTCTATTATAGGAGTATAAATGTGTCTATTATAGGAGTCTAAATATGTCTATTATAGGAGTCTAATTGTGTCTATTATAGGAGTCTAAATGTGTCTATTATAGGAGTATAAATGTGTCTATTATAGAAGTCTAAATGTGTCTATTATAGGAGGTGATTCTAAGGCTTTCGTGATTAGAGATATTAGCAATATATTGATCTGACACAGAGCTCAGACTACAATCACCATCTCGACGTATTCAGATATATTGCCAGAATGACAGAAATCATTTCAATAATCTGTTCCAACACCAAATAATTTCAGGTTTCCTCTTTTATTTATTTTTTTTGTTTTACTCTGATATCACAATCTATAAATTTTCATTTCATTTCGAAATTTAGTAAAATTTTTTGCCCACCATGAACAACATATATTTTTGATGTATATGTGTGTGTGTGTGTGTGCGGGGGGGGGGGGGAGCTGGGGTTTTCTATTGCCTTACATTTTAGTTCATCATCATCATCATCGAAATATTACGTGATATAAACATATAATCAGTTCTAGGTCATGCGCTTTTGCATCGTCTGAGACTGTTTCCTAACGTGGGCGTTTCCTCGAGCTTTTCTGTCGAAATAGATTAAATAGAATATCGAATACCTCGTAGATTAAAACAGTTTTCCATGAAGGGAGCGTTAGAATAAAAAATGCTTGGCGAAAGGGGGCTTTCGGCCTTAAAAGTTTATGAACCACTTTTCTAAGAGGATGTCATTCCCTGTTGGCAAGGTAACCTGAGGCAGTTGCTAAGGAAGAGATCAAGGGTATTCTCAAGATGAAAACACATGCACGAAACACTCCTAAATTATCGCCTGGCCCCCACCTGATGGAGAGCAAATAAAGCATTGCCGCATTTCGGGACGTCAGGCAACCCAGCTGCTCTGTTGCATGCAGCACGTGGAAGGTTTTCGAAAACAAGACACGGCGTCATTATCATTTGACGATGTCGTGTTTGAATGATACCAAAATTGTGGGAAATCAGTTTTCACTTTCTTTATTATTGCTTAAATCCGTAAGTATCGAAAGCGGAGAGATTTTGGAACGGCACTTTAATGAAAGAATCTTGAAAATATCTTCCCAAATGGTGATCGAAAGGAGGTGAGTTTAATTCAGTGTCGTGACTGTGAGTTGGCGTTGTGAGTGTTTGGTAATGTCTGATTCATCTTTTAAGCTACGTGTCTTTCTGTGCAGCTGATGCGCACTTTTGCTGGAATAGAGCAACGACACAAGTCAAATCAGAATACTTCTGCTCATATGATTATCGTTACTGACTGAGACGCACGTGAACTCGGCCTAAGAACTGGTTATTTTCGAAAGGTGAGAAAAATCTTCATTTCTAAATTAAAACTTTAATTTCTCACATAAGCCATGAGCACAAAAACGAGGGAGGAGTGATGGCGTAAGTCGATAGCGCGACAGGCTCATGATCTACAGTCGCGCATGCACCGGCATTGAGATTTATCTTTGCTAAACCCCCTACACTGCTCTGGGTGAGAAAGGGGACACCAATGGGCTTCAAAAGGCCGCCGTCTGTCGTATGGTATATGAACCCGTTGCCCTGTGTGCATGAGAGAGTCATATCCTAAGCACGTTAAAGATCATGCTGGATGGTTTTGATAGGAGGCTTCCATCTGTCTCTGAACAGCTATCCATTGGGTCTCATGAATGAAAAGATAGAGGTTTCAGTCATTTCATTAGCTTCTTGTGGAGCAAAAGTTCCTTTTCATTCGTCAGATGAACTTATCATGGAGCGAAAGACATAGGATTCAGTCATTCCATTAGTTTCTCATGAATGGAAAGACAGAGGAATCAGTAATTTTATTTGCTTTCATGAATGGAAAGACAGGATTAGGTCACTCCATTAGCTTCCGATGACTGGAAAGACAAGTTTAAGTAACCTCATTAGTTTCTGATGACTGGAAACACAGGTTTCAGTAACTTCATTAACTTCTCATGACTGGAAAGACAGGTTTAAGTAACCTCATTAACTTCTCATGACTGGAAAGACAGGTTTCAGTAACCTCATTAGCTTCTCATGACTGGAAAGACAGGTTTAAGTAACCTCATTAACTTCTCATGACTGGAAAGACAGGTTTAAGTAACCTCATTAACTTCTCATGACTGGAAAGACAGGTTTCAGTAACCTCATTAGCTTCTCGTGACTGGAAACACAGGTTTAGGCAATCTCGTTAGCTTCTCATGATTGGAAAGACAGGTTTCAGTAACCTCGTTAACTTCTCATGACTGGAAAGAGAGGTTTCAGTAACCTCATTAGCTTCTCATGACTGGAAAGACAGCTTTCAGTAACATCATTAGCTTCTCATGACTGGAAAGACAGGTTTCAGTAACCTCATTAACTTCTCATGACTGGAAAGACCGGTTTCAGTAACCTCATTAACTTCTCGTGACTGGAAAGAGAGGTTTCAGTAACCTCATTAGTTTCTCGTGACTGGAAAGACAGGTTTCAGTAACCTCATTAGTTTCTCGTGACTGGAAAGACAGGTTTCAGTAACCTCATTAGTTTCTCGTGACCGGAAAGACAGGTTTCAGTAACCTCATTAACTTCTCATGACTGGAAAGACAGGTTTCAGTAACCTCATTAATTTCTGATGACTGGAAACACAGGTTTCAGCAACCTCATTAGCTTGTCATGACTGGAAAGACAGGTTTCAGTAACCTCATTAACTTCTCATGACTGGAAAGATAGGTTTCAGTAACCTCATTAACTTCTCGTGACTGGAAAGACAGGTTTCAGTAACCTCATTAACTTCTCATGACTGGAAAGGCAGGTTTCAGTAACATGATTAGCTTCTCATGACTGGAAAGACAGGTTTCAGTAACCTCATTAACTTCTCATGACTGGAAAGACCGGTTTCAGTAACCTCATTAACTTCTCGTGACTGGAAAGACAGGTTTCAGTAACCTCATTAGTTTCTCGTGACTGGAAAGACAGGTTTCAGTAACCTCATTAGTTTCTCGTGACTGGAAAGACAGGTTTCAGTAACCTTATTAGTTCCTCGTGACCGGAAAGACAGGTTTCAGTAACCTCATTAACTTCTCATGACCGGAAAGACAGGTTTCAGTAACCTCATTAGCTTCTCATGACTGGAAAGACAGGTTTCAGTATCCTCATTAACTTCTCATGACTGGAAAGACAGGTTTCAGTAACCTCATTAGCTTCTCATGACTGGAAACACAGGTTTAGGCAATCTCGTTAGCTTCTCATGATTGGAAAGACAGGTTTCAGTAACCTCGTTAACTTCTCATGACTGGAAAGAGAGGTTTCAGTAACCTCATTAGCTTCTCATGACTGGAAAGACAGCTTTCAGTAACATCATTAGCTTCTCATGACTGGAAAGACAGGTTTCAGTAACCTCATTAACTTCTCATGACTGGAAAGACCGGTTTCAGTAACCTCATTAACTTCTCGTGACTGGAAAGAGAGGTTTCAGTAACCTCATTAGTTTCTCGTGACTGGAAAGACAGGTTTCAGTAACCTCATTAGTTTCTCGTGACTGGAAAGACAGGTTTCAGTAACCTCATTAGTTTCTCGTGACCGGAAAGACAGGTTTCAGTAACCTCATTAACTTCTCATGACTGGAAAGACAGGTTTCAGTAACCTCATTAATTTCTGATGACTGGAAACACAGGTTTCAGCAACCTCATTAGCTTGTCATGACTGGAAAGACAGGTTTCAGTAACCTCATTAACTTCTCATGACTGGAAAGATAGGTTTCAGTAACCTCATTAACTTCTCGTGACTGGAAAGACAGGTTTCAGTAACCTCATTAACTTCTCATGACTGGAAAGGCAGGTTTCAGTAACATGATTAGCTTCTCATGACTGGAAAGACAGGTTTCAGTAACCTCATTAACTTCTCATGACTGGAAAGACCGGTTTCAGTAACCTCATTAACTTCTCGTGACTGGAAAGACAGGTTTCAGTAACCTCATTAGTTTCTCGTGACTGGAAAGACAGGTTTCAGTAACCTCATTAGTTTCTCGTGACTGGAAAGACAGGTTTCAGTAACCTTATTAGTTTCTCGTGACCGGAAAGACAGGTTTCAGTAACCTCATTAACTTCTCATGACCGGAAAGACAGGTTTCAGTAACCTCATTAGCTTCTCATGACTGGAAAGACAGGTTTCAGTATCCTCATTAACTTCTCATGACTGGAAAGACAGGTTTCAGTAACCTCATTAGCTTCTCATGACTGGAAAGACAGGTTTCAGTAACCTCATTAACTTCTCATGACTGGAAAGACAGGTTTCAGTAACCTCATTAACTTCTCATGACTGGAAAGACAGGTTTCAGTAACCTCGTTAACTTCTCATGACTGGAAAGACAGGTTTCAGTAACCTCATTGACTTCTCATGACTGGAAAGACAGGTTTCAGTATCCTCATTAACTTCTCATGACTGGAAAGACAGTTTTCAGTAACCTCATTAACTTCTCATGACTGGAAAGACAGGTTTCATTATCCTCATTAACTTCTCATGACTGGAAAGACAGGTTTCAGTAACCTCATTAACTTCTCATGACTGGAAAACAGGTTTCAGTAACCTCATTAACTTCTCATGACTGAAAAACAGGTTTCAGTAACCTCATTAACTTCTCATGACTGGAAAGACAGGTTTCAGTAACCTCATTAGTTTCTCGTGACTGGAAAGACAGGTTTCAGCAACCTCATTAGTTTCTCGTGACTGGAAAGACAGGTTTCAGTAACCTCATTAGTTTCTCGTGACTGGAAAGACAGGTTTCAGTAACCTGATTAGCTTCTCATGACTGGAAAGACAGGTTTCAGTAACCTCATTAGCTTCTCGTGACTGGAAAGACAGGTTTGAGTAACCTCATTAGTTTCTCGTGACTGGAAAGACAGGTGTCAGTATCCTCATTAACTTCTCATGACTGGAAAGACAGGTTTCAGTAACTTGATTAGCTACTCATGACTAGAAAGACAGGTTTCAGTAACCTCATTAATTTCTCATGACTGGAAAGACAGGTTTCAGTAACCTCATTAACTTCTCGTGACTGGAAAGACAGGTTTCAATAACCTGATTAGCTTCTCATGACTGGAAAGACAGGTTTCAGTAACCTGATTAGCTTCTCATGACTGGAAAGACAGGTTTCAGTATCCTCATTAGCTTCTCATGACTTGAAAGACAGGTTTCAATATCCTCAATAACTTCTCATGACTGGAAAGACAGGTTTCAGTAACCTGATTAGCTACTCATGACTGGAAAGACAGGTTTCACTAACCTCATTAACTACTCATGACTGCAAAGACAGGTTTCAGTAACCTCATTAACTTCTCATGACTGGAAAGACAGGTTTCAGTATCCTCATTAACTTCTCATGACTGGAAAGACAGGTTTCAGTCCTGATTAACTTCTCATGACTGGAAAGACAGGTTTCAGTATCCTCAATAACTTCTCATGACTGGAAAGACAGGTTTCAGTAACCTGATTAGCTACTCATGACTGGAAAGACAGGTTTCAGTAACCTCATTAACTACTCATGACTGGAAAGACAGGTTTCAGTAACCTCATTAGCCTGTCATGACTGGAAAGACAGGTTTCAGTAACCTCATTAACTACTCATGACTGGAAAGAAAGGTTTCAGTCCTGATTAACTTCTCATGACTGGAAAGACAGGTTTCAGTATCCTCAATAACTTCTCATGAGTGGAAAGACAGGTTTCAGTAACCTGATTAGCTACTCATGATTGGAAAGACAGGTTTCAGTAACCTCATTAACTACTCATGACTGGAAAGACAGGTTTCAGTAACCTCATTAGCCTGTCATGACTGGAAAGACAGGTTTCAGTATCCTCATTAACTTCTCATGACTGGAAAGACAGGTTTCAGTAACCTCATTAGTTTCTCGTGACTGGAAAGACAGATTTCAGTATCCTCATTAACTTCTCATGACTGGAAAGACAGGTTTCAATAACCTGATTAGTTTCTCATTACTGGAAAGACAGGTTTCAGTAACCTCATTAACTTCTCATGACTGGAAAGACAGGTTTCAGTAACCTGATTAGCTACTCATGACTGGAAAGACAGGTTTCAGTAACCTCGTTAGCTTCTCATGACTGGAAAGACAGGTTTCAGTAACCTCGTTAGCTTCTCATGACTGGAAAGACAGGTTTCAGTAACCTCGTTAGCTTCTCATGACTGGAAAGACAGGTTTCAGTAACCTCATTAGCTTCTCATGACCGGAAAGACAGGTTTCAGTAACCTCATTAACTTCTCATGACTGGAAAACTTAATGAGGTTTCAGTAACCTCATTAACTTCTCATGATTGGAAAGACAGGTTTCAGTAACCTCATTAACTTCTCATGACTGGAAAGGCAGGTTTCAGTAACCTCATTAACTTCTCGTGACTGGAAAGACAGGTTTCAGTAACCTCGTTAGCTTCTCATAGCGGAAAACACATAAGACTCAGTCATTCCACTAGGTTCCCATGTAGGGAAGGATAGAAGTTTCACTCATTTCTCTAGCTTCTCATGAATGGAAAGACATAGGTCTCACTCATCTCATTTGCTTGTCATTGCAAAATAACAGAGGTTTCACCCATTCCTTTAGGTTGTCATGAGTTAATGGAAAGACGGTGGTTTCAGAAATTTCCTTAGCTTCTGTTGGATGGAAAGAGAGAGGATTCAATGATTACATTCTTTTCTCGTGGAGGAAACGTTCCGCTTCATCCATATAATGAACTTATCATGGACGGAAAAACAATAGGTTCAATTATGAGATTTGCTTTCCTTGGAGATAATGATATGATTAATCATCACATTTGTGCCCAACTGAGGGAAATGTTTGGTTCAAACGCTATATTATTCAGTTGAAATTAGCATCTCATGAAGGTATGTGATTAACCTCTCATGGATGGAAAGAGATATTTTAGCCATGTCATCAACCTCTCATGGATGGAAAGAGATATTTTAGCCATGTCATCAACCTCTCATGGATGGAAAGAGATATTTTAGCCATGTCATCAACCTCTCATGGAAGGAAAGAGATGTTTCAGCCATGTGATTAACCTCTCATGGAGGGAAAGAGATGTTTCAGCCATGTGGTTAACTTCTCATGGAGGGAAAGAGATGTTTCAGCCATGTAATCAATCTCTCATGGAAGGAAACAGAACTTCAGCCATGTGATTAATTTCTAATGGAGGGAAAGAGATGCTTCAGCAATGCGATTAACCTCTCTTGGAGGGAAAGAAACGTTTCATTCATGTGATTAACTTCTCATGGAGAGAAAGTGAAGTTTCAGCCATGTGAGTAATTGCTCATGGAGGGAAATAGATGCTTCAGCCATGTGATTAATTGCTCATGGAGGGAAACAGATGTTTCATCCATGTGATTAACTTCTCATGGAGGGAAAGAGATGCTTGAGCCATGTGATTAACCTCTCATGGAAGGAAAGAGATGTTTCATCCATGTGATTAACCTCTCATGGAGGGAAAGAGATGTTTCAGCCATGTGATTAACCTCTCATGGAGGGAAAGAGATGTTTCAGCCATGTGATTAACCTCTCATGGAGGGAAAGAGATGTTTCATCCATGTGGTTAACTTCTCATGGAGGGAAAGAGATGTTTCAGCCATGTGATTAACTTCTCATGAAGGGAAAAAGATGCTTCAGGCACGTGATTAACCTCTCATGGAGGGAAACAGATGTTTCAGCCATGTGATTAACCTCTCATGGAGGGAAAGAGATGTTTCAGCCGTGTGATTAACCTCTCATGGAGGGAAAGAGATGTTTCAGCCGTGTGATTAACTTCTCATGAAGGGAAAAAGATGTTTCAGCCATGTGATTAACCTCTCATGGAGGGAAAGAGATGTTTCAGCCATGTGATTAACCTCTCATGGAGGGAAAGAAATGTTTCAGCCGTGTGATTAACCTCTCATGGAGGGAAAGAGATGTTTCAGCCGTGTGGTTAACCTCTCATGGAGGGAAAGAGATGTTTCAGCCATGTGATTAACCTCTCATGGAGGGAAAGAGATGTTTCAGCCATGTGATTAACCTCTCATGGAGGGAAAGAGATGTTTCAGCCGTGTGATTAACCTCTCATGGAGGGAAAGAGATGTTTCAGCCGTGTGATTAACTTCTCATGAAGGGAAAAAGATGTTTCAGCCATGTGATTAACCTCTCATGGAGGGAAAGAGATGTTTCAGCCATGTGATTAACCTCTCATGGAGGGAAACAGATGTTTCAGCCATGTGATTAACCTCTCATGGAGGGAAACAGATGTTTCAGCCATGTGATTAACCTCTCATGGAGGGAAACAGATGTTTCAGCCATGTGATTAACCTCTCATGGAGGGAAAGAGATGTTTCAGCCGTGTGATTAACCTCTCATGGAGGGAAAGAGATCTTTCAGCCATGTGATTAACCTCTCATGGAGGGAAAGAGATGTTTCAGCCGTGTGATTAACCTCTCATGGAGGGAAAGAGATCTTTCAGCCATGTGATTAACCTCTCATGGAGGGAAAGAGATCTTTCAGCCATGTGATTAACCTCTCATGGAGGGAAAGAAATGTTTCAGCCGTGTGATTAACCTCTCATGGAGGGAAAGAGATCTTTCAGCCATGTGATTAACCTCTCATGGAGGGAAACAGATGTTTCAGCCATGTGATTAACCTCTCATGGAGGGAAACAGATGTTTCAGCCATGTGATTAACCTCTCATGGAGGGAAAGAGATGTTTCAGCCGTGTGATTAACCTCTCATGGAGGGAAAGAGATGTTTCAGCCATGTGATTAACCTCTCATGGAGGGAAACAGATGTTTCAGCCATGTGATTAACCTCTCATGGAGGGAAACAGATGTTTCAGCCATGTGATTAACCTCTCATGGAGGGAAAGAGATGTTTCAGCCATGTGATTAACCTCTCATGGAGGGAAGCAGATGTTTCAGCCGTGTGATTAACCTCTCATGGAGGGAAAGAGATGTTTCAGCCGTGTGATTAACTTCTCATGGAGGGAAAGAGATGCTTGAGCCATGTGATTAACCTCTCATGGAGGGAAAGAGATGTTTCAGCCATGTGATTAACCTCTCATGGAGGGAAAGAGATGTTTCAGCCGTGTGATTAACTTCTCATGGAGGGAAAGAGATGCTTGAACCATGTGATTAACCTCTCATGGAGGGAAAGAGATGTTTCAGTCATGTGATTAACCTCTCATTCAGGGAAAGAGATGCTCCAACCATGTTATTAACCTCTCATGGAATAAAAGAGATGCTTCAGCCATGTGATTAACCTCTCATGGAGGGAAAGTGATGTTTCAGCCGTGTGACTCGTGCAGGGAAAGAGACACTTCAACCATGTGATTAACCTCTCATGGAGGAAATTAGATGCTTCAGCCATGTGATTAACCTCTCATGGAGGAAATTAATGCTTCAGCCGTGTGATTAACCTCTCTTGGAGGGAAAGAGATGTTTCAGCCATGTGATTAACTTCTCATGGAGGAAAAAGATGTTTTAATGTTTAGGGAAGATGTCTTAACACTGGCACAGTTGGAGCTCGAACGTGGGAACTGCAGATTATGAGTCTGTCGCATTACTGACCGAAACACTTTAGCTCCCCTTTCACTCGTGTGATTGGCTTCTCGTGGGGAGGGGGGAGGGTAAAGAAATGTTTTCGTTATTTGATCAATCTCTTACAGTTATGGGATTAACTTCTCATGTAAGAAATTGTGATACTTTTGCATAAGATTAGGTTCTGATGGGGAGGGAGAACTGCTGAATTGTTGGTTCAAATGGCGTGTCCAAATAAGGGTGGAATTATGATCTTCCACTTGAAAGTTGGGTTGTTTTACCTCTGAGCGGCACTTTTTTGCACACAATGGGCTAAATGGCCAGCTCTCAAAGATCCCGAAGGCTCAGAGAAGGTTGGGGGAGGATACCCACTGGAACAGCTGTTGGGAGACAGATGGTAGCCTCCCGTCAAGGCCATCCAGCGTGTTCTTTAACGTTGGGTTGTTTTACCTCTGAAGAGCACTTTTTTGCACACCATGGGCTAAATGGCCAGGTCTCAAAGATCCCGAAGGCTCAGAGAAGGTTGGGGGAGGGGACCCACTGGAACAGCTGTTGGGAGACAGATGGTAGCCTCCCGTCAAGGCCATCCAGAGTGTTCTTTAACGTTGGGTTGTTTTACCTCTGAAGAGCACTTTTTTGCACACCATGGGCTAAATGGCCAGGTCTCAAAGATCCCGAAGGCTCAGAGAAGGTTGGGGGAGGGGACCCACTGGAACAGCTGTTGGGAGACAGATGGTAGCCTCCCGTCAAGGCCATCCAGAGTGTTCTTTAACGTTGGGTTGTTTTACCTCTGAAGAGCACTTTTTTGCACACCATGGGCTAAATGGCCAGGTCTCAAAAATCCCGAAGGCTCAGAGAAGGTTGGGGGAGGGGACCCACTGGAACAGCTGTTGGGAGACAGATGGTAGCCTCCCGTCAAGGCCATCCAGCGTGTTTTTTAACGTTGGGTTGTTTTACCTCTGAAGAGCACTTTTTTGCACACCATGGGCTAAATGGCTAGGTCTCAAAGATCCCGAAGGCTCAGAGAAGGTTGGGGGAGGGGACCCACTGGAACAGCTGTTGGGAGACAAATGATAGCCTCCCGTCAAGGCCATCCAGCGTGTTTTTTAACGTTGGGTTGTTTTACCTCTGAAGAGCACTTTTTTGCACACCATGGGCTAAATGGCCAGGTCTCAAAGATCCCGAAGGCTCAGAGAAGGTTGGGGGAGGGGACTCACTGGAACAACTGTTGGGATACAGATGGTAGCCTCCCGTCAAGGCGATCCAGCGTATACTTTAACGTGCACAGGATATAGCTCTCCCACACACGGCGCCACGGTTTAATATCCCATTCGATGACGGCGGCCTTTCCAACTCATTGGTGTCCCCTACTGACAGTGGGCAGGGCGAGGAATTTTGCGGAGAGGGACTCGAACCTGGGAACTGCAGATTATGAGCCTGGCGTGCTACCGACTGAGCCACCCTCGCCCCAGGATCCCTGGGAATTGGTGGTTAAGCTCATTGTATCCAAAAGTGTGTTACTTAGAAGTTAAAACAACCAAACTCAAAACTTTTATTTAAAAAAAATATTTTTTTTGTTATTTAATCCATCATTTCGAGCCACAATTACTTTGAATTCCAAAGCCTAAGTAAGGATTTTTCCTCATGAGCTTGGGGCGGGGGTGGCTCAGTCGGTAGCGCGCCAGACTCGTAATCTGTAGTTCCCAGGTTCGAGTCCCAGCTGGGTCAGTGTTGAGATTTATCTCCGAAAAATTCCCCGCCCTGCCCACGGTAAGTAGGGGACACCGATGGGCTTGGACGTCCGTCGGATGGGACGTTAAACGGTGGCTCCGTGTGCGGGAGAGCCATACCCTGTGCAGGTTAAAGCACACGCTGGATGGCCTTGACGGGAGGCTACCATCTGTCTCCCAACAGCTGTTCCAGTGGGTCTCCTCCCCAACCTTCTCTGAGCCTTCGGAGTCCATGTGACCTGGCCATTTAGCCCATGGTGTGCAAAAAAGTGCCGCTCAGAGGTAAAACAACCCAACGTTAAAGAACACGCTGGATGGCCTTGACGGGAGGCTACCATCTGTCTCCCAACAGCTGTTCCAGTGGGTCCCCTCCCCCAACCTTCTCTGAGCCTTCGGGGTCCTTGTGACCTGGCCATTTAGCCCATGGTGTGCAAAAAAGTGCCGTTCAGAGGTAAAACAACCCAACCTCATGAGCTTTTCCTTTTTACAGAGAGTGATAGAGCTTGAATTACTTTCAACCACCCTTTGTTGGAAACAGGAATTTTATGAAAGATGCTCCAAGCTGTATCTCACAAAAGAACAAAGAAGATTCCGTTTCTATAGAACACTGTGGAGTTATTTGAATAACATGAAGCATTCTTTGTATGACACATGAATGCAAATATACAATAATCTCTGTGATTAATAGCTTAGATGCTATTATAGTAACTAGCTCCATTGTGCGAATAACTCAAAAAAAGTTATCTGAAATGCTGTGAGGTGAGATTATTTTCAGAACAGGGAAGGAGTAACTCTAAAGGAGCTGGGCTTTGAGCATATCGCTATTTTGTTCTACTTCTAACTATCGTTCATTGCTGTACAGTCGCTGAAAAAAATATTCGAACACTATGGTTGAATACAGAATTCAGAAAAACTATCTGGCAACGAGTTTTTTAGAAATTAGTGATCTGGCAACCTTCGTGTCACGTGATTACAGAATTCAGGAAAAGTATCTGGAGCGTGTACAGCAACTGTACACGCTCCAGATACTTTTCCGTGTGCAGTTACTGCAGAGCTCCAGTTTGCTGTGAACGGTAACTGCACACGCTCAATATTTCCGTGAGTGAGCCCACACGATCTAGTATCAAAATAATATGACCACCTACAGTCGCTCAAAAAAGTATCCGAACACTATGGCTGATTACAGAATTCAGACAAAATACCTGGCAACGATTTTTTTTCTAGAAATTAGTGATCTGGCAACCTTCGTGTCACGTGACACGAAGGTTGCCAGAGCACTAATTTCTAAAAAAAAAATCGTTGATAGATATTTTTTCCGAATTCTGTAATCAGCCATAGTGTTCGGATATTTTCTTGAGCGACTTTATCATCGATGAGAAAAGGGACACCTATTTGCTTGGAAAGGCCGCCGTCCTTCGAATGGGACGTTAAACCTTAGCTTCGTGTCCCTGAGAGTCATAGCCTTGGCACGTTGAAGAACATGGTTGGTCGCTCTTTTTAAAGGGGACTTCTATCTGTCTGCTAACAGCTGAAAAACCCCACCCTAGGGGCGGGTGTGGCTCAGTCGGTAGCGCGCCAGGCTCGTAATCTGTAGTTCCCAGGTTCGAGTCTCCCAGCATTCATTCAGAAAAACTATCTGGCAACGAGTCTATCAGCGTTGAGATTTATCTCCGCAACAATTCCCCGCCCAGCCCACGGTCAGTAGGGGACACCGATGGGCTTGGAAAGGCCGCCGTCCGTCGGATGGGACGTTAAGCCGTGTCCCAGTGTGCGGGAGAGCCATACCCTGTGCACGTTAAAGAACACGCTGGATGGCCTTGACGGGGGACTACCATATGTCTCCCAACAGCTGTTCTAGTGGGTCCCCTCCCCCAACCTTCTCTGAGACTTCGGGGTCCATGTGACCTGGCCATTTAGCCAATGGTGTGCAAAAAAGTGCCGCTCAGAGGTAAAACAACCCAACGTTAAAGAACACGCTGGATGGTCTTGACGGGAGGCTACCATCTGTCTCCCAACAGCTGTTCCAGTGGGTCCCCTCCCCCAACCTTCTCTGAGCCTTCGGGGTCCATGTGACCTGGCCATTTAGCCAATGGTGTGCAAAAACGTGCCGCTCAGAGGTAAAACGACCCCACGTTAAAGAACACGCTGGATAGCCTTGATGGGAGGCTACCATCTGTCTCCCAACGGCTGTTCCAGTGGGTCCCCTCCCCAACCTTTTCTGAGCCTTCGGAGTACATGTGACCTGGCC
Organism: Ryuthela nishihirai; assembly: GCA_038380435.1. NCBI lineage: Eukaryota > Metazoa > Arthropoda > Arachnida > Araneae > Heptathelidae > Ryuthela > Ryuthela nishihirai. The sequence continues at coordinate 16,068,574 of JAWZYU010000017.1, read as the reverse complement.
ATTTAGCCCATGGTGTGCAAAAAAGTGCCACTCAGAGGCAAAACAACCCAACCCAACCCCACCCTAACCCAGATGGGCATTGCAACTTAATCAGCATTGACATTTTCTACGGTCATGTGTGTTATGCTCGGGTGAAATAGAATGGACCTTTGGGTTTTGAAAGTTTGCCGTTCATTTCAGATCTTGAATTATGGACGCATATGCACGAATTCACATGCGCAATGTTAATTAAAAGAAATGATGAAGCTCTTAAAAAATGATACAAATGTCTCACAACTTTCAAAAATTATTTACGCTGATTTAGAGGCTTAAGTTGAAAGTCAATCACCGCGGACATGAACTGCGTTTTTTCATAGAAAATGTTTTTTTGGTTTTCAGTTTAATGTCCTCTAACGGTGGAAATTCAAACTAATGGGTGATACATAAAATACAAAGGATAATATTTTATTGCTACAGTACTGTGCAAATTAGTTGGGACAATGGGAAAATGCAGTAACAAAGACACAACTAAAATATTTATTTAATGGTGTACCAAGTTAATAGTGAATGTGTTGGGTTGTTTTACCTCTGAGCGGCATTTTTTTGCACACCATGGGCTAAATGGCCAGGTCACATGGACCCCGAAGGCTCAGAGAAGGTTGGGGGAGGGGACCCACTGGAACAGCTGTTGGGAGACAGATGGTAGCCTCCCGTGAAGGCCATCCAGCGTGTTCTTTAACGTGCACAGGGTATGGCTCTCCCGCACACGGAGCCACGGCTTAACGTCCCATCCGACGGACGGCGACCTTTCCAAGCCCATCGGTGTCCCCCACTGACCGTGGACAGGGCGGGGAATTTTGCGGAGATGAATCTCAACCCTGACCCAGCTGGGACTCGAACCTGGGAACTACAGATTACGAGCCTGGCGCGCTACCGGTTGGGTTGTTTTACCTCTGAGTGGCACTTTTTGCACACCATGGGCTAAATGGCCAGGTCACATGGACCCTGAAGGCTCAGAGAAGGTTGGGGGAGGGGACCCACTGGAACAGCTGTTGGGAGACAGATGGTAGCCTCCCGTCAAGGCCATCCAGCGTGTTCTTTAACGTGCACAGGGTATGTCTCTCCCGCACACGGGGCCACGGCTTAACGTCCCATCCGACGGACGTCCAAGCTCATCGGTGTCCCCTACTGACCGTGGGCAGGGCGGGGAATTTTGCGCAGATAAATCTAAACACTGACCCAGCTGGGACTCGAACCTGGGAACTACAGATTACGAGCCTGGCCGCTACCGACTGAGCCACCCCCGCCCCTAGTGAATGTGACCCCGTAGCTTTAACACATCTCTTTTACTTCAGGGTCGTGGTACCACACTTTCATGACACTTCCTATCATTTTGGTTTTCGTCGTGCAATCCATCTTAGATATGCGCGCTTTAATAATGGCCCACAAATTTTCAATGGGGTTTAGATCGGGTGAATTTCCTGGCCACTCCAATACCTTCAAATGTTGCTGGGTAAAGAAGCTCTTACCAAGCTTAGAATTGTGGCATGGAGCCAGATCCTGTTGAAATACCCCATCGACGTTAGGAAACAGCTTCTGCAGTGTTGGAACCATTTTCGCCTCCAGAACGCCTATGTACTTTTTGCTGTCCATCATTCCTTCAATGGGGTGAAGCGTTTGTGGCCCGGAAGCTGTGAAACATCCCCAAAACATGACCTTGGTGTGGGTGTTTGGGGGATTGCTGGATGTGGCCGGATCGAAGAGGTTCTCCAGGCGAGCGGCGGATGAAATTTGACCTGTAGCCATACATTTTAAAGTGGGTTTCATCGGAAAATATTACTTTTTCCCAATTCTCCACAGTCCAGTCTCGATTTTTCTTTGCCCAGGATAGCCTTTTTTGCTTCATGGCGGGTGTCAAAAGCTGCTTTTTGGAGGGGCGTCGAACCTGGCGGCCACACTCCAGAAGGCGACGAGGTACGATGGAAGCATCTGTATTAACCCCATGAGACGCAATCTCCCTTTTGATGTCTCCACTGGTTTTCTTCGGCACCCCGGACGCCGATCGAACTTGGATCTATATATCCTTGTTCATGGTTAACCGGGGAATAGATTAAAGTAAGGTTTCTTCCGGTGGTCAGCTTTCCTTTTGTAGGACTGCTGCCATGTGAGGCTGGGGTTGAGGTGCGCCTATAGGGCGTATTCCTTGCCCCCGGCTCTAGATAAGCACGCTTTTCATAACCAGGTAGTGTCGTGAGACGGAACCGGGAATTGAGGTGGTTGCATAAGATCGCAACAAAAGAGATTCATTGGTCTTCTTCGGGTCTATGATACTAATTCTTGGAATTAGACTATCATCTCTAGGGGTGGTTTTTCTTTTTCTTCCACAATGTCCTTTACGGGACGTGTCCACAGACCCTGTCTCCTTATGCAGCTTCATGATCCATGAAACGCTGGATTTCCAGATGCCAACTGCTTTTGCTATCTGCCTAGCAGTAAGTGAAGTGTTTTCGCCTAAAGCGATTATTTTAGTTCGTTTACGAGGCGTGACGTCCATGATGTATTTAATAAAAAAAGTTTCCGATGAAAATTGTGAACTATTTACATAATCAAGTCCTCAGCCTATGAAATATCAATTCCGACTAAAGTGAAAGTGTAAATAATAGCAGAGTAACACGACAGACAATTCTAAATTTGCAGATATCGCTCTGCTGCAAGTCTAAACTTGCGCATGTCCATTGCAGGGTTGTTGGGTTGCGTTGTTTTACCTCTGAGCGGCACTTTTTTGCACACCATGGGCTAAATGGCCAGGTCACATGGACCCCGAAGGTTCAGAGAAAGTTGGGGGAGGGGACCCACTGGAACAGCTGTTGGGAGACAGATGGTATCCTCCCGTCAAAGCCATCCAGCGTGTTCTTTAACGTTGGGTTGTTTTACCTCTGAGCGGCACTTTTTTGCACACCATGGGCTAAATGGCCAGGTCACATGGACCCCGAAGGCTCAGAGAAGGTTGGGGGAGGGGACCCACTGGAACAGCTGTTGGGAGACAGATGGTATCCTCCCGTCAAAGCCATCCAGCGTGTTCTTTAACGTTGGGTTGTTTTACCTCTGAGCGGCACTTTTTTGCACACCATGGGCTAAATGGCCAGGTCACATGGACCCCGAAGGCTCAGAGAAGGTTGGGGGAGGGGACCCACTGGAACAGCTGTTGGGAGACAGATGGTAGCCTCCCGTCAAGGCCATCCAGCGTGTTCTTTAACGTTGGGTTGTTTTACCTCTGAGCGGCACTTTTTTGCACACCATGGGCTAAATGGCCAGGTCACATGGACCCCGAAGGCTCAGAGAAGGTTGGGGGAGGGAACCCACTGGAACAGCTGTTGGGAGACAGATGGTAGCCTCCCGTCAAGGCCATCCAGCGTGTTCTTTAACGCGCACAGGGTGTGTCTCTCCCGCACACGAGACCACGGCTTAACGTCCCATCCGACGGACTGCGGCTTTTCCAAGCACATCGGTGTCCCCTACTGACCGTGAGCAGGGCGGGGAATTTTGCGGAGATAAATCTCAACGCTGACCCAGCTGGGACTCGACCCTGGGAACTACAGATTACGAGCCTGGCGCGCTACCGACTGAGCAACCCCGCCCCATTATTTCATGCAATTTTTCAAGTATTTTCTTATCCGTATATTTGTATATTCATTTAACATCGATCTTTTGTTTATTTTTCAGCTCGATATGAAACCCATCTTGCTCTTGGGCCTCCTTGGATGCATGTTAATGGATGTTGCGATGAGCATATCAACATCCAGGTCCTGCACTATGGTCGACGGAGAATGGCGATGCGAAGAGATGATCAATAAACATGGCAATTATGCAGGTGCTCGTTCTTCGTCGTCCTCTGGCCCCAAAGGTTCAACGAGCAGACGCCATGTTGAATCAAAATCCGGAAATGACAAACACCCTAAGTTCAGTTCCTTCTCAAGAACAGAAGACCACGAGGGGTCAGTTGGCGACGTTGAAGACATTCTTAACATTGGAATTCCTGCCATGCCTTCGAATGACCTTGGAACTTGGGGTGGAGGAGCTTTCTCATTTGCAGGAGCTGGTATGCCTTTTGCAGGAGCTGGTTTTCCTTTTGGAGCTTTTGATTTTAGGAAAAAGCGCAAATAGGCATCACAGGTGAGTTCATTCTAAAATCATTAGGGAAAAATGTAAGATCACTTCTATGGAGAAATTCATTTGTACTTATTTGAAACAGGGGCGGGGGTGGCTCAGTCGGTAGCGCGCCAGGCTCGTAATCTGTAGTTCACAGGTTCGAGTCCCAGCTGGGTTAGCGTTGAGATTTATGTCCGCAAAATTCCCCGCCCTGCCCACGGTCAGTAGGGGACACCGATGGGCTTGGAAAGGCCGCCGTCCGTCGGATGGGACGTTAAGCCATGGCCCCGTGTGCGGGAGAGCCATACCCTGTGCACGTTAAAGAACACGCTGGATGGCCTTGACGGGAGGCTACCATCTGTCTCCCAACAGCTGTTCCAGTGGGTCCCCTCCCCCACCTTCTCTGAGCCTTCGGGGTCCATGTGACCTGGCCATTTAGCCCATGGTGTGCAAAAAAGTGCCGCTCAGAGGTAAAACAACCCAACGTTAAAGAACACGCTGGATGGCCTTGACGGGAGGCTACCATCTGTCTCCCAACAGGTGTTCCAGTGGGTCCCCTCCCCCAACCTTCTCTGAGCCTTCGGGGTCCATGTGACCTGGCCATTTAGCCCATGGTGTGCAAAAAAGTGCCGCTCAGAGGTAAAACAACCCAACGTTAAAGAACACGCTGGATGGCCTTGACGGGAGGCTACCATCTGTCTCCCAACAGGTGTTCCAGTGGGTCCCCTCCCCCAACCTTCTCTGAGCCTTCGGGGTCCATGTGACCTGGCCATTTAGCCCATGGTGTGCAAAAAAGTGCCGCTCAGAGGTAAAACAACCCAACCCAAAAAACCCCTGTTTCAGACACGGCCCCTATTTGCAAATTCTGCGCTAATACCAGGCAGCAATTCAAACACAGGACACACTTTAAGAACCGGCGTTTAATATATATTATAGCTATAAAATATATAGCTGTAAAATTACATCGCCTCTGCTGAATATGAAATACTCATTTTCAAACAGAATGACTTTTTTTACTTTCCTATTTTTTGCATCCTCTAACTATGGAAATTCGAAGTAATGAATCACTGGGGAAATTGCAAATAGTAATATTATATTATTACCTATGGAATACGAAAAGAATTTTCCATTTATTTATTAACATGAAAAGGCGCAATTTCCCATCCTCCTGATCTTAATGATGCAAGTCAAACCCATTGATCAGTATAAACCCATTGATCACCTATCACCGAAATTTAAAATTGGGTTGGGTTGTTTTACCTCTGGGCGGCACTTTTTTGCACACCATGGGCTAAATGGCCAGTTCACATGGACCCCGAAGGCTCAGAGAAGGTTGGGGGAGGGGACCCACTGGAACAGCTGTTGGGAGACAGATGGTAGCCTCCCGTCAAGATCATCCAGCGTGTTCTTTAACGTTGGATTGTTTTACCTCTGAGGAGCACTTTTTTGCACACCATGGGCTAAATGGCCAGGTCACATGGACCCCGAAGGCTAAGAGAAGGTTGGGGAAGGGGACCCAATGGAACAGCTGTTGGGAGACAGATGGTAGCCTCCCGTCAAGGCCATCCAGCGTGTTCTTTAACGTTGGGTTGTTTTACCTCTGAGCGGCCTTTTTTGCACACCATGGGCTAAATGGTCAGGTCACATGGACCCCGAAGGCTCAGAGAAGGTTGGGGGAGGGGACCCACTGGAACAGCTGTTGGGAGACAGATGGTAGCCTCCCGTCAAGATCATCCAGCGTATTCTTTAACGTTGGGTTGTTTTACTTCTGAGCGGCACTTTTTTGCACACCATGGGCTAAATGGCCAGGTCACATGGACCCCGAAGCTCAGAGAAGGTTGGGGGAGGGGACCCACTGGAACAGCTGTTGGGAGACAGATGGTAGTCTCCCGTCAAGGCCATCCAGCGTGTTCTTTAACGTTCGATGTTTTACCTCTGAGGAGCACTTTTTTGCACACCATGGGCTATATGGCCAGGTCACATGGACCCCGAAGGCTCAGAGAAGGTTGGGGGAGGGTACCCACTGGAACAGCTGTTGGGAGACAGATGGTAGCCTCCCGTCAAGATCATCCAGCGTGTTCTTTAACGTTGGGTTGTTTTACCTCTGAGCGGCACTTATTTGCACACCATGGGGTAAATGGCCAGGTCACATGGACCCCGAAGGCTCAGAGAAGGTTGGGGGAGGGAACCCACTGGAACAGCTGTTGGGCGACAGATGGTAGCCTCCCATCAAGGCCATCCAGCGTGTTCTTTAACGTTGGATTGTTTTACCTCTGAGCGGCACTTTTTTGCACACCTTAGGCTAAATGGCCAGGTCACAAGGACCCCGAAGGCTTAGAGAAGGTTGGGGGAGGGAACCCACTGGAACAGCTGTTGGGAGACAGATGGTAGTCTCCCGTCAAGGCCATCCAGCGTGTTCTTTAACGTTGGATTGTTTTACCTCTGAGAGCACTTTTTTGCACACCATGGGCTATATGGCCAGGTCAGTAGGTTGGGGGAGGGTACCCACTGGAACAGCTGTTGGGAGGCAGATGGTAGCCTCCCGTCAAGATCATCCATCGTGTTCTTTAACGTTGGATTGTTTTACCTCTGAGGAGCACTTTTTTTTGCACACCATGGACTAAATGGCCAGGTCACATGGACCCCGAAGGTTCAGAGAAGGTTGGGGGAGGGGACCCACTGGAACAGCTTTCGGGAGACAGATAGTAATCTCCCGTCAAGGCCATCCGGCGTGTTCTTTAACGTTGGATTGTTTTACATCTGAGCGGCACTTTTTTGCACACCGTGGGCTAAATGGCCAGGTCACAAGGACCCCGAAGGCTCAGAGAAGGTTGGGGGAGGGGACCCACTGGAACAACTGTTGGGAGTCAGATGGTAGCCTCCCGTCAAGGCCATTCAGCATGTTCTTTAACGTCTACAGGGTATGGCTCTCCCGCACACGGAGCCACGGTTTAATGTCCCATACCACGGATGGCGGTCTTTTCAACTCCATCGGTGTCAGTGGGCAGGGCGGGGAATTTTGCGGAGATTACGAACCTGGTGCGCTATCGACTGAGCCATCCCAGCCCCTCTAGTTCCGCCTTGTTTTTTTGGCATCCTTATTTACATTATGGTATGATCGATGCACGATTTTTGCATTCGTAACTGGGCTCATTAATGAACTGCCCCAGCCAAATATTTCTAGCTTGAAACTTTGATTTTTTCGTACCCCCTAAAAAATTACTGCCGAAGCCCATGTCTGATGAGTTTCTATTGAACCTGCCATTTACTTTATTAATAATTTTCATTTTCGATATAATATTTTGGTAAAAAGTATAAATAAACTGAAAAATTATAAATTATTGTGCAACTATTTGTTTAATTGATATTTATTTTTTCTCTTTTTAGCGCCGAAAGCACGACAAAGTGGATATTTGTCATGATGCCACAACATTCACGGTGGAGTGTTTTATTTTTATGTAAATCAAAATTTTTATGAACTTAAACAGTTTTATTCCATTCGCCAATTATCATGTATGTGTTTTTGAGTAAAGAATTTGAAATTTTTTGAGTCAGAAATCGAAAATTTTTGAGTAAAGGAATTGACATTTTTACTTGATTCGCTTCTGGTATCGTAATGTTAATTTCTTCATGATTTTCATAAATATGTAAGAACAAAAAGAAGATTAAAGAAAATTAAGTCCTCTAAGGCAGTAATATTTTCCAACCTCTATGGGGCGGGGGTTGCTCAGTCGGTAGCGCGCCAGGCTCGTAATCTGTAGTTCCCAGGTTCGAGTCCCAGCTGGGTCAGCGTTGAGATTTATCTCCGCAAAATTCCCCGCCCTGCCCACGGTCAGTAGGGGACACCGATGGGCTTGGAAAGGCCGCCGTCCGTCGGATGGGACGTTAAGCCGTGGCCCCGTGTGCGGGAGAGCCATACCCTGTGCACGTTAAAGAACACGCTGGATGGCCTTCACGGGGGGCTACCATCTGTCTCCCAACAGTTGTTCCAGTGGGTCCCCTCCCCCAACCTCCTCTGAGCCTTCGAGGTCCATGTGACCTGGCCATTTAGCCCATGGTGTGCAAAAAAGTTTTCGCTCAGAGGTAAAACAACCCAACGTTAAAGAACACGCTGAATGGCCTTGACGGCAGGCTACCATCTGTCTCCCAACAGCTGTTCCAGTGGGTCCCCTCCCCCAACCTTCTCTGAGCCTTCGGGGTCCATGTGACCTGGCCATTTAGCCCATGGTGTGCAAAAAAGTGCCGCTCAGAGGTAAAACAACCCAACGTTAAAGAACACGCTGAATGGCCTTGACGGCAGGCTACCATCTGTCTCCCAACAGCTGTTCCAGTGGGTCCCCTCCCCCAACCTTCTCTGAGCCTTCGGGGTCCATGTGACCTGGCCATTTAGCCCATGGTGTGCAAAAAAGTTTTCGCTCAGAGGTAAAACAACCCAACGTTAAAGAACACGCTGAATGGCCTTGACGGGAGGCTACCATCTGTCTCCCAACAGCTGTTCCAGTGGGTCCCCTCCCCCAACCTCCTCTGAGCCTTCGAGGTCCATGTGACCTGGCCATTTAGCCCATGGTGTGCAAAAAAGTTTTCGCTCAGAGGTAAAACAACCCAACGTTAAAGAACACGCTGAATGGCCTTGACGGCAGGCTACCATCTGTCTCCCAACAGCTGTTCCAGTGGGTCCCCTCCCCCAACCTTCTCTGAGCCTTCGGGGTCCATGTGACCTGGCCATTTAGCCCATGGTGTGCAAAAAAGTGCCGCTCAGAGGTAAAACAACCCAACGTTAAAGAACACGCTGAATGGCCTTGACGGCAGGCTACCATCTGTCTCCCAACAGCTGTTCCAGTGGGTCCCCTCCCCCAACCTTCTCTGAGCCTTCGGGGTCCATGTGACCTGGCCATTTAGCCCATGGTGTGCAAAAAAGTTTTCGCTCAGAGGTAAAACAACCCAACGTTAAAGAACACGCTGAATGGCCTTGACGGGAGGCTACCATCTGTCTCCCAACAGCTGTTCCAGTGGGTCCCCTCCCCCAACCTCCTCTGAGCCTTCGAGGTCCATGTGACCTGGCCATTTAGCCCATGGTGTGCAAAAAAGTTTTCGCTCAGAGGTAAAACAACCCAACGTTAAAGAACACGCTGAATGGCCTTGACGGCAGGCTACCATCTGTCTCCCAACAGCTGTTCCAGTGGGTCCCCTCCCCCAACCTTCTCTGAGCCTTCGGGGTCCATGTGACCTGGCCATTTAGCCCATGGTGTGCAAAAAAGTGCCGCTCAGAGGTAAAACAACCCAACGTTAAAGAACACGCTGGATGGCCTTGACGGGAGGCTACCATCTGTCTCCCAACAGCTGTTCCAGTGGGTCCCCTCCCCCAACCTTTTCTGAGCCTTCGGTGTCCATGTGACCTGGCCATTTAGCCCATGGTGTGCAAAAAAGTGCCGCTCAGAGGTAAAACAACCCAAATCCAACCTCTGTGGTCCGTGACTGCGGTGCCAATAATATAAAAAATTTCATCTTTAATTCTCAACGACCGCTGCCGACTACTGAGCATTGCGAAAATAAAGTTGGGACCGAAACCGAAACGCGATCTGCTTCATGTGTGAGAGTTCGGAGACCAATCGCAACACATCTGTCACGTGATAATGTTTGTTAACATCTAGTCCGTCTTGCAAAAGAGTAGACTTTAGTTATTGTGAATGGCTTTAGTAGGGACTCTTTTTTACCTGTTATTTTTTATCCCTTTCACTGGAAATGAGTAAGCAAATTAAACTCTTGAATATTTTAAAAAGAAAACAGGTTGATGACAATGAAAAATGTGAAACCGGGCCGAGTGGTGTGTCCGCAACTCAAATGTGATTTGGGAATGTGGCCCTCTGGTGTCTAAAGGTTGGCATCCATTGCTCTAAGGAACTTCGAAAAGTATACCAATACCTTGTTAGAATTGGTGTGCAGTGACCGGAGGCAGCAGATGTAGCTCAGGACAGATATGCTTGGAGAATTAAACTGCGCGGTCTGGTTGGACCTCCGTAGCCCATGGCTGCTTGAGGATGATGAATATATAAAGAAAGTTTGTTTGTTTGTCTGTTCGCTTATGCACTCAGCTCCCCAGAAGAGCTCGAGACACCAGATTTTACATGAACGTTCGTTTCGTCAAGGGGAAGAATGTAGACTATGTTTCGCTGGGGTCAACGAAAATTGGGATAGGCGGGTTTGAATTTCTCAAAATCCCCATAGACTTAACATTAACGGGCGAAATTTATTCAAAATAACTGTTGCCACTATTAATTTGAAAAACAAAAAAGAATACATTAACTAAACTAATATCTGATTTCGGGTGATTAAACATTAACAGTTGAAAAATTATTCAGAATAACTGTTGTTACCATTAAATTTGAAATAATGAATGTATGAAACTAATTTCTTTCTGATTTCGCGTGATAAACTCATTGTTCAGTTCGTTGGGTAACAGCGCGAGGATCCGTGGATATTGAAATCGTTCTAATTATGCATGAGCAGAACATCAGATTCAGATTTGGGTTGTTTTACCTCTGAGTGGCACTTTTTCGCACACCATGGGCTAAATGGCCAGGTCACATGGACCCTGAAGGCTCAGAGAAGGTTGGGGGAGGTGACCCACTGGAACAGCTGTTTGGAGACAGATGGTAGCCTCCCGTCAAGGCCATCCAGCGTGTTCTTTAACGTGCACAGGGTATGGCTCTCCCGCACTCGTGGCCCCGGCTTATAACGTCCCATCGGACGGACGGCGATCTTTCCAAGCCCATCGGTGTCCCCTACGGACCGTGGGCAGGGCGGGGAATTTTGCGGAGATAAATCTCAACGCTGACCCAGATGGGACTCGAGCCTGGGAACTATAGATTACGAGCCTGGCGCGCTACCGACTGAACCACCCCCGTCCCAGCCGTCGGGGTACTTGTGACCTGATCAAATGACCAGCCCATTGTGTGCAAAAGAGGTAAAACAACCCGTGCCAACAAAAGTGCCGCTCAGAGGTAAAACAACCCAACCCATCCAATTTATTGATTAACGTGAACAGAGGCTCTCCTGTGCACGCAGTCACGGCTTAACGTTGCATCCGAAGGACGACAGCCTTTCCATTGCCGTCAGTGACCCCTTTCTGACCGATGGCAGGATTGGGGTTAAGCGGAGATAAATCCCAGCGTCGGCACAGTTGGGATTCGAGCATGGGAGGTGTAGATTACGAGCTTGGTGGATTACCGAGCCTACTCCGGCCCAAATGAAATCAATAAGGAACCATTTCAGTAGCCAAAACGAATAGAAGCACCAGAAAATACTATTCTACATGTACAGTCGCACAAAAAAGTATCTGAACACTATGGTTGATTACAGAATTCAGAAAAAATATCTGGCAACGATTTTTTTTTAGAAATTAGTGATCTGGCAACCTTCGTGTCACGTGATTACAGAATTCAGGAAAAATATCTGGAGCGTGTACAGCAACTGTATACTCTCCAGTTACCGTTCACAGCAAACTGGAGCGTGTGCAGTTACTGCACACGCTCCAGTTTGCTGTGAACGTTAACTGCACACGCTCAATATTTCCGTGAGTGAGCCCACACGATCTAGTATCAAAATAATGACCACCTACAGTCGCTCAAAAAAGTATCCGAACACTATGGTTGATTACAGAATTCAGAAAAAATATCTGGCAACGATTTTTTTTTAGAAATTAGTGATCTGGCAACCTTCGTGTCACGTGATTACAGAATTCAGGAAAAATATCTGGAGCGTGTACAGCAACTGTACACGCTCCAGTTACCGTTCACAGCAAACTGGAGCGTGTGCAGTTACTGCACACACTCCAGTTTGCTGTGAACGGTAACTGCACACGCTCAATATTTCCGTGAGTGAGCCCACACGATCTAGTATCAAAATAATATGACCACCTACAGTCGCTCAAAAAAGTATCCGAACACTATGGTTAATTACAGAATTCAGAAAAAATAAATGGCAACGATTTTTTTAGAAATTAGTGATCTGGCAACCTTCGTATCACGTGACACGAAGGTTGCCAGATCACTAATTTCTAAAAAAATCGTTACCAGATATTTTTTTCTTAATTCTATAATCAACCATAGTGTTCGGATACTTTTTTGAGCGACTGTACCCGGTTTGATATTCTATTATTTTTTGTTCGGTGACAGGTACGATAAGTAATGCAACCTTTAAAATATCGAATTATGAATGCAGTCACGTGACGCTTCAAAGGACGCCATCACGTGACCAACGTCGCTCAAACAGAGCTGAAATTGCGTCATGAATGGACAGAATTTTCTGGCAGCGTAACAATAGTTCTGAGGACAAGAGGATTGAAAAGTACGACTTTATTTATTTATAAAATCGTCATAATAAGTGGCACGTCATCCTTGTCAGAAGCAATTTGATGCGAACCATGAAGTGATAAATAAGAGAATATTGACGAGGGGGGATTATTCCGTGAACAGTGGAAAAGTTCTTCGACAGAATTCTCTGAAAGAAGGAACTTCAGATAAACAGGGAAGAAATCAACTGACGTTTACGATACCTTAAATCAAATCTCTTCTGTTCGTAACAATGTTTGAAGTAGGTTTTACTGCAAATAAAGCATTCGGAAGAGAATTGGGAGGGGGGGGGGGAATTGGTGAAAGGATAACATTGCAATTGTTTGGGAGATTTTTCGCAACTGTTAATTGTGCGTTTCTTTTTTAACGATTTTCGGCCGTGGCAACAAGGTATTCGTGTGGATGGAGGTTTTTATTTAAAGGGAGGGAACACAGAAAACGCTCTCACTTAGCGGAAGTTGTGCATCGAAGTTCCTGGCGAAATCAGATAACAGCGAGCTTCAGAGTTTTGGTGAGCACTTGTTTAGTTAAGTCTTAATACTTTGCTGAGGAGGGGAAAAGGGCTCAGTAGGCAGTACTCCAGGCTCATAATCTGCAGTTCCCGGGTTCGAGTCCCAGTTGGGTCAGCGTTGATATTTATCTCCGCAAAACTCCCCGCCCTGCCCACGGTCCGTAGGGGACACCGATGGGCTTGGAAAGATCGCCGTCCGTCCGATGGGACGTTATAAGCCGGGGCCACGTGTGCGGGAGGGCCATACCCTGTGCACGTTAAAGAACACGCTGGATGGCCTTGACGGGAGGCTACCATCTGTCTCCCAACAGCTGTTCCAGTGGGTCCCCTCCCCCAACCTTCTCTGAGCCTTCGGGGTCCATGTGACCTGGCCATTTAGCCCATGGTGTGCAAAAAAGTGCCGCTCAGAGGTAAAACAACCCAACGTTAAAGAACACGCTGGATGGCCTTGACGGGAGGCTACCATCTGTCTCCCAGCAACTGTTCCAGTGGGTCCCCTCCCCCAACCTTCTCTGAGCCTTCGGGGTCCATGTGACCTGGCCATTTAGCCCATGGTGTGCAAAAAAGTGTCGCTCAGAGGTATCACAACCCAACCAACCTTAGCGGAAGTTGTGCATCGAAGTTCCTGGCGAAATCAGATAACAGCGAGCTTCAGAGTTTTGGTGAGCACTTGTTTAGTTAAGTCTTAATACTTTGCTGAGGAGGGAATTGTCTGAGTAGGCAGCACTCCAGGCTCATAATCTGCAGTTCCCGGGTTCGAGTCCCAGTTGGGTCAGCGTTGATATTTATCTCCGCAAAGCTCCCCGCCCTGCTCTCGGTCAGTAGGGGACGCCGATGGGATTGGAAAGGCCGCCTCCGTCGGATAGGACGTTAAGCCGTGGCCTCTGTGCAGTCGCTCAAAAACATATCCGAACACTATGGTCGATTACAGAATTCAGGAAAAATATCTGGTAACAATTTTTTTTTTAGAAAGGAGTGATCTGGCAACCTTCGTGTCATGTGACACGAAGGTGGCCAGATCACTCATTTCTAAAAAAAAAACAATCGTTGCCAGATATTTTTTCTGAATTCTGTAATCAACCGTAGTGTTCGGATATTTTTTTCAGCGACTGTACTATATAGCTCGTGCATATCATGTACTGTGAATTAATACGTTTGCAGTTAAGTGTGAAATTAAACTTTGTTACGTTGCTTACCATAATGCAGGTCCAAATCTAAAAAAAATAAAGTTGGGGGGGGGGGATCAAAAGAGTCAAATCAAATAAAAAAAATCAAGTCCGTCTTCTAATTTCTCTCTTAGATCCTTAAAAATCCTTAAAAAATGGTGAATAATGTATAGTTTTTTTTTTGCCACCATTATCCTCATTCCATATTGTTTTTTGAAAATGTTATCAGAAAGGATACGGCGATTGAATTTTTGTTTCATTTTAGTTCAAAAATCGTCAGATATATTCTCCGTTTTTTACATTTTTGTCGAGGAATTATTTTTATTCAGAGATTGATAAATTGCATCTGCGATAAAAATTGGTTCATTTGAAACCATCGGCAATAATTTCGCTTTCAACTTCTTTAAAATGAAGCGATGTGCGGAAATAACCAGCACCGAGCAGACGCAGCGATAGCCCAGAGTGTGTGACGTCAAAAACAGGTTGGTGGGCTTGTTCGTTTTAAGAGGGTTAGGTTGGATTGTTTTACCGCTGAGCGACACTTTTTTGCACACCATGGGCTAAATGGCCAGGTCACAAGGACCCCGAAGGCTCAGAGAAGGTTGGGGGAGGGGACCCACTGGAACAGCTGTTGGGAGACAGATGGTAGCCTCCCGTCAAGGCCATCCAGCGTGTTCTTTAACGTTGGATTGTTTTACCTCTGAAGAACACTTTTTTGCACACCATGGGCTAAATGGCCAGGTCACATGGACCCCAAAGGCTCAGAGAAGGTTGGGGCAGGGGACCCACAGGAAGAGATGTTGGGAGACAGATTTTAGCCTCCCCTCAAAGCCATCCAGCGTGTTCTTTAACGTTGGATTGTTTTACCTCTGAGGAGCACTTTTTTGCAACCATGGGTTAAATGGCCAGGTCACAAGGACCCCGAAGGCTCAGAGAAGGTTGGGGGAGGGGACCCACTGGAACAGCTGTTGGGAGACAGATGGTAGCCTCCCGTCAAGGCCATCCAGCGTGTTCTTTAACGTTGGATTGTTTTACCTCTGAGGAGCACTTTTTTTGCAACCATGGGCTAAATGGCCAGGTCACAAGGACCCCGAAGGCTCACAGAAGGTTGGGGGAGGGGACGCACTGGAACAGCGGTTGGGAGACAGATGGTAGCCTCCCGTCAAGGCCATTCAGCGTGTTCTTTAACGTCACAGGGTATGGCTCTCCCACACACGGGGCCACGGCTTAACGTCCCATCCGACGGACAGCGGCCTTTCCAAGCCCATCGGTGTCCCCTGCTGACCGTGGGCAGGGCGGGGAATTTTGAGGAGATAAATCTCAACGCTGACCCAGCAGGGACTCGAACCTGGGAACTACAGATTACGAGCCTGGCGCGCTACCGACTGAGCCACCCCCGCCCCGTTCGTTTTAAGAGGTATTGGTAATGAGGACACGCCCCCTTGACCCTCCCCCTCCCTAGATCCGCACTGCCATATTGTATTTCACCTGCTTTTTTGTGTTTCAGAAAAAATGTATTCTGATGATTACTAATGCTGTTGGAAGACACTCGTCGCAAACAAACTAATAATAATTAATGCTTTTAACACAGAATTAATTTTTCGAAATTACAAATTATTTATTTTATTGTTGTGTAGATATTGTTGTGTAGATATGGTCTGTAAATGGTAGCTAGGTAGTCACTGGAAGGAGAGCTATGCACCAATCCCCTGTGATGATGCATAGAACCGGCCAGGCCTAGCACCTAATGTCCAACCCCGCCTTCTCGTGGTGCGGACCGTTAGTAACTTTCAAAAGAGATACTCTCTTGTGGAAGTGAACGGAAGGGGAGGGCTGCCAGATTAGTGTGGCCTACTGATCTGGACAACTATGGCTACTTTTCTTTTTTTTCTACCCTGCTGAGGAGTGGTCAACCACACAGGGTCCTGGTGCTGACCATATAAACCTACTGGACTGGACAGATATATGGCTCTGAGCTTGATTATGGATCCTGATTTTGCTGCACTGGTGGGCTTCTGTGGAGGGAAAATCTTCCGCTGTGTTTTCTTTTTGTTTGTGGGTTGACAGCCCCAAGTGAATAGATCCACAGGATATGTTTATCAGCTGGTGGATAATCCTGAGCAGAAGTCATCGCAGGCACCTGAACTCTTTGCTTCTATTGGCATCGTCAAATTCTACATTGGAGGAAGTCTTCCAGTGTAGATGGCTTCAGCCTTTAGTAGTGGGGGAACGGGTCTTTGCCCCATGTCTGCGATTAGGGGGCTGTTTGATATTGTCGGCATTCCCTCTCTCAATAAACATAGTTTCTTTAAACATCCCACTAACCAATTTCTCTCCATAGGTAGTTGGAATGTGAGGTCTCTGCACAGAGCTTTTTCTCTTGATGTCCTCACACAAGAATTCCACCGTTATAATTTAGATATTCTCGGCTTGCAAGAGACCAGATGGACAGATAAAGGTCAGATTCTTAAAAATAATCTTAAATTTCTCTTTTCAGGGAGGGACGACAAAAAGCATCACCAAGGCGTGGGTCTGCTTCTCAGCAGACACGCTAGTGATGCTCTTCTAGGATATGAGTGCATTAATGAAAGGTTTCTTACAGCAAAATTTCAGACAAGCGTTAAAGACTTGAATGTTATCTGTTGTTATGCCCCCACTGAGGATGCCGATGAGGATGAGAAGGATAGGTTTTATGAACAACTTCAGGATATTTTGAATTCTGTCAAGAAAGGAGATATTACCCTTGTTCTTGGTGACTTCAATGCCAAAGTTGGTACTGACTCTGACCTTTGGGGAGGAGTAATAGGCCCTTTTGGTATTGGTAGCTGCAATAGCAATGGGCAACGTCTCCTACAGGTAAGTAAACTCAATGGATTCAGAATAACTAACACTTATTACAAACACCGCGACATACATAAGTACACATGGGTTTCACCTGATGGGCTGCATAAGAATATGATTGATTACATATTAATTAACAGCAAATGGACTAGTTCTGTTAGGAATACCTGGGCATATAGGGGAGCTGAAATTGGATCTGACCATTACCTTGTTAAAAGTGTGTTGCAACTTAAACTTAAAAAGTGTTGTGCTAGGGTTAAAAAATTTACTTTTAATACTGAAGCTCTGAAAGATCCAGTTATAGCCAAAGCTTACCATGATAGGTTACATCGTCATTATGACAGTCATGGTTTGCTTACTACTGAAGTTGAGGAAGAATGGGATCATTTTAAACAGGCTTTTTTGGACACTAACAGTACTCTTTTAGGAAAAAAGGAGCAGAAGAGGCAAAATTATCTGAGTGATAAGGCACTTGAGCTTATTTCGGAAAGAAAGAACTGCAGGAATGCCCTTAATCAATACCCTACTAGTCCTAATAGAAAGCATTACAGAGACCTTAATAAACTTGTAAAGGATCAGTTAGCTGCTGAAAAAAATTTTTGGCTTGATGGTTTGGCTGACAAAGCCGAGGAAGCAGTTAGACAGCACAACAGCAGAGAGCTGTACCAGATAGTTAATGTTTTGTGTGGTAGAAAACGGACAGGCATACAAGGATTGAAGGATAAACAAGGTAAGGTTATAGAAGGGGAGGATTCTGTCATGGCTAGGTGGGCTGAGCATTTCAGTGATGTTCTAAACAATGTAGTTAGTTCTACTCCCATTGTTTGCAATGATGATAGATGCATTGGTGGCTTTAATGTTGGCCCTATAACACAATCTGAAGTTAGTTTGGCTGTTTCTAAACTTAAACTTCATAAATCCCCAGGGGTAGATGAAATTACTACGGAAATGCTTAGAGCTGGGAATGTTTCGGTTACCACTTGGATGACTGAAATTCTGAATCTCTTTTATGATAAATGCATGGTTCCTAAGGATTTTACCAGAGCTATTGTTATCCCTATTTTCAAAAAAGGTGATCGCAGTTCTTGTGATAACTATAGGGGTATCAGCCTACTCTCTGTTCCAGGTAAAGTTCTTTCCATGATTGTGCTTAATAGAATTAAGAATCTGGTTGACAGGCAATTGCGTGATGAGCAATGTGGATTCAGAAGTGGTAGGGGATGTGTAGATCAGATATTTTCACTTAGGCAGATTCTTGAGAAATGTTTAGAGTTTCAGAAACCTTTGGTTGCTAGCTTTGTTGATTTCAAAAAGGCTTTCGACTCTGTTGATCGTCATAATTTGTGGTTGATTGTGAGATCATATGGTATACCAGACAAGTTAGTTAACATTATGAAAGCTCTCTATAATAACACTGAGTCGTGTGTGAGAGTTGGTAAGGCTTGTAGCAATTGGTTTAGCATTACTTCTGGTGTTCGACAAGGGTGCATTTTGTCTCCTTTTCTCTTTAGCTTGGTTATTGATTATGTTATGCGAAATTCACTTCAAGGGAAAGATTTTGGCCTTAAATGGGCTGGAGATACGAAAATTTCTGATTTAGATTATGCTGATGATTTAGCCCTTTTGGCAAATGATGTTGATGAGATGAACTCTTTCATTCGAGCTGTTGATGAGACTGGTAGTAGAGTAGGTTTGGTTATAAACAGAGAGAAAACTAAAGTGATGAAAATTGGTCAGGCAGGCTGTGATTCAGTTAATCTGAATGGTTGCAGTCTTGAGCAGGTGTCACAGTTTAATTATCTTGGGAGCTATGTAACAGATAATGGTGATGTGCGGCATGAGATTAACAGACGAATAGGGATTGCTGCTGGGACTTTTAAGAATCTATGGAGAGTGTGGAGAAATAGGCGTATACACCTAAAGACTAAAATTAGACTGTATAATAGTTTGGTTCTTTCTAGGGTTAGTTATGGTAGTGAAACTTGGACACTTTGTAAACAAGATAACAGGAAACTAGATGCTTTTGATTCCAGATGCTTACGCAGTATCTTGGGCATTAGGTGGTTCAACTTTGTAACTAATGATGAGATTAGGAAAAGGAGTTTGCAACCTCCTTTAAGCAGCATATTGTGCAGAGAGAGACTCCGTTGGTTTGGCCATGTTGCCCGTATGAATAATTATAGATTGGCGAATAGGGTTATGAACAGTGTGCCTAAAGGCCTCAGAAAGAAGGGGAGACCTAGGATGCGGTGGGCAGACAATGTCAAACAGGACCTTGTTAGAATTGGTGTGCAGTGGCCAGATGCAGTAGATGTAGCTCAGGATAGACTTGCTTGGAGAACTAAATTGCACGGTCTGGTTGGACCTCCGTAGCCCATGGCTGCTTGAGGATGATGATGATGATGATGATGATGTGTAGATATATCGAAACTCGTCTAACTCAGTATGACCTAAGAAGTGATAAAAAATAAAATGTACGTGATCATGTAATTACATAAAGAAAAATTAATATATTTTTGTTAATATTTAGGTCCAAAGTTCCTTAACTTTATTTCGAACTGCATCAAAACTGCAACAAATTATTAAATATTTGCAAAACAATCTAAAAAAATTTGAATTTTGAGAATTGAGGTGTTGAAGTCTTTTTGCATTTTAGTAAAGTGTTGCCAAACTAATGTGTTTCCAATTTTTTTGTGTAAACAATTGCATGTTTTTAGTTCAAGTGCTTGAAATGTAATAATTTAATACTTTTAAAATAAATAAAAATAAATAAATACCCCCTCAAGCAGCTGCTTGCCACAGAGGTCTGACAGGAGCCTGTTAGTTTATATGCCACTATAGAAGGTCTGAGAGGATGGCAGGACCTCAGCAGAAAAACGACACAAACAGCCATGCCTTACCCGGGGCTCGAACCCAGGTCCCTTAGATCAATAGCCAAGCGTACTAACCACTCGGCCACGAGCATGGCCAAATCGTATCAGGTTGGTTAGCGCGCTTGGCTACTAATCAAAGGGACCCGGGTTAGGCATGGTTGTTTTTCAGTTGAGGTCTCGCCTTCCTCACAGACCTTCTACTATGGCGAATTAAACTGTCAGAACTCTGCGGCAAGCAGCTGCTTGAGGGGATATTTTTTTTTATAAAGAGCACGCATCCGAGATTACTCTCGTGTGGTGGGTCGGGGGTGGCTCAGTCGGTAGCGTGCCAGGATCATAATCTGTAGTTCCCAGGTTCGAGTCCCAGCTGGGTCAGCGTTGAGATTTATCTCCGCAAAAATTCCCCGCCCTGCCCACGTCAGTAGGGGATACCGATGGGCTTGGAAAGGCCGCCGTCCGTCGGATGGGACGTTAAGCCGTGGCCCCGTGTGCAGGAGAGACATACCCTGTGCACGTTAAAGAACACGCTGGATGGCCTTGACAGGAGGCTACCATCTGTCTCCCAACAGCTGTTCCAGTGGGTCCCCTCCCCACAACCTTCTCTGAGCCTTCGGGGTCCATATGACCTGGCCATTTAGCCCATGGTGTGCAAAAAAGTGCCGCTCAGAGGTAAAACAACCTAACGTTAAAGAACACGCTGGATGGCCTTGACGGGAGGCTACCATCTGTCTCCCAACAGCTGTTCCAGTGGGTCCCCTCCCCACAACCTTCTCTGAGCCTTCGGGGTCCATATGACCTGGCCATTTAGCTCATGGTGTGCAAAGAAGTGCCGCTCAGAGGTAAAACAACCCAACGTTAAAGAACACGCTGGATGGCCTTGACGGGAGGCTACCATCTGTCTCCCAACAGCTGTTCCAGTGGGTCCCCTCCCCCAACCTTCTCTGAGCCTTCGGGGTCCATGTGACCTGGCCATTTAGCCCATGGTGTGCAAAAAAGTGACTCTCAGAAGTAAAACAACCCAACCCAACTCTCGTGTGCTTTCACTTTGCATTGTAAAAATATTTGCTACGGAAATAAAATCTCTACTCTGCATCGAAACTGTACATAAAAATGAAATCAGCTGCATATTTTTCATTATTTTAAGAGATTTAAATTATTTTCAATAATTTTTGTTTTATAAAATTTATATGGAATTTCAAGCTTGTGTGAGTGAGAAAATGAAATTTTTTTGAACACCTGATAATTACCATCAGAACATTGAGTACAATTTCAAACTGAGAAACATATTAACTTATGATTTTAGAAAAAATTTCGAGTTAACCTAACTGACTAGATTTCGTCCCATTTCTGATACTTTATCTCATTCTCATAAATCATCGACACGTTTATCTCTCTTTCAGATTCGCCACAATTAAAATAAATTGCTGGTGAACTGAATTAGATGCTCTTGTGATCTTAATAATCCGTCTTTAACGCCTACCGTACAAAATGAAATGTCATTGAGAACATTTTCTCCTTTCTACAGATCCATTATGAAAGCTGTGATATTGATCGTCCTTCTGGTCCTGATGGCTTCAGCGATGATGACTGTGGATGCGGATCCTTTGCCTGAACCTTATTCCGAAGCCATGGCTTGCTCCAATGGGGTATGCAAACGCTCTCGGGATCCAAATGGACATAGCAGTCATGCCATGGCTGTAGCTAGAGGGTAAACATGAAAAGGTAAAATTTAAGTTTGTATTTCAATTATACTTCCTGAGAAATTATCATAAACGCTGTTTCGAGCTTAAAGTGCCATGAAACATGCCAACGTATGTAAGCTCTTCTACTGACGTAGGCATTCGAAGTCAGTAAAAGCCTTAAATGCATGGTGTATCGCGAAGTTAAGAGCGACATGGGTCAAAACGCTGATCTGACTGGGGTCGGGGGTGGCTCAGTCGGTAGCGCGCCAGGCTCGTAATCTGTAGTTCCCAGGTTCGAGTCCCAACTGGGTTAGTGTTGAGATTTATCTCCGCAAAATTGCCAGTCCCCCCCTGCCCACGGTCAGTAGGGGACACCGATGGACTTGGAAAGGCCGCCGTCCGTCGGATGGAACGTTAAGCCGTGGCTCCGTGTGCGGGAGAGCCATACCCTGTGCACATTAAAGAGCACGCTGAGTGGCCTTGACGGGAGGCTACCATCTGTCTCCCAACAGCTGTTCCAGTGGGTCTCTCCCCCAATCTTCTCTGAGCCTTCGGGGTCCTTGTGACCTGGCCATTTAGCCCATGGTGTGCAAAAAAGTGCCGCTCAGAGGTAAAACAACCCAACCCTTTGGCTCTATTCGACCTTGAACGCAACAGCGATCTGAAAATTCCCCTATTGACTTATTTTTAGCTCTCCAGCATCGGTATATCGAAATTTGACCTTTGACCTCAAATATTGTAATTTCATCGAAGATTTGACATAATTTCTGAGATCTACGACTCAAACCAACCCCAGACACTAATTTTTACGTTTCTATCACTCGTACATAAAGTTTGACTACTACGTGACCTCCATTTGACCTTGAAGGACATGACGGAGGTCAAATTTCGGATTTTCCCCAAGATCTACGACTCGGATTATCGCTAGGTGCAAATTTTCGGAGCTTTACCATTTCGGTATCATAGTTAGAATTAGCATTACCGCCTGTTAATCTCTCACAACTGTCTTTATACTGTATATACTCGAAACATAAGAAAAATATTTTGTAAATATTCATTTAGTATAATTTCACTTTGTAATTTAATATAGTAATTTACATTGTAAGAATTCTAGACTATGTACAGTCGCTCAAAAAAAAATATTCGAACACTATGGCTGATTTATAGAATTCAGAAAAAATATCTGGCAACGATTTTTTTTTAGAAATTAGTGATCTGGCAACCTTCGTGTCACGTGACACGAAGGTTGCCAGATGACTAATTTCTAAAAAAAATCGTTGCCAGATATTTTTTCTGAATTCTGTAATCGACCATAGTATTCGGATACTTTTTTGAGCGACTGTAGGTGGTCATATTATTTTGATACTAGATCGTGTGGGCTCACTCACGGAAATATTGAGCGTGTGCAGTTACCGTTCACAGCAAACTGGAGCGGTTGCGGTTAATGTTCACAGCACATTGGATCGTGAGAGCTCACAAAGACCTGGATCGTGTGGGCTCACTCACGGAAATATTGAGCGTGTGCAGTTACCGTTCACAGCAAACTGGAGCGGTTGCGGTTAATGTTCACAGCACATTGGATCGTGTGAGCTCACAAAAACCTGGATCGTGTGGGCTCACTCACGGAAATATTGAGCGTGTGCAGTAACTGCACACGCTCCAGTTTGCTGTGAACGGTAACTGGAGCATGTACAGTTGCTATACACGCTCCAGATATTTTTCCGGAATTCTGTAATCACGTGACACGAAGGTTGCCAGATCACTAATTTCTAAAAAAAAATCGTTGCCAGATATTTTTTCTGAATTCTGTAATCAACCATAGTGTTCGGATACTTTTTTGAGCGACTGCACGTATCTATATACGTGCAGTCGCTCAAAAAAGTATCCGTCACGTGACACGAAGGTTGCCAGATCACTAATTTCTAAAAAAAATCGTTGCCAGATATTTTTTCTGAATTCTGTAATCAACCATAGTGTTCGGATACTTTTTTGAGCGACTGTACCTGCAAATCAGTGATTGGAATTTCAAGTGTAATATGATTTCCTATAAATTATGAATTTAGGCAGAGTTTGAATTGTAAGAAACGACTATAACGATTTGATAATATAATATGTATATTTTTATTACAGAACAACACGAAACACTAAATCCTGATGAGGACAGGACACGTTGCTCAGAGATGTCTTCTGGTTGCTCCATAGAATAGAAATTTCGTTTTCAGAATTACCGAAAACTGTTCCTAATTGAAGAAAGATATTGGAATGGATTTCCTGCATATTATGTATTTCCCCCAATAAAATTATCCTGCATAAATGCAGACTTTTGTTTCTTTCGTAGTTGATGGTCAGAATGCAGAACTCTAATGACTTATATTGCAACCTAAGGCCGGGTTGGGTTGTTTTACCTCTGAGCGGCAATTTTTTGCACACCATGGGCTAAATGGCCAGGTCACAATGACCCCGAAGGCTCAGAGAAGGTTGGGGGAGGGGACCCACTGGAATATCTGTTGGGAGACAGATGGTAGCCTCCCGTCAAGGCCATCCAGCGTGTTCTTTAACGTGCACAGGGTATGGCTCTCCCGCACACGGGGCCACGGCTTAACGTCCCATCCGATGGACGGCGGCCTTTCCAAGCCCATCGGTGTCCCCTACTGACCGTGGGCAGGGCGGGGAATTTTGCGGAGATAAATCTCAACGCTGACCCAGCTGGGACTCACCTGAGAACTACAGATTACGAGCCTGGCGCGCTACCGACTGAGCCACCTCCGCCCCAACCTGAGGCCGGATTTATACCTCAAGAATCGGTGGTGACGTTTTTTTTTTTTGGTTTTGTTTGTTTATTAAAATTTATTTTCTTTTATAACTATGACGAAAGGAAGTGATGTAATCGAAATGGATGTGAAAATTTTCACCGTAAATAATAGAGATTGTTACCAAATACTGAAAAAATCTTAAAAAATTCTTATTTTTCATTCACACAACATATAAATTGGGATATTCAGTATACTATTTGAAAACCATTTTGAAATTCAAACTTTTCAAACTTTCTCTTCTTTTTTTTTGCTATGGTAATGATCACTCGAAATTATTAAAATACTAGGTCACCCTTATGTTGTGGTTAATGAAATGCAACTTTTAATTCTTGTTTAAACTAAGCCTTCGGTAGCAAAATGTCACAGAAAAAAAATTTTAAATCTTAAATGCTCCAAATCTCGTTTTTGGGTAATATTTGTGCAATATTTAAACAATTCTGAAAGTTGAAACATTTAACAGCATTAAACATTGTTACGAGTCGTAAGACTTTCCTTAAAAGTAATAACAAATCGGGGGGGCGGGGGGGGCTCAGTCGGTAGCGCGCCAGGCTCGTAATCTGTAGTTCCCAGGTTCGAGTCCCAGCTGGGTCAGCGTTGGGATTTATCTCCGCAAAATTCCCCGTCCTGCCAACGGTCAGTAGGGGACACCAATGGGCTTGGAAAGGCCGCCGTCCGTCGGATGGGACGTTAAGCCGTGGCCCTGTGTGCTGGAGAGCCATACCCTGTGCACGTTAAAGAACACGCTGGATGGCCTTGACGGAAGGCTACCATCTGTCTCCCAACAGCTGTTCCAGTGGGTCTCCTCCCCTAACCTTCTCTCAGCCTTCGGGGTCCATATTACCTGGCCATTTAGCCCATGGTGTGCAAAAAAGTGCCGCTCAGAGGTAAACAACACAATAACAAATCGTTCATTAAAATTAATATAATTTTAGAAGTTATGTAATTTTTTTCATAACTTTCCACCAATTTCGAGTTTTTAGAATGAGCACAACAACAGCGTCTGCTCTCAGATATTTCAGGTTTTATAACTTTTAAATATTAAAAGAATATTGCTTTAAATCGAGGGGGGGGGGGGGTTAAATTTCAGATCTTCATATTTATCTCCTGTGGCATTGTTTTTTTTGGGGGGAGGGGGGGGGCGAATTTCATTAAAAGCTGTGGATTATATGTGGGTTTTCTTTTATATAACTTGAAAGTGGACAGGCGCGAATCAGGTTTCTTTCAAGGAGTGCTGAACCGAAGATTTTATATTTTTATTTTTTCATCAGAAATTCCCTCCCGTACGGAGGCCCATGTCTGAATGTGAATCTTATGAGACTTTGGGTTGGGTTGTTTTACCTCTGAGCGGCACTTTTTTGCGCCCCATGGGCTAAATGACCAGGTCACATGGACCCCGAAGGCTCAGAGAAGGTTGGGGGAGGGGACCCACTGGAACAGCTGTTGGGAGACAGATGGTAGCCTCCCGTCAAGGCCATCCAGCGTGTTCTTTAACGTTGGGTTGTTTTACCTTTGAACGGCACTTTTTTGCACACCATGGGCTAAATGGCCAGGTAACATGGACCCCTAAGGCTGAGAGAAGGTTAGGGGAGGAGACCCACTGGAACAGCTGTTGGGAGACAGATGGTAGCCTCCCGTCAAGACCATCTAGCGTGTTCTTTAACGTGCACAGGGTATGGCTCTCCCGCACACGGGGCCACGGCTTAACGTCCCATCCGACGGACGGCGGTCTCTCCAAGCCCATCGGTGTCCGCTACTGACCGTGGCAGGGCGGGGATCTTATGAGACATTCGGAACTGAAAACTGGTTACAAATAAAATTTCCAAATATCCGGGTTTTGGATAACCGCGGCTTTCAGATAGTAAAATTTTTGATATCCGCCGGATATCGGTTAATCAGTAAAAAGGAAATTAAAAAAAGAAATTGCTCATTCAAAATGATCCAAAAAAATATTTTTTTCATTCAGTTAATGATTAAAACAAATCATTTACAATTTTTAATATTTTATTATTCTTAATTTCTTTTTACTTGAGTAATAATATTTAAGAAATACCGATCCATTAAGGGAAGGATAAGAAAGGTAAGACCTGATCTTGGTGCAGAATTTGGCTGAGACAGAAATTCTTCACCCCGCAAGAGCGCTTGGCTACTGATCTACGCGACCTGGGTTCGAGCACCGGGTAAGGCATGGATGTTCGTGTTGTTTTCTGCTGAGGTCGTGCCATCCTCTCAGGATATACTATGACATATAAACTGACAGGCTCCTGTCAGACCTCTGTGGCAAGCAGCTGCTTGAGGGAGTATTTTTTATGCCGTCCCGTGGCCGAGTGGTTAGCGCGCTTGGCTACTGATCTACGGAACCTGGGTTCGAGCCCCGGGTAAGGCATGGATGTTCGTGTTGTTTTCCTGCTGAGGTCCTGCCATCCTCTCAGACCTTCTCCTATGGCATATAAACTGACGGGCTCCTGTCAGACCTCTGTGGCAAGCAGCTGCTTGAGGGGGTATTTATTTTTTTATCTTTTGAAGTGGGGTGAAGAAAGTTTGGAGTTCTTTTATTTGTTTTCTTGATAAAAAGATTAAATTTTTGCTTTTCCGTGTTAGATTTATTCGTTGTTTTTTTTTACAGACAAAACCAAAAGGAATTTAATTCAACTTTGAGTTTGATTTAAATATCAGGAACGGAATTTTCATTCGGTATTTCTTCATATTATGTAGAAAAATTGTACTTTTACTTTGGGTTGGGTTGTTTTACCTCTGAGCGGCACTTTTTTGCACACCATGGGCTAAATGGCCAGGTCACATGGACCCAGAAGGCTCAGAGAAGGTTGGGGGAGGGGATCCACTGGAACAAGCTGTTGGGAGACAGATGGTAGCCTCTCGTCAAGGCCATCCAGCGTGTTCTTTAACGTGCACAGGTTATGGCTCTCCCACACACGGGGCCACGGCTTAACGTCCCATCCGATGGACGACTGCCTTTCCAAGCCCATCGGTGTCCTCTACTGACCGTGGGCAGGGCGGGGAATTTTTGCGGAGATAAATCTCAACGCTGACCCAGCTGGTACTCGAATCTGGGAACTACAGATTACGAGCCTGGCACGCTATCGACTAGCCACCCCCGCCCCTGTACTTTTACTACTGTTTATAAATAACGTAGCGAACTTTTAGTGTACGCTGAAATCATTAGGCAGAGACGATTCAGGAGGGTTTTAGCGAAACTCAAGAATTTGATGGTTCAACAAGGCATTTGATTATTGTCAGGATTTTTTTTTTCTGTTTTTTTCGGTACGTTTTTCAATTAACTCGAGTAAATTGTAACCGTTAGGATATTAATCCACCAATTTTCTGTTTTAAAAAGACAAAACGTGTTCAGTTACAGAGAGATTTGTATCTTTCCACTTAAAACTTCCATTCCCAGGTTCGAGTCCCATCTGGGTCAGCGTTGAGATTTATCTCCGCAAAATTCCCCGCCCTGCTCACGGTCAGTAGGGAACACCGTTGGGCTTGAAAAGGCCGCCGTCCGTCGGATGGGACATTAAGCTGTGGCCCCGTGTGCGGGAGAGCCATACCCTGTGCACGTTAAAGAACACGCTGGATGGCCTTGACGGGAGGCTACCATCTGTCTCCCAACAGCTGTTCCAGTGGGTCCCCTCCCCCAAACTTCTCTGAGCCTTCGGGGTCCATGTGACTCTGGCCATTTAGCCATGGTGTGCAAAAAAGTGCCGCTCAGAGGTAAAACAACCCAAACCCTCGTATGTTGGATTGACCTCAATATTCCCATTTCCAGCTGAAGTCAACATTTTCGTTACAAAGAAAAGAAATGGAGTCCACGGTCGCTTGTAAAAAGTAATTTATTTAAATCCTTAACAGAGCGAAAGACGCAAAGAAATCGCGTGCATTTTTCAGCTACAGAGAGTAGTAGGTTTTCTGAAGCACTGGAATTGATTCCTGGCTCCTAATCACAGGGGATTCCCATCCTGGAAAATAGAAATAAAGTTCTTTATTCTTAATGACGTCATTAATGGCAATATGTGAAATTCATTCTTGGCTTTATAAACAGATAATAATAATAAGTGTTTATTATAAAATTATATTCTTACACTAATCTAATATGACTATGTTAAACGAGGCTTAGATATTCCCCATTCAGTGAATTGACTCTGGAAATGAGTGTAAAATATTCTAAAAAATATTTCATTGAAATTTCCATTAACCCTTGATTTTCAACAATATTTGTTCAGTGTTAGAGATTTGTGAAAGCTAGAATATTAACAGCAGCGTGACTCGTTTTAAATATTTTCTCTAACATTGGGGATTGGGTTGTTTTGACTCTCAGGGGCACTTTTCGGCACAAATTGGGTTGGGTTGGGTTGTTTTACCTATGAGCGGCACTTTTTTGCACACCATGGGCTAAATGGCCAGGTCACATGGACACCGAAGGCTCAGAAAAGGTTGGGGACCCACTGGAACAGCTGTTGGGAGACAGATGATAGCCTCCCGTCAAGGCCATCCAGCGTGTTCTTTAACGTTGGGTTGTTTTACCTCTGAGCGGCACTTTTTTGCACATCATGGGCTAAATGGCCAGGTCACATGGACCCCGAAGGTTCAGAGAAGGTTGGGGGAAGGGACCCACTGGAACAGCTATTGGGAGACAGATGGTATCCTCCCGTCAAGGCCATCCAGCGTGTTCTTTAAC
The DNA here is from genome assembly GCA_038380435.1 of Ryuthela nishihirai. Taxonomy (NCBI): domain Eukaryota; kingdom Metazoa; phylum Arthropoda; class Arachnida; order Araneae; family Heptathelidae; genus Ryuthela; species Ryuthela nishihirai. Next base: position 16,039,519 of record JAWZYU010000017.1, on the reverse strand, counting down.
GTTGGGTTGTTTTACCTCTGAGCGGCACTTTTTTGCACCCCATGGGCTAAATGACCAGGTCACATGGACCCCGAAGTCTCAGAGAAGGTTGAGGGAGGGGACCCACTGGAACAGCTGTTGGGAGACAGATGGTAGCCTCCCGTCAAGGCCATCCAGCGTGTTCTTTAACGTTGGATTGTTTTACCTCTGAAGAACACTTTTTTGCACACCATGGGCTAAATGGCCAGGTAACATGGACCCCGAAGGCTGAGAGAAGGTTAGGGGAGGAGACCCACTGGAACAGCTGTTGGGAGACAGATGGTAGCCTCCCGCCAAGGCCATCCAGCGTGTTCTTTAACGTTGGGTTGTTTTACCTTTGAACGGCACTTTTTTGCACACCATGGGCTAAATGGCCAGGTAACATGGACCCCGAAGGCTGAGAGAAGGTTGGGAGAAGGGACCCACTGGAACAGCTGTTGGGAGACAGATGGTAGCCTCCCGTCAAGGCCATCCAGCGTGTTCTTTAACGTTGGGTTGTTTTACCTCTGAGCGGCACTTTTTTGCACACCATGGGCTAAATGGCCAGGTCACATGGACCCCGAAGGCTCAGAGAAGGTTGGGGGAGGGGTCCCACTGGAACAGCTGTTGGGAGACAGATGGTAGCCTCCCGTCAAGGCCATCCAGCGTGTTCTTTAACGTTGGGTTGTTTTACCTCTGAGCGGCACTTTTTTGCACACCATGGGCTAAATGGCCAGGTCACATGGACCCCGAAGGCTCAGAGAAGGTTGGGGGAGGGGACCCACTGGAACAGCTCTTGGGAGACAGATGGTAGCCTCCCGTCAAGGCCATCCAGCGTTTTCTTTAACGTGCACAAGGTATGGCTCTACCGCACACGGGGCCACGGCTTAACGTCCCATCCGACGGACGGCGGCCTTTCGAAGCCCATCGGTGTCCCCTACTGACCGTGGGCAGGGCGGGGAATTTTGCGGGAGCACAAATTGGGCTAAAAGGCCAGGTCGTAAGGATTCTAAGGGCTCACAGCTTCTTAGGGGGAGGGGATCTATTCAGCACGATTAGGTTATTGCTCTACTACACATATGGGCACAGCTTAATGTCCTGGGCTATGGACAGTAACCTTTCCAAGCTAATAGCTGCCTCCTTTCAGAATAAAAGCAAAGCTTGAAAAGAATATCTCCATGAAGACGAAGTGCAGACTCGAAACAGGGAGTATTTGGTAGGGAGCATTAATGAACCAGTCCTTACACATAAGGAAAGAGTATTTATGAATGAAGTGAAAATTGAAGAACATTATTCTAGTTCTTGTCAGGTGAAGTTGTCAGGAGAAGTTAGGCTTGTCAGGAGAAGTTAGGGTTGTTTTATCACTGAGGGGCGATTTTTCTTTTAACATTCGTTGGGATAAATGGCCAAATCACAAGGATACCAAAGGCTCAGAGAAGGTCTGTGGGAAGGAGACCCACTGGAACAGCTGTTGGGAGACAGATAATATCCTCCCGTCAAGGTCATCTTGTTTGGTTTCCAACGTGAGTAGGATATGGCTCTCCCGCAAACGGGCCACGGCTTAACGTCCCATCCGACGAACGGCGGCCTTATTCAAGCCCATCGGTGTCCCTACTGACCGTGTGTAGGGCGGAGAGTTTTGTGGAGATAAATCTCAACGCTGACCCAAGTGGGTCTCGAACCTGGGAACTACAGATTAGGAGACTGGCGCGCTACCGACTGAGCCACCCGGCCCCCAGCACGCGGAGGGTGGGTCCTGAACAACAGCGGGACTTCATGGAACCTAGCACCGCCGGGAAGACCTAGGATGTTGTATTTTTATATTTGATAACCATGCGTGAATGTATAATGAACAGACAGATGGTAAAAGAAATAGTATAAGGTTAGTATGATATCAAGCAGAAGTTTAATCATACAGAATGGGGCGGGGGTGGCTCAGTCGGTAGCGTGCCAGGCTCGTAATCTGTTGCTCCCAGGTTCGAGTCCCAGCTGGGTCAGCGTTGAGATTTATCTCCGCAAAATTCCCCGCCCTGCCCAAGGTCAATAGGGGACACCGATGGGCTTGGAAAGTGTACCGTCCGTCGGATGAGACGTTAAGCAGTGGCCCCGTGTGCGGGAGAGTCATGCCCTGTGCACGTTAAAGAACACGCTGGATGGCCTTGACGGGAGGCTACCACCTGTCTCCCAACAGCTGTTCCAGTGGGTCCCCTCCCCCAACCTTCTCTGAGCCTTCGGGGTCCATGTGACCTGGCCATTTAGACGATGGTGTGCAAAAAAGTGCCGCTCAGAGGTAAAACAAGCGGCACTTTTTTGCAGCAACCCATCATACAGAAAAATATCGCTAAATCTATTAAATTTGAATTTGAAAATTTCTTTAGTCTTACCTCATTGGATTGTTGATAGCAGTCATTGTTTACGTGCCCCAATTGCTTTCTGTATGCCTCCACCAATGCTAAAGCCAAGGTTAAATCCTGCCTTTGCCTCACTCTGCGCCGAGCTCCCAAAGCTCGAGGATGCGCCACTAGGAGCTCCATTGGTTGGGCAGATTGTGACTATCAGCATACTGAAGACCATCAGCATAACAACGGTAAGCTTCATGGTAGTAGCTAAGAAACGCCAGACAACTTCGATGAAGTAACTTGATATCCTGAAAGAAGACAAGATAATGCATATAAGAGGAGCTTATAAATCAGGGATTTGCAGCTTTTAATATTTAAGGAATATCATGTTGATTTGTTTATCAGTGGATTCCGCAAAAACCTCAGCTCTCTTTCGTAGGAGGGGCGGTGGTGGCTCAGTCGGTAGCGCGTCAGGCTCGTAATCTGTAGTTCCCAGGTTCGAGTCCCAGCTGGATCAGCGTTGAGATTTATCTCCGCAAAATTCCCCGCCCTGTCCACGGTCAGTAGGGGACACCGATGGGCTTGGAAAGGCAGCCGTCCGTCGGATGGGACGTTAAGCCGTGGCCCCGTGTGCGGGAGAGCCATACCATGCGCACATTAAAGAACACGCTGGATGATCTTGACGGGAGGCTACCATCTGTCTCCCAACAGCTATTCCAGTGGGTCCCCTCCTCCAACCTTCTCTGAGCCTTCGGGGTCCATGTGACCTGGCCATTTAGACCATTGTGTGCAAAAAAGTGCCGCTCAGAGGTAAAACAACCCAACCCTCTTTCGTAGGAACTTTAGTTTGAAAGATATATACAAAGTATACAAATTGGTTGACCGGCCCGGTTAACCAATTCTGGGGCCCAGGGAGCCTCAGGATTTTGTGGTCCCTCGTGAAATCTCGAGATAATTTCTTTTCAAGATAATTCTCGAGAAATCAGTCAATAAATAAATTTCTAAAATACTAAATTGCTCGTCAAGCAGATGACTGCCACAGAGGTCTGTCAGTATGAAAAACACAGAAGCATGTTAGTATAATAAAAAAAAAATAAAAATAAATACCCCCTCAAGCAGCTGCTTGCCACAGAGGTCTGACAGGAGCCTGTCAGTTTATATGCCACAGTAGAAGATCTGAGAGGATGGCAGGACCTCAGCAGAAAACAACACGAACATCCATGCCTTACCCGGGGTTCGAACCCAGGTCCCGTAGATCACTAGCCAAGCGCGCTAACCACTCGGCCACGGGACGGCTTTTAGCATAATAAGCCATAAACAAAATCTGTGAGGAAAGCGAGAATTCAGCGGAAAGAAATTGAAAAAAAAAATGAACCATCCCAAGTTGTCAGGAACCTGGCCGTCGTAGTTATCAGATGGATGAGACATATGCCTTAACGGTGCTCAATATCTAGGCACAACTGCATTACTGTTTACACGTTTATTACTATATACATCTCAGGGTCAAAACATTCCCTTTAATCAGTAGCGTTACAATCAATACTTGCTACCTTTATATCACGGGTACAGTCGCTCAAAAAATTATCCGAACACTATGGTCGATTACAGAATTCAGAAAAAATATCTGGCAGCGATTTTTTTTTTTAGAAATTAGTGATCTGGTAACATTCGTGTCACCTGACACGAAGGTTGCCTGATCACTAATTTCTAAAAAAAATCGCTGCCAGATATTTTTTCTGAATTCTGTAATCGACCATAGTGTTCGGATAATTTTTTGAGCGACTGTAGGTGTGGTCATATTATTATGATACTAGATCGTGTGGGCTCACTCACGGAAATATTGAGCGTGTGCAGTTACCGTTCACAGCAAACTGGAGCGTGTGCAGTTACCGTTCACTGCAAACTGGAGCGTGTGCAGTAATTGCACAAGCTCCAGTTTGCTGTGAACGGTAACTGGAGCGTGTATAGTTGCTGTACACGCTCCAGATATTTTTCCTGAATTCTGTAATCACGTGACACGAAGGTTGCCAGATCACTAATTTCTAAAAAAATCGTTGCCAGATATTTTTTTCTGAATTCTATAATCAACCATAGTGTTCGGATACTTTTTTGAGCGACGTACAGCTACGATGTTCGCATTCAACCGTCTAACACTCTTGAGTAGCGACACAAGTGTCTCTTCCTCAAGACGTTCAGCGGAGGGACTCCTTCTTTTCCAGCTCTTTTCATCAGTCAGAAAACAAAGTATGGAATGTTGGGACCTCACATGCAGGTCCCGACATTCGTTTGGAAGGGTTGTTTTACCTCTGAGCGGCACTTTTTTGCACACCATGGGCTAAATGGCCTGGTCACATGGACCCCGAAGGCTCAGAGAAGGTTGGGGGAGGGGACCCACTGGAACAGCTGTTGGGAGACAGATGGTAGCCTCCCGTCAAGGCCATCTAGCGTGTTCTTTAACGTGCACAGGGTATGTCTCTCCCGCACACGGGGCCACGGCTTAACGTCCCATCCAACGGACGGCGGCCTTTCCAAGCCCATCGGTGTCCCCTACTGACCGTGGGCAGGGAGGGAAGTTTTGCTGAGATAAAACTCAACGCTGACCCAGCTGGGACTCGAACCTGGGAACTACAGATTACGAGCCTGGCGCGCTACCGACTGAGCCACTCCCGCCCCTTGATGGGAGGCTATCATCTGTCTCCAACAGAGTCCAGTGGGTCCCCTTCCCCCAACCTTCTCTGAGCCCTTCGGTGTCATTGTAACCTGACCATCTAACCCATTGTGTGCAAAAAAGGGCCGCAAAGAGGTAAAACAACCCAACTAATGCTACTAATGTAAATGAATGTTTCATAATAAAATCATGTTGGATGCCGATTATAGTAATATGCTTGCGTGAAGGAGAAAATGGCGCTCCAATCGCTCTCATATTGGCTGTTGATAAGAATTTGAGTGCAGTTACCTAATTGAAATAAATATAGAATTTTCACTGGGCTAACATTATTGGTATTATATACACTATATGGCTATTAAAAATTATTTTTTCTTTTTTATCCCTTTTATATCAGGGCGGTGGTGGCTCAGTCGGTAGCACGCCAGGCTCGAAATCTGTAGTTCCCAGGTTCGAGTCCCAGCTGGGTCAGGGTTGAGATTTATCTCCGCAAAATTTCCCGCCCTGCCCACGGTCAGTAGGGGACACCGATGGGCTTGGAAAGGCCGCCTTCCTTCGGACGGGACGTTAACCCGTGGCCCAGTGTACGGGAGAGCCATACCCTGTGCACGTTAAAGAACACGCTGGATGGCCTTGACGGGAGGCTACCATCTGTCTCCCAACAGCTGTTCCAGTGGGTCCCCTCCCCCAACCTTCTCTGAGCTTTCGAGGTCCATGTGACCTGGCCATTTAGCCCATGGTGTGCAAAAAACTGCCGCTCAGAGGTAAAACAACCCAACGTTAAAGAATACTCTGGATGGCCTTGACGGGAGGCTATCATCTGTCTCCCAACTGCTGTTCCAGTGGGTCCCCTCCCTCAACCTTCTCTGAGCCTTCGGGGTCCATGTGACCTGGCCATTTAGCCCATGGTGTGCAAAAAAGTGCCGCTCAGTGGTAAAACAACCCAACGTTAAAGAATACGCTGGACGGCCTTGACGGGAGGCGACCATCTGTCTCCCAACAGCTGTTCCAGTGGGTCCCCTCCCCCAACCTTCTCTGAGCCTTCAGTGTCCTTGTGACCTGGCCATTTAGCCCGTGGTGTGCAAAAAAGTGCCGCTCAGAGGTAAAACAACCCAACGTTAAAGAACACGCTGGATGGCCTTGACGGGAGGCTACCATCTGTCTCCCAACAGCTGTTCCAGTGGGTCCCCTCCCCCAATCTTCTCTGAGCCTTCGGGGTCCATGTGACCTGACCATTTAGCCCATGGTGTGCAAAAAAGTGCCTCTCAGAGGTAAAACAACCCAACCCAAGTTTCGTGACCTCAGTCGTCGCGTTTTCAAGGGCATGTCACATTAGTGCCGAGTTTATTGCATCCTATGTGCATTATGGGATCATCCATTTCGAGGAGGCGGGTCCGTTTTGTGGCCTGTTGGGCTATCATCCTTTCCATGTCTTCCAGCAGTAAACGCCATGGTAGTGGTGGGTGGTAAGTTTCTTCATGATACATTCCTCTCTTTTGGGTATATAAGAACACCTCCCCCCAACGCAATCCGAGCTAAATATGCTTGAGCTAATTCTTAAGTATCGGCAAAATGGAACAGACAAGGTTGGGTTGGGTTGTTTTACCTCTGAGCGGCACTTTTTTGCACACCATGGGCTAAATGGCCAGGTCACATGGACCCCGAAGGCTCAGAGAAGGTTGGGGGAGGGGACCCACTGGAACAGCTGTTGGGAGACAGATGGTAGCCTCCCGTCAAGGCCATCCAGCGTGTTCTTTAACGTGCACAGGGTATGGCTCTCCCGCACACGGGGCCACGGCTTAACGTCCCATCCGACGGACGGCGGCCTTTCCAAGCCCATCGGTGTCCCCTACTGACCGTGGGCAGGGCGGGGAATTTTGCGGAGATAAATCTCAACGCTGACCCAGCTGGGACTCGAACCTGGGAACTACAGATTACGAGCCTGGCGCGCTACCGACTGAGCCACCGCCGCCCCAACAGACAAGGACTTTTTGTTCCATTCGTTCCATTGAATCCTTATGTTACTGTACAACTCTATTCCATTAAGGCAGCTCGGGGCGGGGGTGGCTCAGTAGGTAGCGCGCCAGGCTCATAATCTGTAGTTCCCAGGTTCGAGTCCCAGCTGAGTCAACGTTGAGATTTATCTCTGCAAAAATCCCCGTCCTGTCCAAGGTCAGTAGGGGACACCGATGGGCTTGGAAAGGCCGCCGTCCGTTGGATGGGACGTTAAGCCGTGGCCCCGTGTGCGGGAGAGCCATACACTGTGCATCTTAAAGAACACGCTGGATGGCCTTGACGGGAGACTACCATCTGTCTCCCAACAGCTGTTCCAGTGGGACCCCTCCCCCAACCTTCTCTGAGCCTTCGGGGTCCATGTGACCTGGCCATTTAGCCCATGGTGTGCAAAAAAGTGTCGCTCAGAGGTAAAACAACCCAACCCAATCCATTTAGGCAGATGAATTTCTAATGCTACAAGACGCGATATAAATGTTATAAAATACAAAAATAAAATCTTATCCTTTATGATTAACAATCATATATATATGCCAATCCACTCTAGGCCATTCTAGCAAGGTCCTGTTTGACATTGTCTGTCCATTGCATCCTAGGTCTCGCCCTTTTCCTGAAGCTTTTGGGAACACTATTCATAATCCTACAAATCAACAATCTCTCCCTGCACAAAATTCTGCTCAAAAGAGATTGATGACTCCTTCTTCTAACCTCATCAGTAGTTACAAAGTTGAACCAACTAATGCCCAAGATACTGCGTAAGCATCTAGAATCAAAGGCATCAAGTTTCTTGTTATCCTGCTTACAAAGGGTCCATGTTTCGCTACTGTAACTAACCTTAGAAAGTTGGGTTGGGTTGTTTTACCTCTGAGTGGCACTTTTTTGCACACCATGGGCTAAATGGCCAGGTCACATGGACCCCGAAGGCTCAGAGAATGTTGGGGGAGGGGTCCCACTGGAACAGCTGTTGGGAGACAGATGGTAGCCTCCCGTCAAGGCCATCCAGTGTGTTCTTTAACGTGCACAGGGTATGGCTCTCCCGCACACGGGGGCACCTTAACGTTCCATCCGACGGACGGCGACCTTTCCAAGCCCATCGGTGTCCCCTACTGACCGTGGGCAGGGCGGGGAGTTTTGCGGAGATAAGTCTCAACGCTAACCCAGCTGGGACTCGAACCTGGGAACTACAGATTACGAGCCAGGCGCGCTACCGACTGAGCCACCCCCGCCCCAACCTTAGAAAGAACCAAACTATTATACAGCCTAATTTTAGTGTTTAGGTGTACTTGCCTATTTTTCCCCTCTCCATAGATCCTTAAAAGTCCAGTGGCAATCCCTATTCTTCTATTTATCTCATGCTGCACATCACCACAATCTGTTACATAGCTCCCAAGATATTTAAACTGAGACACTTGCTCAATAGTACAGTCATTCAAAGCAACCGAAGCACCATCTGTCTGACCAATTTTCATCATTTTAGTTTTTTCTCTATTTAATACCAAACCTACTCTATTACCAGTCTCATTAACAGTCCTAATGAACGAATTCATCTCATCAACATCATTAGCCAACAGAGCCAAATCATCCGCATAATCAAATTAAGAAATTTTTGAATCCCTAGACCATTTAAGGCCAAAATCTTTCTCTTGCAAAGAATTTCGCATTACATAATCAATAATTAAACTACAGAGAAAAGGAGACAAACTATACCCTTGTCTAACTCCACTAGCAATACTAAACCAGTCGCTGCAAGACGTACAGTCGCTCAAAAAAGTATCCGAACGCTATGGTTGATTACAGAATTCAGAAAAAATATCTGGCAACGCTTTTTTTAGGAATTAGAGATCTGGCAACCTTCGTGTCACGTGACATGAAGGTTGCCAGATCACTAATTTCTAAAAAAATCGTTGCCAGATATTTTTTCTGAATTTTATAATCATCCATAGTGTTCGGATACTTTTTTGAGCGACTGTACCAACTCTCATACATGACTAAGTGTTATTATAGAGAGCTTTCATTACACTAACTTATCAGATATTCCATATGATCTAACAATCAATCAATCACAAATTATGTCCATCAAGAGAATCAAAAGCTTTTTTAAAATCTGTTAAGCTGGTAACCACAAGTTTCTGAAACTAAACATTTCTCAAGAATCTGCCTAAATGAAAATATTTGATCAATACATTCCCTACCACTTCTGAATCCACACTGTTCATCAACCAATTTTTTAATTCTATTAAGTATAATCATGCAAAAAACTTTACCTGGAACAGAAAGTAAACTAATTCCCCTATAATTATCACAAAAACTGCGATCACCTTTTTTAAAAATCGGGACAATAATAGCTCTAGCAAAACTCCTTAGGAAAAACACGTTTATCTTAAAAAATATTCAAAATTTCAGTGAGGCTCCCAGTTCTAAGCATTTCAGTGGCGATTTCATCCACCCCTGGGGATTTATGCACTTTTAATTTAGAGATAGCCAATGTGATTTTGGAATGTGATATATGACCATCATTAAAGCCAGTAATGCATCTATCACTAAAAACAATGGGAGTAGAAATAATCACATTATTTAGAACATCTCTGAAATGCTCAGCCCACTTTGCCATCTCAGAATCCTCACCTTCAACCACCTCGCCATATTTATCCCTCAATTCCTCTGTACCTGTCTATTTCTTCCCACATTAAACATTAACACTCTGGTACACCCCCTGCTGTTGTGCTGTCTAACTGCTTCCTCAGCTTGTCAGCCAAGCTATCAAGCCAAAGATTCTTATCAGCTGTTAACTGATCCTTTACACGTTTATTTAGCTCGTTGTAATGCCATCTGTTAGGGCTAGTAGGGTGTTGATTCGTATTAAACCTGCGCTTCCTTCTTTCAGAAATAAGTTCCATAGCCTTATCACTCAAATAATTTTGTTTCCTCTGTTCCCTTTTACCAAGGGGCGGGGATGGCTCAGTCAGTAGCGCGCCAGGCTCATAATCTGTAGTTCCCAGGTTCGAGTCTCAGCTGCGTCAGCGTTTAGATTTATCTCCGCAAAATTCCCCGCCCTGCCCATGGTCAGTAGGGGACACCGATGGGCTTGGAAAGACCGCCGTCCGTCGGATGGGACGTTATAAGCCGTGGCCCCGTGTGCGGGAGAGCCATACCCTGTGCACGTTAAAGAACACGCTGAATGGCCTTGACGGGAGGCTACCATCTGTCTCCCAATAGTTTGTTCCAGTGGGTCCCCTCCCCCAACCTTCTCTGAGCCTTCGGGGTCCATGTGACCTGGCCATTTAGCCCATGGTGTGCAAAAAAGTGCCGCTCAGAGGTAAAACAATCCAACCTTTTACCCAAAAGAGTACTGTTGGTTTCAAGAAAAGCCTGTTTAAACTGATCCTTAGAATGCTGTAAAGGTAATGGAACAGAAAATTATTAAACTTGTGCATATATCACGCATTTTTCAAGAAATTTTTTAAAACTTTTAAAACGGAAGAGAAAATGTCTCTTGCCCCACCCTCCTTTATTTTTCTCTAGATCCGGGTCACATGTCCGGATAATATCTAAACCAATGAAACAAATTACAAAATATATTTCACGTGCAACCAACTGTGATTTATAATAACAAAGAATCGCCCTGCAAGAGGGTTTTATAGAAAAAAAAATCGTCAACAAAAATAGAGATTTTAAACCAGGGTTTGAAAAAACGCCCATCATCCCGCTCGGGAAGATATTTTACTGTAGGTTTTGTTCTACCTCTGAGCGGCACTTTTTTGCACACCATGGGCTAAATGGCCAGGTCACAAGGACCCCGAAAGCTCAGAGAAGTTGGGGGAGGGGACCCACTGGAACAGCTGTTGGGAGACAGATGGTAGCCTCCCGTCAAAGCCATCCAGCGTGTTCTTTAACGTGCACAGGGTAATGCTCTCCCGCACACGGGACCACGGCTTAACGTCCCATCCGACGGACGGCGGCCTTTCCAAGCCCTCGGTACTGACCGTGGGCAGGGCGAGGAGTTTTGCGGAGATAAATAGATAAATATCAACGCTTACCCAGCTGGGACTCGAACCTGGAACTGCAGATTAGGAGCCTGGCGCGCTACCGACTGAGCCATCCCCGCCCCCATTTTTACTGTAGGACGACTGAAAATTGAAGATTTGGCGTCTGAACGGACATTTTTTCTTTCATTACAAACGTTCTTCATTTTTCCCTTTCCCATAAAAAATTTTTCACATTCTTCTTTTTTTCTTTTATTATATTCTCCTTTTAGCGAAAGGAAGAAGTCTGCAAACTGAAATAAATAAATCGCCCTTAAGCAGTTGTTTGTCACAGAAGACTCTCGCTGTAATACGTCATGGAGAAGATCTATGAGGAAGGCGAGACCTCAGCAGAAAGAAAAGCACAAATTTCCATGCCAAACCGGGGCGCGAACCCAGTTCCATTTGATCAGTAGCCAAACACGCTAGGAACTCGGCAACCAGGTCTCCAATCGTAACTGGAGATGAAACCATAAACCATAAAAACGGAAATTTTGAATAGGACCCACCTGAAACATATGTGAAAAATAATCCTCTTACAGGGAATTGTGTGTGCAATCTTTTATAGATTCAGCCCTGAAGAATGGGAGAGAGAGTCGTTTATCCCATTGAAGTTTAGCCATTGGTTATGTTTCCATAGAAGTATTTGACCTTGACCTCAGTGAGAAAGGAAACCGTTAAAGGGGCCAAGGCCCCTTTTACAAAGTGGTCTATGAAAGAAGAAGTTAATGTTAGATCTATTGGATAGGACTCTAAGTTGTTGGGTTGTTTTACCTCTGAGCGGCACTTTTTTGCACACCATGGGCTAAATGGCCTGGTCACATGGACCCCGAAGGCTCAGAGAAGGTTGGGGGAGGGGACCCACTGGAACAGCTGTTGGGAGACAGATGGTAGCCTCCCGTCAAGGCCACTCAGCGTGTTCTTTAACGTTGGGTTGTTTTACCTCTGAGCGGCACTTTTTTGCACACCATGGGCTAAATGGCCAGGTCACAAGGACCCCGAAGGCTTAGAGAGTTGAGGGGACCCACTGGAACAGCTGATGGGAGACAGATGGTAGCCTCCCGTCAAGGCCATCTAGCGTGTTCTTTAACGTTGGGTTGTTTTACCTCTGAGCGGCACTTTTTTGCACACCATGGGCTAAATGGCCTGGTCACATGGACCCCGAAGGCTCAGAGAAGGTTGGGGGAGGGGACCCACTGGAACAGCTGTTGGGAGACAGATGGTAGCCTCCCGTCTAGGCCATCCAGCGTGTTCTTTAACGTGCACAGGGTATGGCTCTCCCGCACACGGGGCCACGGCTTAACGTCCCATCCGACGAACGGCTGCCTTTACCAAGCCCATCGGTATCCCCTACTGACCGTGGGCAGGGCGGGGAATTTTGCGGAGATAAATCTCAACGACTGACCCAGCTGGGACTCGAACCTGGGAACTACAGATTACGAGCCTGGTGCGCTACCGACTGAGCCACCCCCGCCCCAAGACTTTAAGCAGTGCCGTCTTAACAGTATTGTAGGTCCCTGGGCAAAGAAATGCACTGGGGCCCCTAGGTTAACTCTTATTTAAATGATTAATCTGTATTAGCGTTTATTTCTCTCATGAACAATATGGCAGCATGGGGCCCCTAGAATCATGGGGGCCCTGGGCAACTGCGCAGTGCGCCCATGCCTTAAGACGGCCCTGACTTTAAGCCGTGGCTCCTCGTGCAGGAAAACAAGTGCACGTTAAAAAACAAACTAGAGGCCTTAGCGGGATTTTGGGCTATGGGGTTAAAAAACAAACTAGAGGCTCCAGTGGGTCCCTTTCCCTCTTTGTCCCAGTGGGTCCAAAAAATGGCCCGCTATCTCAGAGAAGTTGGACAGCACTGCATTAAATTGATTATCTAAGAAATTTCTTTGAGTCCTTAGAATTCTTGCGATCTGGCTGTTTAGCCCATTGTGTGAAAAAGAAGGGCTGTTCAGCCCATTGTGTGAAAAAGAAGGGCTGTTCAGAGGTAAATCCACAACTCTAATCTATAATCTGTATATAAAAATGGACTAATAAGTAATAACATTTCAACTTACGGTAAGAAGGACTGTATTAAGACGTTGAGAATATATGCCTCGGACTGGAAAGCTCAATACAAAGGTTTGTAGCCTGAGTATATATAGTTTTCACAGGTGATTTAATTTGTTTACTGTACAACAGAAACGAGTTTCTCGGAAACTATTCTTTGGGAAAAAAACTATTCACCTTTTCGAAACTTTTCAACTTGAAAATAAGTTAGTCAAAAGTCACATTTCTTTTCCACTCTGACAATAAACATTGTTTTAAAGTAACAAAGGAAAAAGCTTGTGGCGCTCAAAGTTGTTTTCGATGGGTAAAATTTTCATCAGATGTTTGAATTATTTTTGCTATGTTTCGAAAGTCAAAACAAATCCATTTGGCGTTCTTTGTTCATTGTTGATGAAGGCCACTCTCACATAAAACAGAAAACTAAAAGATTTGCGATCGAAACTGAAAGAATAGAAGATTTAATGAGAGGTATGAAGATGTAAAAAACAAACCGATTCACTCAAAAACTCTCCCAGCTTTTAATCTCGTGTTTGTATTGTACATGGGTTGTGTTGGGTTGTTTTATCTCTGAGCGGCACATTTTTGCACACCATGGGCTAAATGGCCAGGTCACAAGGACCCCGAAGGCTCAGAGAAGGTTGGGGGAGAGGACCCACTGGAACAGCTGTTAGGAGACAGATGGTAGCCTCTCGTCAAGGCCATCCAGCGTGTTCTTTAACGTTGGGTTGTTTTACCTCTGAGCGGCACTTTTTTACACACCATGGGCTAAATGGCCAGGTCACATGGACCCCGAAGGCTCACAGAAGGTTGGGGAGGGGACCCACTGGAACAGCTGTTGGGAGACAGATGGTAGCCTCCCGTCAAGGCCATCCAGCGTGTTCTTTAACGTGCACAGGGTATGGCTCTCCCGCACACGGGGCCACGGCTTAACGTCCCATCCGACGGATGGCGGCCTTTCCAAGCCCATCGGTGTCCCCTGCTGACCGTAGGCAGGGTGAGGAATTTTGCGGAAATAAATCTCAACGTTGACCCAGCTGGGACTCGAACCTGGGAACTGCAAGTTTGTATTGTACAGAGAGAAGAGACATGATCATACAAAATATACTCAAAGAAATTTCTTAGATAATCAATTTAATGCAGTGCTGTCCAACTTCTCTAAAACCGCGGGCCATTTTTTCTTTCGCCAATATTTCGCTGGCCAAAAAAAAGAATAGGACAGGATAGGTAATTGAAAAGTCAGTTCATGTCACCTCAAAAAATTATTTTATTTATACAAAAAATAGTAAGTAATAATAAACTAATATAAATTTTCTAAACCTTATCAAATATTTAATAAATTTAATGGGATCTGGCCCTAGTTGTTGGGCATTAGGAATAGAATGAGCAAGTTGAAATAATGCAATAATAATTGCAAATAGAATGAGTAAGTGGGGTTGGGTTGTTTTACCTCTGAGCGGCACTTTTTCGCACACCATGGGCTAAATGGCCAGGTCACATGGACCCCGAAGGCTCAGAGAAGGTTGGGGGAGGGGACCCACTGGAACAGCTGTTGGGAGACAGATGGTAGCCTCCCGTCAAGGCCATCCAGTGTGTTCTTCAACGTGCACAGGGTCTGGCTCTTCCGCACACGGGGCCACGGCTTAACTTCCCATCCGACGGACGGCGGCCTTTCCAAGCCCATCAGTGTCCCCTACTGACCGTGGGGAGGGCGGGGAATTTTGTGGAAATGAGTAAGTTGAAGATTGCATATCAAGTAACATAAATTGACAAAAATTTATAAGGTGAATTATATATATTTATTTAAAATTTCATGTAAAAACTTGAGTTTTCTTTGTAATAATTGATTTACTGAGAGCTGGGTTCTTCATTTTACTTTCTGGACATTTTATTTTTATCTGTATAAATATTTTTTTCATCAGTTTTTTTAATTAATTTTTATCTGTACCGTATGACGTATTGATGCGATTATTAATTACTTCGCATTTAAAGTGCAGATGCTGTGTATTGTGATACTAAATTATCCTAAAATCAGTTCTCATCTTGGGGCAGGGGTGGCTCAGTCGGTAGCGCGCCAGGCTCGTAATCTGTAGTTCCCAGGTTCGAGTCCCAGCTGGGTCAGCGTTGAGATTTATCTCCGCAAAAATTCCCCGCCCTGCCCAAGGTCAGTAGGGGACACCGATGGGCTTGGAAAGGCCGCCGTCCGTCGGATGGGACGTTAAGCCGTGGCCCCGTGTGCGGGAGAGCCATACCCTGTGCACGTTAAAGAACACGCTGGATGGCTTTGACGGGAGGCTACCATCTGTCTCCCAACAGCTGTTCCAGTGGGTCCCCTCCCCCAACCTTCTCTGTGCCTTTGGGGTCCATGTGACCTGGCCATTTAGCCCATGGTGTGCAAAAAAGTGCCGCTCAGAGGTAAAACAACCCAACCCAGTTCTCATCTGATTTCCCTTTGGCTGATTGCAAAGTTTAGGAAATGTGAAACATCGTAATGTTTCATAATAAAAGTTGAATGATTTCCATAAGTGGGGTATTGATTTAGATTCATGTATTTGAAAATAATATTTCTCACATTTACTTTCATTAATTTTATTGATTCAGTACCTAGATGAACGCTTTCTTCTTAAGGTATGACTTTCATGATACTTTTAACATTTCAGTTAAGTCGATTTATGTAAAAAGGATGGGGATAACTTTAGACACATACTCAGAATTTAGTTTCAGGTTCGGGCTGAATCAGTGAGAAAGAAATCCGTTTCTCCCAATAGTTATGTTCTCCTTTGATTATTTTCCCACAGACTGACCTTGCCCTCAGTGAGACTCCCCCCCCCCCCTGCCCACGGTCAGTTGGGGACACCGATGGGCTTGGAAAGGCCGCCGTTCCGTCGGATGGGACGTTAAGCCGTGGCTCCGTGTGCGGGAGAGCCATATCCTGTACACGTTAAAGAACACGCTGGATGGCCTTGTCGGGAGGCTACCATCTGTCTCCCAATAGCTGTTCCAGTGGGTCCCCTCTCCCAACATTCTCTGAGCCTTCGGGATCCTTGTGACCTGGCCATTTAGCCAATGGTGTGCGCAAAAGTGCCGCTCAGAGGTAAAACAACCCAACGTTAAAGAACACGCTGGATGGCCTTGACGGGAGGCTACCATCTGTCTCCCAACAGCTGTTCCAGTGGGTCCCCTCCCCAAACTTTCTCTGAGCCTTCGGGGTCCATGTTACCTGGCCATTTAGCCCATATTATGCAAAAAAGTGCCGCTCAGAGGTAAAACAATCCAACGTTAAAGAACACACTGGATGACCTTGATAGTAGTCTACCATCTGTCTCCCAACAGCTGTTCCAGTGGCTCCCCTCCCCCAACATTCTCTGAGCCTTCGGGATCCTTGTGACCTGGCCATTTAGCCCATGGTGTGCAAAAAAGTGCCGCTCCGAGGTTAAACAACTCAACCTAACCCCGTCGAGTGAAGAGAAAAGCCCTCACAATCGTTCGATTACTTTTTTCATTGAGGTAGGGGCCAAAGAAAAAATAATTCGGATCAGTTGGCAACGCGACAGACACGTAATCTGCAGTTCCCAGGTTCGAGTCTCATCCGCACCAACACAGAGGTTACTCACTTCTCAATCACTAATGATAAATCATTTATATAGAAGTATGCTTTATATTGTTTTTGTATCACAGCCAAAGTGTGCATCAGCTGCAAGGATCGACATGATACCTTAAAGATGAATCAGACATTAGTATGCGCATACCAACATCTGCGCACTCTTCCTCTAATAAACTGAACGATTAACAAAATGATTCGATTAACATTTGGTAAACTAGTTTTTCAATTCTTTAATTAAAGCGCTATTTCAAATCTTTTGTGGGGGCGGGGTTGGCTCAGTCGGTAGCGCGCCAGGCTCATAATCTGTAGTTCCCAGGTTCGAGTCCCAGCTGGGTCAGTCGTTGAGATTTATCTCCGCAAAATTCCCCGCCCTGCCCACGGTCAGTAGAGGACACCGACGGGCTTGGAAAGGCCTCCGTCCGTCGGATGGGACGTTAAGCCGTGGCCCCGTGTGCGGGAGAGCCATACCCTGTGCACGTTAAAGAACACGCTGGATGGCCTTGACGGGAGGCTACCATCTGTCTCCCAACAGCTGTTCCAGTGGGTCCCCTCCCCCAACCTTCTCTGAGGCTTCGGGGTCCATGTGACCTGGCCATTTAGCCCATGGTGTGCAAAAAAGTGCCGCTCAGAGGAAAAACAACCCAACGTTAAAGAACACGCTGGATGGCCTTGACGGGAGGCTACCATCTGTCTCCCAACAGCTGTTCCAGTGGGTCCCCTCCCCCAACCTTCTCTGAGGCTTCGGGGTCCATGTGACCTGGCCATTTAGCCCATGGTGTGCAAAAAAGTGCCGCTCAGAGGAAAAACAACCCAACGTTAAAGAACACGCTGGATGGCCTTGACGGGAGGCTACCATCTCTACCTTCTCTGAGTTTTCGGGGTCCATGTGACCTGGCCATTTAGCCCATGGTGTGCAAAAAAGTGCCTCTCAGAGGTAAAACAACCCAACGCAACCCAACTCAAATCTTTGGTGATACCGCCTTTCCAAATCTTTTAAATTCTTAGAAATTTAAGCAATGACAATGAAAGAGAATTGATTGATTTCCCACAATTGTGGTATCATTCGAACACAACTTCATCAAATCATAATGACGTCATTTGTTGTTTTCGAAAATCTTTCACGTGCTGCATGCTACAGAGCAGCTGAGTTATTTGACGTCACACAATGCATCAATATTTTGTTCAGGTGGTCGTCTAGAGTAATTTATGTAGTAGTGTTTGTGCACGGGGCTTTCTCTTGAGAATCCTCTTGGACGTTTCCTTAGCAACAGCCTCAGGTTGCCTTGTCAACAAGGAATGACATCCTCTTACACCAGGACTTCTCAAACTGGGGACTGCAGACTCCAGGGACATGTGAAGCTTTTGTTATGGAGCGGCGAAATGTGACATGTGACATATATATGGATATGACATACACAGTCTTATCAGAATAATATTACCACCTACCATACATGTACTATTGTAGGGGGTCATATTATTCTCATACGACTGGGTTGGGTTGTTTTACCTCTGAGCGGCACTTTTTTGCACACCATGGGCTAAATGGCCAGGTCACATGGACCCCGAAGGCTCAGAGAAGGTTGGGGGAGGGGACCCACTGGAACAGCTGTTGGGAGACAGATGGTAGCCTCCCGTCAAGGCCATCCAGCGTGTTCTTTAACGTTGGATTGTTTTACCTCTGAGCGGCACTTTTTTGCACACCATGGGCTAAATGGTCAGGTCACATGGACCCCGAAGGCTTAGAGAAGGTTGGGGGAGGGGACCCACTGGAACAGCTGTTGGGAGACAGCTGGTAGCCTCCCGTCAAGGCCATCCAGCGTGTTCTTTAACGTTGGATTGTTTTACCTCTGAGCGGCACTTTTTTGCACACCATGGGCTAAATGGTCAGGTCACATGGACCCCGAAGGCTCAGAGAAGGTTGGGGGTTGGGTTGGGTTGTTTTACCTCTGAGAGGCACTTTTTTGCACACCATGGGCTAAATGGTCAGGTCACATGGACCCCGAAGGCTCAGAGAAGGTTGGGGGTTGGGTTGGGTTGTTTTACCTCTGAGAGGCACTTTTTTGCACACCATGGGCTAAATGGTCAGGTCACATGGACCCCGAAGGCTCAGAGAAGGTTGGGGGTTGGGTTGGGTTGTTTTACCTCTGAGCGGCACTTTTTTGCACACCATGGGCTAAATGGTCAGGTCACATGGACCCCGAAGGCTCAGAGAAGGTTGGGGGTTGGGTTGGGTTGTTTTACCTCTGAGAGGCACTTTTTTGCACACCATGGGCTAAATGGCGCACATTAACCGCTTCCGTATCGTTAAAGTTCAAAAGTTTGTTTCTCTCATAGTGGTGAATCTCTTGAATATGAATCTTCGTGTCACGTGATTCACTCGTCCGCATTATAAAAAACGCCCCGGATGAGCGGAGGCCAAGTGCGAACGAATCGGTAAAGTGGTTCATTCTTGATAACGAATCACTAAAATGATTCGTTCTCACTTGGCCTGCTCATTTTGGGGGAGTTTTTTATAATTCGGACGACTGATTCATGTTGACAGAGGGATGACCCTGGTTTCAACTCTACTCTCGGACACTAGATAAATAACATTATGTTAATTTAAGCGTACAGAAACGTTCCTGTTGTTCCAGCAAAGATCTTATTTTCACTTTAACGAGTGCCTAGTAGGTAATGTGCAGATTATCCAGGTAATTTGCAGATTACCTAGGGAATTTGAGAAATGAAACAATTTTCCGCACGTTAACGGATCACCCTAGCTAATCTGCACAATACCTAGGTAATCTGTAGAATAACTGATTTCTGCACTTTAGCGGTAACAGATATATAGACAACTTATGTGAACTAATTTGCGTTATTTCGTTAATTACTACATTCAAAAAATTAAACAAGCTGGCAAAAAAAAAGGAAGATCTGTTTATTGTTTGTAACAAAAAAGAAAAGAAAGATTTGTTTATTACTTTTAACAGAAATTAAAATCTGTTTATTGCTTGTAACATAAATTGAAGTTTTTTTATTGCTGGTAAGAAAAAGAGGGAGTGGGAAGGGGATTTGTTTAATGCTGGAAAAAAAGATATGTTTATTACTTCCACCAAAATATTAAAATCTGTTTATTGCTGGTAAAAAAAAGGAAGATTTGTTTACTGCTGGTAAGAAATAAGGAAGATCAGTTTATTGTTAGTAACACAAAATGAGATTGTTTATTACTTCTAAAAAATATTAAAATTTGTTTATTACTTGTAAAATAAAATGAAGATTTGTTTATTGTTGGTAACAAAATAAATGAAGATATGTTTATTACTTCTAAAAAAAATATTAAAATCTGTTTATTGCTTGTAATATAAAATGGAGATTTGTTTGCTGCTGGTAACAAAAAGAAATATAAAAATAAATAAAAATCTGTTTATTGCTTTTAACAAAACATTAAAATCTGTTTATTGCTGGTAACAAAAAAAAAGGAGGATTCGTTTATCGCTGGAAGCAAATAAGGAAGATCCATTTATTGTTAGTAACAAAAAAAGAGAGATTGTTTATTGCTTCTAATAAACTATTAAATTCTGTTTATTGCTAGTAACAAAAGAAGGAGATTGTTTATTGCTTCTAACAAACTATTTAAATCTATTTATCACTGGTAACAAATAAGGAAGAGCTGTTTATTGTTAGTAACAAAAGAGGGAGATTGTTTATTGCTTCTAACAAAATATTAAAATTTGTTTATTGCTGGTAGCAAAAAAAAGGAAGATTTGTTTATTGCTGGTAACAAATAAGGAAGATCTGTTTATTGTTAGTAACAAAAGAGGGAGATTGTTTATTGCTTCTAACAAAATATTAAAATTTGTTTATTGCTGGTAGCAAAAAAAAGGAAGATTTGTTTATTGCTGGTAACAAATAAGGAAGATCTGTTTATTGTTAGTAACAAAAGAGGGAGATTGTTTATTGCTTCTAACAAAATATTAAAATTTGTTTATTGCTGGTAGCAAAAAAAAGGAAGATTTGTTTATTGCTGGTAACAAATAAGGAAGATCTGTTTATTGTTAGTAACAAAAGAGGGATATTGTTTATTGCTTCTAACAAAATATTAAAATTTGTTTATTGCTGGTAGCAAAAAAAAGGAAGATTTGTTTATTGCTGGTAACAAATAAGGAAGATCTGTTTATTGTTAGTAACAAAAGAGGGATATTGTTTATTGCTTCTAACAAAATATTAAAATTTGTTTATTGCTGGTAGCAAAAAAAAGGAAGATTTGTTTATTGCTGGTAACAAATAAGGAAGATCTGTTTATTGTTAGTAACAAAAGAGGGAGATTGTTTATTGCTTCTAACAAAATATTAAAATTTGTTTATTGCTGGTAGCAAAAAAAAGGAAGATTTGTTTATTGCTGGTAACAAATAAGGAAGATCTGTTTATTGTTAGTAACAAAAGAGGGAGATTGTTTATTGCTTCTAACAAAATATTAAAATTTGTTTATTGCTGGTAGCAAAAAAAAGGAAGATTTGTTTATTGCTGGTAACAAATAAGGAAGATCTGTTTATTGTTAGTAACAAAAGAGGGATATTGTTTATTGCTTCTAACAAAATATTAAAATTTGTTTATTGCTGGTAGCAAAAAAAAGGATGATTTGTTTATTGCTGGTAACAAATAAGGAAGATCTGTTTATTGTTAGTAACAAAAGAGGGAGATTATTTATTGCTTCTAACAAAATATTAAAATTTGTTTATTGCTGGTAGCAAAAAAAAGGAAGATTTGTTTATTGCTGGTAACAAATAAGGAAGATCTGTTTATTGTTAGTAACAAAAGAGGGAGATTGTTTATTGCTTCTAACAAAATATTAAAATTTGTTTATTGCTGGTAGCAAAAAAAAGGAAGATTTGTTTATTGCTGGTAACAAATAAGGAAGATCTGTTTATTGTTAGTAACAAAAGAGGGATATTGTTTATTGCTTCTAACAAAATATTAAAATTTGTTTATTGCTGGTAGCAAAAAAAAGGAAGATTTGTTTATTGCTGGTAACAAATAAGGAAGATCTGTTTATTGTTAGTAACAAAAGAGGGATATTGTTTATTGCTTCTAACAAAATATTAAAATTTGTTTATTGCTGGTAGCAAAAAAAAGGAAGATTTGTTTATTGCTGGTAACAAATAAGGAAGATCTGTTTATTGTTAGTAACAAAAGAGGGATATTGTTTATTGCTTCTAACAAAATATTAAAATTTGTTTATTGCTGGTAGCAAAAAAAAGGAAGATTTGTTTATTGCTGGTAACAAATAAGGAAGATCTGTTTATTGTTAGTAACAAAAGAGGGAGATTGTTTATTGCTTCTAACAAAATATTAAAATTTGTTTATTGCTGGCCATTTAGCCATTGTGTGCAAAAAAGTGCCGCTTAGAGGTAAAACAACTCAACCTCCGTTTTAGAGGTGTTGAAATGATTTCTTAAAAAATGCCTGAAATGTACGATAGTGTTTTGCCTCAATTCCCCTTATTAGCATTCTCACGAGGGAGCTGAAAGCATGCCCCCTCAGATCTTGCCTTGGTCTGGTGCTTTATAGTTGTAGAATGCGGCTTGAATATGAAATGGAAGCGGCTCACTCGAAGAATCAATCTTTGCGACTCTGCAGGGAGAGAGTTTTAACTTGGTTGCGGAATCCACGAGTCGGTTGGGTTGGGTTGTTTTACTTCTGAGCGGCACTTTTTTGCACACCATGGGTTAAATGGCCAGGTCACATGGACCCCGAAGGCTCAGAGAAGGTTGGGGAGGGGACCCACTGGAACAGCTGTTGGGAGACAGATGGTAGCCTCCCGTCAAGGCCATCCAGCGTGTTCTTTAACATTGGGTTGTTTTACCTCTGAGCGGCACTTTTTTGCACACCATGGGCTAAGTGGCCAGGTCACAAGGACCCCAAAGGCTCAGAGAAGGTTGGAGGAGGGGACCCACTGGAACAGCTGTTGGGAGACAGATGGTAGCCTTCCGTCAAGGCCATCCAGCGTGTTCTTTAACGTGCACAGGGTATGGCTCTCCCGCACACGGGGCCACGGCTTAACGTAACGTTTTCTTGTGATAATGGTAATTTTAGTGACAATGGTGTTTTTTATTTGGTGTTTTCGCGAAAAGTTAAATAAGTTTATTAGTGTTGATCCTGTTAGTGGATTGGCAAGAAAAAGAACGATGCCTAGGAGACTTAAAAATGTGGCTGAGGAGTTTTTTCGTTAGTCGAACAAGCAGAGCTGATGTCAACTTTTCTGTAGGAAGACTTCATCGTTTGATGCACAGTTATCTTTAGATTGTTTACAGGTGAATTGTTAAGGTAATTCTCGATAGATTGCAGATTGTTCACATATATGATTGTATCACTTATCAACTCTTGTAAAAAGTCTTAATTTTATGCTTTGAATGTATATAGTAGGAATTATAGGGGAAACATTTATTTAAATTAATAGTAATAAGGTGCTAAATTCTTCTAAAGATTTATTTTTATACTGATAAAGCTTTGTGTTGGTTGATTTTAGTTCATATATTTTTTTTTATTTATGCTTTTCTAATGAATTACATTATTTTAGAATTAGAATTGTTACATACTATTTTTTTTTTAACTCACGCTCAGTTTCCATCAGTTTAATTCATAACAATATTTATTATTGTTTAATTTCTTTCTAAGTTTATTCTCGTCGATATCATGAGAGTTGGGTTGGGTTGTTTTACCTCTGAGCGGCACTTTTTTGCACACCATGGGCTAAATGGCCAGGTCACATGGACCCCAAAGGCTCAGAGAAGGTTGGGGGAGGGGACCCACTGGAACAGCTGTTGGGAGACAGATGGTAACCTCCCGTCAAGGCCATCCAGCGTGTTCTTTAACGTGCACAGGGTATGGCTCTCCCGCACACGGGGCCACGGCTTAACGTCCCATCTGATGGACGGCGGCCTTTCCAAGCCCATCGGTGTCCCCACTGACCGTGGGCAGGGCGAAGAATTTTGCGGAGATGAATCTCAACGCTGACCCAGCTGGGACTTGAACCTGGGAACTACAGATTACGAGCCTGGCGCGCTACCGATTGAGCCACCTCCGCCCCATATATCATGAGAGTAGTAGGGATGGGGGTTGCTAAGTCAGTCGCGCGACAGGCTCGTAATCTGCAGTTCTCAGGTTCGAGTCCCAGCTGGGCCAGCATTGAGATTTATCTCCGTAAAACTCCATGGTGTCGGGAGAGTCATACTCTGTGTAGGTTAAAGAACACTCTGGATGGTCTTGACAGTAGGTTGGTTGTTTTACCTCTGGGCGGCACTTTTTTGCTCACAATGAGCTAAATGGCCAGTCAAAAGGACCCCGAAGGTTCAGGGAAGGTTGGGGGAGGGGACCCACTGGAACAGCTGTTGGGAGACAGATGGTAGCCTTCCGTCAAGGCCATTCAGCATGTGCTTTAACGTGCACAGAGTATTGCTCTCTCTCACACAAGGGGGTCACGGCTTAACGTCCCATCCGACGGACGGCGGCCTTTCCAAGCCCTTCAGTGTCCCCTACTGACCGTGGGCAGGGCGGAGAATATTTCGGAGATAAATCTCAACTCTGACCTAGCTGGGACTCGAACCTGGGAACGGCAGATTACGAGCCTGGCGCGCTAGCGACTGAGCCACTTCCGCCCCTTTGACAATAGGATATCATCTGTCTCCTAAACAGCTGTCCATCTGGCCCCATCCCCCCCAACTTTCTCTGAACCCTCGCGGACCTTGTGACCTTTTAGCCCATTGTGTGCAAAAAAGTGCTGTTCAGAGGTAAAGCATCTCAACCCATGAGAGTAGCATTCCGAATTTTTTCTAGAATTGAAATCTTTTCTTTAACAATTGTTTCAGCAGAATTCCAAGCCAACTTCACAGTGTTCACTATCTCCATATTGTGAATACATTTTTCACACATTTCTAGTCCGATGCGTGGTGTAATAGTTGGGATTTCTGGCATGAATATGGGCAGTTGCGGGTTCGATTCCCACCGTGTCGCCAATAAATTTGGGTGCGGATGGCTCAGTCGATAGCACGCCAGGCTCGTAATCTGCAATTCCCAGGTTCGAATCCCAGCTGGGTCAGCGTTGAAATTTATCTCCGCAAAATTCCCCGCCCTGCCCACGGTCAGTAAGGGACACCGATGGGCTTGGAAAGACCTCCGTCCGTCGGATGGAACGTTAAGCCGTGCCCCCGTGTGCGGGAGAGTCATACCCTGTGCACGTTAAAGAACATGCTGGATGGCCTTGAAAGGAGGCTACCATCTGTCTCCCAACAGCTGTTCCAGTGGGTCCCCTCCCCTAACCTTCTCTGAGCCTTCGGGGTCCATGTGACCTGGCCATTTAGCCCATGGTGTGCAAAAAAGTGTCGCTCAGAGGTAAAACAACCCAACGTTAAAGAACACCCAACAGCTGTTCCAGTGGGTCCCCTCCCCCAACCTTCTCTGAGCCTTCGGGGTCCAAGTGCCTTGGCCATTTAGCCATTGGTGTACAAAAATGTGCCGCTCAGAGGTAAAACAACACGACGTTAAAGAACACACTGGATGGCCTTGACGGGAGGTTACTATCTGTCTCCCAACAGCTGTTCCAGTGGGTCCCCTCCCCCAACCTTCTCTGAGCCTTCGGAGTCCATGTGACCTGGCCATTTAGCCCATGGTGTGCAAAAAAGTGCCGCTCAGAGGTAAAACATCCCAATGTTAAAGAACACGCTGGATGGCCTTGACGGGAGGCTGCCATCTGTCTCCCAACAGCTGTTCCAGTGGGTCCCCTCCCCCAACCTTCTCTGAGCCTTCGGAGTCCATGTGACCTGGCCATTTAGCCCATGGTGTGCAAAAAAGTGCCGCTCAGAGGTAAAACAACCCAACGTTAAAGAACACGCTGGATGGCCTTGGCGAAAGGCTGCCATCTGTCTCCCAACAGCTGTTCCAGTGGGTCCCCTCCCCCAACCTGGCAATTTAGCCCATGGTGTGCAAAAAAAGTGCAGCTCAGAGGTAAAACAATCCAACATTAAAGAACACGCTCGATGGCCTTGACGGGAGGCTACCATCTGTCTCCCAACAGCTGTTCCAGTGGGTCCCCTCCCCCAAACTTCTCTGAGCCTTCGGGGTCCTTGTGACCTGACCATTTAGTCCATGGTGTGCAAAAAAAGTGCTGCTGAGAGGTAAAACATCGCAACGTTAAAGAACACGCTGGATGGACTTGACGGGAGGCTACCATCTGTTTCCCAACAGCTGTTCCAGTGGGTCCCCTCCCCCAACCTTCTCTGAGTCTTCGGGGTCCATGTGACCTTGCCATTTTGCCCATGGTGTGCAAAAAAGTGCCGCTCAGAGGTAAAACAACCCAACGTTAAAGAACACGTTGGATGGCCTTGACGGGAGGCTACCATCTGTCTCCCAACAGCTGTTGGAGTGGGTCCCCTCCCCCAACATTCTCTGAGCCTTTGGGGTCCATGTGACCTTGCCATTTTGCCCATGGTGTGCAAAAAAGTGCCGCTCAGAGGTAAAACAACCCAACGTTAAAGAACACGCTGGATGGCCTTGACGGGAGGCTACCATCTGTCTCCCAACAGCTGTTCCAGTGGGTCCCCTCCCCCAACCTTCTCTGAGCCTTCGGGGTCCATGTGACCTGACAATTTAGCCCATGGTGTGCAAAAAAAGTGCAGCTCAGAGGTAAAACAATTCAACGTTAAAGAACACGCTGGATGGCCTTGACGGGAGGCTACCATCTGTCTCCCAACAGCTGTTCCAGTGGGTCCCCACCCCCAAACTTCTCTTAGCCTTCGGGGTCCTTGTGACCTGACCATTTAGTCCATGGTGTGCAAAAAAGTGCCGCTGAGAGGTAAAACATCACAACGTTAAAGAACACGCTGGATGGCATTGACGGGAGGCTACCATCTGTCTCCCAACAGCTGTTCCAGTGGGTCCCCTCCCCCAACCTTCTCTGAGCCTTCGGGGTCCATGTGACCTTGCCATTTTGCCCATGGTGTGCAAAAAAGTGCCGCTCAGAGGTAAAACAACCCAACGTTAAAGAACACGCTGGATGGCCTTGACGGGAGGCTACCATCTGTCTCCCAACAGCTGTTCCAGTGGGTCCCCTACCCCAACCTTCTCTGAGCCTTCGGGGTCGATGTGACCTTGCCATTTTGTCCATGGTGTGCAAAAAAGTGCCGCTCAGAGGTAAAACAACCCAACGTTAAAGAACACGTTGGATGGCCTTGACGGGAGACTACCATCTGTCTCCCAACAGCTGTTCCAGTGGGTCCCCTACCCCAAACTTGTCTGAGCCTTCGGGGTCCATGTGACCTGGCCATTTAGCCCATGGTGTGCAAAATAGTGCCTCTCAGAGGTAAAACAACCCAACCCAACCTCCAACCTTGTCTGAGCCTTCGGGGTCCATGTGACCTGGCCATTTAGCCCATGATGTGCAAAAAAGTGCCGCTCAGAGGTAAAACAACCCAACGTTAAAGAACACGCTGGATGGCCTTGACGGGAGGCTACCATCTGTCTCCCAACAGCTGTTCCAGTGGGTCCCCTCCCCCAACCTTCTCTGAGCCTTCGGGGTCCATGTGACCTTGCCATTTTGCCCATGGTGTGCAAAAAAGTGCCTCTCAGAGGTAAAACAACCCAACCCAACCTCCAACCTTGTCTGAGCCTTCGGGGTCCATGTGACCTGACCATTTAGTCCATGGTGTGCAAAATAGTGCCGCTCACAGGTAAAACATCCCAACGTTAAAGAACACGCTGGATGGCCTTGATGGGAGGCTACCATCTGTCTCCCAATAGCTGTTCCAATGGGTCCCCTCCCCCAACCTTCTCTGAGCCTTCGGTGTCCATATGACCTGGCCATTTAGCCCATGGTGTGCAAAAAAGTGCCTGTCAGAGGTAAAACAACCCAACCCAACCCCCAACCTTATCTGAGCCTTCGGGGTCCATGTGACCTGACCATTTAGCCCATGTTGTCCAAAAATGTGCAGCTCAGAGGTAAAACAATCCAGCATTAAAGAACACGCTGGATGGCCTTGACGGGAGGCTACCATCTGTCTCCCAACAGCTGTTCCAGTGGGTCCCCTCCCCCAACCTTCTCTGAGCCTTCGGGGTCCTTGTGACCTGATCATTTTGCCCATGGTGTGCAAAAAAGTGCCGCTCAGAGGTAAAACAACCCAACGTTAAAGAACACGCTGGATGGCCTTGACGGGAGGCTACCATCTGTCTCCCAACAGGTGTTCCAGTGGGTCCCCTCCCCCAACCTTGTCTGAGCCTTCGGGGTCCATGTGACCTGGCCATTTAGCCCATGGTGTGCAAAAAAGTGCCGCTCAGATGTAAAACAACCCAACGTTAAAGATCACGCTTGATGGCCTTGACGGGAGGCTACCATCTTTCTCCCAACAGCTGTTCCAGTGGGTCCCCTCCCCCAACCTTCTCTGAGCCTTCGGGCCTGGTGATTTAGTCCATGGTGTGCAAAAAAGTGCCTCTCAGAGGTAAAACAACGCAACCCAATTCGTAGGCAATATTTTTCGCACATCATAGCGATGTTTTTGCCAATTAAATTTCGGTGCGATTCAAAATTTACATTTACACCACAATTCATGTTGGAGAGATGGGTAGGTAACTGGCCAAAAAGGACTGTCCAGTGATTCAGACATTCCTGATATCACTAGAACAGAGAACGTTTTGTCTACTAAATTATAATGGCCACATCAAAGTCAAATCTCTTGCGTAGACTTTAAAAATATATATCCTTCGCCTTTTCTGTACAATTTGAGGTTTAATTTTTTTTATTTTCTGAGTAAATTCATTAAGCATTATCTATTTAAATCAAACTATCTTCTTATTTAAGTGTAATCCACTTGCCATTTTCTAATACACACGTGGTTTAATTATTCATTGAATAGGAGAAAATCGCTTTTAATTACCTTCCACGAAATTGCGAAAAAAAAAAATAGAATTTCGGTTAAAAATATCGTTCTTGGTTAAATCGCTGTGAAATTATTCGATTAGAATTTAAGCTGCAGATATCCTATATTTGAAAAAAAAAATTAAATAGGTCTTTTGATGATCAGATCTTTTAAAATGCATATGAGATGTAAAGTGAAAGCTATAGATTATTCACACAATTATAAATAATAGTGAAATAGAACTGTTGATAATGAGGTCATAGGAAAAATCTTATTTTAAATTCAGCGAAAATTAGGTGGCAAATCTTGAACTGAGAAGAGTCTGTGCTGTTTGGTAGTTTAAGTTCGAAGTAAAACTTGTAAAACGGAGGGGGAATGTTGCACTGCACTGGAAATTCAATCTCTTGCCCCCCCCCCCTACATTTTTTCTGCTCGATTGTGTTTCTTGTCCCTCCCTCTCTCGATTGTGTTTCTTGTCCCCCCCCCCCTCTCTCGATTCTTTTCTAGATCCGGGTCTATACTGTAGTTACCCTTTTATTAATCATCATCATCATCCTCAAGCAGCCATGGGCTACGGAAGTCCAACCAGACCACGCAGTTTAATCCTCCAATCAAGTCTGTCCTGAGCTACATCTGCTGCATCTGGCCACTGCACACCAATTCTAACAAGGTCCTGTTTGACATTGTCTGCCCACCGCATCCTAGGTCTCCCCTTCTTTCTGAGGCCTTTAGGCACACTGTTCATAATCCTATTCGCCAATCTATAATTATCCATAGGGGCAACATGGCCAAACCAGCGGAGTCTCTCTCTGCACAATATGCTGCTTAAAGGAGGTTGCAGACTCCTTTGCCTAACCTCATCATTAGTTACAAAGTTAAACCACCTAATGCCCAAGATACTGCGTAAGCATCTAGAATCAAAAGCATCTAGTTTCCTTTTATCTTGTTTACAAAGTGTCCACGTTTCACTACCATAACTAACCCTAGAAAGAACCAAACTATTATACAGTCTAATTTTAGTCTTTAGGTGTATACGCCTATTTCTCCACAATCTCCATAGATTCTTAAAAGTCCCGGCAGCAATACCTATTCGTCTGTTAATCTCATGCCGCACATCACCAGTATCAGTTACGCAGCTCCCAAGGTAATTAAACTGTGACACCTGCTCAAGACTGCAACCATTCAGATTAACTGAATCACAACCTGACTGACCAATTTTCATCACTTTAGTTTTCTCTCTGTTTATAACCAAACCTACTCTACTACCAGTCTCATCAACAGCTCGAATGAAAGAGTTCATCTCATCAACATCATTTGCCAAAAGGGCTAAATCATCAGCATAATCTAAATCAGAAATTTTCGTATCTCCAGCCCATTTAAGGCCAAAATCTTTCCCTTGAAGTGAATTTCGCATAACATAATCAACAACCAAACTAAAGAGAAAAGGAGACAAAATACACCCTTGTCGAACACCAGACGTAATGCTAAACCAATTGCTACAAGACTTACCAACTCTCACACATGACTCAGTGTTATTATAGAGAGCTTTCATTATGTTAACTAACTTGTCTGGTATACCATATGATCTCACAATCACCCACAAATTATGACGATCAACAGAGTCGAAAGCCTTTTTGAAATCAACAAATCTAGCAACCAAAGGTTTCTGAAACTCTAAACATTTCTCAAGAATCTGCCTAAGTGAAAATATCTGATCTACACATCCCCTACCACTTCTGAATCCACATTGCTCATCACGCAATTGACTGTCAACCAGATTCTTAATTCTATAAAACACAATCATGGAAAGAACTTTACCTGGAACAGAGAGTAGGCTGATACCCCTATAGTTATCACAAGAACTGCGATCACCTTTTTTGAAAATAGGGATAACAATAGCTCTGGTAAAATCTTTAGGAACCATGCCTTTATCATAAAAGTTATTCAAAATTTCAGTCATCCAAGTGGTAACCAAAACATTCCCAGCTCTGAGCATTTCTGTAGTAATTTCATCTACCCCTGGGGATTTATGAAGTTTAAGTTTAGAGATAGCCAAACTAACTTCAGATTGTGTTATAGGGCCAACATTAAAGCTGTCAATGCATCTATCGTCATTACAAACAATGGGAGTAGCACTAACCACATTGTTTAGAACATCACTGAAATGCTCAGCCCACCTAGCCATGACAGAATCCTCACCTTCTATAACCTTACCTTGTTTATCTTTCAATCCTTGTATGCCTGTCTGGTTTCTACCACACAAAACATTAACTATCTGGTACAGCTCTCTGCTGTTGTGCTGCCTAACTGCTTCCTCAGCTTTGTCAGCCAAGCTATCAAGCCAAAGATTTTTATCAGTTACTAACTGATCCTTTACACGTTTATTAAGCTCTCTGTAATCTTTTCTATTAGGACTAGTAGGGTACTGATTAAGGACATTCCTGCAGTTCCTTCTTTCTGAAATAAGCTCAAGTGCCTTATCACTTAAATAATTCTGTCTCCTCTGCTCCTTTTTTCCTAAAAGAGTACTGTTAGTTTCCAAAAAAGCCTGTTTAAAATGGCCCCATTCTTCCTCAACTTCAGTATTAAGCAAACCATGACTGTCATAATGACTAAGTAACCTATCATGGTAAGCTTTAGCTATAACTGGGTCTTTCAGAGCTTCAGTATTAAAGGTAAATTTTTTAACCCTAGCACAACACTTTTTAAGTTTAAGTTGCAACACACTTTTAACAAGGTAATGGTCAGATCCAATTTCAGCTCCCCTATATGCCCTGGTATTTCTAACAGAACTAGCCCATTTGCTGTTAATTAATATATAATCAATCATATTCCTATACAATCCATCAGGTGAGACCCATGTGTATTTATATATGTCGCGGTGTTTGTAATATGTGCTAGTTATTCTGAAACCATTGAGTTTACTTACCTGTAGGAGACGTTGCCCATTGCTATTGCAGCTACCAATACCAAAAGGGCCTATCACCCCTCCCCAAAGGCCAGAGTCAGTACCAACTTTGGCATTGAAGTCACCTAGAACAAGGGTAATATCTCCTTTCTTCACAGAATTCAAAATATCCTGAAGTTGTCCGTAAAACCTATCCTTCTCATCCTCATCAGCATCCTCAGTGGGGGCATAACAGCAGATAACATTCAAGTCTTTAATGCTTGTCTGAAATTTTGCTGTAAGAAACCTTTCATTAATGCACTCATATCCTAGAAGAGCATCACTAGCATGTCTGCTGAGCAGCAGACCCACGCCTTGGTGATGCTTTCCATCCTCCCTCCCTGTAAAGAGAAATTTAAAGTTATTTTTAAGTATCTCACCTTTACCTGTCCATCTGGTCTCTTGCAAGCCTAGAATATCTAGGTTATAGCGCTGGAATTCCTGCATGAGGACATCAAGAGAATAATCTCTATGTAATGTCCTCACGTTCCACGTTCCTGCAGAGAGAAAATGATTAGTAGGATTTTTAAAGAAATTTGGTTTATTGAGATTGGTAGGGCCAACAATATGAAACAGCTCCCTGATCGCAGGCATGGGGCAAAGACCCGTTCCTCCTCCGCTAAAGGCTGAAGTCACCGATGCTGGTAGGAACTTCAGGCACCACCTTTTCAAGTGGACTTTTTCAAGAGCCACATGGCCTGCCTGAGACGCATTACTCCAGTTTAGGATTGATGATGCCCAACTAGTTAAGTGAGGGTTCTGGTACCTGTAATGGCCTCTGATCAGGATTATTCATCCACCAGCTGATATAAGGTATCCCATGCCTCTGTTCACTTAGAGCTGGCAACCCAGAACAAACAGAAAACACAGCGGCAGACTCTCCCTCAACAGAGGCCCACCAGTGCAGCAAGTCCAGGATCCATAATCAAGCTCAAATCCATAAACAAGTCCAGTCTAGTAGGTATAAATGGTCAGCACCAGGACCCTGTGAAGTTGACCACTCCTCAGCAGGGTTGAAAAAAAAAAAGAAAAAAGTGGCCATAGATGACCAGATGAGTAGGCCATACTGAACTGGCAGCCCTCCCCTTCCGTTCCCTTCCAAAAGAGAATATCTCTTTTGAAAGGTACTAACGGCCTGCACCACGAGAAGGCGGGGTCGGACATTAGGTGCTAGACCTGGCCGGTTCTGTGCATCATCACTAGGGATTGGTACACAGCTTTCCTTCCAGTTTACGCCTAGCTACCATTTACAGGCCCTTTTTATTAAACGTGTAGGTAATTTAGTAACATTTAATTTCTTTATTGTTAATTTACTTGGCTTGCAAATTTAGTAATAACACTATATTTGTTTTTACGATTTTTTTCATGAATCTACTGAAAAGTAAAGATTTGAGGAAAGTTTAGGCCTGTGCACCCCGTCTCTTCTCGACTTTCGGTTATAAATGAAACCGTCATTTTGCATTTTGTATTTGGCAGCCCTAATTTGAACACAGAGTAAAGGATATTATATTCCTCGTGGTTTTTAAACTGAAAATGTTAAGTAAAATAATTTCAGGTCAAAATCTCTAATTCAGCGATGAAAATAAACATTAGAGTTTGACTTCATTGAAGTTTTATTCGTAAGAAACGAAAAGTTAATACAGTAGCAGTTGTTACTTTACATAGAGTGATTTCTGTCGTTCAGCAGTTGTCGATCCATATTCATTTATTTCCTTGTCGATTCGCCTGGGAAACTGAGAGAAAATATTTTTCTTCAATAGATTATTATAATTCTAAAAATATTAATGGAATATATGAATAATATAACTTTCGAAAATAAATAAAAATATCTAAAATCTGCTAATAGTGTAAGAGGGAACAAATCACATAGATTTCCAAGAGAAACGAGCTCTAAACTAAAATTAAACTAGCACTTTGTACAGTCGCTCAAAAAAGTATCCGAACACTAGTTGATTACAGAATTCAGAAAAAATATCTGGCAACGATTTTTTTTAGAAATTAGTGATCTGGCAACCTTCGTGTCACGTGATTACAGAATTCAGGAAAAATATCTGGAGCGTGTACAGCAACTGTACACGCTCCAGTTACCGTTCACAGCAAACTGGAGCGTGTGCAGTCACTGCACACGCTCCAGTTTGCTGTGAACGGTAACTGCACACGCTCAATATTTCCGTGAGTGAGCCCACACGATCTAGTATCAAAATAATATGACCACCTACAGTCGCTCAAAAAAGTATCCGAACACTATGGTCGATTACAGAATTCAGAAAAAATATCTGGCAACGATTTTTTTTTAGAAATTAGTCATCTGGCAACCTTCGTGTCACGTGACACGAAGGTTGCCAGATAACTAATTTCTAAAAAAAAAACGTTGCCAGATATTTTTTTTGAATTCTGTAATCAACCATAGTGTTCGGATACTTTTTTGAGCGACTGTATGTATCATTTCGAATTTAGTAGCAAATAAAAGTGCGTTTTCCAAACTGTGAGGTTTATAGGCAGTCACGGAAAAGAATTTGACAAGAAAGAAAACTAGGAATAATAATAAAAAAAGAATGCGAATAGATTTGTGGATTCAAATGTGATTCAGATTTCCAGAAACCCCCCAAACATGTAATAAAATAAACGATGCCTTTTTTAGAGTGCTTACGTATGTGAATTTGCAATTTCAAATTAATATTTTGTAAGATAAGAACAAGAGAAATGCGTATGACGAACCAGGTTTAAGACTAAATAACATCCTTGATAGCAAATTCAAAACGTTGATTAAATTAAATTCAATATCTAAGTGCTGTGTAACTTATAATTTTGCAATTCTGTAAAACTAAAACCTTGTTAATAGCAAATAGTTTAGTCCATCACAGACAAAACAAATATATGGAATACATAAATCAATGTTAGTAATACATCATTAAATAAGTTCATTAATTATCTGTTTGGTTATTTGGAAATAACCCACGGTACTCTCAACTGAATATTGCTGAAAATCTGTAACAATCAGCACCGGAAGTGAGGATGGGCAAAGCTCAGCTTCAAGAACCGGAAGTGAAGATGGGCGAAGCTCAGCACCGGAAGGGAGGATGGGCCAAGCTCAGCACCGGAAGGGAGGATGGGCGAAGCTCAGCACCGGAAATGAGGATGGGCGAAGCTCAACACTGGAAGTGAGGATGGGCGAAGCTCAGCACCGGAAGTGAGGATGGGCAAAGCTCAGCACCGGAAGTGAGGATGGGCGAAGCTCAGCACCGGAAGTGAGGATGGGCGAAACAGCGATAATCCATGTCGTTTATCAGACAAGCATTTAAAATACATATATTTATAGTAGACAAGAACATTTTTCTAAGCGACAATATTCTAATTTTAGTAGATAACCAAATATTTTATAATTAAAAAAATATTTCGGGATGGGGGAAGAGGCGCCGAATAATTGTTTCGCCCCCCTATCATATTTACTGTCGCAGTGGCCCGGTAACAAAAAATATTTATAAACAGAATATCGTAATCCTCATTTCAAAATATAAAAGCTAAAGGAAATGTACCTGGATACTAATCAAGAAACAGCAACAACAGTGGAAGTATTTAAAATTGAAAATAAGTAAAATTAAGCCAAAAAAATTGTATTTTTTATAGACTCAAGAAGTTTTCTTGATTAAAAAACAAAAATGTTCATTTTTACTATTATTGTGATTTGCGAAAATATAGTAGTATTGTGATTTGCGAAAATAGTTTAGTTATGCACCGTAAAATATTTCATCAAAATATATTATCGCCATAACAAATATATTTTTTTCTGCACCCGCCATAACGAATTTTTTTACAGCACCGGCCATAGCCAATATTTTTTGTACCTACCATAAATTTCCCTTTTCATTGAAGGATGAATATAAGCATTTCCAAGGCGTAGGTTTGCTTCTCAGCAGATATGCCAGTGATGCTCTTCTAGGATATGAGTGCATTAATGAAAGGTTTCTTGCAGCAAAATTTCAGACAAGCATTAAAGACTTGAATGTTATCTGCTGTTATGCCCCCACTGAGGATTCTGATGAGGATGAGAAGGATAGGTTTTATGAACAACTTCAGGATATTTTGAATTCTGTCAAGAAAGGAGATATTACCCTTGTTCTTGGTGACTTCAATGCCAAAGTTGGTACTGACTCTGACCTTTGGGGAGGAGTAATAGGCCCTTTTGGTATTGGTAGCTGCAATGGCAATGGGCAACGTCTCCTACAGGTAAGTAAACTCAATGGATTCAGAATAACTAACACTTATTACAAACACCGCGACATACATAAGTACACATGGGTTTCACCTGATGGGCTGCATAAGAATATGATTGATTACATATTAATTAACAGCAAATGGGCTAGTTCTGTTAGGAATACCAGGGCATATAGGGGAGCTGAAATTGGATCTGACCATTACCTTGTTAGAAGTGTCTTGAAACTTAAAATTAAAAAATGTTATGCTAAGGTTAAAAAATTTCCCTTTAATTCTGAAGCTCTGAAAGACCCAGTTATAGCTAAAGCTTACCATGATTATTATTATTATTATTATAATTACTTAGTCATTATGACAGTCATGGTATGCTTACTACTGAAGTTGAGGAAGAATGGGATCATTTTAAACAGGCTTTTTTGGACACTAACAGTACTCTTTTAGGAAAAAAGGAGCAGAAGAGACAGAATTATCTGAGTGATAAGGTACTTGAGCTTATTTCAGAAAGGAAGAACTGCAGGAATGTCCTTAATCAATACCTTACTAGTCCTAAAGGAAAGCATTACAGAGAACGTAATAAACGTGTAAAAGATCAGTTAGCTGCTGATAAGAATCTTTGGCTTGATGGTTTGGCTGACAAAACCGAGGAAGCAGTTAGACAGCACAACAGCAGAGAGCTGTACCAGATAGTTAATGTTTTATGTGGTAGAAAACAGACAGGTATACAGGGATTGAAGGATAAACAAGGTAAGGTTATAGAAGGTGAGGATTCTGTCATGGCTAGGTGAGCTGAGCATTTCAGTGATATTCTAAACAATGTGGTTAGTTCTACTCCCATTGTTTGCAATGATGATAGATGCATTGGTGGCTTTAATGTTGGCCCTATAACACAATCTGAAGTTATTTTGGCTGTTTCTAAACTTAAACTTCATAAATCCCCAGGGGAGATTTGAGCTTAGAGCTAGGAATGTTTCTGTTACCACTTGGATGACTGAAATTTTGAATATCTTTTATGATAAAGGCATTGTTCCTAAGAATTTTTTATGATAAAGGCATTGTTCCTAAGGATTTACCAGAGCTATTGTTATCCCTAATTTCAAAAAAGGGGATCGCAGTTCTTGTGATAACTATAGGGGTATCAGCCTACTCTCTGTTCCAGGTAAAGTTCTTTCCATGATTGTGCTTAATAAAATGAAGAATCTGGTTGACAGTCAATTGCGTGATGAGCAATGTGGATTCAGAAGTGGTAGGGGATGTGTGGATCAGATATTTTCACTTAGGCAGATTCTTGAGAAATGTTTAGAGTTTCAGAAACCTTTGGTTGCTAGCTTTGTTGATTTCAAAAAGGCTTTCGATTCTGTTGATCGTCATAATTTGTGGTTGATTGTGAAATCATATGGTTAGAATTGATGTGCAGTGATTCGATGCAGCAGATGTAGCTCAGGACAAATATGCTTGGAGAGGTAAATTGCACGGTCTGGTTGTACCTCCGTAGCCCCTGGTTGCTTGAGGATGATGACCATAACAATGTTTTTGTCGACTAAATTTGAGTGTGTTTCAAAATTAATGTTTACACCACAATTCATGTTGGAGATAAGGAGTGAGAGAAAATGATAAGAACTGTCCAGTGGCTCAGACATGTTAGACATTATGATATCATCTAAACCAGGAGTGGGCATAGAGCGGCCCGCGGGCCGCATTCGGCTCTCTAAGAGTTATTTGTGGCCCGCCAAGACAGTCAGAAAAATCAGCCTTGAACCGAGATTTCCTTCCCGTGCGCGACCGAAGATTCGTCTCGTATTTTCCACTAGGACGGCCACGTTAATACGCATCCGCAGTGTAGATACGAAAACAATTGCCCACCCCTGATCTAGAACAATTGAACTGTTAAATTGTAAAGAAGACAGCCGCCAAGATTTGCACGGTCTGGTTGTACCTCCGTAGCCCCTGGTTGCTTGAGGATGATGACCATAATCATCTTGAAGGATGATGACCATAATCATCTCTAGTCTGGGGCTACGGAGGTACAACCAGACCGTGCAATCTGAGCGATAAAATCAGTTTTTTTAAATATTTTTTTTAATTACATAGCTCCCAAGGTAATTAAACTATAACACTTGCTCAAGACTGCAACCCACCAAGGGCTACGGAGGTACAACCAGACCGTGCAATCTGAGCGATAAAATCAGTTTTTTTAAATATTTTTTTTAATTTAGCTTGGTTTGACAGATGCCCCTAGTGAAATGCTCTGTCTCCAACGAATGAAGCGGAATTTTACCCATAATTTATTTTCATATATTGCTTTAAATTTTAAATTAAGTCTACAGCACGAGTAGATTTTCGACTAATTGTATAGTAGTGGCGGTCAGTAATGAAAGTGACGGAAAAATGCGACCGAATACTGTTTGGGGATTCCGTATCTCCCACCCTCCCGAAAATCCGGCCGTCTTAAAGCATGAGCACACTGGGCAGTTGCCCAGGGATCCCACGATTCTAGGGACCCCATCTGCCATATTGTTCATGAGAGATCTCTTGGCAGAGTGTATCAATTACTCGGCCTCTCGCTGGTAGGGGCCCCAATGCAATGCTTTGCCCAGAGGTCTACAATACTGTTACGACGCCACTGCGTCTTACAAGAAACTTCAAAATTATCTACTTGTTTTGAAATTCAGAAGTTGGGTTGGGTTGTTTTACCTCTGAGCGGCACTTTTTTGCACACCATGGGCTAAATGGCCAGGTCACATGGACCCCGAAGGCTCAGAGAAGGTTGGGGGAGGGGACCCACTGGAACAGCTGTTGATAGACAGATGGTAGCCTCCTGTCAAGCCTCCCGTCATCCAGCGTGTTCTTTAACGTGCACGTGCTCCCACACACGGGGCCACGGCTTAACATCCCATCCGATGGACGGCGGCCTTTCCAAACCCATCAGTGTCCTCTACTGACCGTGGGCAGGGCGGGGAATTTTGCGGAGATAAATCTCAACGCTGACCCAGCTGGGACTCGAACCTTGGAACTACAGATTACGAGCATGGCGCGCTACCGACTGAGCCACCCCCGCGCCAAATTCAGAAGAGGTTGACAAATAAATTAATTATCTTTGTATAATTTTATTTTAGCCTTATATTTTATGTCTGATAATAAAAATAGATAAAAAAGTATAAAATATTCTTACATATAGAATATCATTTTAATATTTCCTCTCCGATAGAATATTTCAGTAACTGGGAAACCCTACTCAAGTTTTCTTATCAGAAGCCCCCTCTGAAACTAAATTTTGGGTATGTGTCTGGCTCAGATATGAAAAACATAATAGTTCATTTACATATAATCAGGGGTGATATTCAAAATTATTTAAAAACTATACCGTATTTAAGAACCGTTTTAACAACCGGTGAAATTGCTGAATCAACCCTGTATACGTTACTTCCACTAGTTAACGTTTCAACATACAAGTAGCGCCATCTATTGTTGAATGTGGTAAAGAAATAAAAATTCAGTGACTAGCGTGACTTTTTGATTTATGGAAGCAAACAACCACAGCAGCGCTACAACTAAATCGGAATGTCGTTTGCGTAATCGAGTTTTCCAAATCACTGAACCGGAACGGCTGTACTCGATGTTTCCGAATCTTTGAGGGAACGTAGTTCTATACTTCTAATATTAAATATTATTGAAATATTAGTGTTGTATTTTTTTTTGTATTTTTTTAACATTACTTCCTTTACAGGAAAAAATGCAGGGATACTGTAGCCTTGAAACAATTTTATTGTGAGAGTCAAGAAAATGGGCCGAGTGAATTGAAAACATTAAGCACATATTTTAATATAATTTTATTTACTATAAAGTTAGAAAGAAAGTGCATATTAATATTATGAAAAGTTAACGATATCTACGTTCAGAAGAGGTTTTATAACACGCTTCAAATCTGACTGATGCCTATTGTGGTTTGATGTATCGGTTTCGCTTTTCGTGTCAACACTGTGGAATTCTAATCAAGTCCAAAATGGGGTAAAGAAGATTGGATTGGATTGTTTTACCTCTGAGCGGCACTTTTTTGCACACCATGGGCTAAATGGCCAGGCCACAAGGACCCCGAAGGCTAGGAGAAGGTTGGGGGAGGGGACCCACTGGAACAGCTGTTGGGAGACAGATGGTAGCCTCCCGTCAAGGCCATCCAGCGTGTTCTTTAATGTTGGGTTGTTTTACCTCTGAGCGGCACTTTTTTTGCACACCATGGGCTAAATGGCCAGGCCACAAGGACCCCGAAGGCTAGGAGAAGGTTGGGGGAGGGGACCCACTGGAACAGCTGTTGGGAGACAGATGGTAGCCTCCCGTCAAGGCCATCCAGCGTGTTCTTTAACGTGCACAGAGTATGGGTATCCCGCACACGGGAAAACGGCTTAACGTCCCATCCGACGGACGGCGGCCTTTCCAAGCCCATCGGTGTCCCCTACTGACCGTGGGCAGGGCGGGGAATTTTGCGGAGATAAATCTCAACGCTGACCCAGCTGGGCATCGAACCTGGGAACTACAGATCACGAGCCTGGCGCGCTACCGACTGAGCCACCCCCGCCCCAGGGGTAAAGAAGAATATCACCAACCGTATATTAAAAATCTGTTATTAGCAAACTCTTAACTAAAAGAAAATAATTAAATTATATTTTATACTGAAAAAAAGGTAAAGATATTGTGTATCCTTTCGTATCCCCAGAAAAAAGCCTTAGTATTATATATATAACTACGAGTTATTTATTTATATATAGGCTTGCAATTTAATCTTAAAGGGAAGGATGGTTAATCGGGGGTGACTCAGTCGGTAGCGCGCCATGCTCATAATCTACAGTTCCCAGGTCCAAGTCTCAGCTGGGTGAGCGTTGAGATTTATCTCCGCAAAATTCCCCGCCCTGTCCACGGTCAGTAGGGGACACCGATGGGCTTGGAAAGACCGCCGTCCGTCGGATGGGACGTTAAGCCGTGGCCTCGTGTGCGGGAGAGCCATATCCTGTACACGTTAACGAACACGCTGGATGGCCTTGACGGTAGGCTACCATCTCTACCTTTTCTGAGTTTTCGGAGTCCTTGTGACCTGGCCATTTAGCCCATGGTGTGCAAAAAAGTGCCGCTTAGAGCTAAAACAACCCAACCCAAATGGTTAACCGAAATTACCTCCAGTTGCATGGCCACAGGCTCGCCTTTATGGTAAGTCTAAGTGTGTTGATATGTGATCGTTTTTGTATCTTGTTTTGCATTTATATATCTCTTGTTTTGTGTCTTTTTCTACTCCCATATAGGGGCGGGGGCGGCTCGGTCGGTAGCGCACCAGGCTCGTAATCTGTAGTTCCCAGGTTCGAGTCCCAGCTGGGTCAGCGTTGAGATTTATCTCCGCAAAAATTCCCCGCCCTGCCCACGGTCAGTAGGGGACACCGATGGGCTTGGAAAGGTCGCCGTCCGTCGGATGGGACGTTAAGCCGTGGCCCCGTGTGCGGGAAAGCCATACCCTGTGCACGTTAAAGAACACGCTGGATGACCTTGATGGGAGGCTACCATCTGCCTCCCAACAGCTGTTCCAGTGGGTCCCCTCCCCCAACCTTTTCTGAGCCTTCGGGGTCCATGTGACCTGGCCATTTAGCCCATGGTGTGCAAAAAAGTGCCGCTCAGAGGTAATACAACCCAACTCAAAAATCTACTCCCAAATGAGTTCTCTTCGTGAATAAGTACCTTCAAAGGCTTGGTATACTATTCTTGTATAGCTTATGTACGAAATAAATTATTATTATATCCTAGTAACAAAGGAAGAAGAGGATGAAAATCTCTCATTCAGGAAATTTATTTTTAAGAAATCATTTGTTCATCGGTGTACGTGTTCCCGAGCGGTTAGCCTGCTTGGCTACTGGTATTTAAGAATCTGGGTTCAAGCCCTGGACAAAAGGCGTGGATATTATACTAACAGGCTTCTGTAAGATTTTCTGTGGCAACAACTGTTTGAGGGTTTTTTCATTTTTTTTTTTTGTTCATTAATTGTCATTAATAAAAATATTAACAAAATTTTTGAAAAACCTCATTCATCCAAATGCATTGATAGATAAAAGTTACAAGTCTTTTATCTATCAATGCAGCCACCTCCACTGTTTATCATCTGCAGCCACCTCCACTGTTTATCATCTGCAGCCACCTCCATTGTTTCCGCATGGAAGCCTCCATGTCACGTGACACGAAGGTTGTCAGATCGCTAATTTCTAAATAAAATCGTTGCAGATATTTTTTCTGAATTCTGTAATCAACCATAGTGTTCGGATACTTTTTTGAGCGACTGTAGGTGGTCATATTATTTTGATACTAGATCGTGTGGGCTCACTCACGGAAATATTGAGCGTGTGCAGTTACCGTTCACAGCAAACTGGAGCGTGTGCAGTAACTGCACACGCTCCAGTTTGCTGTGAACGGTAACTGGAGCGTGTACAGTTGCTGTACACGCTCCAGTTTGCTGTGAACGGTAACTGGAGCGTGTACAGTTGCTGTACACGCTCCAGATATTTTTTCTGAATTCTGTAATCAACCATAGTGTTCGGATATTTTTTTGAGCGACTGTAAATAGGAAACTAACGCCAAAGTTCTCTAACTTTTAAATTAAGTTTTTTTAAAATGTTATAGCCGATAAAAATCTTAATCAAATGTATCAATATGTCGTTTTTCAATCAATATTCGCTCAGTTTTTAATGAGTTATGGAAATTGGAATATTGAACAGTAACAGCACCAGTCATAAAAATTGATCTAAGTATTATTATTTCGACCGATTTAATTATTTAAAATAAGTCAATTTTTTAGAAATTTGTTCAAAATAATCTTTCAATATTCGCCAATTTTGAATCATTTCTTACGACTGGCATTGTTAAATATTCAAATTTCCATAACTGTTTAAAAACTGAAAGAAAACTGTTGAAATTCGAAATATTGATATATTTCATTGAGATCTTTATCTCACATTAAATAAAATTTTAGAAGTTATAGGGCATTGACGTCAGCTTCCCGTTTGCATGACGTAGGGTTGCAACTCTTTTACATAACATAACGTACGTTTACATAACGTAAGTCAGCAACCGTTTGCATAACGTAGGGTTGTTAAATTTTGTCCAGCAGTGTATCTTGGCAAATCTTGGCTTGGTGTATATGAAAGATGTAAAATTCCTAAATTTTATTCGTATTATTTTTCATTTATTGACACTGTGTATGAGCTTGAATAAAGATATTATTATTTATTTAAAAAAATACACTATAATTTCTCATTCCAATATTAAATTCTATATACAGGGACATGTGGGGAGGATACAACATTTTGTCGTCCATCACTATTAATTTTTTACCAGATTTCACTCATTTTACCTCTGAGCGTCACCTTTGTGTACAGAGGGGTTAAGGGGCGGGGGTGGCTCAGTCGGTAGCGCGCCAGGCTCGTAATCTGTAGTTCACAGGTTCGAGTCCCAGCTGGGTCAGCGTTGAGATTTATCTCCGCAAAATTCCCCGCCGTGCCCACGGTCAGTAGGGGACACCGATGGGCTTGGCAAAGGCCGCCGTCCGTCGGATGGGACGTTAAGCCGTGGCCACGTGTGCGGGAGAGCCATACCCTATGCACGTTAAAGAACACGCTGGATGGCCTTGACGGGAGGCTACCATCTGTCTCCCAACAGCTGTTCCAGTGGGTCCCCTCCCCCAACCTTCTCTGAGCCTTTGGGTCCTTGTGACCTGGCCATTTAGTCCATGGTGTGCAAAAAAGTGAAAAGTGCCGCTCACAGGTAAAACAACCCAACGTTAAAGAACACGCTGGATGGCCTTGACGGGAGACTACCATCTGTCTCCAAACAGCTGTTCCAGTGGGTCCCCTCCCCCAACCTTATTTAGCCCATGGTGTGCAAAAAAGTGTCGCTCAGAGGTAAAACAACACAACCCAATTGACACTGTGTGTGAGCTTGAGTAAAGATATTATTATTTATTTAAAAATATACACTATAATTTCTCATTCCAATATTAAGTTCTATATACAGGGACATTTGTGGAGGATACAACATTTTGTCTTCCATCACTATTAATTTTTTACCAGATTTCGCTCATTTTACCTCTGAGCGTCACCTTTGTGCATAGAGGGGTTAAACGTCCATGTCACGGACTCCTCCTCTCCTCCGAAGTGCCGTCAAGACCATCCAGCATGTTTCCTTAACGTGCACAGGGTACGGTTCTCATGCACACGAGACCACGGCTGAAACAACCTTTCGTATAAAAGGGATCTAAAGAATCTATTACACTTGATATAATAAAATGGAACTTTCTTACCAGATCAATTGTCCTTGAAGTCAATCAGTTTTTTTTTATAATTTGCACCAACTTTGCCCCCTATTCCACCACTTGCATCTGCTCCACCACCAATGCTGAATCCAAAACCTGCATCACCTCCAGCCTTTGCTCCAGCGTTTCCTCCAGCCTTTGCACCTCTACTATCACCAGCTCCATTGTCTGCACCAGCATCGGCTCCACCATTTACATCAGCTTCCCCGCCAAAGTTGAATCCATAACCTGCATCACCTCCAGCCTTTGCTCCAGCTCCTCTACTATCACCAGCTCCATTGTCTGCACCAGCATCGGCTCCACCATTTACATCAGCTTCCCCGCCAAAGTTGAATCCATAACCTGCATCACCTCCAGCCTTTGCTCCAGCTCCTCTACTATCACCAGCTCCATTGTCTGCACCAGCATCAGCTCCACCACTTGCATCAACTCCTCCTCCAAAGCTGAATCCAAAACCTGCACCCCCTCCAGCCTTTGCTCCAGCTCCTCCACTAGCACCATCACCTATTTGAGCTCCACCATCAAATCCTTGAGAAAATTCTCCTCCTCCACCACCATCCAGAAATCCTTCTTC
Source organism: Ryuthela nishihirai (assembly GCA_038380435.1). NCBI lineage: Eukaryota > Metazoa > Arthropoda > Arachnida > Araneae > Heptathelidae > Ryuthela > Ryuthela nishihirai. The sequence goes on along the minus strand of JAWZYU010000017.1, from coordinate 15,994,877 downwards.
AATGGAAGGAACTACAGATGCCATCAACATCGAGAAGACGATGAGGAAGATAGCGGCTGTGATCTTCATCATTGCAGCATGGAAATTGAAATTGCTTGATTTCCTGAAAAAATACCAATAATACATTATTAGAACTCATTTTTCGATTCCTTCATTTCACGAATTATATATATATATCCTTCAATACGGATTTTGGATACCACGCTTATTTTCAAGCCTTCAACATCTTGCGAAAAGTATTTTCCATTTTGGTACTTATTTGCTTAATTATATCCACATTTAAAATAATTGATGGGGCGGGAATGGCTCAGTCGGTAGCGCGCCAGGCTCGTAATCTGTAGTTCCCGGGTTCGAGTCCCAGCTGGGTCAACGTTGAGATTTATCTCCGCAAAATTCCCCGCCCTGCCCTCGGTCAGTAGGGAACACCGATGGGCTTGGAAAGGCCGCCGTCCGTCGGATGGGACGTAAAGCCGTGGCCCCGTGTACGGGAGAGCCATACCCTGTGCACGTTAAATGACACAATCTAGATGGCCTTGACGGGAGGCTACCATCTGTCTCCCAACAGCTGTTCCAGTGGGTCCCCTCCCCCAACCTTCTCTGAGCCTTCGGGATCCATGTGACCTGGCCATTTAGCCCATGGTGTGCAAAAAAGTGCCGCTCAGAGGTAAAACAACCCAACGTTAAAGAACATGCTGGATGGCTTTGACGGGAGGCTACCATCTGTCTCCCAACAGCTGTTCCAGTGGGTCCCCTCCCCCAACCTTCTCTGAGCCTTCGGGATCCATGTGACCTGGCCATTTAGCCCATGGTGTGCAAAAAAGTGCCGCTCAGAGGTAAAACAACCCAACAATAAAGAACACGCTGGATGGCCTTGACGGGAGGCTACCATCTGTCTCCCAACAGCTGTTCCAGTGGGTCCCCCTCCCCCAACCTTCTCTGAGCCTTCGGGGTCCATGTGACCTGGCCATTTAGCCCATGGTGTGCAAAAAAGTGCCGCTCAGAGGTAAAACAACCCAACGTTAAAGAATACGCTGGATGGCCTTGACGGGAGGCTACCATCTGTCTCCCAACAGCTGTTCCAGTGGGTCCCCTCTCCCAACCTTCTCTGAGCCTTCGGGGTCCATGTGACCTGGCCATTTAGCCCATGGTGTGCAAAAAATTGCCCCTCAGAGGTAAAACAACCCAACGTTAAAGAACACGCTGGATGGCCTTGACGGGAGGCTACCATCTGTCTCCCAACAGCTGTTCCAGTGGGTCCCCTCCCCCAACCTTCTCTGAGCCTTCGGGGTCCATGTGACCTAGCCATTTAGCCCATGGTGTGCAAAAAAGTGCCGCTCAGAGGTAAAACAAACTAACTCAACAAAAAAATAATTGGTTGGTTGTTTTTATCTCTGAAGGCACTTTTTTTTTCACAATGGGCTAAATAGCTAAGTCACAAGGACCCCAAGGGTTAAGAGAAGGTTTGGGAAGGGGAACCACAGGACAGATGTTAGGAGACAGATGGAATTCTCCCGTCAAGGCCATCCAGCGTGTTCTTTAACTTGCACAAGATGTGACTCTCCCCATCACTGTCCAAACCAATCGGTTCCTCATTTCTCCCTGAGAGCAAGGTGGCGATTTTGCAGAGATCAATCTCAACACTGGCTCAAGTAGGACTTGAACCCGGGAGCTATGGATTATGAGCCTGGCGCTCTGCTGGCTTAGCTAACACCCTCCCCCTCAAGATTTGGGAATGGGGACACATTGGACAGCTGTTAGGGGACAGATGGAAACTTCTCGTGAAGGCCATCCAGTGTGTTCTCATTAACCACGGTACAGGATGGCCTCAGCCGGTAGCCTGACATGTTCATAATATGAGTTGGGTTGGGTTGTTTTACCTCTGAGCGGCACGTTTTTGCACACAATGGGCTAAATAGCCAGGTCACAAGGACCCTGAAGGCTCAGAGAAGGTTGGGGGAGGGTACCCACTGGAATAGATGTTAGGAGACAGATGGTAGCCTCCCGTCAAGGCCATCCAGCGTGTTCTTTAACGTGCACAGGGTCTGGCTCTCCCACACACGGAGCCACGGCTTAACGTCCCATCCGACGGACGGCGGCTTTTCCAAGCCCATCGGTGTCCCCTACTGACCGTGGGCAGGGCGGGGAATTTTGCGGAGATAAATCTCAACGCTGACCCAGCTGGGACTCAAACCTGGGAACTACAGATCACGAGCCTGGCACGCTACCGACTGAGCCACCCCCGCCCCTGTTCATAATATGAAGTTGGCAGGTTCGATTCTCAACTGTGCACAACATTGAGATTTTCAGCCGTCCGTTGAATGATACATTAAGCCATGGCTCCGTGTGCACGTAAAAGAACACGGATATCCTTGACAAGAGGAATAGCTGCACAGTGGGTCCCCTTCTGCTAACCTTGTCTGAGCACTCGGGTTCCTTATGACCTGGCCATTTAGCGCATTGTGTACAGTGGCTCAAAAAGTATCCGAACACTATGGTTGATTACAGAATTCAGAAAATATATCTGGCAACGATTTTTTTTTTTACAAATCAGTGATCTGGCAACCTTCGTGTCACGTGACACGAAGGTACCTTGTAATTTCCGAGGTGTTTGACCAAATAGTTCCAAATTTCTTGGGGCTGGGGTGGCTCAGTCGGTAGCGCGCCAGGCTCGTAATCTGTAGTTCCCAGGTTCGAGTGCCAGCTGGGTCAGCGTTGAGATTTATCTCCGCAAAATTCCCTGCCCTGCCCACGGTCAGTAGGGGACACCGATGGGCTTGGAAAGGCCGCCGTCCGTCGGATGGGACGTTAAGCCGTGGCCCCGTGTGCGGGAGAGCCATACCCTGTGCACGTTAAAGAACACGCTGGATGGCCTTGACGGGAGGCTACCATCTGTCTCCCAACAGCTGTTCCAGTGGGTCCCCTCCCCCAACCTTCTCTGAGCCTTCGGGGTCCATGTGACCTGGCCATTTAGCCCATTGTGTGCAAAAAAGTGCCGCTCAGAGGTAAAACAACCCAACAACAAATCCAAATTTCTTAAGATTGTATCTCCTGTGGGGCGCCTTGTTCAGTTAAAAAATCAAGTTCCTGCCTGAAATGGGAAGCATAAATGTAATAATGCCTTCGAAATGCGGGGAATCTGGCAACGGCAGCATATTTAAATGTTATCATGATTCTTACACTTATAGTTAGGGAGCAGTAAATGGCAACAATAAATTTAGCAATGATTACTCTTTCGCGTAGGAATAGCTTGGCAAATATTTTTGCTTCCAGCAAGCCGTCTTTGGAATATCGACTTGAAAATTGGTACTGCAGCCCGGATCACAACCAGAAACATTCTGTGAAATTTCAAGCTTCTGCCAACGATTTTCCAATGAATTATGGCTGCCACAAACACACATAGACAAACACAGACAGACAAACACAGACAGACACATAGACAGACATACAGACACACACAGACATACACGGACATACATACACACACAGACTGACACATCGGACAACACAGACAGAAAAAAAACGCACAGACACACACAGAGAGAGAGAAACACACGTACACAGAGAGACAAACACACACATGTACACAGAGAGAGAAACACACGTACACAGAGAGACAAACACACACATGTACACAGAGAGACCAACGCACACACGTACAAAGAGAGACAAACGCACACACGTACACATAGAGACAAACACAAACACACGCAGAGAAACAAATGCATGCACTCACAGATAGACAAACACACGCACACAAATAGACAAATACACGCACACAGAGAAACAAACACACGCGCACACAGAGAGACAAACACGCGCGCACACAGAGAGACAAATACGCGCGCACACAGAGAGACAAACACACGCACACAGAGAGAGACAAACACACGCACACACACAGAGACAAACACGCACACACAGAGAGACAAACACACGCACACAGAGAGACAAACACGCCCCCACACAGAGACAAACACACGCACACACAGAGAGACAAACACACGCACACACAGACAAACACGCACACACAGAGAGACAAACACGCACACACAGAGAGACAAACACACGCACACACAGAGAGACAAACACACGCACACACAGAGAGACAAACACACCCACACACAGAGAGACAAACACGCCCCCACACAGAGACAAACACACGCACACACAGAGAGACAAACACACGCACACACAGACAAACACACGCACACACAGACAAACACGCACACACAGAGAGACAAACACGGACACAGAGAGACAAACACACGCACACACAGAGAGATAAACACACGCACACACAGAGAGACAAACACACGCACACACAGAGAGACAAACACACGCACACACAGAGAGACAAACACACGCCCACACAGAGAGACAAACACACGCACACACAGAGAGACAAACACATGCACACACAGAGAGACAAACACACGCACACACAGAGAGACAAACACACGCACACACAGAGAGACAAACACGCCCCCACACAGAGACAAACACACGCACACACAGAGAGACAAACACACGCACACACAGACAAACACACGCACACACAGACAAACACGCACACACAGAGAGACAAACACGCACACACAGAGAGACAAACACACGCACACACAGACAAACACGCACACACAGAGAGACAAACACGCACACACAGAGAGACAAACACACGCATACACACAGAGAGACAAACACACGCACACACACAGAGAGACAAACACACGCACACACAGAGACAAACACACGCACACACAGAGAGACAAACACACGCACACACAGAGAGACAAACACACGCACACACAGAGAGACAAACACGCCCCCACACAGAGACAAACACACGCACACACAGACAAACACACGCACACACAGACAAACACGCACACACAGAGAGACAAACACACGCACACACAGAGAGACAAACACACGCACACACAGAGAGACAAACACACACACACAGAGAGAGAGACAAACACACGCACACACAGAGAGACAAACACACGCACACACAGAGAGACAAACACACGCCCACACAGAGAGACAAACACACGCCCACACAGAGAGACAAACACACGCACACACAGAGAGACAAACACACGCACACACAGAGAGACAAACACACGCACACACAGAGAGACAAACACACGCACACACAGAGAGACAAACACACGCACACACAGAGAGACAAACACACGCACACACTTGACAGAGACAAACACACGCACACACTTGACAGAGACAAACACACGCACACACTTGACAGAGACAAAACACGCACGCGCACCCAGACAGACACACCTTTTATTATTTCGATTGCATATTTAAAATGGTTCTTTCAAATTAACGAGCGTTTGGACTACCATTGCTGGTTAATGCATACAGTTAACCTTTGGCGCTCAAGAATTGGTTTTCAAATTCTTGGTTTGTTATCTTTGAAATTTTGCAGAGAAATCAAAATTAAGTACGTTATTAAAACCAAATTAATTTTTCTCCGTTCTCCTCTACTAAAGTTATGTTTTAGAAATATTTAAATATTCCATATGTTAATTATTTGATGTAAAGAAATAACTTCGGGGGGGGGGGGGTAGATTAGTTTTTTGGAGATAAATGTGAAACGAGATAAAAAATTTCACGAAACAAAATGAATCATAGACTAAAAACAGAACTCACCGAATATTCCTCTTCACGCCAAAACTTCTTCCAGATTTTCTCAGATCGACCGCACAGGCACTTAAATTTCTTCCGTGATCTTTCTTAAGTTTGCAGTATTTATAACTTTCTTCAAGGATCTGTAAATATGTTTACCACAAAATATTGTCGCATTTCTGAGAAGTTATTGTTTTGATGGGGATCTAATTCTTCATTGTTTGCCTCTTATCAAAATCATCATTGTAATCAGAAGCTGTATCCCTTCCTCTTGATCTTAATGGCCTATTCAGATGGAAGAGGAAAAGAGCAATTTCAGCAATCTGGGTCCCAGGTTACGCTCAGAAAATGTTGTTCAGGAATCAAAGGTAAGGATCGCGTTATATCTCTTTGGCGCCAGGAAAATAAACTCATTCATCATCACTTTGCTCATTGTTACGCAACAAATTAAATGCAAACTGCAAAACAGATCTTTTTCTCTTTTGGAACCGATTTCGAATTGAAGATGTGTTCAGTGATTCCGTAATAAAGAGCCTTTTTTAAAGTTTTCTTTTCAGATATTTTATGGGGCTTAATTTGTCGAGCAATTCAGTAGGGCGGGGGTGGCTCAGTCGGTAGCGCGCCCGGCTCGTAATCTGTAGTTCCCAGGTTCGAGTCCCAGCTCGGTCAGCGTTGAGATTTATCTCCGCAAAATTCCCCGCCCTGCCCACGGTCAGTAGGGGACACCGATGAACTTGGAAAGGCCGCCGTCCGTCGGATGGGACGTTAAGCCGTGGCTCCGTGTGTGGGAGAGCCATACCCTGTGCACGTTAAAGAACACGCTGGATGGCCTTGACGGGAGGCTTCCATCTGTCTCCCAACAGATGTTCCAGTGGGTCCCCTCCACCAACCTTCTCTGAGCCTTCGGGGTCCTTGTGACCTGGCCATTTAGTCCATGGTGTGCAAAAAAAGTGCCGCTCAGAGGTAAAACAACCCAACGTTAAAGAACACGCTGGATGGCCTTGACGGGAGGTTACCATCTGTCTCCCAACAGCTGTTCCAGTGGGTCCCCTCCCCCAACCTTCTCTGAGCCTTTGGGGTCCTTGTGACTTGGCGATTTAGGCCATGGTGTGCAAAATATACCGCTCAGAGGTAAAACAACCCAACCCAAATCTCTGTAATATCGAACTGTGCACTTTTTGTTCATCATAGAGATTGGATTGTTTTACCTGTGAGCGGCACTTTTTTTGCACACCATGGGCTAAATGGCCAGGTCAGAAGGACCCCGAAAGCTCAAAGAAGTTTGGGGGAGGGAACTCACTGACAGATGTTAGGAGACAGATGGAAGCCTCCCGTCAAGGCCATCCAGCGTGTTCTTTAACGCGCACAGTGTGTAGCTCTCTCCCGTACACGGGGTCACAGCTTAACGTCCCATCCGACGGACGGCAGCCTTTCCAAGCCCATCGGTGTCCCCTACTGACCGTGGGCAGGGCGGGGAATTTTACGGAGATAAATCTCAACGCTGATCCAGCTGGGACTCGAACCTGGGAACTGCAGATTACGAGCCTGGCGCGCTACGACTGAGCCACCCCCGCCCACATTACCCTAAAGAATTTGTTGCTTTTTTTCACCGAATCAATATTTATTACTCAATGTGCGTTAATCCTTTTATCGAATGTGTCAACGGCAATTCATTCTCCGCAGGGAAAATGCAAATCTTCTTAAATGACTTTTTTCCTGTGTCAGCGGAAGTTGCCATTAGAATGCTGCATTCGATTTCCTGCCACCGGAAGCGAGGTCGATTGCAAGAGAGAGTTTTGTTCTGTGACCACCAACAGAATTTGATGATCTCAAACCTTGCCAAGCAATAAGGAACGCGCTGACAGATAAATAATGTCATCGTTTATTAAGTCGCTTGTTTTCACAACAAACTAAGGAAGTGACGTCACACTGTGGGAATTGTAGCCTTCCTTGAAGTTTTGCAAACCGGTTTTTCCTTGAAGCTTTTTTGTACATTGTTTACAGTTCCTAAAGTGCTTATTTATGCAAATGAATCTTGATGCTGTAAAACTTTGGCAGAGATGCATTTTTAAGGTCTCTTGCTTTTCAAACCTACAGCAGATATTTGGATTGGGTTGTTTTACCTCTCAGAGGTACTTTTGCACACAATAAACTAAATGGACAAGCCACAAGGACACCCAAGGCTCAGAGAAGGTTGAGAGAGGAACCCACTAAACAGCTGTTATGAGACAGATGGTAGTCTTCTGCCAAGGGGGCCGGGGGGGGGGGGGTCAGTAGGTAGCGCGCCAGGCTCATAATCTGTAGTTCCCAGGTTCGAGTCCCAGCTGAGTCAGCGTTGAGATTTATCTCCGCAAAATTCCCCGCCCTGTCCACGGTCAGTAGGGGACACCGATGGGCTTTGAAAGGCCGCCGTCCGTCGGATGGGACGTTAAGCCGTGGCCCCGTGTGCGGGAGAGCCATCCCCTGTGCACGTTAAAGAACACGCTGGATGGCCTTGACGGGAGGCTACCATCTGTCTCCCAACAGCTTGTTCCAGTGGGTCCCCTTCCCCAACCTTCTCTGAGCCTTCGGGGTCCATATGACCTGGCAATTTAGCACATGGTGTGCAAAAAAGTGCCGCTCAGAGGTAAAACAACCCAACCTAACTCTCCATGTTATGTCAATGGGACGCTAACTTCTAAGTTCTATGACTTTAAAATAAGCGTTTGTGATAAGTAAAAACAATTAAAATAAACGTTTGTAAATAAATGTGACCAGAATTAAAGATCTCTGTATCTAAATATCGGTTTTTCGCCAATGTATTCCTTCGATATTTAAAGAGCTATTGAAGGTGTACAACAGCAAAAGAATTTACCTTTGAAGTTAACTGGAAAAAATTTTCAAACTATTTCATTGATAACCACATATTTGTAAAGTTTGCGGCAATAATTCCTCCAATATTCTTTTATCCTTTGATAAATTTCTAAGAATACATCAAGGGGGCGGGGGTGGCTCATTCGGTAGCGCGCCAGGCTCGTAATCTGTAGTTCCCAGGTTCGAGTCCCAGCTGGGTCAGCGTTGAGATTTATCTCCGCAAAATTCCCCGCCCTGCCAACGGTCAGTAGGGGACACCGATGGGCTTGGAAAGGCCGCCGTCCGTCGGATGGGACGTTAAGCCGTGATCCCGTGTGCGGGATAGCCATACCTTGTGCACGTTAAAGAACACGCTGGATGGCCTTGACGGGAGGCTACCATTTGTCTCCCAACAGCTGTTCCAGTGGGTCCCCTCCTCCAACCTTCTCTGAGCCTTCGGGGTCCATGTGACCTGGCCATTTAGCCCATGGTATGCAAAAAAGTGCCACTCAGAGGTAAAACAACCCAACGTTAAAGAACACGCTGGACGGCCTTGACGGGAAGCTACCATCTGTCTCTCAACAGCTGTTCCAGTGGGTCCCATCAACTCTCTAAGCCTTCGGGGTACTTGTGACCTGGCCATTTAGCCCATGGTGTGCAAAAAAGTGCCGCTCAGAGGTAAAACAACCCAACGTTAAAGAACACGCTGGATGGCCTTGACGGGAGGCTACCATTTGTCTCCCAACAGCTGTTCCAGTGGGTCCCCTCCTCCAACCTTCTCTGAGCCTTCGGGGTCCATGTGACCTGGCCATTTAGTCCATGGTGTGCAAAAAAGTGCCGCTCAGAGGTAAAACAACCCAACGTTAAAGAACAAGCTGGATGGCCTTGACGGGAGGCTACCATCTGTCTCCCAACAGTTGTTCCAGTGGGTCCCCTCCCCCAACCTTCTCTGAGCCTTCGGGGTCCATGTGACCTGGCCATTTAGCCCATGGTGTGCAAAAAAGTGCCGCTCAGAGGTAAAACAACCTAACCCGTTTCCTCCAATTTCCGTTTTATTCTTAACATACAACGATTTAAAATGCATTTAGGGTAATCGCTTTTTTTTTAAGAGCCATTAAAAGGGACAACTGCAACAGTTCTCTTTACATTTTTTTTTAATTATCAATAATTTTAGTTTACGTTGTTAAATGTTTTTCATCATACCAATTCCTTTTCGTTTGCTTTTTAACAACGGTTCGGCTCGGCGATCAATAATACAAATATATTTAAGGGGGGAAAAGTGGAAGGGGAGGGGCGAAAGCGGATCTGTCGAACCGGAAAAAGGTAAAAGGGGATTGGATTATTTTACCTCTGAGCGGCACTTTTTTGCACACCATGGGCTAAATGGCCAGGTCACATGGACCCCGAAGGCTCCGAGAAGGTTGGGGGAGGGGACCCACTGGAACAGCTGTTGAGAGACAGATGGTAGCCTCCCGTCAAGGCCATCCAGCGTGTTCTTTAACGTTGGGTTGTTTTACCTCTGAGCGGCACTTTTTTGCACACCAAGTGCTAAATGGCCAGGTCACATGGACCCCGAAGGCTCAGAGAAGGTTGGGGGAGGGGACCCACTGGAACAGCTGTTGGGAGACAGATAGTAGCCTCCCGTCAAGGCCATCCAGCGTGTTCTTTAACGTTGGGTTGTTTTACCTCTGAGCGGCACTTTTTTGCACACTATGGGCTAAATGGCCAGGTCACATGGACCCCGAAGGCTCAGAGAAGGTTGGGGAAGGGGACCCACTGGAACAGCTGTTGGGAGACAGATGGTAGCCTCCCGTCAAGGCCATCCAGCGTGTTCTTTAACGTGCACAGGGTATGGCTCTCCCGCACACGGGGCCACGGCTTAACGTCCCATCCGACGGACGGCGGCCTTTCCAAGCCCATCGGTGTCCCCTACTGACCATGGGCAGGGCGGGGAATTTTGCGGAGATAAATCTCAACGGTGACCCAGCTGGGACTCGAACCTGGGAACTACAGATTACGAGCCTGGCGCGCTACCGACTGAGCCACCCCCGCCCCATTGTATTGTGGCGTTTTCTTCTTCGCTTTAGAGGATTTCAAAAAATTTCATGAAAAATGATTGAAATATTCAAAAGTTTAATTATTTTTGGTCTCCATTACCTTTAACAGCATTCTCAAAGGGGATGGGGATGCTCCCCTCCCCTTTGAGAATGCTGTTAATCAGTCCTACTTATGGAAATATATCATGGTTATATATCAGTCCTACTTATGGAAATTCGAAAACGAATATTTCTTGAATTTTTTTCTTTTCTCTATAGCTCTTTTCACAAGCCCAAACGATTTTTCCGGGGGCCACGTGCGACTCGTGAGCCATTGTTTGGCCCACAGATTGGCCGCCCCTGAATTGAAGCAACTTTTATCGAAAAATAAATATACGTACAGTCGGTCAAAAAAGTATCCGAACACTATGGTTGATTATAGAATTCAGAAAAAATATCTGGCAACGATTTTTTAGAAATTAGTGATCTGGCAACCTTCGTGTCACGTGATTACAGAATTCAGGAAAAATATCTGGAGCGTGTACAGTAACTGTACACGCTCCACTTACCGTTCACAGCAAACTGGAGCGTGTGCAGTAACTGCACACGCTCCACTTTGTTGTGAACGGTAACTGCACACGCTCAATATTTCCGTAAGTGAGCCCACACGATCTAGTATCAAAATAATATGACCACCTACAGTCGCTCAAAAAAGTATCCGAACACTATAGTCCATTACAGAATTCAGGAAAAAAATCTGGCAATGATTTTTTTTTTTTAAATTAGCAACCTTCGTGTCACGTGACACGAAGATTGCCACTAATTTCTAAAAAAAAATCGTTACCAGATATTTTTTCTGAACTCTGTAATCGACCATAGTGTTCGGATACTTTTATGAGAGACTGTACCTGTACCCACTGTGTGCAAAGTCAGAGATAAAACAACGCCACTGCATTTTCAGCTTTTCCATATTTCTTTACTTAACACTGTTGCGCTATCAATTTAACATTTCGAAAATGGAACGAACCGGTTTATATTCAACACTCAGTTCAAATGATATTGAAAAACATGCATTAATGCTAAGCAAAAATAAAAAAAAACTTTGCCAGAAATATTACGCCTCTGATACGCAATTCTTGTTAGATATCTCTATGTCGTGATGGGGCGGGGGTGGCTTAGTCGGTAGCGCACCAGGTCTGTAGTTCCCTGATTCGAGTCCCAGCTGGGTCAGCGTTTGAGATTTATCTCCGCAAAACTCCCCGCCCTGCCCACGGTCCGTAGGGGACACCGATGAGCTAGGAAAGACCGCCGTCCGTCTGACGGGACGTTAAGCCGTGGCCCCGTGTGCGGGAGAGTCATACCCTGTGCACGTTAAAGAACACGCTGGATGGCCTTGACGAGAGGCTACCATCTGTCTCCCAACGGCTGTTCCTGTGGGTCCCCTTCCACAACCTTCTCTGAGCCTTCGGGGTCCATGTGACCTGGCCATTTAGCCCATGGTGTGCAAAAAAGTGCCGCTCAGAGGTAAACAACATAACGTTAAAGAACACGCTGGATGGCCTTGACGGGAGGCTACCATCTGTCTCTCAACAGCTGTTCCAGTGGGTCTCCTCAACTCTCTAAGCCTTCGGGGTACTTGTGACCTGGCCATTTAGCCCATGGTGTGCAAAAAAGTGCCGCTCAGAGGTAAAACAACCCAACGTTAAAGAACACGCTGGATGGCCTTGACGGGAGGCTACCATCTGTCTCTCAACAGCTGTTCCAGTGGGTCCCCTCAACTCTCTAAGCCTTCGGGGTACTTGTGACCTGGCCATTTAGCCCATGATGTGCAAAAAAGTGCCGCTCAGAGGTAAAACAATCCAACGTTAAAGAACACGCTGGATGGCCTTGACGGGAGGCTACCATCTGTCTCTCAACAGCTGTTCCAGTGGGTCCCCTCAACTCTCTAAGCCTTCGGGGTACTTGTGACCTGGCCATTTAGCCCATGGTGTGCAAAAAAGTGCCGCTCAGAGGTAAAACAATCCAACGTTAAAGAACACGCTGGATGGCCTTGACGGGAGGCTACCATCTGTCTCCCAACAGCTGTTCCAGTGGGTCCCGTCCCCCAACCTTCTCTGAGCCTTCGGGGTCCATGTGACCTGGCCATTTAGCCCATGGTGTGCAAAAAAAGTGCCGCTCAGAGGTAAACAACATAACGTTAAAGAACACGCTGGATGGCCTTGACGGGAGGCTACCATCTGTCTCCCAACAGCTGTTCTAGTGGGTCCCCTCCCCCAACCTTCTCTGAGCCTTCGGGGTCCATGTGACCTGGCCATTTAGCCCATGGTGTGCAAAAAAGTGCCACTCAGAGGTAAAACAACCCAACGTTAAAGAACACGCTGGACGGCCTTGACGGGAGGCTACCATCTGTCTCTCAACAGCTGTTCCAGTGGGTCCCATCAACTCTCTAAGCCTTCGGGGTATTTGTGACCTGGCCATTTAGCCCATGGTGTGCAAAAAAGTGCCGCTCAGAGGTAAAACAACCCAACGTTAAAGAACAGGCTGGATGGCCTTGACGGGAGGCTACCATCTGTCTCCCAACAGCTGTTCCAGTGGGTCCCCTCCCCCAACCTTCTCTGAGCATTCGGAGTCCATGTGACCTGGCCATTTAGCCCATGATCTGCAAAAAAAGTGCCGCTCAGAGGTAAACAACCCAACGTTAAAGAACACGCTGGATGGCCTTGACGGGAGGCTACCATCTGTCTCCCAACAGCTGTTCCAGTGGGTCCCCTCCCCCAACCTTCTCTGAGCCTTCGGAGTCCATGTGACCTGGCCATTTAGCCCATGGTGTGCAAAAAAGTGCCGCTCAGAGGTAAACAACATAACGTTAAAGAACACGCTGGATGGCCTTGACGGGAGGCTACCATCTGTCTCCCAACAGCTGTTCTAGTGGGTCCCCTCCCCCAACCTTCTCTGAGCCTTCGGGGTCCATGTGACCTGGCCATTTAGCCCATGGTATGCAAAAAAGTGCCACTCAGAGGTAAAACAACCCAACGTTAAAGAACACGCTGGACGGCCTTGACGGGAAGCTACCATCTGTCTCTCAACAGCTGTTCCAGTGGGTCCCATCAACTCTCTAAGCCTTCGGGGTACTTGTGACCTGGCCATTTAGCCCATGGTGTGCAAAAAAGTGCCGCTCAGAGGTAAAACAACCCAACGTTAAAGAACACGCTGGATGGCCTTGACGGGAGGCTACCATCTGTCTCCCAACAGCTGTTCCAGTGGGTCCCCTCCCCCAACCTTCTCTGAGCATTCGGAGTCCATGTGACCTGGCCATTTAGCCCATGGTGTGCAAAAAAAGTGCCGCTCAGAGGTAAACAACCCAACGTTAAAGAACACGCTGGATGGCCTTGACGGGAGGTTACCATCTGTCTCCCAACAGCTGTTCCAGTGGGTCCCCTCCCCCAACCTTCTCTAAGCCTTCGGAGTCCATGTGACCTGGCCATTTAGCCCATGGTGTGCAAAAAAGTGCCGCTCAGAGGTAAACAACCCAACATTAAAGAACACGCTGGATGGCCTTGACGGGAGGCTACCATCTGTTTCCCAACAGCTGTTCTAGTGGGTCCTCTCCCCCAACCTTCTCTGAGCCTTCGGGGTCCATGTGACCTGGCCATTTAGCCCATGGTGTGCAAAAAAGTGCCGCTCAGAGGTAAACAACCCAACGTTAAAGAACACGCTGGATGGCCTTGACGGGAGGCTACCATCTGTCTCCCAACAGCTGTTCCAGTGGGTCCCCTCCCCCAACCTTCTCTGAGCCTTCGGAGTCCATGTGACCTGGCCATTTAGCCCATGGTGTGCAAAAAAGTGCCGCTCAGAGGTAAACAACCCAATGTTAAAGAACACGCTGGATGGCCTTGACGGGAGGCTACCATCTGTCTCCCAACAGCTGTTCCAGTGGGTCCCCTCCCCCAACCTTCTCTGAGCCTTCGGAGTCCATGTGACCTGGCCATTTAGCCCATGGTGTGCAAAAAAGTGCCGCTCAGAGGTAAACAACCCAATGTTAAAGAACACGCTGGATGGCCTTGACGGGAGGCTACCATCTGTTTCCCAACAGCTGTTCTAGTGGGTCCTCTCCCCCAACCTTCTCTGAGCCTTCGGGGTCCATGTGACCTGGCCATTTAGCCCATGGTGTGCAAAAAAGTGCCGCTCAGAGGTAAACAACCCAACGTTAAAGAACACGCTGGATGGCCTTGACGGGAGGCTACCATCTGTCTCCCAACAGCTGTTCCAGTGGGTCCCCTCCCCCAACCTTCTCTGAGCCTTCGGAGTCCATGTGACCTGGCCATTTAGCCCATGGTGTGCAAAAAAGTGCCGCTCAGAGGTAAACAACGCAACGTTAAAGAACACGCTGGATGGCCTTGACGGGAGGCTACCATCTGTCTCCCAACAGCTGTTCCAGTGGGTCCCCTCCCCCAACCTTCTCTGAGCCTTCGGGGTCCATGTGACCTGGCCATTTAGCCCATGGTGTGCAAAAAAGTGCCGCTCAGAGGTAAAGAACCCAACGTTAAAGAACACGCTGGATGGCCTTGACGGGAGGCTACCATCTGTCTCCCAACAGCTGTTCCAGTGGGTCCCCTCCCCCAACCTTCTCTGAGCCTTCGGAGTCCATGTGACCTGGCCACTTAGCCCATGGTGTGCAAAAAAGTGCCGCTCAGAGGTAAACAACCCAATGTTAAAGAACACGCTGGATGGCCTTGACGGGAGGCTACCATCTGTTTCCCAACAGCTGTTCTAGTGGGTCCTCTCCCCCAACCTTCTCTGAGCCTTCGGGGTCCATGTGACCTGGCCATTTAGCCCATGGTGTGCAAAAAAGTGCCGCTCAGAGGTAAACAACCCAACGTTAAAGAACACGCTGGATGGCCTTGACGGGAGGCTACCATCTGTCTCCCAACAGCTGTTCCAGTGGGTCCCCTCCCCCAACCTTCTCTGAGCCTTCGGAGTCCATGTGACCTGGCCATTTAGCCCATGGTGTGCAAAAAAGTGCCGCTCAGAGGTAAACAACCCAATGTTAAAGAACACGCTGGATGGCCTTGACGGGAGGCTACCATCTGTTTCCCAACAGCTGTTCTAGTGGGTCCTCTCCCCCAACCTTCTCTGAGCCTTCGGGGTCCATGTGACCTGGCCATTTAGCCCATGGTGTGCAAAAAAGTGCCGCTCAGAGGTAAACAACCCAAAGTTAAAGAACACGCTGGATGGCCTTGACGGGAGGCTACCATCTGTCTCCCAACAGCTGTTCCAGTGGGTCCCCTCCCCCAACCTTCTCTGAGCCTTCGGAGTCCATGTGACCTGGCCATTTAGCCCATGGTGTGCAAAAAAGTGCCGCTCAGAGGTAAACAACGCAACGTTAAAGAACACGCTGGATGGCCTTGACGGGAGGCTACCATCTGTCTCCCAACAGCTGTTCCAGTGGGTCCCCTCCCCCAACCTTCTCTGAGCCTTCGGGGTCCATGTGACCTGGCCATTTAGCCCATGGTGTGCAAAAAAGTGTCGCTCAGAGGTAAAAACAACCCAACCTATGTCGTGATTCTAAAAATAGACTGATTATGCATTTGCTTCACTTTCATCGAAGACACGGGATGCGAAATGCTTTCTTTACGATGACTGTTCCACTTCCTCTTTCAAATGAAACAACTAAGATGCTATCTGTTGTCGTAACTATTAATCCGTTGTTGTTTCTTTATGTTCAGCAGACCTTGGAAAAGAAAAGAAAATGATTCAGTTATCAACCAACGCAAAAACACTTCAGAAGACAAATTGGCTTCTTCCAATTAGCGTGATGTCATCTGATACGAAGGTGTTCACTGAGGTCATCCGGAAATAGGTTGCCTTTCCGGTCGGATGGGAAAATTTAAGATGTCTGCAACGACCGTCAAAATTTTAGGTGAAGTAACATTGTGAGTGTTGTCTGACTCTTTGAGAGAATGAATCACCTGACACATCCTTAAGATATCTCCCAAAACGGTATATAAATAAAGCAGGATGCTTAGCAGCAAATCAGAGAGAATCCGTTTCGATTGCAGAGAATATATTTGTGCTGAATCGTCGTAAGTAATGTAAGTAAAGTTTTAAGTAAATGATTAGTTGGTTATTAATCCCAAATATTGCCACTTCGAAATTCCGCAGTTATCGCGAAGTTGAAGATACAGGGTCTTTATAAAAAGTATGCCCATGCTTTAATGTGTTATATTTTATCACATAATTAAACAGATTCGGATTTCCCTTAAGGCACAATAAGCAGTTACAGTCGCTCAAAAAAGTATCCGAACACTATGGTTAATTACAGAACTCAGAAAAAATATCTGGCAACGATTTTTTTTTAGAAAGTAGTGATCTGGCAACCTTCGTGTCACGTGATTACAGAATTCAGGAAAAATATCTGGAGCGTGTACAGCAACTGTACACGCTCCAGTTACCGTTCACAGCAAACTGGAGCGTGTGCAGTTACTGCACACGCTCCAGTTTGCTGTGAACGGTAACTGCACACGCTCAATATTTCCGTGAATGAGCCCATACGATCTAATATCAAAATAATATGACCATATACAGTCGCTCAAAAAAGTATCCGAACACTATGGTTGATTATTGAATTCAGAAAAAATATCTGGCAACGATTTTTTTAGAAATTAGTGATCTGGCAACCTTGACACGAACGTTGCCAGATCACTAATTTCTAAAAAAAATCGTTGCCAGATTTTTTTTCTGAATTCTGTAATCAACCATAGTGTTCTGATATTTTTTTGAGCGACTGTACTAACATCAAGCTAATTCTAAAATGACGAGAATTTTTTAAACAGTCGAATCAAATCGCGCTTCGCTAATGGGTAGTTGCATTTGAAATCATCATAACTGCTGCGTCATCATGCATTGATGTTTGAACACAGGCCAGAAAGAAATCGATCTTAATAATACCTAAAGATCTATTCATATTTAATACAAAATACCCATTTCTAGTCAGCTGGGTCAGCGTTGAGATTAATTTTCGCAGAACTCCCCGCCCTGCCCACGGCCAGTAGGGGACACCGATGGAATTGGAAAGGCCGCCGTCCGTCGGATGGGACGTTATCCTATGGTCCGGTGTGTGGGATAGAGCCATACTGTGTGCACGTTAAAGAGCACACTGGATGGCATTGATGGGAAGGTGGCGGGGGTGGCTTAGTCGGTAGCGCGCCAGGCTCGTAATCTGTAGTTCCCAGCTTCGAATCCCATCTGGGTCAGCGTTGAGATTTATCTCCGCAAAATTCCCCGCCCTGCCCACGGTCAGTAGGGGACACCGATGGCTTTGGAAAGGTCGCAGTCCATCGGATGGGACGTTAAGCCGTGGCCCCGTGTGCGGGAGAGGCATACCCTATGCACGTTAAAGAACACGCTGGATGGCCTTGACGGGAGGCTACCATCTGTCTCCCAACAGCTGTTCCAGTTGATCCCCTCCCCCAACCTTCTCTGAGCCTTCGGGGTCCATGTGACCTGGCCATTTAGCCCATGGTGTGCAAAAAAGTGCCGCTCAGAGGTAAAACAACCCAACCCAACTTGATAGGAGGCTACCATCTGTCTCCCAACAGCTGTTCAACACGGTGTGCAAAAAAGTGCCGCTCAGAGGTAAAACAACCAAACCCACGTCTTTTTATCTGAAGAGTATTTCATTTTTTTCCTCAATAGCATGAGTTTACCATTGGTTTCATGCCAATCTCGCCATGGGAATTTTCATAAATTTTGCATGCGGTGTTTTATACTGGATTCATTGCAATTATCTCAATACCAGTAGCTACACGAATAATAATTATTCTTATTAATGTTGAGTTTCAGTTTTTAGTTCATAACTAATAGTGGCTAAACAAATATTATTTCATTAGGATTTAGTTCTGGTGTCAGTTCATAACTAAGTACAGCAGTCAAAATGAAATGTCTAGAACCCGATTATGAATGCGTATCAACACAGATTACTACGTTCTAATGACGTAAACAATTTTCGTGGGTTGGGTTGTTTTACCTCTGAGCGGCACTTTTTTGCACACCATGGGCTAAATGGCCAGGTCACATGGACCCCGAAGGCTCAGAGAAGGTTGGGGGAGGGACCCACTGGAACAGCTGTTGGGAGACAGATGGTAGCCTCCCGTCAAGGCCATCCAGTGTGTTCTTTAACGTTGGGTTGTTTTACCTCTGAGCGGCACTTTTTTGCACACCATGAGCTAAATGGCCAGGTCACATGGACCCCGAAGGCTCAGAGAAGGTAGGGGGAGGGGACCCACTGGAAAAGCTGTTGGGAGACAGATGGTAGCCTCCCGTCAAGGCCATCCAGCGTGTTCCTTAATGTACACAGGGTATGGCTCTCCCGCACACGGAGCCACGGTTTAACGTCCCATCCGACGGACGGCGGCCTTTCCAAGCCCATCGGTGTCCCCTACTGACCGTGGGCAGGGCAGGGAATTTTGCGGAGATAAATCAATCAAACGCTCCAGCTGGGACTCGAAGCTGGGAACTACATGTTAAGAGCCTGGCGCGCTACCGACTGAGCCACCCCCGCCCCTAACAATTTTCGTGATATTCAGTTTAAACTACTTTGATATGTAACAGCATTACCGCTAACTAAATTTGAATGAAAATATAAAGAAAGGGAATTAATATTGTGCAATTTTCTTCTTTACAGTTGATCTTCATCATGCGTATGACCTACATCTACTTATCTGTTTTGATTCTGGGAGTCTTGCTCATGGTTGCCATGCCAACAACAGCGATTTTCCCTTTACTCCTCAAGAAGAAACTCCTCGCGATAGGACTGAAAGCGAAAGGTATCTTTGGAGGAGGCTTCAAGGGACCTCTTGGAGGAGGTTTCAAGAGACCTTTTGGACGAGGTTATTACAATTTGGGCTGAGACGACAGCTTCAGGTAAAATAAATCTGCATAAAAAATTAATATATCTGCATAAATAAATCTGCATAAAAAATTAATAGTGATACATGGCCACACCAATGGGCTTTGATGAAACCATTGTCTGTCTGATGGATCTTAGAGCAGGGTTAGGCTGTTTTACCTCTGAACGACACTTTTTTGCACACCATGGGCTAAATGGCCAGGTCACATGGACCCCGTTATCAAAATGTGGTGGTTAACCCCGTTAAAAAAAGTGGTTATCAAAATTTCTTGTGGTAAATAAGAGTTTAGTTCTTAGCTGCATTAATTTATTAGAAAAGTAAAAGCAGTTTTAATTAGGGGATCAAATTAGATTAGGGGTTCTCAGCGTGGGGTACACGGTAATAGTTTTTGGGGTACGCCATGAGAGTTCAAAAGTCGATAGATGTAAGTACAAAATTTAATGTATATATATACTTTATTTTATTCCCATTGTTATACTATAGCTATAGTTTTATCTATCTATACAAGGGGTACGCCAGTTACATACACATTTCCAGGGGGTACGTGAAGCATAAAAGGTTGACAACCACTGATATATATGTTTTATTTTATTCCCATTGTTATACTATAACTATAGTTTTATCTATCTATACAAGGGGTACGCCAGTTACATACACATTTCCAGGGGGTATGTGAAGCATAAAAGGTTGACAACCACTGATATATATGTTTTATTTTATTCCCATTGTTATACAATAACTATAGTTTTATCTCTCTATACAAGGGGTACGCCAGTTACATACACATTTCCAGGGGGTACGTGAAGCATAAAAGGTTGAGAACCACTGATATATATGTTTTATTTTATTCCCATTGTTATACTATAACTATAGTTTTATCTATCTATACAAGGGGTACGCCAGTTACATACACATTTCCAGGGGGTATGTGAAGCATAAAAGGTTGACAACCACTGATATATATGTTTTATTTTATTCCCATTGTTATACTATAACTACAGTTTATCTAACTACAAAAGGGGTACGCCAGTTACATACACCTTTCCAGGGGGTACGTGAAGCATAAAAGGTTGAGAACCACTGATATATACGTTTCATTTCATTCCCATTGTTATACTATAACTATAGTTTTATCTATCTATACAAGGGGTACGCCAGTTACATACACATTTCCAGGGGGTACGTGAAGCATAAAAGGTTGAGGACCACTGATCTATATGTTTTATTTCATTCCCATTGTTATACTATAACTATAGTTTTATCTATCTATACAAGGGGTACGCCAGTTACATACACATTTCCAGGGGGTACGTGAAGCATAAAAGGTTGAGAACCACTGATATATATGTTTTATTTTATTCCCATTGTTATACTATAACTATAGTTTTATCTATCTATACAAGGGGTAGCCAGTTACATACACATTTGCAGGGGGTACGTGAAGCATAAAAGGTTGAGAACCACTGATATATAGGTTTTATTTTATTCCCATTGTTATACTATAACTATAGTTTTATCTATCTATACAAGGTATTTATTTTATTACAGATGCAGGTTTTCGCTCAAGCCATTTATGACTCATCAATCTTCTGCCCATTGTTATTTATTACCCATGGAGTTAAAAATCTACTGATGTAAATAAATATTTCCTCTCCTCATTTATTTAGTAATAAAAATGTAATTTCATTAGCAAACTATTTTCACTTGACTTCTTGTACTTACTCGATTTAAAGTTACAATTAACAGGGTACTTGTTAATTGTAACTTCAGAGGTAATTAAACCTCTGAAGTAAAGTTTTCATGGTTGTTTTCATGTCTTCTAATGCGGCAGTTAACATTCTCCCTTCAACGGTATGGTACTGTTTGATGGAAATAGGTTATTTTAACACTTTTTTAACGATTCCTTTTGCGAAACAAATGTAAATGGTATGAATGATTAATAAATATCTCTTTGAAATATGTGTTAGAATTGGCAACGTTATTTTTAATTAAATGCTTTACTCAAAATGGAGTCATCTGTCCAAGATATCATCTGTCAAGTTTACAAACAAACTTCTAGATATATTTTCAGCATATGCAAGTGCTACCAAATAACTAGAGTCTTTACTGAGAATAAAGCTTAAAATAACTCGATAAAATTATTTAGTTTTCTATTTTTTTGATTGGTTTCATGCGAAATTAAAATGCCAGGGTTGAAAGAACAATCGTCTAATATGCTCAAAATATTTTCACCGAAATACATGAAAATGACTTCGAACCAACTCGAGAGCTTAAAAAATATATTTTTTAAAGCAGTCACGAGAAGTCATATACTCAAACATGTTAACCCCTATGAATTTTATGGGATTGGGTTGTTTTACCTCTGAGCGGCACTTTTTTGCACACCATGGGCTAAATGGCCAGGTCACAAGGACCCAGAAACCTCAGAGAAGGTTGGGGGAGGGGACCCACTGGAACAGCTGTTGGGAGACAGATGGTAGCCTACCGTCAAGACCATCCAGCATGTTCTTTAACGTGCACAGGGTATGACTCTCCCGCATACGAGGCCACGGCTTAACGTCCCATCCGACGGACGGTGGTCTTTCCAAGCCCATCGGTGTCCCCTACTGACCGTGGGCACGGCGGGTAGTCTTGCGGAGATAAGTCTCAAGCTGACCCAGCTGGGACTCCAACCTAGGAACTACAGATTACGAGCCTGGCGAGCTACCGACTGAGCCACCCCCGCCCCTCAATTTTTGTTCTGCCCAGATACAGGTACATCAATACAAAATTATAATAAGCTATACCTGGCTAAAGTAACTGAATACTTGAGCGCCAGTACATAGCAAAAAAAAGGAATAAAGCAAACTTTCATTTTATACGATTACTTGATACGTTGAATAAACATTTGCGTTCTTTCTTTATTGCTTTGAACCATGAATCGTGCCTCATTTAGTATTCTCAGGGTTTCCAGAATCGCAGTCTCAGCGAATAACGAGGAACAACCCCAGCAGGATATAAAAGCCCCCCTCCTCCCCCCAAGAATGCTAGTAACCGGGAGGTGAAAAAAAAAACTTCAATATACGTATTTTTCAACAAATTTGTGACTACTAAAGTAAAAAAGCCCTACTCTAGTTATGATTAATTCTCCCCCGCCCCCCTAGATTCGGACTTGGTTGACGCTATGCAAAAAATCAGGAGCCTTACTTCCCAAGTAAACTCTCGGTACTCAAGCATCAGGAATTCTCATGCAACCGGGCATAAATTTGAAACTGAGAATTTACTCAAATTTTAATAAATTTTATAATTTTAATATATTTAATATATTTTAATAAAATTTGAAACCGCAAATTTTAGTGCACGTGGTAGCTGTCTCGGATTCCACTGGCGCCGTCTTTCACGCATTTACATTCAGGGTTGGGTTGTTTTACCTCTGAGCGGCACTTTTTTGCACACCATGGGCTAAATGGCCAGGTCACAAGGACCCCGAAGGCTCAGAGAAGGTTGGGGGAGGGAACCCACTGGAACAGCTGTTGGGAGACAGATGGTAGCCTCCCGTCAAGGCCATCCAGCGTGTTCTTTAACGTGCACAGGGTATGGCTCTCCCGCACACGGGGCCACGGCTTAACGTCCCATCCGACGGACGGCGGCCTTTCCAAGCCCATCGGTGTCCCCTATTGACCGTGAGCAGGGCGGGGAATTTTGCGGAGATAAAGTTACATGCAGGCTATAGCATGCTAATTCCATTACCGCCATTAAAATAGCAGGTAATTGAATTTGTGATCGTGTTCTATTTATCGGAAATCTTCCACCCCTCAATTTGTAATGCTATCGAGGAAGAATACAATGCAAAGAAGTTAGAGTTTGAAACAAAAAAAGTGAAATGTGCAAAAAGACTGGAATACGGTATTATCCAGGATGAATGGGTACTACCGATTTATTCATAGTTGAAATAAAAATGCAGTTAAAAACAAAGGCTGTACCTACTGTATATGATTTCTATAAAAAATATTTCTCATGCAACCGGTAGATTCATCTAACTTGCTATCCTTATAAATGCCAAATAACCAGGAGTTTTCTAAGAGAGAGTTAGAATGCTGTTGGCTAGGCAGTTTTGCTTTTTCAATTACGTGCACGCCAGTGCTAGAAAGCATTCACGAGGATAAATCACACTGGTACGTGAAACATAAGTAACGTTACGATTTCAGCTTGGGAAATAATTCGCAACATTTTCTGCTTACGAAGTTCTAAAGACATACATTAACAGCAATGTTTTTTTTATTGGAATGTGCTACATAAGTGCAGCAAAAGGTGTTAAAACAAATATTTACAATTTCTCTGCAGTTTTGGGGAAGTTCGAATTTTTTTTTAGAAAATCATGCCAAGGTTTTACATGCGTTATATTAGTGTGCTAAAAATATGCACTTATAAGACCTACTTTCCCCGTAGACCTTTAGCCTATGGGGAATTGCTTTTAACTTCATTTTTATTTCAACTAAGGCTTGAATAGAAATCGCATAAACTTGCAGGAACGTAAAAAGATATAATAGCCCCAGCCGATTGCGACTTTGTCCTGTTTTAGAGGTGGGAAACATGCTCTTACCCAGGTTGTTTTATCTCTGAACAGCACTATTTTTTACACAAATTTACACAATGGGCTAAATGGCCAGGTCACAAAAACCTAAAGATTGAAGGAATGGTACCCACAGGACAGCCGTTAGGAGACAGATGGTATCTATCCTATCAAGGCCATCCAGTTTCTTTAACTTGCACAGAGTATGGCCCTCCCATACACGTGGCGACAGGGTTTACCTCTGAGCGGCACTTTTTTGCACACATGGGCTAAATGGCCAGGTCACATGGACCCCGAAGGCTCAGAGAAGGTTGGGGGAGGGGACCCACTGGAACAGTTGTTGGGAGACAGATGGTAGCCTCCCGTCAAGGCCATCCAGCGTGTTCTTTAACGTTCACAGGGTATGGTTCTCCCGCACACGGGCCAACGGTTTAACGTCCCATCCGACGGACGGCGGCGTATACAAGCCCATCGGTGTCCCCTACTGACACACGTGGCGACAGCTTTAAGTCCCACGAAGCGAACGACGGCCTTTTCAAGTCCATTGGTGCCTGACCGAGGACAGGGTATGGAGTTTTGCGGAGATAAATCTCAACTCTGATCCGCGTACCCATGCTTTAGTTAGGGGCTGGAGGAACGGTCAGAAAATACTTTAGTAGGGTTCCCTAATTATTAAAACACTCCCCCTGACAGGAAAGATTAAAGTGATATTCTACATGGAATAAAATTTTACAGCTTATTCTTAAAACCTATTTTTATTATCAGCCATATAAAATGGGACTAAAATTATGCAAAGACACCCGTTTCTGATTTGAAAGTAGGTAGACAAGTTCGGGAGTTTGTATAAGACGACGGGTTTCGGGAGATGGTCCTTTTCTCTAGCCCCCCCCCCCCCATACACACACAATTCCTTGCATAACATAAAAAAATTAAGTGTGAAATAAAATATATTTCATTTACCAAAAATTTTTATTTCCAATGGCTTTTTGCAACTACATACATATACAAAAGTAGATCGGTGCAGATACAAACTTTTATACATAAAAAATAGTTTATGTACATGTTAAAATCTTGGACGTCCATTTTTATCTCAAGCTTTTAAATGCAAATGAACATGACTTGAATAGGCGATTTTAATTACATCCAATAATTCACAAATATAACTACATATAAAATTTTGGAATCTCACTTTCTGTGCTTAAATGCTTTACTTTTTAAACAAAATTTACATACACTGATTGGCATCTATACTCTAACCTCAACGACGAATAAGTTAACATCAGGCACAAATTGCTCAGCATTTAGTTTACTGTAGTATTTACAGTCAAACGCAAAGCGCTTACGTCTACTTAAGGTAAAGCTGTGATCTAATAAGGCGAGCTGATTAACTTGAAAATATATACATCAGTTGCTTTGGCTAATATACGATATAAATCAAAGGTATTTTTTTTATACACGGTATTTTTTTTAATTATTAGACTGGTATATAACCTTTCAATAACAAACATCATTTTGATAATCCCAGTCAGCAGCGGATTTAAGGGGAACTAGGTCCCTAGGTGAATAGAATTTACTTTGAAATTGCTTTTCAGCAGTGAACAGAGAGATTTTTTTGTCTTTAGATACAATGTTTTTAGAAGAATGCCTTGTTTTATATCCATCCTGGTTAGTTTATGGGATAGAAAAAAAAAAACTAATTTATTGTTACTCTTTTTTTCTAATATCTACATCATTTCCTCGTCTTTTGCAGATATGGTTTTCAGTAGGAAGTATGTAAGCCTAACTTTGTGCACTTTCAAAGGCCGTAACTAAAACAGTGATGTGAAAGAATAAAAGAATATGCGATGTTCCAGAGGAGCAAGAGTTAATTCTAAACAAATTTGCCCACACAAATTTCCATGGTGGAAATTTGTGTGGGAAAAAATTATGTTATATCACAATCTCTCAAATTTTCCTGGAAAAAAATCTGGTGTATATCACATTCTCATCCTTTACCCAGGAACCCTGCATGCTCAACGATTTGCCCAAAGTATTATTATTAATTGTACCATGAACTATAATAAACAAAATGCTATAAATCATCATTTACACAAATAATAGAAATTAGCTACAAAACCAAATTTTGCCAAATGTCTGATTTATTCCATTAATTACTCGAATAGTGTTCTAAAATTTTTTCCGCAAAATATTTATTGATTTATCAACGACAAAAGAACAGCAGGTAACGCTGTGATTATCATCTATGTTTAAATATCTTACCAACTTTTAGTAACTGGAATTTAAAACCCCATTTGAAAAGCCATGGGTCGCCACTGCAGTGGGTACATTTTCTGAAGCAATAAGTCTTGAAAAAGGTTAAGTATAAATTGTAAATGGGACCATGAAATTAAAAAGTGGATACAGGCCACAACTGATCTTCAGCGTAACTAAAAATTATAATTTTATGTCACCAAGGTCATAGCTGAAGAACAGGCCTGAAACTAGAAAAAAATGTGTGTGTGGGAAGGTATGGAGTTGACAAGATGGAGTTGAAATGAACTGGAATGTTCCAGATAAACTTTTGTTCTCTGTTTTAGTGGAATTTAACAAATTTCTTGCAAGATGCTGAAGAACCTTTCTCACTATCAGGATTACTACTTTTAAAACACAAGCACATATTAAGTTCACTTCAATTACTTGACATACTAGTCTTCTCTGACACTAAACACATATTACTCACAAACATTTTGACAAGGCATATCAAGCACTTTTTAGCTCTCTTCTATTTATATTTTTTAAAAAAATCCATAATTTCAAAATAATGTCGAAAAATTGATCTAAAATTACCAAAATGCAAGCGAGTTTCAGTTGTACTTATCTACTGTGGTACGTATACTGAGTTTGACTTGATTTTTTTGAAGGTGCAAATACTAATTTTTGCATTCATATTTTACACAGCTCATAGTAACAATTACATAATTGCCCTCATTTTTTTTTATTGTGCAGTGGTATATAGGGAATACAATTCCTAGTTGCACCACTTAATTTAACACTTCTTGCCGAGTGGTTAGCACGCTTGGCTACTGATCTAAGGGACCTGGGTTCGAGCCCCGGATTTGGCATGGATGTGTGTGTCGTTTTTCTGCTGAGGTCCTGCCATCCTCTCAGATCTCCTACTGTGGCATATAAACTGACAGGCTCCTCAGACCTCTGTGGCAAGCAGCTGCTTGAGGGGTTATTTATTTATTTTATATTTTATCTGCAGATGATAGACTAGCTAGCAACAAACAGTGATAAAATAGTTTATTATATTTTCTTTTTTACTGTAGATATATTTTTAATTTGTAATTCTGTTATTTTTCCCCCAATACCTTTGGTATTATCCCTTTTTTTTTCCTGATTACTTTTTAGATACAGGAATATTGAAGTACCAGAACATATCTCAGATATTTTAATTATATAGGAAATTTTATTTCCATTGCTCCACTTCGCATTTTCTGTGAATGCAGTCATGATGCAAACTGTGAGAATTATTATAGGGAGTAATAGATATGTCAGTAACAAGAAACATTCAAAGCTCCAAACTTCAAATTTTTAAGAAAAAATGCTCCAGGAATTAAATCAAATCTATTCAAATCTTGATCTCCAACATTTGTTTTGTATTTGAAGAATTATGAAAGATAGATCATTAAATAATAATATTATACTCAAAAAGAATTTTTCTTCAAAACTAACAAAAAGTGAATCATCATGAAAACTTCAAAGAAATAATTTGGTATCCAGTTGCACTTAGTTATTACTTAGGGTTTGACTTTTCAGATAAATTCTTATGGCTGAAATCATTGCTCAGTGTTTGAAATTATGTAACTTTTTAAATATTGTGTGGATTTTTGTTGATAAACAACCTAGAGGAATTTGCATGAGAGCTTTAACTCTAGTAATATTTTTCCCTAAAAATGCAATTTTGAAAGTTATAGTACCAAGAATATTTCTTTCTTTCCACTAACAAAGGCATTATCCCCTAAACGGTTTAGCAATGTATTTTTCTCAAAGATAACCCACCTTTAGCCCCTTTAACAGTGGAATCTGGTGTATCACATTCTCATCCTTTACCCAGGAACCCTGGATGCTCAACAATTTGTCCAATGTGCGTTTCTGATTGCAGCTACTTGTTTCGTTATTAATTTTTGCTCGTACTTTTGACCTTTGCGTAATTAACTTTTTTTTTTCATCATTTTGTGTTCATAATAATCAGTGGCATGATTATTATTGATTATTATTATTGATTATGATTATTATTAATTGTACCATGAACTATAATGAACAAAATGTTATAAACCATCATTTACACAAATAATAGAAATTAGTTACAAAACCAAATTGTATTGCTCAAAATTAACTGTACTGTGCAATACATATTTTAATTGTACCATATTTGCAATATTATATGAACCTAAAGGCAGCAATCACCTGAGTTAAGACACTTGTGAATAATATTGTTTGAGGTATTCTTGATGATCTGTGTAATAAAAGCACTCTACATTTATCATGAACAGAATCAGTTGTGGAATGTAGTGCAGACCTACATGCTCAGATCATGTCATTAAACTTCTGCCTTATCTTTTAGGTGATGTGATTTTTTTTTATCAAAATGACTAATGATTTGAAACCTTAAATGAAAGTTATCTTTATAATTCTGAGGGACGTGATTCAATGAATTGTCTCAGTGTGCTATAGGTTTGTTCAATGCACGTGTTGCTGAGAGTACATATCATTATCTCCTGACTATGGGATATGTATCAAAAGATCAAAAAGATGGCAATAAGGAGACCACATACAATATCTTTTAACTGTAAAAAAAATGGCACCTTAAGAATATGAAACATTGATTTTTTGCTCTCTGAGTAATATAAAAAGCATATTACATGGTTCTTACAAAATTTGTTATGCCTATTCTTCCTAAAACAACCTGGAAATGTTTTAAATTTATTTTCAAACTCTATGAAAGTCAATAGTTAAACTCTGTGCTTATTCATATACTAAAAATTACTCTGTTGGCTTTTTTATACAGTTTTACATTTCCACAATAAATATTTAAACAAAAAGTTTAAAAACTATTAAAGTATATTTCTAAGCTCTTATGCCATATCTATATTATTATTTTTCTGCAAAGAACCCAAGTTCCCCATAATAGTTTAAGAAATGCTGATAGACAAAGTTACTTAAAAACAACAGAAACTTGACTGATTTAGCCTAAATTGCATATCAAAATACTGATTTTCAACAAATGAAGAAATAAAAATTACTTCTCTGCCAGTCACTTGCTTGGAGACCTGATATACATATCTCAGCATAATATGCCAGAGATTATATGTGAGGAAGAGACTGAATACCTCGTATCAAGAACATGCTGATTGAAATCAGTTTTTTCACAGCTTCTCTTGTAAGAAACAAGATAAACTGTTTTGTACCATAAACATGCTGATTGAATTCAAAGCACAAATTGCTTTAAATTGAATCCCATTTCTCAAAAATGTAAATATATTAATATTCTCTAATTCACTCTGCAGGGTGAATAAACTTGCTTTGTGGGCCAGATCTGGCCCCCAGTGTAGGTTGCATATCCATGAATTGATGCTGATTTAAAACCACCTTTCTGTCTATCATAAATAAAAGCTGATACAGTACAAAGATAATAATAGCATCACGAATGGCATTTTAATGGCTGTTCCGCAAGGAATTGGAGCTCTTTTTCGTAACACAGCATCACACCACCCAAAAGAGAGATTATATTCAACTTGTGTTGGAGTATAAAGCACAGACCATTCCTATTTTATGGTGTGGCAAGAAATGCTAGCAAATATTGAAACAAATTTTCACTATTAACATTCATGTCCTTAGTTACATTGCATGAATATTTACACAATGAAAAGCTTAGATGCAAATTCTGTTCACATTATTATCAAATAATAATAATAAATATAAAGTATATTTGATTTTATGAAGTTCTTCATAAATTTGTTTTCTTAACATTCTGGAAGCTGAGAACATTAGTTTGAATATGAATCATGCTTGATTCATATTAGAAGATTTTGGTTTACTACTTTAAATTTATGTACTAGAGTCAAAGTTAAAAAATATATTACTTTATAAATTTAATCATAAATGCAGTTATTACTAATACAACATGACTGTTTTGTTGAAAGTTGTAATTCCAAGAAGCTTATTAAAATGCATTTACATTTTTACAACTTTACAAAAAATAACACCAAATTCTAAAGTCACTAGTAAACTTTTTTGAGTGGAACTATACTTGCAGATTTTTTAGTGAGTCAGTTTTAATTGCATTATTTTTTATCCAACTTTTTGGTCAGTAGTAGAAGTACAATAAAACATCAAGTATCAAAACATTGCAAAGTTAATTCTGTGACTTTCAAACTTCCCAGCCTTCTTAATGATTTACCACTCCCCTTCCTCTCCCATCTCATACACCACCATTTTCACAGCCTTCACACATCCTCTTCAAAAGGGAAAACATTTAGTGCATGGTAATATTTTTTCACAGTAAACATTTGAGAGGTCAACTTGGATTTATATAAATTTCACACATTTGGTATCTCAATCCACCACATTTTTGCAATCACTACAAAAAATTTTAAGAGAATATATTTCTGAATACTCCTAGCAAAAGGGAATAGGCCCAGACAACTAGATATCCCTTCAGGGGTGTGTGACACACAATTTCAAAACGCTGCATTAGTTGATTCAACAAGATATCTTTGTAGATAGCACTAAAAAAATTGTTTTCCCTCCGTGAAGAGGTGGGTAACTAAACTACACAGTCAGTGAAAATACATATCTCTAAATATATTCTCTACATATACTCTTATTTTTAGAACAAAAAATTATTCTAGTTTTTCTCAAGTATTTTTTTTTATATATAGATTTTCAGATTACTTGATCACCCTAATTCTAATTAATTTGGATAATCAACTTTTTTTTTTATATTAACTGGATAAACCCTTTCTTTTTGAATATGAAGGGTTGATCAGAATTAGTTATCTCAATTAATTTGGATAATCAGCTCTTTGCATTTTTAACACTATATTTTAAAGCAATAATATTTTTATGAAAGATATGTTGGGATTCTTTACAAAAGTTGGCAGTATAAATAATTATTCACAGTAACACTGGTCTATCACAACATAATCTTATTTGTACAAAAAATAAAATAAAAAAATAAACATTTAATCAACTATATTGATAAAAATGGCATGTAGTAAAACTTAGTGATGCTTCCAAAATATATATCTATCATTACAGTTTCCTATAATGGATGTTGAACAATTTATTTACAATGATAATTTTCAAGTATTTCAAACACAGGCATATACATTCTACATGGTAAATATTTAAAATACACTACTACTATTTGCTGTACAATGAATGGCATCAAGTGTACCATTATTATTCTGAACAAATTTTAAGCCTACACAATTGGTATCTCCTGAACATTCGGTCACAACTACATCATTACTTCTTTTTGAAATTGTTGGTAATGAAGTAATATTCTGATTAACAGATTCCCCTTCAGTCCTCCCTTCATTTTCCAGAGTGGCAGGGGGCTGGTACATATACCAAGCAATAAAAAAGAACATACAAGAAAGAGTTTTAACTATGCACACAATTATTAAAATATTTGTACTCATGGTTTGATTACTGTAGAAAAGACAGGCTCCCTGTTGTTTGCAGGAATCTTGCCAAAGAATGCAACTCAGGTCAATTAACCATCCAAATATAATTGGTGCAGGGACTGTTCCTGTAATAAATAGAAATAAGATCTGAATAAAAGATTTTAATAGGAAAAAAACTAAAACTTAATTGAAAGATTTTCTTCAAGTTTCTTAAGTTTGACTACTTATTTCCCCCCCCCCCCCAATAAACAACCTCTTTTACTATGTGGTTATTACACAAAACATCAAAGATAATTAGAATGAATCTACATTACCAATTAAGAATGAATTACCTAATATGATAAAGTTGATTTAAAATCCCAGATTCATACATATACTTAAAGGCAACTGAAATATGAACAGCTTCATGTTATGTCAATGGAGAGAATAATTTGGAGTGCTATAGCTTCTCTAATAAGATATTAGTGGAAAAATGGGAATAAAAGAAGTTCAAGTTCCAAATCAAAGCTCTCTGCAACTTTATTTTTAATAATACTGATTCAGAGTGTAAATAATTAAAGAAAGTGAAATATTTCATAAACACGCATCAAAATAATTTATTGCAAAAATCAATTATATGTATTAAAAAAAACAAAAACAATTATAGTAGAAATTCACATGAATGGAATCCAACAGAATTCTACATGCATCAGAATAATTCAAGTTGAAAAAGTTATGTCTTTCTTGACAAGAATGCATTGCACGAAAAAAAAATTCAGAATATTATCCTGATGATAAGGTTAATTTCTAAAATGAAGGGTTATGATGGCCTTAACTGGTATGGTGGTTACGAAGCTAGCTGCGGTTTCAAAGGGCATATATTTTGTGTGTTGTGTTGGTTCTAACTGAGGCAGTGGTCAGTTTAACCTTCAGTGTTAGTGTGGCAAAAACCTTTTATGAAAAGGCCTGTACAAGCAAGGAATATTTCTACAACTCTTTCCTGTCCTGTGTTGCAAATCAAGAAAAGAAAGCAACAGAAATAATTCGTGTTACATACCAAAAGCAATTAGATTTCTACAGTTAATCTTTTCACTAATGAGTATTTTTGATAACTATTCACTCTCCAGCACAATTCTTCTTGCATAAAGCAAAAATTAGTGATTACTACTGTTTTATATTTCAAAACTTCCCGCTAATTCTCATGTTGTCTCATATATATATATTTGTGTTTAAAGAAACTTAAAGTAGTGGAATGTTTATAAGTAAAATTCAAAGGTCTGGGCAACAGGTAAAACATGTAATCAGAACATATATTGATAGACTCAGTGGCAGAATTTGGCTCGGGCAGTGCCCTAGGGTCTGAAGTCAATTAAGGCCCCAGTGAGAGGACCCTGATTGGGTTTTGAGAAGCATGTTTCTAACAGCAATTATTAAGTGAATCTAAATCAAATTGGAAACATACCATTCACCGTCTTCAACAACTGCATCTAGACTGAAGAGATCTTAGCACATAAAAAAAGTATGCCTGCAGTTGAATCAACATTGGCTTTAGATCAATTAAATCTTTAGAAATATTATGAAAAAAGTAGAATAATGTAATTGACATCTTAGAAATATACAAAATTACTGCTATTCAAAAATTTTGGGGCATAAAAACGTCCTCTACCAGGGCCTGTGGAATACTTGTTCCACTCCTGAATAGATTTAAGTAAAATGATATAACAGAAAAGTAAATGGTTTCTATGGTCCACAAGTTCAATAGTTAGAAATTAAAATATTTAATATGGCACCTAAAAATTTATAGCACACTTGCATGTGTCATGGTCTGTAAATGGTAGTTAGGTGGTTACTGAAAAGAAAGCTATGTACCAATCCCTTGTGATGATGCATAGATCTGGCCAGGCCTAGCACCTAATGTCTGACCCAGCCTTCTCATGGTGCAGTCAGTCAGTACCTTTCAAAAGAGATACTCTCTTGTCAAAGTGAACGGAAGGGGAGGGCTGCCAGATTAGTGTGGACTACTGATCAGGACAACTGTAGCTACTTTTTTTTTCCTACCCTGCTGAGAAGTGGTCAACCACACAGAGTTCTGGTGCTGACCATATAAACTTATTAGAATAAGGCACTGAGCTTGATTATGGATCCTGAATTTTCTGCACTGGTGAACTTATGTGGAGGGAAAATCTTCTGCTGTGTTTTCTGCTTGTTTGTGGGTTGACAGCCTCAAGTGAATAGATTCATAGGATATGTTTTATCAGCTGGTGGATAATCCTGAGCAGAGGTAATCGCAGGCACCTGAACTCTTGCTTCTACAGGCATCACCAAATTGTACATTAAGGAAGTCTTCCAGTGTAGATGGCTTCAGCCTTTAGTAATGGGGCAACAGGTCTTTGCCCCATGTCTGCAATTAGGGGGCTGTTTGATATTGTCAAATTCCCTCTCTCAATAAACATTGTTTCTTTAAACATCCCACTAGCCGCTTTCTCTCCGTAGGTAGTTGGAATGTGAGGATTCTGTACAGAGCTTATTCTCTTGATGTTTTCACACAAGAATTCCACCGTTATAATTTATTCTCGGCTTGCAAGAGACCAGATGGACAGATCAGATCTTAAAAATAATCTTATATTTCTCTTTTCAGGGAGGGAAGATAACAAGCCTCTCCAAAGTGTAGGTCTGCTTCTCAGCAGACATGCTAGTGATGCTCTTCTAGGATATGAGTGCAATAATGAAAGGTTTCTTACAGCAAAATTTCAGACAGGCATTAAAGACTTGAATGTGCTGTTATGCCCCACTGAGGATGCCAATGAGGATGAGAAGGATAGGTTTTACAGACAACTTCAGGATATTTTGAATTCTGTCGAGAAAGGGGAGATATTATCCTTGTTCTAAGTCAGTGGTTCTCAACTTTTTATGCTTCACATACCCCCTGGAAATGTGTGTGTAACTGGCATACCCCTTGTATAGATAGATAAAATTATAGTTATAGTATAACAATGGGAATAATATACATACACATTAAATTTTGTATTCATAAATTACATATATCGATAAACACAAAAAATGACATATTTGCACAGCAGTGTTGCCAACTTATCAACTTTGTTACTAGATCTAGTGACTTTTGAGCTTTCACAGCGTACCCCACATTGAGAACCCCTGTTCTAGGTGATTTCAATGCCAAAGTTGGTACTGACCTTTGGGGAGGGATGATAGGCCTTTTTGGTATTGGTAGCTGCAATGGGCAACATCTCCTACAGTTATGTAAACTTAATGGTTTGGAATAACTGACACTCATTAGAAAAAACCACAACATACATAAGTACACATGGGTTTCACCACATGTACTTATGTATTAGAAGAACATCTGGTGAATCTAGAATTTCTGCATTAGAAGATGATTGATTATATATTAATTAACAGCAAATGGGCTAGCTTTGTTGGGAATACCAGGTCATATATGGGAGCTAAAATTAGATCTGACCATTACCTTGTTAAAAGTGTCTTACAACTTAAATTTAAGAAGTGTTGTGCTAAGGTTAAAAAATTTACTTTTAATTCTGAAGCTCTGAAAGATGCAGTTATAGCTAAAGCTTACAATGATAGGTTACTTAGTCATTGTGACAGTCATGGTTTGTTTACTACTGAAGTTGAGGAAGAACGGGACTGTTTTAAACAGGAGGAGGAAGAATTATTTGAATGAACGAAAGAACTGCAGGAATGTCCTTAATCAATATCCTACTAGTCCTAATAGAAAGCATTATAGAGAGCTTAATAAATGTGTAAAGGATCAGTTAGCTACTGATAAGAATCTTTGGTTTGATGGTTTGGCTGACAAAGCCAAGAAAGCAGTTAGACAGCACAACAGCAGAGAGCTGTACTAGATAGTTGATGTTTCATGTGGTAGAAAATGGACAGGCATACAGGAATTGAAGGATAAACAAGGTAAGGTTATAGAAGGTGGGCTGAGTGGATAGGTGGGCTGAGCATTTCAGTCATATTTTAAACAGTGTGGTTAGTTCTACTTCCATTGTTTATAATGATGATAGATTCATTACTGGCTTTAATATTGGCCCTATAACATGGTCTGAAGTTATTTTGGCTGTTTCTAAACTTCAACTACATAAATTCCCAGAGGTGGATGAAATTACTGTGAAAATGCTTAGAGCTGGGAATGTTTTGGATACTGGAATGTTCACCACATGAATGACTGAAATTTTGAATATCTTTTGTGATAATGGCATGGTTCCTAAGGATTTTTACCAGAGCTATTAGTATCCCTATTTTTAAAAAAGGTGATTGCAGTTCTTGTGCTAAATATAAGGGTATCAGCCTACTTTCTGTTCCAAGTAAAGTTGTTTGTGTGATTGTGCTTAATAAAATTAAGAATCTGGTTGACGGGCAATTGTGTGATGAGCAATGTTGATTCAGAAGTGGTAGGGGATGTGTAGATAAGATATTTTCACTCAGGCAGATTCTTGAGAAATGTTTAGAGTTTCAGAAACCTTTGGTTGCTTTCCAGATTTTAAAAAGGTGTTTGACTCTGTTGGTTGTCATAATTTGTAGTTCATTGTGAGATTGTATGGCATACCAGAAAAGTTAGTTAACTTAATGAAAGCTCTCTAATAATAACACTGAGTCATGTGTGGGAGTTGGTAAGGTTTGTAGCATTTGGTTTAGCATTGCTTCTAGGGTTCGACAAGGGTGCATTTTGTCACCTTTTCTTTTTAGTTTGGTTATTATGTTATGAGAAATTCACTGCAAAGGAAAGATTTTGGCCTTAAATGGTCTGGAGGTACGAAAATTTCTGATTTTGATTATGCTGATGATTTAGTCCTTTTGGCAAATGATGTTTATCAGATGAACTCTTTCATTCGAGTTGATAAGACTGGTAGTAGAGTAGGTTTGGTTATAAACAGAAAGAAAGCTAAAGTGATGAAAATTGGCCAAGCAGTTTATAATTCAGTTAATCTGAATGGTTGCAGTCTTGAACAGGTCTCACAGTTTAATTATCTTGAGAGCTATGTAACAGATACTGGTGATGTGTGGCATGAGATTAACAGATGAATAGGGATTGCTGCTGGAACTCTTAAGAATCTATGGACAGACTGTATAATAGTTTGGTTCTTTCTAGGGTTAGTTATGGTAGTGAATCTTGGATGCTTTGTAAACAAGATAACAAGAAACTAGATGCTTTTGATTCTACATGCTTATGCAGTAACTTGGGCATTAGGTGGTTCAACTTTGTAAATAATGATAAGGTTAAGCAAAGGATAGGCAACCTCATCTAAGCAGCATATTGTGCAGAGAAAGACTCCATTGGTTTGGCCATGTTACCCGTATGGATAATTATAGATTAGCGATTGTGCCTAAAGGCTTCAGAAAGAGGGGGAGACCTAGGATGTGGTGGGCAGAAATGTCAAACAGGATCTTGTTAGAATTGGTGTGTAGTGGCCAGATGCAGCAGATGTAGCTCAGAACAGATATGCTTAGAGAATTAAATTGCAGTCTGGTTGGACCTCTGTAGCCCATGGCTGCTTGAGGATGATGATGTATGTGTCATTGCTATGTTCAGTTTACTGCTATCATTTCTTAGCTGATCATAGCTATCACATCCACAAGTGTGAAGGAAATTTTGATCAATCTTGTATTTGAGGATTGATACAAGAAAAAGTGCAAAAATTGTCATGCCAGGTAAGTCAGCAATTCAATGAAACCTCCCAATCAAATCCATTTTCCAGGTAGGTTGCAATGTAACCACCCTAAACACTTGTCATATAATGTGCAT
Organism: Ryuthela nishihirai; assembly: GCA_038380435.1. Taxonomy (NCBI): domain Eukaryota; kingdom Metazoa; phylum Arthropoda; class Arachnida; order Araneae; family Heptathelidae; genus Ryuthela; species Ryuthela nishihirai. The sequence goes on along the minus strand of JAWZYU010000017.1, from coordinate 15,957,462 downwards.
GTGTGCCATCCTGTTGAAAATAAATTTTCATTAGAACAGATATGGACAAATCATTAAGATAATTGGACATGTTTTTCAATATGGGTAGATCTAAGCATTCACATTGTTCTGAGGAAAATGGACCAATGATTTGGTCATAATGAATTCTACCCCACTCTTCTTGATGAGGTCAGAATCATACATACCAGACAATCAACTGAGAATCTTCAGGTGGCGTTCCTGTATCCAATGTGAATTCTTATCAGACCAATACCTAAAGATCTGGCAGTTCACATGGCATCCAATGTTTTGCTGAGCAGCACCCATTCACAGAACTCTATTCTATGGTCATAATCATCTGGATGGAGTTCCTGAACAAATTGTAGTTTCTGTGGAGACAACCTCTGTTTCTTCAGAAGGCAATAAACTGAATTTTGGCTGTTACTTTTTTCTGTGCCGTTTGTGAGTTTACTTCTTTGTATTTACAGGTATGGTTGCAACAAATGTGATAACAGAAGACTCTCCTGTTGCTGAAGTAGGGTTACCAAATTTTGGATGATTGTTCACACTTTTTCTTTGAAGCACTTCATGATTTTCCTCTGCACAAGGGAAACAAACATCACTTTACAGCTTCATTTGTAGCCATTAAATTATGAATGTGTTCAGTGTATAAACAATATGCTCATGAATATCTTTTGAAATATTGATGCTGAAGAAAATTTAGCTTAGAGGCTACTTTGCAGTAGTATAAACTCTAAAAATAAATGTTATTTCAAGTGAAGAAGTCAAATTTATACTCCCTGTAATTTCACAACTTAGAGCAATAGTTGACTTGATTAAAAAAGAATCAGCAAAATATCCTACAGACATAATACAACTTCTACATAGCATTACGGAAGAATGAAATATTAAAAGGGCTACAGTTGAAACCACAGTGCTGCTGTAATTAAAAAACAACAGGGAAGTTACTTGGGTAATAAGGTAAAACAGCTAATTTCAAATAGTAGAAAGTGCAACAAAAACTGCCTTAATATCCTATTCAGTATTAATAGACAGCAATATCAAGAACTTCAAGTTTAAAAGAGCATTTGAAAGCTAATAAAATCACCTGACAGTTTAGCAGAAACTGTGCAAAAAAACTACCAGAATGCATAAATTACAGAATTTCACCATATATTTTCAAGGTGTGAAGAATTGAATAGTGGGAGAGGACTGGAGAACAAAAATTGAAGGTAGTCAAAATTAATGATTCTATCATGGCAAGGTTAATTAGCATTTAAAGAATGTTTTAAACACAATAAATAGTTCTGCTTTCATTATTTGCAATGATGAAAATATATTTCCGACTTCAGTGTTAGCCTTTTATTTCAAGTTGCTTTGGGATCTCAAAGCTATAGAAGTGACTCAGCAATAAATACTGATTAAAAGCTAGAAACTGGATGATTCTGTTGTCACGTGGCTAACTGAGATGAATAATTTCTATTACAAAATTTTGTTTCTGGGATTGCACAATTTCAAGAAAAATGTTTCTTGACACTATTTTATTTGAAAATATATTGATTGATTAATTGATTGATTGATTCTTGTAATAATTACAGAGGCATCACTTTATTTTCTATTCCTAGTAAAGTTAATTGTATAACTGTGATAAAATTTGAGTTAGTCAATGGATAATTTCAAGGTGATCAATAAATATGGATTTAGAAAAGTTAGTGATCATACAGGCAAATTTTTTTTACTCCAGCTGATTCTTAAGAAATGCTCACTTTTAAAAACCTCTAGTGACTAGCTTTGTACATTTTAAGATGGCTTTCAATTCTATTGATCGGCATAATTTGTGAAAACAACAAGATTTCATGGAATACCTGAAATATTAGCTAACATAACAGCGTCTCTCTATAATAACATTGAATTGTATGTGAGAGTTGAGATAGCCTGCTATGAATTATTAAGCATTTAAATTGAAAATAGGCAAGACTGTATTTTTTCACCTTATTTACTCTAGCAATCGATTGTTATGAGGAAAGCGCTTAACAATCGGCAAGGAGCAAGCTGGTTTAGAGATCTGAAAACATGACTTAGATTATGCTTATGATTTGACACTCATGGCAAATGGTATTCCAAAGATAAACTTTATGATTGGTACTGCTGATGAGGCTAGTAGTAGAGTAAGTTTCTTGATCATCAAGAGAGAAAATTAAAGTAATGAATGGTTAGGTGGATACTTCAATTTTTTATCTTTGAATAGTGGAATTTGGGATCTGTTTAATTATCTTGGAAGTTGTGTGTACTAGGATATTTGGTACAAGGTAGAGAACAAAAACTGCTGCTGAAACTTTTAAGAATCTGTAAGTGATGAAGAAATGAGTAAATAAATCTAAACATTAATGCATTATAACAGTTTGGTCATCTCTAAAATTTGCTATGGCAGTAAAACTTACCTTTATACCTTTTATAAACAAAGTAACAGAAATCTCGATTTTTTTTTTAGTTAGGCCAAGAAAGAGATAAAGCCAACAATACCAAATTGAACATTTATTATTATTGGACTGCAATGTCCAAATGCAGTAGCTGCTACTCAGGATAGATGTGTTTTGGCAAACAAAATTTAAGTCTAGATGGACCTGTAAACTTCAGCACTTTGTGTACAAACGTAAAACAATTTCCTGATATTTGTTGTTATTTATAACTTTTCTTTGCTAGCTGTGCTTTCCCACCCCATCAGGCTTATTTTTCATGTCGATAACACAAAACGAATATTCACACAGCACTGACTAAAGTAATTAACCAAGCACTTTACTCTTGAACATTAAATATAAAGAAAAATATTTAACTACGGGTAATGTCCAAAGCTTGAGATAATTACAGATATTGCTAACAGTTCCTGCTGCATTTGCAGAACATTAATTAAATTAACTTAGTTGCATAGCACAAATAATCTCATTTATTGATGCAGAGTTAGAATATTAATGAATTAGCAACTAGCATTTTGAACATTCTTTAGTTTCTTTAATACCTTGCCTTAACCCATTTAGTAATTTTGACAAGCTTTACTCACTTATGTTTTGCAGCTTACTTTAACGTGTGTTACTTGCTTGCCAAAGTTAAAACTGCAAAATTTATTGCAGCATGATGAGCAATGATTGCTGTTATGTAAATGCAATATCTGTTTGAAGCTGCTGCAATTGCAGTCAAATGTACTAGGAGACTGACTGACCAAAGGGTAATTTTCTATTAATGAAGCTACTTTTGTTTTTGAACCTTCTGGATAATTTTATTATTCAATTATTTGAAGCTGTGTTGAATATGCTTTTTTATTTTACACAAATGATAGAGATAAGCTGTTAGCTTTTGATTTGTGTTAGTTTCTTATACCATATACACGGCTGGCCATTAAAAGTGCAACACTAGGAAAGACAAGAAATAACAAAGTCATATCTAGTGAATACATAGCTTATGTTACAAGGATCAAACGATTACAAATACAACTAGGTTAGACTTCTGGAATACAAAGAAATCAATATATTATGTAGCCACCATGAGCAGTAATAACTGCTGCTACATGGTCTGGCATTGAAAAGGGGGCGGGGTGGCTCAGTCGGTAGCGTGCCAGGCTCTTAATCTGTAGTTCCCAGGTTCGAGTCCCAGCTGGGTCAGCGTTGAGATTTATCTCCGCAAAATTTCCCCGCCCTGCCCACGGTCAGTAGGGGACACCGATGGGCTTGGAAAGGCCGCTGTCCGTCGGATGGGACGTTAAGCCGTGGCCCCGTGTATGGATGAGCCATACCCTGTGCACGTTAAAGAACACGCTGGATGGCCTTGACGGGAGGCTACCATCTGTCTCCCAACAGCTGTTCCAGTGGGTCCCCTCCCCCAACCTTCTCTGAGGGGTCCGTGTGACCTGGCCATTTAGTCCATGGTGTGCAAAAAGGTGCCGCTCAGAGGTAAAACAACCAAACCCAACCCTGGCATTGAAAGGATGAGATATTGGATGTGTGTTTGAGAAATGTCAGTCCATGCAGTTTCGATATGTAGCCAAAGTTCATCTGTTGTAGCAGCTGCTGGTGTCTGGTGTACTGGTCATCGTGAAATCATGGACCAGACATGTTCAATTGGGGACAGATCCAGTAAATGCGCAGGCCAAGGCAGAAGTGTCACATGGTGGCTATCCAGGAATTGTTGGATAATGCATGCCACATGTGGTTGGGCATTGTCCTGTTGGTAAATGGCACCAGAGAGCCCCTGAAGATAAGGTATGACCACAGGCTCCAACACCTCAGTGATGTAATGCTGGCTGTTCAAAGTGCTAGTAATATGTACGAGGCGTGTGCATGAGTGGAGTCCAATGGCATCCCATACCGTAACACAAGGGGCCGGACCTGTATGGCGCTGCATCATACGTCTCACCGAGCCTGTCACCACAGTACCACCAGATACAGATTCGTCCATCATGGTGCTGCATACTGAAGTGGGATTTGTCTGAAAAGATGATGCAATGCCATTTGCACATCCATGCACGATGTTCTTGCCACCATTGCAGTCGCATATGTCTGTGTTGTAAGTCAATGGTAGCAGAAGCAATGGCTGGCTTAGAAAAGATGTCCCGATGCTGCAGATGACGTTGAACCATACGTGTGGACACTGGTTGATGTGCAACACACCCTAACTGTTGAGCTAAGGTGTTTTATGTGGCTGTATGATGATTCAAAGCCATGTTCATGAGTGTCTGTCCTCTCGTTCATTTGTGTGACATGGCCGTTGAGATCCCTCACGCCGGTGAGTTTGTTCCTCCTCTACCCACTGACACCATATTCTCATCACTGTGGCTGTCTCATCACATATTCTCATCACTCATTCCGTCCAACATGAACACTGATGTCTTGATACGATAATCTGCCTTTTCATAATCCCACAATTCTCCCTCGATCGAAGTCAGAAACCTGGTTGTATGGATGCCGTGTTCCTCGATGGGGCATACTTGATCCTTTAGTGGGCAAGAACTGAGAGCAAACACAATTCCAATGCTTTACACTGGCTCTTTATAATCTCCTCTTATACTACTTCCAAGGGGCGTTACTGTCAAACATAATGTGTATAAGTGCTGTGCTTTGAATCATTTACATGTTCTCCCATGGACTACCCATCTTGCATATTTTGGGACAATCTTATGAGTTCTTCCTGGTGTTGTACTTATAATGGCCAGCAGTGTACAAAAACAAACAAGAACATGCCCATTGGTTTAGTAGTCAGGTTCATTAACCACTAAACCAGTTAGGTCTCATAATTATCATAAACACTTGCCCAAATGATTTATGCAATAATAATAGTAGTTTTCATATTTAACTTGACCATTATTTATTAATAAGTGAATGAAAATGCAATGAAACCATATATCTTACCTAATACTCTAACAGCTATCCACTGGACTCCAAGACCAAATGACTTCTGACTTTCTGCAACACATCTAAAAGAATCAGAGAAAAAATATGCTTATCTCACATCCAAAAATAAACAAAACCTGTAGCAATATATATATATAGAACCATTTTTTTATTACAAGTTTAACTAATTAGCAATGCAAAACAAAGTTTACTTCACCAAAATTAATATATACTAGAATGATTCATAAAAGTCTGTGCATTTTATCATCTACTTGAGAAATTATTATTTCAATATAAATAAATGAAGCTTACTCAGCAAAATATAAACCATGATTTTTTTTTAGTTCATAGCCATCTGTTTACAAGTTGTTTCGTTCCCCTTCAATATGATGCTTGATTCTTGGAGGTGAAAAACTCTCGACATCTAGTTTTGACTTCCTGAAACATTTTAAACAGCATACCTTGAAGAAAATGAGCTGTGGAGAGCAAGAAGTGGTAGTCAGGAGCTAGGTTCTGACTATATGCTGGGTGAGTAAGAAGCTGAAATGTCACTTCTTTTTATTTTCCTTGGTCTGAAGTGCAATGTGCAGTTTTGCATTCTCTTGCTAGAGGAGTATCTGATGTCTGTTTACCAATCCTGGGTAGCATCACAGAGTGCACACACTGCAGTTGTGCTAAGTTGAGGTCGGCATTGACAGCACATCCACTGGGAACAAGTTCAAAGTTTCCCTCAAAATTCCACCAAACACAAATTGCCTTCATTTTGAATAATTCTCTCTTTGGGACAGGAAGTGCAGATTGTGGAAAATGACGCAATTTTCAATGCATATAACATTTCACTTGATGAAATAGTAGTCACATGGATTAGTGAGGACTTTCCTGCAGACTTTGATATGATGGTTGCTTGTTCAGTAGTCATTTCACGTGAAACAACTTCGGCAACTCCTGGCTACCTTATTGATGCACTGCAGTGAGATGCTGCACTGTAATTGCTTGTGAGTAGCCAAGTTCAGACAAGAGCCTACGAGAGCTTGCCAATGGAGCAGCTTCAACAATGTGCCACAGAATGTTGTCATATACTTATACTGGTCATCCAGATCACTGATGTGATTTGTGTTCTTGTAGTTATACAGATGGTATCACAACATAAAGAACAGGCTAAATCCATTAGCAGTTAGGCAGTAGTCATATTTCAAATAATGCAGGTTATAATCAGGGTGCAAGCTGGGAAATTAATATCTTATTTATGAGTTTTATATGAAGAATTATTTATTATAATAAGTAATAATATATTTATTATAATAATTTATTATAAACTTCATATAATAATTATTATATGAAGTTTTTATCATGAAATTTATTCTGTGGTGCCGTAATAAACATTTCATTGATTAACTGTTCACCTGCACACTATAAATATATGAATGATTTTAATGTATAAAACTTCAATTGCTCACAAGTTTAAAATAAAAATTACATTCCTTTTCAATATCCATTCCTTGCCCACTTGCATTTTGATTTCTTATTTTGATCAATTGCACAAATTATGGCAGTATAACATAACAATTCATCAAGGTTCACACTACCTAGAACTGTTTGCACCAAAGACAAAAGTGAACTGAGCAAATGCCTTCAGGCTTAATAGAGCCATGTGTGGGGTATTTGGCCTTCAGGCCAAACTATTCAGTCCAAAAAATTTCTGTTAGACCTTAAGACAAAACTGATGTTTGGAGAGCTCTTAATATTCTGAATTTTGCAGGTAGTCTCATCTAGAAAGAATAGATTTTTTCTGCTTGCTCTTATTTTTGACAAGAAAGGCAATGTGTATGGGTTTAGAAAAAACATCATCTACTGGAGAAGATGGGGGAAGTGGGGGAAGGAGGGCCACTTGGCCTGAGCTTCAAATTTACACTCTTAATATTTTAATATTAGATACAACAATAAAGTTGTGATTTCATAAAAAATATAATTTTTTTAACTGAAAAGCCACAAGACACCAATTTTAATCCCTGCCAAGATAAGGATGGATTTTTTTTTCCTGGTGGTGTCTTTCAGCTGAGGTCTTGCCTTCCTCACAAACCTTCTCTTTGGGGTATCATACTAACAAGCTCCTGTTGGGCCTCTGTGGCTAGCAGCTGCTTAAAGGGTAAATGTTTTATACAGATTTTGTCAAGTTAGAATTGCAAACATTCATAAAAAAACAATGACAAATTTAATTTTGGCTCAGAGCTTCAAAAGTTTGAAATGGTCTGGGCCTGTGAGAGGCTCTGGCCTCACCTATATATTTCATTAACTACATTATATTTTATTAACCCTTAAAGTGTCAAAAGACACTGTAGTTCATAGATGTTGGAAACTATGTCAATGCTTTATGATTCAAAACACCTACAAGTACCAATTTTTAGCCCTCTACCACCTTAGATCTATATTTGACTTTTGATCTTGGACCCATTACATCCAAAATTTCACATTTTTGACATCTATGATCCAAAATACTCCCAAGAACCAATCTTTAGCTAACATCCACAGATCTAAATTTGACCTTGAAGGACCCTCCGAATCTGAAATTTTATAACGTTTCCTACATTTACAGCCCAACACATCCCTGAACAACAATTTTCATGTTTCTAGCACTGGTATATCAAGGTTTGACCTCTACATGACTTATATTTGACCTTAAAGGGTGCATCGGAGGTCAAATTTTGGATTTTTCTCCCTGAGATCTATGCCCTAAATTACCTCTAGAAACAAATTTTCAAAGTTCTATCATATCTGCATCATAGTTAGAATTAGCATGATCCTGCCAGTCAGTCGTCAATCATTCACAATTGTCTATGAAAGATATTTCAGAAAAATAGTGTTATTACAGAGGCACAGGACTTTGAATCACCATGCAGAAGTGTTTGAAGGTAAGCTTTCGTGAGTAATTTTTATTATCTGCTGTTTGACATATTCTGTTAAATGTTTAAAGTAATTGTACATAACAGTACAAAACAAACACATTAACTAATACTATGTATGCATTCCTATTTAAATAATTTATTTCTACTTAATTCCTGTGCAATTATTAACTATTAGCAATTAACCTTACCTTAAAGTAGCAGATAATGATGGCATGCTGACCAGGAATGTAAAAAACATGCAGAAAAATATAACTGCTAGAAATAAAGGTCCATGTTCGCAGTTGTTGCTGCATTTTTCTCTTGTGGCTTGAACCATTATTAAAGAATTTCCAAATGAGGTATTTTTTCCCTTGTCTTGTACACACTCACAAGAGCCATATGCCTATCAATAAAACATAAGTGTACATTACCAAAATGAATCTAAAGAATAAAACAATGACTTCCTAATGAATAACATAAAGTGACCATTTCATTTACCAGTAAGCATGACCTGGAAACAAGTTGTAAGAACTGGATGTGAAATTTGGAATTCAGCCATGGGGTAAATATCAAATATTCCATTAGATAAAAATATTTGTTTTGAATATTATGGTGTTTCTTACAAAGCATGAGAGGGAACAGGTCTGTTTTAAAAGTATTTTACAGATATATATTTCAATGTTGGGCATGCAATGATTTAATAAGAAAATTGTACAAGTCCAATAAAAACTTTCAACTTTCAAAGTAATTAACTAAAGTAACTTATTGGTCATCCCAGTGGCAGATTTAGCATTTGGCTGCAGAGTTGTTTGGGCTGTTTTACCTTTGAGTGGCACTTTTATGCACACAAGTGGGCTAAATGGCCAGGCCACAAGGACCCAAAGGCTCAGAAAATGTTGGGGGAGGGGATCAATTGGAAGAGCTGTTGAGAAACAGAGGGTAGCCTCCCATCAAGGCCAGCTAGTGTGTTCTTTAACATTCACAGGGCATGGCGCGCTACCAACTGAGCCATCCCCACCCCTTTCGGCTGCAAAAACTTAGTTTCAAATCCCAAAATACACAAATGTTTTCCTGCTGATGTTTTACTTCTCCCACAGGTCTATATCCAAGACTTATTTATTTTTGAAAGGAAAGATGGAATCCCCTACACAAAGCACAGAGATAACCTCTGCTTGTGAAGCTATAATAATATTAAAGGGACAATGGCACAAAACCTTTATGGTAAGTAAATGTCTGAGAAGAAATAAATTTTTAACAATACTAATAAAGTGCAAATATGGAGTCACAGAAGTTTATGAAAGGTCACCTCACTCTGAACAGCCTACTGCTGCGTCTGAGTTTCTTAGTTAAATGCAAAAAACAAGGGGTTATTCCAAAATCATTAATCAAAATTTAATAGAAAATTACATTACACGTTACAGCGAGCAGAAACAATAATGTTAAAAAAAGTAATTAGAGAGACACGAAAAGACATTCGGCAGCAGGAAGAATACATCTATAGGAGTTACTTAAATTTAAAAACTAATAACTTAAATCAATTTATGGGTAGAATAGCATACAGAATAGAGCAGGAAACTATAAGATTCAAAAAAGCACGAAAAGAAAATAAGTAACTTAATACAAAATCAGAAAAAACATAACCAAATTCTACTACAACAAAATGAGAACTATATAAATTTATCAAAATTTAAATTAAATAAGGAACAAGAAATGATCTTACAAAAAGGAGCTAAATATGCCTTTGAAAATAATAATGTTAATATAGAACAGTTAATACCACAAACTGAACAATCATTAAATAAAATACCACATAATTTAAAAGATAAGGAATGATTTAAAATGTACAGGACTATCGAACAAATAAGAAATAAGAATAACGAGATTAATAATATTAAAATAATACAGGATCTTAAAAAGAATAAAGATATTAAAATTATTCTGGCTGATAAAACAAATCAAATAGTGATTATGGATAAAGAACAATATGATAAAAAAGTAATGGAAACTATAAAGGAATTAAAATGTCAACCCGTAAAAAATAACCCTAATCCAAATATAATAACTAAAATGGGCATTATAAAAAATGACCCATTTATACCGGAGGATATAGCAAAGCAATGTATAGTACCAATGCACCCGGATATACCTCAAATGTTTGTTAAGATAAAATTGCATAAAAAAAGATAAACCATTTCGACCATTAGTTAATAAACGAAAATCACCAACTTATAACCTAGAAACAACATTATTTAACTTTTTTAAACAGTATTTGCCACCCACAAAAAATATTGTAACATCATGTCATGAAGCACTTTATAGAATTCAGAACACCCCAATTTCGGCAACGGTAACAATGCATTCGCTAGATGTCGTATCGCTGTATCCTAATACCCTGGTATTGGATGCAGCGATGCGGCTAAAAGCTGAATGGCTTCACGTAGCAAAACCATCACACCCTCAATATTTTGCTATGCACGAAGCACTGGACCTTGCTGTAAAATCTAACTTCTTTGACATAGGAGGGCGGACATGGCTCCAGATCGAGGGCGTCCCAATGGGTTCCCCTCTTTATCTTCTTAATCATTTAATATTTAAGATAAGTGATAAACTGTATCTTTTATTTATAAAATATGTTAATATAAATATTTTATTCATTTACTATCAAAAAACGTTTTGAAACAAATAGTTCTGCACAATTCACCCATTTCATCATGCTGAAATATACAAAATCAGGGAGTGTTGCTATACCCTTAAAGCATATTTTACAATATCAACTTACACATGGTTAAATACATTTTTTGGTTTCCCAAACAACTCAACTCTTTAATTTCTTTCAATTGAAGGCTATAACCTCTATTACACTGAAGTGCCATTGAATTGAAGTGCCATTGGCTGAAACTCTGGTCATATATAGCTGTCAGCTTTGGCTTCCCCAAGTATTTGTCGTAAGAAGCATAAATGGAAAAGTGCGGGATTTAGATGCTTTGACATAGGGCAGATCATAGGTGTCTGACTGATGAGACACCAAATCTCTGAAATTGTCAATGAACTTGGAGTTTCTTGTACGACAGTTTCAAGAGTATTCCGGGAATAATAAAATTCTGGCAATAAAACAAGCACCCAGACAAACTGCAAAGGACATCAGGCTTGAATGATCGTGGGCTTTGCCCTCTGACCCGCATTGTACGGACCGATAGAGGCCAGACATTATCTGAAATCACCTCCTATCTGAATGCGGGTTCCAGCCCAGAAGTCAGTGCATGGACCGTGCAATGCTCACTTCATTGTCTTGGCTTTGGGAGCCGCCGACCTACAAGAGTCCCACTTCTAATGGCACGACACTGGGCTCAATGCCTGGCCTGGGCTAAAGAACATCGAAACTGAACCATTGAAAATTGGCAACAGATAGCCTGGAGTGATGAATCCTGATTTAAACTTCATCACGCCGATGAAAGACTGAGGGTATGGCGCCAACCCCATAGATTCTGCATATCAAGTCAGAAGAGTACAATCTGGTGGTGGCTCAGTGATGGCACGGGGTGTCTTCAGTTGGATGTCTGTGGGACCTTCGGTTGTGTACCGATGACTCTCAATGCATCCTGGTATGTAGAATTCATGGCTGACCAATCACATCCATTTATGGCCATCATGCATACCAATGGAGATGGTGTCTACCAGCAAGACAACTGTTCATCTCACAGGTCCAGGTTGGCTACTGCATGGTTGCAGGAGCATTCTGCTGACTTTGAAATAATGAATTGGCCACCTAGAAGCCCAGATTTAAATCCCATTGAAAATCTTTGGGATAACATCGAGCAGTGTTTGGGCCCATGTTCCATCAGCGATAACCTAGAGAGAATTATGGACAGCTCTGGAGGATGCATGGGTTGCCATACCTGTGGAACATTTATGCAAGCTTGTGGAGTCCTTGCCTCATTGTGTGGTGGCAGTTATCAGGGCCAGAGGGGGTCCAACATGTTACTAGGTTGCTATCCCTAATTCAATGGCACTTCAGTGTATTTTTTACAGTAACATGCTCTAACAGTTTGAAATATAGCTCATAATACATAGATGGTTGAAATGTATATTTAGTGCACAACTATTAAATTCCAGCTACAGTGATTTAAATTATTTACTTAGTTACCCTTTGTAATATAGTGAACATTTTTCAACTATAATTTGTAATTGAGCATACAATATTAAAAATATAAATAATTTCTTAAAATACCATCCCCAAATTTTATAAGTTATAAAATCGAGATCGGGAGGTTTTTTTACCTTAAAATCTTCTTGTTGGTATATTTCTTGGCAGCCAGCAAAACAAGGGGAATAATAAATTGTATTATCTGTTCCACAAACAGGATCATAGTTATATTTAGAACATGAGCAATTTGCATTACACTTGGAAGAGAACTTTGCTGTGGTGCTGAAATTAGAAACAATTTTTGAAACATAAGAGAATGAGCTTTTTCTTGATTTTTTATTTGATGTGATGCATTTTCATTTTTTTAACTCCTGACTCCTTGCTTAAAATCATAAAAACTTGCAAATACAAATCTAATTTTAAATTCAAAATTGAAACCAGATTTATATTTTAGTTGGCAGTTCATCTGGTATCTTGCAAGCTGAGAATATCTAAATTATAACAGTGGAATTCTTGTGTAGGGACATCAAGAGAATACTCTCTGTGCAGAGTCCTCACATTCTAACTACCTATGGAGAGAAAATGGTTAGTGGATTGTTTAAAGAAACTATGTTTATTGAGAGCGGAAATGGCGATAATATTAACAGCCCCTAATCACAAACATGGGGAAAAGACCCATTCCCCCACCACTAAAGGCTGAAGCCATCTACACTGGAAGACTTCTTCCAATGTAGAATTTGACAATGCCAGTAGAAGCAAAGAGTTCAGGTGCCTGCGATACCTCTGCTCAGGTTTATCCACCAGCTGATAAACATATCCTGTGAATCTATTCACTTGGGGCTGTCAACCCACAAACAAACAGAAAACACAGTAGAAGATTTTCCCTCCACAGAATCCCACCAGTGCAGCAAATTCAGGATCCATAATCAAGCTCAGAGCCATTTTTCCATTCAGGTTGGTATATATGGTCAGCACCAGGACCCTGTGTGGTTGACCACTCCTCAGCAGGGTAAAAAATAAAGAAAAGTAGCCATAGTAGTCCAGATCAGTAGGCCACACTGATCTGGCAGCCCTCCCCTTCTGTTCCTTTCCACAAGAGAGTATCTCCTTTGAAAGGACTAACGGTCTACACCACGGGAAGGTGGGGGGTCAGACTTTAGGCGCTAAGCCTGTCTGGTTCTGTGCATCATCACAGGGGATTGGTGCATATCTCTTCTTCCAATGACTACCTAGCTATCATTTACAGATCCCACACAAATATACAAATAACTTCATAAAAATAGTCTGTATATCAGACAGCAGATAATCTGTGAGCCTTTCACTGTATGTCACAGAGAGAATTGTAATTTCTGAACTTTCACTATATGTCACACAAAGAAACTGAATTGGTATTGAGTGAAGATAATTGAGAGGACCCTGGCCGACTAGTTTTATTGTTCTTTACCAATGATCCAAATTTACCTGAAACCTGTTCTTGATGTAAAATGACTGGAGAGATTATTCTACATCTGACACCCACTACTGCCTTAGGAAATCACAGAGAATGAGAGGAAGCCATTGCAGAATAAAAACGTCAAAAGGATTTCTATAGATTATACTAATCTGCACATGCTGTAGCAAGAGTCTTTGATTGCTGAAAGAACAATATCTTTGAACATTATGTAAAGTTGCATGGGTTTGTGCAATTTGTGCTCAATGCACATGTTCTTCCAACTGGGTAATGCCAGTCCTAATTAAACCAGCCACATCAGAAAATACCTAAAAAGCAGCATCAGAATGAAGGCCCATGTATTGGCCAGGGCATTCACACAATATGAATATTACAGGATATTCTAAGAAGATGAGATGCATTCCTAGGACTTCCAAACTCTCCAGGGACTAAGACTAGGTTCATAGAACAGTGATCTGTATTACTTACAGAGCCACTATCAGCAGTATAGGATCTGCATGCAGTTTTTGGTGATTATATACTGTATGAACTTTCTTTGTATCTTCCTTTTGGGTCACTTCTAGATTTTTTTGACACCTGCAGTTGTAACTTATTGTATAGTAATTATTATGGGTACAATTTTAAATTACTTGAAAAACAGTCATTAACAAATTGGGATACAAACACATGACCTCACTGTAACAAAACCTGATGCTTTTACCAGTCACTGCTTAAGATCTCCACTAACAAAAAAAAAAAATCTAATTGCAAAAGCACCACAAGGCTTTAGGCATAAATTGGGAAGGACAGATGCAGTATCACTTTCAGCAAACTAATTTAGCTTTATAGTGAGAAATCAATCATTAATAACTCACAGGAAGACAGTCATATCCAGGGTAAAATTACAATTTATAGTGAAAAATTGTGTTTACTGGGTGGGATACATTTTTAAATGGTACTGAATCTATCTTGTACTTCTTGACTGGCATGTAGTGCTTTTACCAATTATAGTCCTTGCTAGTGGAGATCTTGACTAATGGTTAGTAGCTCAACAGTAGAACACTTAATAGGTTAGCAGCAGGTCATGGTTTATATCTCACTAGTTAAAGACATTTTTTTTATGAACTTAAATTCACAATTTAATCTACATTCGTGATTTTTATTGGTATTAATACTCCAGACATTAATTTCAATCAATTGAGGCATAAGAGTTGGATTATTTTAGCTCTAAGTAGCCAAGGCCTAAAATTATCAGCATTCTGGTCATCTTCACTTTCACGCCTTTCATTCTTTTCTCATAAACTACCTTTCTTAAGACAACTCTAGGTTTGCATACATTATTTTCACTCAAAAAGACCTTCTTGCTCAGGAAATAATTAACTTAAAGTTATCTCTCATTAAGCAATAAAATTATGAAGTTTAGCCTAAATATTATTTGCATATTGTTTTCAGGAGCAAACTCAAAAGCTTTTCAGAGAAAGGACAGTACTCCATCTTCAGTGAAGTGACAATATGGGGTGATTCCAGTGTCTCAGTTATAAGTGGGGATGGATTGGGTTGTTTTACCTCTGAGCGGTACTTTTTTGTACACCATGGGCTAAATGGCCAGGTCACATGGACCCCGAAGGCTCAGAGAAGGTTGGGGGAGGGGACCCACTGGAACAGCTGTTGGGAGACAGATGGTAGCCTCCCGTCAAGGCCATCCAGCGTGTTCCTTAACGAGCACAGGGTATGGCTCTCCCGCACACGGGGCCATAGCTTAATGTCCCATCCGATGGACGGCGGCCTTTCCAAGCCCATCAGTGTCCCCTACTGACCGTGGGCAGGGCGGGGAATTTTGCAGAGATAAATCTCAATGCTGACCCAGCTGGGATTCGAACCTGGGAACTACAGATTACGAGCCTGGCACGCTACCGACTGAGCCACCCCCACCCCTTATAAGTGGGGATGGTTGTCATCAAAGGTATTGCTTCAATAGTCTCACAGATGATAGTTCCGTAGTAAGTGGATGCATATGTTAGCAGTGTGGAGTGCTCCCAGTTTACGGTAGCTGTGTGTTGTATTGCCAGCTTAGCAACAGCATTCATAAGTTTGTTTTAGCTGACATCTGTCTGATACTCTGTGACTATCTCCTGTAGAGAACATGTGGTTTTTCTGATATAATAAAATTACCCAGCAAATGAAGGGGAAATCTGCATAAGCCCATTTCTGAAGTTGACTAAATTTACTTGTATCCCTTTTTATAATTTTCTTCAGGTTTGGAAGAGGATTCAGTGAAGGGTGACACTGGAATCATAGCTCAGAGCCAGGTTGCCTTTTTTCAATTGTTCCCACTAGAAAATAATCATATGTGGAAAAAAAGTACTTAACAGCCCTAATGTCACCATGGTGTGGCACTTCACTGAAGACAAAGCAGTACCTTTGCTGCAAAAAGCTTTTGAGTTAGCTCCTGAAAATTTTTGTAATAAAAAATAGTTTGAAGCATAAACTTCAGAATTTTATTGCTGAACAACAGCAAATTTTCAATAATTTTAATTATTTTCACTGTCGTCAAAACTGTAGGAATCCTAATTTTTCCATAATTTTCTGATTAATGAGGAACATTTAACTTGTAGAAGTCATGCAGGCAAAACCTTGCAATTGCATATTTACTAACAAATTCAATATAAACTTAGTCACTAAAATACTAAAAATTTTCCTGCACTAGATGATGCTGCCAATACAGAAAACTTTAATTAGAAACATTAAAAAATAAAAATGTCTAACATCAAATAACTATATAAACTTTTTCTGTTTATACAGAAAAGCTTTCTTTTCTTGGATGAAGATTTCACAGATTTTTATCTGTGTATATTAAAGTTTAGGATATAAAACACATATTACATCACAGTATGTTGCACAAACTATAAAAGAAGGTGTCTTTAAATGTATGTAATTTACACCATTGCAGTCAAACTCTCACTTCCTTGCATACTTAGTGCAAGTAGAATGGTCAAATGGGACAAGATTTTGGCCTGGGAAATGTAACATAAATGGCTCACATATATTATTCCCAACCCTCAAGAAGAAAATAATACATTAGAAGCAAAATATGATTTTAATGAAGACAATATGTTTAATTATAATGAGTATAGTAGCTGCATTAAACTGTTGTTACCAGCAGTGCTGTCAGATTGACATTATTAATCATTTGCCAGCATAAATTTAAATCAGAAATGTAAATTGTAAATTTTATCCTGCAAGCAGACTTCTGTCCTGCCACCCTTTTTTCTCTCATTGGTTACAATGTAGTCCTTGTGGCCTTTGAGATTGGCATACAGGATGTGCTGCTTGGCATCTAGACAGTATTGTTGATAGATGTACACTACACTAGATGTAAACTACTCTCTTTTTCTGACTGACTATGTTTCAGGTGGTATCCAAAAATGCCACGATGACCTACACAATTTGTGTCCGAATTTTTTATTGTCATGACTGTCTCTCTTTCTTTCCATGTTGCAAAGAAATTTGCTTAGTAAGCAAAATATATTCCTTAAAATGGGTGTATCAAATGTACATAAAATGGCTTAGAAGGCATTGCCTCTAGAACACAAAGTTCACAATACTCTCAACAGATGCCAAGGTAACAAAAACATTGGATGGGTATATACAGATAATATATATATGTACCCAGTACTCAAACTGCTAATGCAGGTATAGTCTGACAATCATGAAAAGGTTAAATGAATTTTTCTCACTAGTGGCAAGGAAGAATTTTTCATATGATAACATAATCAAATAAACTTTTATAAAATATAATGTGCAAAATGATTGCTAAAATTTTTTAGCAGACATTAAATTGAATGCAATAAAGTAACACATAGTATTGGCTCATGCCTTGGAGAGGGTGGAAATTGTTCTCACTAGAAAATAATCTTGTTAATAAAACAGTTCCTTTTTTATTTAATATAGCAATTTATAACAATATTTAAAATTTTACAAAAAAAAAAAATCACACACTTATGCTCAATTCTTGTTGGCTTTTGCACCAACATCCCCATCATCTAAGTTCTACAAGAGCCACCACTTGTACCATAAAACATGAATTATAAGATCAGTAGTAATACTGTTCTTTTAATATCCTTACCTGTTAGGCAGCTGAACATTTAACCCTGCAAAGTTAGCATCTGGACAATGAAGAATGAATATGAATGAAAATCCAAGACAGATAAGGCAGAATAAAATGCATATACGAATAATGTCTGAGCAACGAAGATTAAACTTCTTTACCAAATAACCTCCCAGGAAATTTCCTCCTCCAGCTCCAGGAATGGTAACCATACCTAAAAATGATAAACATATTGAATAATGGAACTGTACATGATCTTTATTGAATTTATATTACTGATCGGGGATATAATAAAAAATTGAAATTTGAATCCAGACATAGCTTTAAAAAGAAAAAGATTAAATCTGAGTGTAAGAGTTAGAATTGATTACAGTGGCTGTGCCACCATATTCGCTTATGTAATAATTATAATTGTTATGCATTTATATAAGAACTGAAAGTCATTAATAATTATTAACACATATTAACTTGTTATTCTGGTTTTTATAAAATCCAATTTACTATTTATCGTATATATTTCGATGTAATGAACATCTATTCCCCTCAATTAGTCTGTTACATTGAGTGTTTACTATACTGCCAATATTTCATTTCCTGACAGGGATTGTGTTTGTTCACAAGTAAATTTTTGTCTTCAGTTTAGCCTACAATTAAATTTTAATTTAAAAATTAAATTTAATTGCTTATTCTAAGATAGTCACAAATTCAATTTTGATTCTGTCAAGTTGAAAAAGGCTACAGGACAATACTAATAGTATTTCATAACTTCAGCATAGGCTGTATTTTTAGTTTACATCTACGAAGGGCATTTAAAAAATTCTTAATATGTATCTGCAGAACAAAAATCATTTCACTGATCTCAACGAAACTTTTACTGTCCTTCAAAGTACTCCCCACCAGCATCTATGCAAAAATGAAGACGTCTATGCCAATACTGGTTAGTGCCTGGTGGTATTCCTGTTGGGGAATACTCTGCAACTCTGAATGAACACATTTTGCAAGATCTTGCACCCTTGGAAAAAGCTTTTCAGCAAGTTCCTTTTTAATTTTTTGAAACTATCAAAAATTGCATGGTGCAAGATCAAGTGAATATGTAGGATGGGGTATCTGTGATTTTTTCCTGTTCCAGATAGGCTGTAATTTGTCGAGTTTTGAAAGCACTGGAATTGTCATGAAGAAGGAGAACCCTTGACACACCTGTTGTTGGACACTGTTCTGTCATCTTTTTAACCATTTTAGGAAAAACAATGTTGGTGTAGTATTGACCATTTATATTCATTTTTTCAGGTATGGTATCCATAGCTAAGACTCTTTGGGAATTGAAAAAAATTGTGAACATCCTCTTCTTTGATTGAAGGTTTTGTCAGAGGATTTGGGGATGCAGTTCATCTTTCACAATCCAAACATAGTTGTGGATCTTTCTGGGAGTTGTATAGTAATAAAACCATGTCTCATCACCTTTGACAATGTATGTTAACCGTTTGGGGCCACTAGATTCAAATATTGCCAGTATCTCCTTGCATGAGTCAACTATAGCCCTTTTTTGTTGTTCTGTTAGTTTGTGGGGTTTCCCAGTTTCTGTTAGTTTTTCTTAAAGGAAATCTGTGAAGTTGGCTTTCACTATACCTCTCTTCAATGTAGCACTTTCCCATTAACTGCAAATAAAAGATCATACATGAGTGCTGTTTATTATAAGCAGAATATTTCCTCGATGTATCACTAGAGCACAGCCAATATCATAGTGGTAAAAATAATTATACTATGAGTCAAGAAGTAGTCATAGGAATAGTCCCCCACTACAACCTACCAAAAAATGGCAACAATTCCAATAATACAAAATACAGAACTATATTCAAAGAGTATGATTAATATTCTGATCTTTCCTTATGAGCTCTTTCTGATAAATTGCTCTAACTGATAAACTACATTTCTGTTTAATATTAACACTAAATATCAGTACGTGCAGTTTTTTTATCTACACTTTTTTTTTAGTCATGAGTTATAGTAGAGAAAAACAGCTATTTTAATCTTGCTAGCATACACAATTAAATAATTGAATACTTCTCTACATAATTAAAAATTGCATTGACCAAACTAAATATATTCCAGTTTACTAGGTCAGGGGTGAAAAAACTGTGGAGACCCAGTACCATGGAAAGCTTAGAATTCCATGCTGGTGATTAAAATGTTACAGGAATTATATTATGATTCCATAATAGTTGGTTTCCAAAATTCCCAAGTGTATGGTTTACAAAAATTTCTCCAGCTCTGGGATAGACATCTTTATTTTGAAGTAAAAATGCGTATTGATGGGTTCATCCTAGCTAAATAATCATGGTTCAAAAGTGAAAGTGTTATTATATAAACATTAATTTTAAAGGAATCCAGCCATTGTTATCTTCCAAAATCAAATACTGAAGTATTATTTATCACAAAGTACAATTAAAAAGGAGTAGATGATAATGTAGAATCATAGTCAAAAAATGAGTAACAAAAGGAAAAATTTCATTAAATCAGTAATAATAAAATTTAATAAACTATGTATTTTTCAGTTTATCTGATACTTCAATTTTAAGTATTCTGATTCTTCTTTTAAAAAAATTATGAAAAACGACATCACAGAACAGTGGCACTTACCTACAATAAATGCTGCAGAACTTGCTTGATAACTGAACTGTGACTCAATAAGCTTTGGTAAAAATGTTGCTAGACCAGCAACCAACATTCCTGAAATTAAATTTTTTAATATCACAACAATTTTAATAATTATTTTCTTTTTCTTAAACAAAATCTGAAGTTGGCTCACTAAATCTCTCTCTTCAAAGTACCACTATCCCATTAACTGCCAATAAAAGATCGTGTACTTATACTGGGTTGGGTTGTTTCACCTCTGAGCGGCACTTTTTTGCACACAATGGGCTAAATGGCCAGGCCACATGGACCCCGAAGGCTCAGAGAAGGTTGGGGGAGGGGACCCACTGGAACAGCTGTTGGGAGACAGATGGTAGTCTCCCGTCAAGGCCATCCAGCGTGTTCTTTAACGTGCACAGGGTATGGCTCTTCCGCACACGGGGCCACGGCTTAACGTCCCATCCGACGGACGGCGGCCTTTCCAAGCCCATCGGTGTCCCCTACTGACCGTGGGCAGGGCGGGGAATTTTGCGGAGATAAATCTCAGCGCTGACCCAGCTGGGACTCGAACCTGGGAACTACAGATTACGAGCCTGGCGCGCTACCGACTGAGCCACCCCCGCCCCGTGTGTACTTATACAGTATGCTCAATTTTACAAGTCGAGAATTTCACTAATTATAACCAATCTCACTATTTATTGTCCATTTTCTTACCCAAATGTTTGCCCCTAACATTTACTATTATTACATTTAAACACTACTACTACTACTACAATAATATTTATAATTTCAAGCAACTCTCTGTAATGTGGCAATAACCAACTCTAATACTTTATGCACTAAACCACAGATTTTACCCCTGTCAATGATAAAAATTAAATTATACATTAAGAAGTATTACATGAATGCCAGAACAATTACTATAGAATAAAACTAGAATGCTAAAAACAGTTAACCATTTATATAAATTGCTAAAGAGAAAACAGCATATGAGAAATGCTTTCTGATAGTTTAGTAATGAAATTTAAATTTAGTTGTTTTAGTTGAGTTATTGCTTGTATTTTTCAAACAAGCAAATTTCCTCTTTATCACTTGGAAACATCGTAATAAAATATTATTTCTTGTGAATTTTTTAGATTAATTTACAATTTATGTTTACAATATAATTACAGTAAAGTTTATAATAGTGAAAAACAGAAGAGAAACTTACTAATATTGATGACAGAGTCTAGTTTATGGAAATAGGCAAAGGTGAAAAAACTCACTATAAGTCCTTCTAGATTCATACACAAGACCTCTGGTTCCACATCAGTTAAGTTAAAGTGTGGGTAATTCACACTTGCTTAAGTTAAGGCTATGAAGGCAACCAACGAGTTACTTTTCTTAATTCAGCCACTGAGATGTAAATATGTGCTTTTAATCCAGCCCAATGAGAATTTTAGTAATTTTAATGTGATGATAATTACCTTTTTAATATGATGGTAATTATCTCATACCTTAATCAATATTATAATCTAGAAGGACTTTAAAAAGGTTTCTGAAGCCTAATGATTTCTCTAGAAATTACCTTGTATTGACCTATAATAGATATAAAAATGCACACAGTTTTTATTCCATTTTTAGTATAAAAAAAAACACCAAAGCAGAAATAAGAGGCAGTAATTCACACTTGCATAAGTAAGGCTATGAAGGAAAGCAATGAGTACCACCTATCCCTCAATTTCCATGGTTTCGGTTTTACTCAGTCAGAAAAAATGCCATCAGTTTCGTTTTACATTGTGATAAACTTGGTTTTACATGATCAAGAAAATAGAGCCAATTTCATTTTATATGATTATAAACTGTGTTGCATGATATGGGTTTAGTTTTTTTTTTATTTATTTAAATACATACACCAGCCACTGAACTAGAAATCTTTACAGATGTACGTAAACGTCACTTGTGTGGCATATATGCAAAATACATGGTCACATGATCTAGGCAACTATTTAAGACTGCTGCTTGTCAGTAATCATCAGTAGTGTTGATCACAATGGGAAAAACAAAGGATCTTTCAGGGTTCGATAAAGGGCTTATTGTGGGTGCCTGTCTGGTGGGTGCCTGGCTGGAGCGACGATTTTAAAAACAACAGAGCTGACTGGTTTCTCAAAAGGCGAGATATCTTGGGTCTTTAATCAGTGGAAAAATAACCCACATTGCTTGTTGAAGAGGTGTAAGTGTGGCACAATGACAATCTGTCAGGATTGGATTGCTGTCATCTGATAAGACTTGTATGGAAAAACAGGACTTCCTGTGTGCAGCAATTGACCGAAGCCTTCAATGAAGGCTGTTCCTAACCCATATCTCAGCGAACTATGCATAAAGAATTGAAGAGGATCGGTATTAGCAATTTCATGCCTATGTGGAAACCACTGATTTCTAAAAAGAACCAGAAAGTTCGTCCAGAGTGGTGTCAGGAACACCATGGCTGGACACTGGAAGATTCGAAAACAGCCATATGATCTGACAAGTCGCGGCACACTCTGTTCTGTACCGAACAGTAGGCAGAGAGTTTGGCAGAAGCCCCATGAAGCATTGGACACAGCTTGCCTTGTAAACACAACTCAAGGTTTTGGAGGTGGTGTCGGGTACATCTGTTGGTAAGGAATGGGTCCCCTGATATTGCTGAAAGGTCAGGTGTCCTCAAAGGATTATCTGAACATTATTACTGATCAAGTCCATTTTGCAATCTTGACTTTTTATCCAGCAGTGACGGCTGTTTCATGGATGACAATGCTACTGTCTATCACACAAGATGTGTTCAGCAGTGGTTCAGCGAGCATGACAGTGACTTCCACCATCTTCCCTGGCTACCACAAAGCCTGGATCTGAACCCCATTGAGAATGTATGGGACATGCTAGAAAAACAGATCCGGGAGCAAAGTCCTCTTCTGTCAAATCTGAGCCAGTTAAAGGACTGTCTGGTGAATGCCTGGTACTAGGTATTGTACCAGGCATTCATCAGACAGTATACTTGATACCTGGTATGCCTGGACTAGAAACCTTTATGCAGATGTACGTAATGTCACTTGTGTGGCATATATGCAAAATACGTGGTCATGTGCATCACCACGTGATCTAGGCAACTATTTAAGACTGCTGTATGCCCCGGAGATGTAAAGGCACCTCGTGGAATATATGCCAAACTGCAGATGTGTTGTAATTCAGGCAAAAGTATGTTCAACTCGGTATTGAGTAAAGGTTTCCAATTCAGTAGCTGGTGTGTGTATAATACATATTAATACATATTATGACGTAGCAGTGGTAGAGCAGCAAGGAAGACTATTAGACTGTCATCCCAATGTGGAAGTTAAATAAATGTCTTCAGTTGGCAAAAGTCACCAAAATGTCAGTCACCAAAGTGGAAGTTAAATAATGTCTTCAGTTGGTAACATTTATTTTCAACAATAAATGGATATTAAATTTCTATATTAATAAAATCATTGTGTGTAACAAGTTATACTTATATTCTTTTGCTAAAATTATATTCTTACCATTGTAATGCAATCTGTGTTGTGACATCTGAATGAAACCAGAATTCTGCAGATGTTTTGAATCAGCAGTGATATCTGACTTTTCCATAATCAATTTTTCAGACTAGTAAAAACTGTGTTTTACCTCATTTTTAGCAACAAGTTTAACTTTATAGACTATTATATAGGCAAAATACAGCTGATTTGTAAGTACATTGTTTCATAAAGCATCATATAAATACTAATTTTACAAAATAAAGTATTAAATGTTGGTAAAAGTGCTTAATTTCTAATTTGTATTCAGTTCATAAATACCCTTTCAAATTTGATAGTGTACATCTACATTAATGATGTGTATTTTTTTGTGACCAAAATGAAATGAATGAGAAATTACTCAAGTTTATCTGGATTAATTCAAATAAAGTACAAAATAATGTTACATTAATATTTATTATCACTGCTGAACTGAAATTCGACATAAATATGTATAAATAAAACTTTTAATGTACATTATATTAATAACAGGGATTTCTTT
Source organism: Ryuthela nishihirai (assembly GCA_038380435.1). NCBI lineage: Eukaryota > Metazoa > Arthropoda > Arachnida > Araneae > Heptathelidae > Ryuthela > Ryuthela nishihirai. Next base: position 15,932,861 of record JAWZYU010000017.1, on the reverse strand, counting down.
GGAACCTATCCCCCTTTTTATCATCATAAGTTGTTGATCTTGATTACATGGTTTCAATTTATGAGGTGATTTCCCAGAACCTATCCACCATGTAAATTAAAGGATGGGTATACTTTCTTTAATTCAGTTGCTGGGATGTCCATATGTGCTCTTAAACCCTCTGGGAACTTTAATTGATGAGCATTATCTTTTTAATTTGATGGCAATTATAACTCATAACCTAATCAATATTATAATCTAAAAGAAATTAAAAAGATTTTAGGAGCCTAATCATTTTTCAAGAATTTACCTGTGTATTCTACAAATAATTAATGAACTCATTTTGGGTACTCCAATAAATAACCACTCTATTAAGTTGCTTCAAATATTTAGAAGAAAAATTGTCTTGAGGCGGGTGGGAACGAACCCACGACCTCCTGATAACATGTCTGGTGCTCTGGACCACTGAGCTACCGGCCGCCGATCAAGATCTCTTCTAATTGATGATATGAACTTTCCTCAACCTACCTTACTTAATATGTAGGGAGTGTTCAGGCAATATCGTCCCAAGCGGCTTATTAATGCCTTTCAGATGGAATGCATATATTATACGAGTATGCAAATCTACAAATAATTAATGAACTCAACTCATTTTGGGTACTTCAATAAATAACCACTCTATTAAGTTGCTTCAAATATTTAGAGGAAAAATTGACTTGAGCTGGGTTATGTTATCAGGAGGTCGTGGGTTCGTATCCCACCTGGTTCAAGACAATTTTTCCTCTAAATATTTGAAGCAACTTAATAGAGTGGTTATTTATTGGAGTACCTGTGTATTCACTCATATTAGTCTGCTTCAGAAACCTAAAGCAGACCATCCATTTGATATAATTGAAGTATGCTGTTTCCCCAAAACTAAATGACTAAAGTAAAAAAACAAGGTTGTCATACCTTTGATATATACCTTGTTCTCGGAGGTTTCACAGGTATGATGAAGATGGACAGTACTTTAAATAGACTATTATAAAAAATAAGAAAGTATGGAAAAAAAAAGAGATACTCTATCCCCCAGATTTAAACATACTTCCTGGTTATGTGTTAGTTGCTCTACTAGTTAATGTGGAGGTGATTCATACTTGCTTACATAAAGGCCCCCACAGACATTCAGTTTGGCCTCCAGGTCTAACTGAACAGTCCATGATTGATCTGGTTTACCATACGTGTGTGTGTGTGGAGGCTGAATGAACTATTCAGGCCAAAATACCAGCCTCGTTAACTTTGGGAATGGCAGAATATCGACTGAACAGGCCACCTGAGCTGAAGTGCCATCTGATCTTTGTGACACTATCTGAAGGCCAATCCTCAGTTCACTCAAGTTTTCATATTATCAACATTGAGCTTGTGTGCTGTTGCCTACATTCTTGATTTATGTTTTTGTGAATATGACCCAATATGCAAAAGATTTCATGTTGAAATTTATTGAATTGTTTCATGAGAATAAGTCTTCATGTAAATGAAAGATAATCGTAACAGGATTAAAAAAAATTAATCTTACAACATACTTGGGATGAAAAGATGAAGGGAGTGGATCCTACTACAAACCAGGAAAGTATTACCAAAAATATAAATAATATACAGAACTGTTTTCAAAAAGAGCAGAAGAAAGTAATGAAATCTAGCAGCGGAGACTGGGAAAGGGGGCCCACTGGACAGCTGGTAATCTCCTGTCAAGGCCATCCAGTGGATCTAAGGTGCACACAGTATGGCTTTATGTCCCATCCAATGGACAGAGACCTATCCAAGCCCATTGGTGTCCCCCTTTTTGACCAAGGGCAGGATCAAGGTTTGGCGAACATAAATTTCAAAGCTGGAACAGAGGGGTCTCAAACATAGAAACTGCAGATTACGAGCCTGGCACACTATTGACTGAGTCAACCCCTGCCTTGTGTACAATACATGTTTCAGCCATTTTTCACTAGGGATTCTTGGCTTATTAATTGTATTGTGTTCGAACTGATTAGTTAGGTTGAACAGTTATTACCAGTTTCGTATGGCTTTTTTTACAATTCAAGATATGGTTCAAACAGAGATGTTTGTTATGTACAATTAAAAAATGGTTAAAATTGACAGACATTTGGAAAACTATTAAAAAGAAAAACTAAACATTTTTGTAAAGTTGCATAAAATCAGAATGATGCATACTATGTCGATCAAATGTAGAAAGGCTGTCTCAAATGACAGTCAGTTGCAGAATTCTCCACTTCTAGTCATACTCTTTCTTATTCAACTCTACCCCCTTTCTTTATTTCTCAACTATTTTTTTTTAAATAATTATTTTATCATTACTTATTTCTAAAAACGTCACACATGATAACATAATTCCGATGTTGATTCAGTGACCTCAGCAACTCACTGCAGGAAAAAGGATTCTGAGGTAAGTACCAGAAACAAAACATCTAAGTTTTGTTTCTGGTGCTTACTTCAGAATCCTTTATTTCATGCAGTGAGTTGCCGAGATCACTGAATCATCATCTGTAATGTTTTGAGTGGATTTAACAGGCTTGTAGAACCATTCCTATATTTTCTGAATTCTTTGGCCTGAAGGTACACAAACCATTCAGATGATACACCATTTCAGTAAGGGTGAATGGTGTTTGCAGTCTTTGGCTTCCCTGCCACATTAATGTCACTGAGGTGAATGAGACTATCATGCACCAACATACCTATTGCCAGGAAACAGAAATACTCCTCCACTTACTGATGAGCCTCCCAAAGAGCATTATCTGAGGCAGGATATTTCTAGCACAGCAATTGCTGATGGGTATTCATATTCTTGTCCCTGATTGATCCTTGGGAATCAATCAGGGACAAGAACATCAGAAAGTGTTCCCAGGAAAAGGAAGAGACCATGTTGGTCAGTGAAGAAAGTTTGGAGAAGTTTCAAGAAGACCCAGAGTAATTGGTTCCTCATACCCCAATTGAAAGTTCCAAGCCAATAATGGTTTGAAGCACTAACTCTTGGTGTGTGAAAACTTTGAGATGAGAGAGACACGTTTCTAGGATTCCATTTAGAGTCATTGAGAAGAGTAGGATGATTCCATTTAGAGCTGCAAAGAAGAGAAGGATGATTCTGCTTTAGTGCTGGCAAAAGGAGTATTTTGTTTGGAGCTACTAAGGAAAGAAGGAGGGAGTTGTGCCAGTATGCTTGGAGTTCCCACACTGCTGCAGCAGAAGGGTTTCATTCTGAGAAGTTTGTTTTGAGGGCAGTATCAGTTACCTGGCTAGTTTATAACAGTTCTTTCACTTAATCCAAGACATTTGCTTCCAAGTTCAGTTCCTGTTCATAAGAAGTGGATAACTTCACCACTGGACTTGTGCAGAGCAACCAAGAAACGACTGGCTGCAAAATTGCATCCCCTGTGAACCTCATTCCAAAGTCTTGCTCAAGCTTCTCTGCTTTGTTCCTGGCCACTGTATCACCTAGAGTACACTACTGCCGTAGAATGTCCCTTGTCACTATGGTACTGTGTGCCTGAGACAGCATCTCACCTATGTGACAATGTCATTTTCATTTACCTTGATATGTTCATGTTGCTAATTTGACAATGTCAGGAAATTCTGCTATCCACTCTACCACCTGAGGGACATTGAATTATGCCAGAAAATTGCTAGTTATCATATGAATATGATTTTTAGTTTCCCACAGACCCAGGCATTTCACCAACTTATGACTGTCTATTAAGTGCAATAAAAGTTCAGTTTCTTCTGAAATAAATGTGTCTGTCATTGTAATGCTCCAAAGATTATTAACTTTTAAAGTTGTACCTTTTGTCTGATCCAAATTTATTGAAATTCTGGATAGTTGTATCGGGAACCAGGCAATAATAACTTGCCAAATAAAGTGGAAATAGGTTTCATTATGCATTTGTTTAGTGTTATTCATCGAGTAAGAATTCAAAAAGGATTGTCAAGTTTAATTCAAGGTTAAATATCATCAAAAATCAATTTACGTTGCTCAAAAAAAAATAGCAAAAATTCAGAAGTTCCTAAAACAAACAAAGTTTATTTCCAAAAAATTCAAAGACTCACCCAATTCAATACAAAAGTAGAGTACTAACAACTCCTTCTATCTACACCACATACTTCTCACTCCTACATCTCTACTCCACTTCACACAACTCACTCCAACTCTGTGACCTAACGTCACTACTATAACAAGTGGCATACAAAACCAGCACATCTATTGCACGCCGGGAAAGACATTTGCATAATATGACAATCACACTAGCTATGATGCAAAAGGGGTTGTGTCCTATATGCGCACTTTAGCAGTTGACAAAGGTCAGAGTTGCGCATGCGCAACTCCTACAGCTCAGAAACGAGAATTGCGATGTCCAAAAAAATGAAATAATCCCCAAAATGAAAAATATAATGTAAATAAAGTAAAACTGGTTAAGGAAAAGTAAAAGTGAATGGGTGGACATCACATCACTTAATAAGCATATTTTAAATTTGGTGTAAGCCATTTCCATTCAACATTGATGTCAGGCCAGCTTGCTAGTTATGTATATTCCTAAATGTCATGATTATGAGTCACATTTGTGTTAGTTAAAAAAAATGCAAAGTGATGTATATAATTTTAGGAGTCCAGTGAGGAGTAGAGAGAAAATATATTGTAAACACCTGTGGAACAATAAATAGACCATCCATATACAAAACTCACAGCATAAATGTCTTTAATTTTATCCTGCAACCAGTATTATAATTATTTTAGTTTCAATTTTACTAGAATGCATTTTAACTAATTTAAAATTGTACTTAAGGTAGTGAACATGGTTGCATACAAAGAAGTTTTAGTCATGTTTTAACTATAGGATGAGTCTTGATGCCAAACTCAAAATGGCTGTGCAATCAAGACCTGTATCTTCAAAATGTATCCTAATGGCAAAATCATGTGTTCTGCACCCAGAATATGACATTTTACATTCAGCAGCATCAAACGAGAAATTTTTCAACATAGTTATTGTGCTTATTTAATAGATTTATGTGTGCATTTGAAATATTCTATTTACTTCAGAGCCAAATAAAAAAAGTCTGAATACATAAAACCATAATAACTCTAAAGAAAATAAAAATCATATATTTACCTTCGCTTGCACCAGCAAGACTTAAAAACATAAAAGTTGGATTGGTAACAAGCAGCTTAAAGGAAGAAGGTAAATCACGAATACCAATACCAAAGCCAGTGTTGGCAGCAGCACTTTCTTGAAGTTTTTGGTGCATCTCACTAACTTTGCCTGCTTTAATTTTCTCTGTGCCTAAAGTACAGGAAATTATTGTATTAATACTGCTAAGCATATTTTCAAAATATTGTAACAATAGTAAATGACATGCAATCACAATGGAAAAAAAACTAACTTTCAAATAAGATATTAAAATTATACCATATTTCCTCAAAATAGACAGCATAATTACTTTTACTCTCAATAAACATGGAAATTAACTCTAAATTATTTAATGCAGATGTCACAATTAAGGTTCATTAATTTTTATAAATAAATTAAAGACGTGTTCATTTGAAGTGATTGATCAATTAAAAGTTTTCAGCTTTAAAAATTTGGAGATATTGGTCAAGTGCCTCCACCTACTCTGCTATAAAGCTTTAGTACATGCTATAAAGCTTTAGTACATGCTAAACAAAATAAATCCCTCTTTCACTGTACTTAGCAGTTACAGATTACATAAAAGTTTTAACTAAATGCACTTTTTTTTTGGGGGGGGGGGGGAGAATGAGGGAGAGAGAGGAAATATGGAAACTGATTAGAAAGTTTAAATTTTAACTTAAATTCTTTTAATGTTCATATTCTTATAAAATATTATGAATGAAAAATGACTATATATATATTACTAATTAATATTCTCAAAATCAGTGGTTCTCAACCTTTTATGCTTCATGTACCCCCTGGAAATGATTATTATTAAACTCAACTCATTAAGTATCCACTAATAATTTCCACTCTGTAAATTGATTCAAATATTTAGAGGAAAAATTGTCTTGAGCTGGGTGGGATACGAACCCACGACCTCCTGATAACATGTCAGGTGCTCTGGACCACGGAGTTACCGGCCGCCAATCAAGATCTCCTCTAACTGATGTTATGAACATTCTCAACCTACTTTCCTAATATGTAGGGAGTGTTCAGACAATCCCACCTCAAGCAGCTTTTTAATGCCTTTTCTTAGATGGAATGCATGTCTTACGAGTATGCAATCTACAAATAATTATTATTAAACTCAACTCATTAAGTATCCACTAATAATTTCCACTCTGTAAATTGATTCAAATATTTAGAGGAAAAATTGTCTTGAGCTGGGTGAGATATGAACCCACGACCTCCTGATAACAAGTCAGGTGCTCTGGATCACTGAGCTACCAGCCGCCGATCAAGATTAGTTATCAATTATTAGTGGATACTTAATGAGTTGAGTTTAATAATAATTATTTGTAGATTGCATACTCATAAGACATGCATTCCATCTAAGGCATTAAAAAAGCCACTTCAGGTGGGATTGTCTGAACACTCCCTACATATCAGGAAAGTAGGTTGAGAATGTTCATAACATCAGTTAGAGGAGATCTTTATCGGCGGCCGGTAGATCAGTGGTCCAGAGCACCTGACATGTTATCAGGAGGTCGTGGGTTTGTATCCCACCCGGCTCAAGACATTTTTCCTCTAAATATTTGAATCAATTTACAGAATGTAAATTGTTAGTGGAGACCCCCTGGAAATGTGCATGTAACTGGTGTACCCCTTATATAGATAGATAAAACTATAGTTATGAATAACAATGGAAATAAAACATATGTATTGTTACTAGATCTTGCACCTTTTGAGCTTTCACAGTGTACCCCAAAAATGTTATTGCATACCCCACGTTGAGAACCCCTGCTCTAAATGATTAAACAATATTGACTTACCAGGCAAATTTTTTGGAAAAGCAAGAACTGGTATGGCTATTATAAACCCTAAAACTGCAGCAACAACAAATCCAATCCACCAAGCTCCAACCCAAACACTACTTGTTGGTGTGAGGCCTAATCTAGAAAAAAAGTCATATTTCATATTTCATCTATAAAAAAAATTCAGCACTTTCAAGGTAAAAAAAAAATGCTTTAGGTTGTTTTATCATTGAACACTTTTTTATTTTGCTTAACAGGGTAAATGGAAGGTTATAAATATTCCAATACTCAGGAAACAAAAAAAAATGTGTGATGGGGCAGATTTTTGGTGTGATGAACAGTTTGAATATAGGCTCAATGGTTCCACAAAATTATATATATTTTCTTACCAACGATAGGGCATGGGCATACAGAAAAAAGTTTGGTGCTGGCAAGACAAAGCTCATACAACCTCATGTTACAAGATTGCTTGAGAAACCCAAAAAAACACACTAATTTAAAAAAAGGGTTCAAACACAGTTAAAAGATAATGACAGCAACTAAAACATAGATATGCTTGAAATATAAAGTATATTAATGATTATTACAATGATCATCTTCACTTAAATATGTGAATGCAAAAGTATTGTGAATGTATTTCCATGCCAAAGCATGGAAATACAAGAAAAAGAAGGTTAGCTGTTTTCCTATAATGCTTTAGAATAAGGAGCAGCATGCTCTACAACTGATCATGTTTAGCAATACATTAGAAAAACATTTTTTTATCTTTAACAACTGACACAATTGTGTAGATTACAGTAAATTATATTCTCAAGCTTACAGGGAACTTGCTACTTATGCGGCATCCTGAATATTAGGTGGTTTAACCAAGCGATGATGAGGTTAAACAGTCATCAACCACTTTGTGTAGGGAGATACTTTAGTTTAGCAATGCTGCCTGTATACAAAACTAGATTAGCAAATAAATTATAAACAGGAAAAAAAAAAGATGAGACATGGGATGCAATGGTGGACAACATTAAATAGAACATTTTTAGAACTAGTCTGCAATGGCCAACTGCAACCACAGTATATCTCAAGACAGGCATTTATAGAGAAATAAATTACTATTTAGTCGAACCTCTAAGCTCATGACTACTTGAGGAATCCATCTGTCTATTACTAAATCTAAATGCCTACTAATAAATCAGCACTTTAAAGTTGATTCAAATTTTAGAGGAAAAATTGTCTTGAGCTGGGTGGGATATGAACACATGACCTCCTGATAACATGTCAGATGCTCTGGACCACTGAGCTACTGGCCACTGATCCAAGATCTCCTCTAATTAATGCTATTTACATTTCTATTATGTCTCATATAGGCGCTATTCAGGCAATCTAGACACAAGCAGCCCTCCATTTGCCATATAGATGGAATGTCTCTAAAATTTGAATCGACTTCAAAGTGATAATTTATTAGTAGATATTGAATATGTCGAGTTTATTTCATCATTTATCACTAGCATACTTGTAAGACATGCTTTCCATCTATATGGCAAATAGAAAGTCACTTGTGGCTAGATTGCTTGAATAGCGCCTATATGAGACATAATAGAACATGCGTATGTTCATAGCATTAATTAGAGGAGATCTTGATTGGTGGCCGGTAGCTCAGTGGTCCAGAGCACCTGACATTTTATCAGGAGGTCATGGGTTCGTATCCCACCCGGCTCAAGAATGTATATATCATATGCAGTATTGAATATGTCGAGTTTATTTCATTACTTAAATCTAAATGCTTTTGGTCACCCCTTTTAGCCTTCCTCAATGAAAGATAATTCTCAGAAGGGATAACTACCGAGTCTATGAACAATGCCCACTTACTTCAGGACCAAATTACACTGAGAAAGGCCAAAATGGGTAGCCAGAAGGCCCTTGGTTTAAATCAGGGGCCACAAACTCAAATGCCTACAGGAGCCAGACATGTAAAAACTATGTGAATTGGGCTGGGTGTACGAAAAATCAACTGCCAGAAATGTAATCAACTTTCTTTACTTTTATTAAATTTGGTATAAGCACATAACGTTTTATAAACATGTATGATATTGGTGATATTTTAAATTCAAAATTAAAAAAATACAAATATTTGTGTGAGTTTTTAATGTTAGCAACTAATTCAAAACATTTTTTTAAAACAATGTGCAGGCCAAATCCAGCCTGCCAGTTTGCAACTTCTGGTCTAAATTTAATATAAGACAAGCACAGCTACATCAGTAAAGTAAAAACAATACCCCCTCAAGCAGCTGCTTGCCACAGAGGTCTGACAGAAGCCTGTCAGTTTATATACCATAGTAGAAAGTCTGTGAGGATGGCAGAAGCTCAGCAGAAAAACAACACAAACATCCATGCCTTATCTGGGGCTCAAACCCAGGTCCCTTTGATCAGTAGCCAAGCATGAGTTAAAAGTAAAAAAAAAATTTCAACTTACTTCTTAAGCTGAGAATATAAATTACTTCTGATATGTATACATACACCTCAAGCATGTCCAACACCATTCCTAGAACATGAATTATAACAGTAGCTCTCAACTTGTGGTATACATCATAGCCTCTAATAATTATGTGAATTCTCATTGGGAGGTATGTGAAAAGTATCCAGCAATTTGTAAATGACATATATTGTTAGAAAGAGGAGTAATCTTCTCATTAATGCACATTTTTTTTTCTTCTTTAAAAGAAGAAATTGTTTTTAAATAATATATGGCTGTTATTTTCTTAGAGCAAATGAATGATTCTACATTAGTTTCAAAAGTGCATACAATATTATAAATTCATTACTAAAGGAATATAATATATAACCTAAAAAATCTTGAAAAAAAAAAACAATGGTTTTAAGGGTACAGGTTTGGAAAATACTACCATGAAATTAAAAGCAATCCTAGAGAAGTGTGAAAAATTCATGATGCCATCTTCCATACTTCACTGGATATTTTTTTTTCATACTATTTGCCACAATTCATAAATTTCTCTTAAATGCATATCAACTGGTTTCTTATGAGGCAAAGCAAGATATGTTGCAATCCTGATATCCATCTAAGTCTTTTCTGTTACATATTTTTTTTATTTTTATAAATATTGCCCAGACCTTAGATCTAAAAGGAAAATAAGGGAAGGGGGCAGATCAATCAGAAATGAATTGGAATTCTCTTTTAGTATAATTTTTTTTTCTCCCTGTTTTAATGGTTTTATACAAATTTCTTTTTTAGTGTCTGTTCTGGTTAGTAGCATTCTCAAAGAGGGAGTGCTAACCCCCCCCCCCCCCCACCATTTATTCTAGATCCAGCCTTGATGTTGCTTATTAATCATAACTGCAAACATTATATCATAATGCAACTACTACAAGTGTATCAAAACATAAAATTTATTTTAATTTATAATTATTATGCGTGTAGCATTTTAATAATCTGATAAGGTAATATTAAATTAACTTACTCTTTTGCACTCACTCCAACATCCACATAAATTTTAAGAAGCTGACCTCCTAGGACATATCCAATAGCTGGACCAACTATTGCCATAGTGTAAAACACACCTGCATAAAAGTAATTATATTAATTATATAAAATTTTTGAATTTATATATAAATGTATTTTTGTAAAATATAGATCACTGATTTTTAAAGGAAGGTATACTAGTATAATATTAATCAATTAAAAATTAATCAAATTGACTAAGGCATACAATGAAATTAATGATACCGCATTCAAAGGTAAAAGTTTATGTTCTTTCGCCTGAATGGATCTTTACTGTTTGAATATAATTTAGTCATATTTTTAAGAGTTCTGAGAGCAAATTCATTCATGTTGACTGGTGGACAAGTGTATTTTAACATTTTTTCAGATATCTGCTCCTACATTAGAAAAGTATACAATTAAAAAGACCTTCTTGCTCAAAAATTAATTTAAAATAATTTAAAATTCTCTGTCATTGAGCAATAAAATTTTAGAGTTTATCCTTCAAATTATTTGCATGTTGAAAGTTCTTAGGACAGGTTCTTAGGAAAGTTCCTAAGAACTTTCAACATGCAAATAGTTTGAAGGATAAACTCTAAAATTTTATTGCTCAATGACAGAGAATTTTAAATTATTTTAAATACATTAGAAAATATTAATATATCATAACGATCAGAATTCATTTCAAACATCTATTGTCAGTCATTTTTTCACAACAATGCATGTGACCTGGCAGTTTACCAATAGGACAAGTATACATGCTTGATTCACTGTTGGAGAGTTTATCACTGATAGAACTATGTTCCAGTTTAAAACTTTAATTTTTTCACTTCAAGGATCCATTGGATAACAAATGGGAATTTTTTTCTTTTAGCATTGAAATGATGTTAAAAAAATATCAAAATAAACCACTTAATTTTATTAACCTTTGCCTCACAGATGAAGTCCATTATGGATCTCCTACTACTCACAAAGAGTGAAGTTGGTACAGTGTTTCCTTTCTTATGAAACTGGTACCATTGGAAAGTGTTACACATGATTATCAGAAAACCAATCAAGTTTCATGAACATATGCTATAATGTAAGAATATACTTTGTTTTATTTGGTAAATAAGCATGGAGTCCATTTTAGACCCCAAACACTAAAATGTATTGCTCTTCCACAAAGTAATCCATAGCACATCATTGATTTACTAAGCATTTAACCACTATTACAACACAGGACTTCCTGATAGGCCATCGGGAGATCCTGGGTTCTAACAATGATTCTCCAAATAGTGGGATTTGAACCCATGACCACCTGATGACATATATTATGTGCTCTGACCAGAAGGTTCTGGATTCCAAACCCACTTGACTCAAGAAAATTTTTCCTCTACACCCAGTCATCATAATACTTAAACAGTCTAATAATGATTAAATGCTTAGTAAATATGTTACCATTTTTGTTCCATAATGTAAAAGTTATAGATTTTGCAGTAAATTGTCATGATTTTAACATTCATTTTTGGAACTTTTTGAGAATAAAAATACTTTCCCCTTGAAATTTTCTTTTTTTAAACTTTAATGATTTTAAACTGAATGATTATGAGAAAGGCAGATTTACAAATTACGTGCCAAATCTATCCAACAAAAGTTTCGGGCATGACAAGATGGTTGTTGCTTTTTCTTCTGCATAGAATGTTCATCCATCCATTAAGCTTTCAGCTTCCTTGTCATGAGTGTCTTTGCTAAGTAAGCCATTGAAGAACCCGTTTATGAAACAATACCAAAAAGTTTGCCTTTCTCAAAATTATTTAATGTGAAATATAAACACTGTTGACTTTTATGGAAATTTTAGGCCACAGAACTAACATATTTTGTCAGTAAGACAAGTATACCCAGATAACTGCCCATGTGCTGAATGCAGTTTCCAATTACTTTCATAAACCCATAGGATAGAGTATTTTTTTTGGGGAGGGGGGGGAATAGAACCTTATTTGAAGTAATAAATGAACATAAATAAGCCCTGTTCTATACAAAAAGGGAGACCATCTAACTCTAAAAAATAAAAATATAAGAAAATCAAAAGAAATATTAATAATGAAAATTTCACAAATAACACCGATATAAGTTAGCATTGTGCAAAAGATGTCTTTTAATATGATTAACAAATATGAAATGATGAGTGTAAAGTGAATAACAGAGAATGGAAATTAAAAATATTTGAACATTTTCTTCAATCCAGCCTTTGCTATTGCCTTTGCACTCACTTCATATTGTTAACATCATATTAAAACTACCTTTTTCATAATGCTAACTTCATATCATTATTATTGGTAAAATTTGCACATGACATTCATTTACAAAAGTCCTTTGCTCAGCTTTAAAAAAATTATTTACTCACCTAGATACACAGATGACATCTTTGTAGCAACATTTTCATCGAGATAAGTACAGCCTAAAGTATACAAAGGAGCAGCTCCAGCTCCATGCAGTAACTGACCCAAAAGAAACACATATTTATAATTTGAAAGTGAGGAATTATCTGATGTGCAAGTACCATTGATTATTTTATGGTCATTATTACAATGGTAATCTAGTTCATGACTGAAAGCATATGGTCCTGAAATAAAATGGGGCAAAGAAAATACAAGTGATCCAATAGCTAATAAAACAAGTCCACTACCAATGAAGAAAGGCTTACTTCGGGATCCACCGAAATAACTAACTGGAATTAAACATAGAAATGAAGCTATATCATAACTTCCAGCAATGAGACCAGACTCTGTACTTTTCAGTTCATATCTCTTTTCTATAGTAGTTATTACAACATTAATAAAGCCATTAACTATAAGGCCTTGAAGTGCTCCAGCCCAACACAACCAGAAAAGTACCCAACGAGGTGAACGGAATCGCTGAAGACATGATGGCTGGAAAATCCCCCAACCACATTTGGTTTCACTCATGTCGTCATAATCTTTAGGTAGCGTGCAACCTGTTACTGCATTATTTACTGAATTTGTCACAACTTCTTTAGAATTTATGTCCAAAGTTAACTGATTATCATCCACAGGTTCAACCAGACAATCTTGACTTTTTGATTTGGTGATAGTTGCATCCCCACAGCTTGCAACAGTGCTACTGCTTTCTGCATGTGTAAGTGGGCCATCTATTCCTCTCATTTCTGTAACCAAAGGCTGCATAATATGGTTGTAATAACCTCTGTCACTTGGTTAAATAAATCTTGGTTTTCTTTCTTTCTTGCATTTCAAACCCTAAAAATTTGAATAATATAAATTAGTTATAATTCAGCAAAAAAAAATTCTATTTAAATCAGATAATTTTTTTTCTTAAATGATACTAGAATGTACACTATGATGAAATATGTAACATATACAGGGACTGAAATCCACTTTTGCATATATATATATGATCAAAACATTAGAAAAACATCTTTAAATGCTCTAAGCACATCTGATGAACTGAACTGGATTGTTTTGACCCAAGATATTGTTCTGTACAATGAGCTTTGTGGTGAGGATAAATGTGCAATGGTATAGTCCTATTCTGCTATCATTTAGTCTGTTGCTGCACTACAAATGTCTAAATAAGACTTTCTGTCTTTTGGATTTAGAGATTCTAAAAAAAAATGAATCAGGAGTTTAATAAAGTAGGCTGAGTAAGAAATGGTCCTATATCTCTCACTGCCACAGATTACAAATATGTGTGAAAAACAAAATGTTATGTCGTAAATAATATTCAACTTCCCACAACTTCTTTTTTGCTACTTTACAACAGGCGAAGCATATTTCACCAAATGTTTGCCCTAAGGAAAATTTAGTTAAAAAATTGCTGTTTTACATTGTAGGTAATAAATTCAGCATTATATGAAATACTGCAAAACGTTAAATGTGTACAACATGTAGGATGTGTCGAAATTTTGACATAGATGTAAATTTCTAGTTTACCTACATTTAAAAAAAAAATCCTACTTTTTCATTAATTTATTATTGTTTATACCTAAAAAATAATAAGGCAAATACGATGTAAACATGATTGTTAGAAATAACAAATCTACAATTTCATGTGCTTGGATTTCATAAGAACAGTTTACTCGAATGGATACGCACATGGTTTCATGCACAATTCATGTTTACGCACATGGTTTCATGCACAACATATGGTAATAGAATCGAAATTCCATTTGTCAGCTCATTGTTATAATTTATACAACACACGCACTGCAAAAACTATTGTATGATTTGAAAATTGAAGGCAAAATTTCAAAACTAAATTTCTATAGAAAATTTCCTAAGCTTACTATTTGACTCCGTTTTCACTTTCACAATTTGCGCCATTAACTTCTTTGACTACCAGTGCCATCTGGTGTTTTATTCGGTAACGCAGTTAAGATTTGTTAAATAACTTAGATCATTGGTTCTCAACCTTTTATGCTTCACGTACCCCCTGGAAATATGTATGTAACTGGCCTACCCCTTGTATAGATATACTATAACTATAATTTTATCTAACAATGGGAATAAAATAAAACATATATACACATTAAATTTTGTATTCATAAATTACATATATCGATAAACAAAAAATTACATTTTTGCTCAGCAGTGTAGCCAACTTAGCGACTTCGTTACTAGATTTAGCGACTTTTGAGCTCTCACGGAGTACCCCAAAAATTTTTACCGCGTACCTCACGTTGCGAACCCCTGACTTAGATGATGAATAGAGTAGACGAAACATGCTCATGACGTTGCAACGCCCAATATCGAAAGCTGTGGTACACGTCACAGGTGAATAAAGCAATTTAACTTATACCGTTATGACAATTATTTATGACTGCTATTGTTAAATTACTTACTTAAAATAAAATTATTAAGACATTTTGCTTTACTCGCATCTAAATAATTCAACATTACTTTTAACACGGCTGCAAATTTCAGTAAACATGAAAATATTGACTACTGAATTATTTTCTCATATTATTTATGCTGTGAGCATTCTGATCAGCTTTTGATAAACATCTAACTTTTAATGTGCATTGTTTTTTCGGCTGAATTTTTATTTCTGTTAAACAGGGTTTAGAATTACCTGTAAATGTTATTGCACGAGTTTTTTCATTATTATTGCACGAGGATTTCCATTGCAGTATAACGTTTCGTTCTATTTTACGGGTCTTTAAAAAATTGCTTCAAAAATGTAATAAATAAAAATAAGTTGAATAATTTGCCTCTTTTACCCTTACTAGCATTCTGAAAAGGGGGGGGGGGAGACTATGGTCCCTTTGTTCTCCCTTAGATCCAGCCCTGAGTAGAACAATGCTTCACATATTTTCGTCTTTTTTTTTGGAGGGAAGGATTTATAACCTGTGACGCTCTCCATGTCACAAACTTTCATTCGACACATAACCTCTTTTTTTTTACAAGAGAAAAAAGAATAGAGAGTAGTTTGTTATAGCCTATGGTACTCCTCAACTCCTTAAATTATGATGTCCTATTGCGTATTATGTGGGGGGAAAAATAAATACCTTCTCAAGCAGCTGCTTGCCACAGAGGTCAGTAGTAAAGGTCCGAGAGAATGGCAGGACCTCGGCGGAAAAACAGCACGCATCCATGCTTTACCCGGGGCTCGAACCCCCCGGGGCTAAACCCAGGTCCCTTAGATCAGAGCCAAGCGTGCTAACCACACGGCCACGCGAACGAATGGGAGAGAAATTTCGAATAGTTATTGGTTCTAAAATATTTATGAAAAAATATGCTCTGATAAATTATTAAAAACAAGTTAAAACGAGGGTAATAACCGCTATACGAAATTTATTATGTTAATTTTTTTTTGCAGAATGAGTAACTTACCGAATGTTTCTGCTTCCATAACTCTTTAAATACTAAACGCATGTTGTTGAAAATCAAGATTTAAATAGATTTGATTGAGATCTATAAATTATTTTCAGTCACATTTTTTTTCATAAAAAGCGTATTTTAGAAGTTAAAGGAATTCAAAATTTGTTTTCCATTCATACGACATGAACTGGGGTAGTCGGAATTCAATGACCATTTATTGTAAATATTACTAAGAGGTTGTTTCTGCATTGCATTTTTAATAGTGATTTAATCCGATATGCTGTGTGCATTTTACTTACCAATAAGTTCATATCATAATAATTTGGTACTGGAAATCGAAAAACGAAAGTCAAACCCCTTGCAATAAGTGGGGCGGGGGTGGCTCAGTCGGTAGCGCGCCAGGCTCGTAATTTGTAGTTCCCAGGTTCGAGTCCCAGCTGGGTCAGCGTTGAGATTTATCTCCGCAAAATTCCCCGCCCTGCCCACGGTCAGTAGGGGACACCGATGGGCTTGGAAAGGCCGCCGTCCGTCGGATGGGACGTTAAGCCGTGGCCCCGTGTGCGGGAGAGCCATACCCTGTGCACGTTAAAAACACGCTGGATGGCCTTGACGGGAGGCTCTGAGCCTTCGGGGTCCATGTGACCTGGCCATTTAGCCCATGGTGTGCAAAAAAGTGCCGCTCAGAGGTAACCCAACCCTTGCAATAAGCTATGTGAAGATCTTGTGAGATTAACAACTAAATAAAAACAGCTATGTGAGATTAACAACTTTATTTCCTTATAACAATTAAAGACTTGGCACAAAAATAATTGAGTTTCAGCAGGAATGCAAATCGAAATCTCCTGAAAATACGTCATTCACTCTTCCTACTGAGTACTTCAAGCCTTATTCAACACTATGAAGCTGAAGTTGAATTAAGCTTGAGATATCTCGACATGAAAAAGCATTTGACATGGTCGCAAGGAGAGTTGCTCAGCTAACTCTTCAACTGCTAAACAAGGTTGCTTTAGGGAGAATTAAATATGCATATTTTTAATGTTTATTTTTTGTTGCCTATAGCTGATCTAAGGGACCTGGGTTCGAGCCCCGGGTAAGGCATGGCTGTTTGTGTCGTATTCTGCTGAGGTCCTGCCATCCTCACAGATCTTCTACTATGGCATATAAACTGACAGGCTCCTGTCAGACTTCTGTGGCAAGCAGCTGCTGAGGGGGTATTTATTTATGTCGTCCCATGGCCGAGTGGTTAGCGCGCTTGGCTACTGATCTAAGGGACCTGGGTTCGAGCCCCAGATAAGACATGGACGTTTGTGTTGTTTTTCTGTTGAGGTCCTGCCATCCTCTCGGGCCTACTGTGGCATATATACTGACAGGCTCCTGTCAGAATTCTGTGGCAAGCAGCTGCTTGAGGGGTTATTTATATTTATAGCATTACAGATATGTTTAACGTTGAAGAGTAAACTCTTGCATCCGTAATCGTCAGTATTTCCTTCATTAACAAGGGAAGCTACCCTGCCGAAACTGAAATTTCCGATATTTTTCAGTCTTATCCATCGTTAAAGATTTTAGCCTTCCAACACTTCTGGTCTCACATAAAGCAAAAACAGTGATCAGCTATTTTTGGGGAATAAAAATAATCATACCTTTAATAAAAATCTTTAGCAATAACACTTTACTCTTCCAGTCAGTCATGAAGCAACAGAATCACCCTAATTCCATTCAGCCTTGAAACAAATAAATGGCTTCTTCTGAACGAGCCTGCTAACATAATAAACAGCTGCAAGACCAGGCTCCGCAAAGACTGAAAGGTGGAAACCTGTCATCATGCATTAAAAACTCTCTCTCCCTCGCACTGTTTCCTGCGGCCTTGACGGTGTAAAATCAGTTCTAGCAAAATGATTATATCTCATAAGAGCGTTGTTTGTGGAGTGAAAAAAACTCTATTGCGTTGCGACTAAAATCTTGCCAATATTGTTACGATCACTTTTCTTATGGGGCGGGGGTGGCTCAGTCGGTAGCGCGCCAGGCTCGTAATCTGTAGTTCCCAGGTTCGAGTCCCAGCTAGGTCAGCGTTGAGATTTATCTCCGCAAAAATTCCCCGCCTTGCCCACTGTCAGTAGGGGACACCGATGGGCTTGGAAAGGCCGCCGTCCGTCGGATGGGACGTTAAGCCGTGGCTCCGTGTGCGGGAGAGCCATACACTGTGCACGTTAAAGAACACGCTGGATGGCCTTGACGGGAGGCTACCATCTGTCTCCCAACAGCTGTTCCAGTGGGTCCCCTCCCCCAACCTTCTCTGAGCCTTCGGGGTCCATGTGACCTGGCCATTTAGCCCATGGTGTGCAAAAATGTGCCGCTCAGAGGTAAAACAACCCAACTCACAACCCACTTTTCTTAACTACATTTAAATAGTTCCCCCACCACCATCAATGTTGAGTATGTAAGGGCGCATAGACACGTCTATGCATTCTTAGGCATTCAACATTTTTGTTTCAAGAGGTAAATATTCGTTTTGAATTCTACGGGGCGAATGGAGGCTCGTGATTAGCACTTTGACTAGCGCGGACAGATTTCGATTATAGATTGATATTTATTATTTTGAACTGAATTATTCGTCGTAAATTATCACTTGAACAGTTGTATTGGGTTGGGTTGTTTTACCTCTGAGCGGCAGTTTTTTTGTACACCATGGGCTAAATGGCCACGTCACATGGACCCCGAAGGCTCAGAGAAGGTTGGGGGAGGGGACCCACTGGAACAGCTGTTGGGAGACAGATGGTAGCCTCCCGTCAAGGCCATCCAGTGTGTTCTTTAACGTGCACAGGGTGTGGCTCTCCCGCACACCGGGCCACGGCTTAACGTCCCATCCGAAGGACGGCGGTCTTTCCAAGCCCATCGGTGTCCCCTACTGACCGTGGGCAGGGCGGGGAATTTTGCGGAGATAAATCTCAACGCTAACCCAGCTGGGACTCGAACCTGGGAATTACAGATTACGAGCCTGGCGCGCTACCGACTGAGCCACCCCCTCCCCAGAACAGTTGTATTTTTTGTTCATAACTTATTATATATTATAATAATATTTTTATTCAACTAGAATAGAATACAAAAAATACATAAAAGCAAACAAAACATTGGAACTAAGGAGTCATCAGACCAATCCAGGTTTAATATACATAAGTATAAGGCATAACTTGGCATTTATATAACAGTAACGTTGTGCTCAGCCGTCCCGTGGCCGAGTGGTTAGCACGCTTGGCTACTGATCTAAGGGACCTGGGTTCGAGCCCCGGATTAGGCATGGATGTGTGTGTGTGTGTCGTTTTTCTGCTGAGGTCCTGCCATCCTCTCAGATCTCCTACTGTGGCATATAAACTGACAGGCTCCTGTCAGACCTCTGTGGCAAGCAGCTGCTTGAGGGGGTATTTTTTTTAACGTTGTGCTCCATGAACAACAGATATTGAAAGAGAAATTATACATCTTCTTCTGTTATTAAATATGTAATAAAATAAAGCAACTGAAAATCACGTGTTTCATATTAGCTGCTATATGTAAGCTATCCTCAACTTTCGGGCATTATGAATTCCCATCTTAAACAGAATACTCGGACATGGTTTGGTACCAATGAACGAATTTTGCAAGTCACCATATTTTTTGGTGCGGAAATTCTTGAGTTGAGGATAGCGATAAATAATTGCTGGAAGCCCTCCCTCCCACGAAGCTGCTACAAAGGAAGTTGTTCACAGTTTATGAATCAACTGGACTTAGAAGTCAGCATTGACGATGCGGAAGAATTGATTGCATCTCATTCGAAGTCTTAGTCCAAGGAAGATCTGATAGCAATCTAAGAGGTATCTAATAGTAATCTAATCACAACGACTTTGAATATGAAGAATCTCAATGAAGCCTTCACTTTGAGAAGTTTTTAAACAGAAAACTTTCTATATGGAGTAAGATTTTATAGTTATCATTTTAACCTTTTTTTGTTCGACGGAATATTTTAGAAATTAAGAAAGCTTACTCAAAACTTAACCCCCCGAAACTTAATCCTAAGTACATCCCTGCTGCGAGTTCCATGACAATGCAGTGATCATGGAACTCGCCGCAGTTCATCAAGTGCATCTAGGGACTCGATGGATTGATGTCGAAGCATCTTGTTAAAACAGCCATTATTTCGTTATATACTAAATGTTGAATACATTGTTATATTTTCATAGCAAAATGTTGAGATTTATCTCCGCAAAATTCCCCGCCTTGCCCACGGTCAGTAGGGGACACCGATGGGCCTGGAAAGACCGCCGTCCGTCGGATGGGACGTTAAATCACGGACCCTGCGCACGTTAAAGAACACGCTAGATTGCCTTGACCGGAAGCTACCATCTGTCTCCCAACAGCTGTTCCCGTGGGTCCCCTCCCCCAACCTTCTCTGAGCCTTCGGGACCTTGTGGCCTGGCCATTTAGCCCATGGTGTGCAAAAAAGTGCCGCTCAGAGGTAAAACAATCCAATCCAATCATAGCAAAATGTCCATTACTGGAAAAAATGAAAAGTTAGCAACCTTACTGTTACAGTCAAATGAGGATTTTTGGCTAAGAAACGAATAGTCGAAGACGTTGCACTGGTTCAATCAGCCAGTTAAGTGCTTATTGCTTTCACAGAAACAGTTATTATCCTACGAATCTCTGGGGCGGAGGGTAGCGCGCCAGGTTCGTAATTTGATGTTTCTAGGTTCGAGTTCCAACTGCGCAAGCGTTGATAATTTTCTCTGTTATCCGCCGTTCTGTTCTCGGTGAGATAGGGGACACCTTGTTTTGGGGTTTGGAAAGGTCGCCGTCCGTCGGATGGGACGTTAAGCCGTGGCCTCGTGTGCGGGAGAGACATACCCTGTGCACGTTAAAGAACACGTTGGATGGCCTTGAGAGGCTACCATCTGTCTCTCTCTGGGGGCTGGGGTGGCTCAGTCGGTAGCGCGCCAGGCTCGTAATCTGTAGTTCCCAGGTTCGAGTCCCAGCTGGGTCAGCGTTGAGATTTATCTCCGCAAAAATTCCCCGCCCTGCCCACGGTCAGTAGGGGACACCGATGGGCTTGGAAAGGTCACCGTCCGACGAATGAGACATTAAGCCGTGGCTCAGTGTACGGGAGAGCCATACCCTGTGCACGTTAAAGAACACGCTGGATGGCCTTGACGGGAGGAAAATATCTGTCTCCAAACAGCTGTTCCAGTGGGTCCCCTTCCCCCAACCTTCTCTGAGCCTTCGTGGTCCTTGTGACCTGGCCATTTAGCCCATGGTGTGCAAAAAAGTGCCGCTCAGAGGTAAAACAACCCAACCATCTGTCTCCCAACAGCTGTTCAAGTGGGTCCCCTCCCCCAACCTTCTCTGAGACTTAAGGGTCCAAGTGACCTGGCCATTTAGTGACCACGTAGCCCATTCTACGAAAAAATGTGCCTTTCAGAGGTTGAACAACCCAAACGAACACCTCAGAGTTAGTTCGTTTACTTAAAGAGACGAATGAAATAGTCGAATCATTTTAGTGAATCGTATCAAAAGCATCAATCCTGAGAAAGATTCATTTGACCCATCATTGCTAGCTGGAAACAAAGCAGGTTAATGTACTCATTATCTTTGAGAATGCACCTTCCCGCCAAAATTGCAACCAATTAATAATTAGCATTACTGTTTTCTAATTAATAATCGTTTTGCATTCTACTTGCAAACCACACCTTTCTTAAAACACACGAAAACCGAAAATTATGCAAATGGATCTCTGGTAGACATAGATGGCAGATTTTAACTTGTGATAAATATAAATTGTGTTAGTTCGTCATTAAAACAGTAATACCGGAAAGCGGAAGCTGCAACTGTGTGGATTTCCTGTCGACGTTCATAAGCATAATAATTTTGTGTTTCACTTTCGGCATTCCTTTAGTTCCCTTTATATCATCCTGTGCAATGCTTATTAGAACTGGGTTATATGATGTCAAAATAGACGGGGCCAACTGATCAATAGAAAAGGTTAAATACAAATAAAATGCGACAAAGGTTTATGGTGATCATAGTACAGCAATAGTTCTACATGAAGTCTCGAAAAGATTGATTCATTTACAATTAACTAATTTTTCATGGTCTATTCTTCAGGATGCGTTGTCAGGGCTTTGATAAAGCATGGTTGTGGGGTGTTTTACCTCTGAGCGGCACTTCGGGGTCCTTGTGACCTGGCCATTCAGCCATTGGTGTGCAGAAAAGTTCTCGTGTGCGGGATAACCATACTCTGTGCACGTTAACGAACATGCTGGATGGCCTTGAGGGGAGGCCACCATCTGTCTCCCAACAGCTGTTCCCCTCACCCAACCTTCTCTGAACCTTCGGGGTCCTTGTGACCTGCCATTTAGCCCATGGTGTGCAAAAAAGGGGCCGCTCAGAGGTAAAACAACCCAACGTTGAAGAATACGCTGAATGGCCTTGACGGGAGGCTACCATCTGTCTCCCAACAGCTGTTCCGGTGGGTACCCTCCCCCAACCTTCTCTGAACTTTCGGGGTCCTTGTGACCTGCCAT
This sequence comes from Ryuthela nishihirai, assembly GCA_038380435.1. Classification (NCBI taxonomy): domain Eukaryota; kingdom Metazoa; phylum Arthropoda; class Arachnida; order Araneae; family Heptathelidae; genus Ryuthela; species Ryuthela nishihirai. The sequence goes on along the minus strand of JAWZYU010000017.1, from coordinate 15,910,046 downwards.
TTAGCCCATGGTGTGCAAATAAGTGCCGCTCAGAGGTAAAACAACCTATTACATATCAAAAATTTTCCAGCTATTCGACTACAATGACTCGCAGCGCATTTTGGGTTGGATTGTTTTACCTCTGAGCGGCACTTTTTTGCACACCATGGGCTAAATGGCCAGGTCACATGGACCCCGAAGGCTCAGAGAAGGTTGGGGGAGGAGACCCACTGGAACAGCTGTTGGGAGATAGATGGTAGACTCCCGTCAAGGCCATCCAGCGTGTTCTTTAACGTGCACAGGGTATGTCTCTCCCGCACACGGGGCCACGGCTTAACGTCCCATCCGACGGACGGCGGCCTTTCCAAGCCCATCGGTGTCCCCTACTGACCGTGGGCAGGGCGGGGAATTTTGCGGAGATAAATCTCAACGCTGACCCAGCTGGGACTCGAACCTGGGAACTACAGATTACGAGCCTGGCACGCAGCACATTTTGAAGAAGCACTCTATTTTCGAATTAGGAATCGAAAGTCAATCAGTTGTAAATTTTTACGAAAAGGTAAAATAACAGTACAAATTGAGTTTTACTCCATATCCCTTATGTATGCATTGAGAGTGGGCATCATTAAAGTTTTTTAGAAACGAGGTGACTTCAGTGATTTCTACTGCAGCATCTGCTGCAATATGAATACGACCCCATCAGCAAACGCAGCAGAGGGATCCACTCCTCAACATGCGCCAGCTGCATTGCAGCTGTCACCCAATATGCAAAAGTGTGGCGCAATGGTACGCACGTGCAGATGTTTTTATTCCTCAGATAGAACTCGAAAAAAATTAAAAGTTAATAATTTGGTCAGAATTATTTCAGTTGTATCTCAGTTAGCGTTTATTATATAAATAACGATAATCAATTTGTTTGAGAGTTGTTTTTTTACCTATGAGCGGCATTTATTTTGCGTATAATGGGCTAAATGGCCAGGTCACAAAGACCCCGAAGGCTCAGAGAAGATGGGACCCACTGGTACAGCTGTTTGGAGATAGATGGCAGCCTTCTGTCAAGGCCATCCAGTGTGTTCTTTATCGTGCACAGGGTATGGCTCTCCCGCACACGGGGCCACGACTTAACGTCCCATCCGACGGACGGCGGCCTTTCCAAGTCCATCGGTGTCCCCTACTGACCGTGGACAGGGCGGAGAATTTTGCGGAGATAAATCTCAGCGCTGACCCAGCTGGGACTCGAACCTCGGAACTACAGATTATGATACTGGCGCGTTACCGACTGAGCCACCCCCGCCCCCCAAGTCACAACGGCCCTGAGAAGATTGAGAAAAGGCATCCTATTGGACAGCATTTAGGAGATAGGTGGATGCCTCCCGTCAGGGCCATCCAGCGTGTCCTTTAAATTGCACGGGGTACGCTCATCCGTACGCGAATCACGGCTTAACGTCCCATCCGAAGGACGGGGTTCTTTCCAAGCCCATCTGTGTCCCTTTTCTGACCGAAGGCAACGTAGGGGGTTAGCAGAGATAAATCTTAACGTCGGATTCGAACCTGAGAACTCTACAATACGAGCCTGACGCGCAACAGACACATTTGTTTGAGAGAAATATTTTTGTTATTTTGCCTATTATTGTTTACAAGAGAAAAGTTCTGAACCTAACTGAAATCTAATCTGTAAGGAGAAGTAGGTAAATGAGTTTCTTGAAATAACGAGTTGAGAGAAAAAAATGGTTGTCCTGCAGGCATGCTTCTGGGATACTTGGGTTCGAATCCCAGTCAGGACGGGGCGGGGGGTGGCTTAGTCGGTAGCGCGCCAGGCTCGTAATCTAGTTCCCAGGTTCGAGTACCAGCTGGGTCAGCGTTGAGATTTATCTCCGCAAAATTCCCCGCCATGCCCACGGTGAGTAGGGGACACCGATGGGCTTGGAAAGGCCGCCGTCCGTCGGATGGGACGTTAAGCCGTGGCCCCGTGTGCGGGAGAGCCATACCCTGTGCACGTTAAAGAACACGCTGGATGGCCTTGACGGGGGGCTACCATCTGTCTCCCAACAGCTGTTCCAGTGGGTCCCCTCCCCCAACCTTCTCTGAGCCTTCGGGGTCCTTGTGAACTGGCCATTTAGCCCATGCAAAAAAATGCCGCTCAGAGATAAAAACAACCCAACCCAACTGATTAAACTAACGACCATACGCCAAGAATTAGCAATTACCGAATTTATTACGAATACAGAATCACCATTCACGATTTCGACATTTGCGAGATACCTAACCTTGTAAGGTGTGCTTTTTTATAGGATCATAAATCCACTGAAACCAGCGGGTCCCAAGTATTAATTTATAAAAGGTGCCTGATTTCTTTAATGTTGACACGAACTTTTTTTTACGTTAGCCATCCTACCAGTCGACGGTTTATATAGTGTATAATTCTAAAATGTTACTTTAGTAAAGACTTCAAAACTGAAAGCCAGAAACTGAAAGCCACTGAATACCTGAGCCAAATAACTCTCCCTTATTCGCACAGTGATGTTCCTATCTCTTCGTTACGCTTAAACTTAACAATAGTGTACTTAACGTGTTCTTAAAAATGGTGCCACGAATCATAAAACAGTGGGGCACCCTTTTCGTGCGCAATAAGTGATACATGCTTGTGGGAGAAGATACGGTTAGCTGACCAGGGTCTGGATAAATAGGGCAAAAGGAAACAATGGTTCCAACTTTTTTTTAATAGATTTAACGAGTGGGTGGGGGATGAAAAAAATAGTAAATGCATACAGGGTGGAATCTAGGGGGAAGAGAGTCAACGCCCCACTAATTTACATTGATATTCTATAATTCCAGTTAGAATAAGGGCGGGGGTGGTTCAGTCGGTAGCACGCCAGGCTCGTAATCTGTAGTTCCCAGGTTCGACTCCCAGCTGGGTCAGCGTTGAGATTTATCTCCGCAAAATTCCCCGCCCTGGCCACGGTCAGTAGGGGACACCGATGGGCTTGGAAAGGTCCGCCGTCCGTTGGATGGGACGTTAAGCCGTGGCCCCGTCTACGAGAGAGCCATACTCTGTGCATTTTAAATAACACACTGGATGGTCTTGACGGGAGGCTACCATCTGTCTCCCAGCAGCTGTTCCAGTGGGTCCCCTCCCCCAACCTTCTCTGAGCCTTCGGGGTCCATGTGACCTGGTCATTTAACCCATGGTGTGCAGAAAAAAGTCTTCTCAGAGGTACAACAATCCAACGTTAAACAACACGCTGGATGGCCTTGACGGGAGGCTACCATCTGTCTCCCAACAGCTGTTCCAGTGGGTCCCCTCCCCCAACCTTCTCTGAGCCTTCGGGGTCCATGTGACCTGGCCATTTAGCCCATGGTGTGCAAAAAAGTGCCGCTCAGAGGTAAAACAACCCAACGTTAAAGAACACGCTGGATGGCCTTGACGGGAGGCTACCATCTGTCTCCCAACAGCTGTTCCAGTGGGTCCCCTCCCCCAACCTTCTCTGAGCCTTCGGGGTCCATGTGACCTGGCCATTTAGCCCATGGTGTGCAAAAAAGTGCCGCTCAGAGGTAAAACAACCCAACGTTAAAGAACACGCTGGATGGCCTTGACGGGAGGCTACCATCTGTCTCCCAACAGCTGTTCCAGTGGGTCCCCTCCCCCAACCTTCTCTGAGCCTTCGGGGTCCATGTGACCTGGCCATTTAGCCCATGGTGTGCAAAAAAGTGCCGCTCAGAGGTAAAACAACCCAACGTTAAAGAACACGCTGGATGGCCTTGACGGGAGGCTACCATCTGTCTCCCAACAGCTGTTCCAGTGGGTCCCCTCCCCCAACCTTCTCTGAGCCTTCGGGGTCCATGTGACCTGGCCATTTAGCCCATGGTGTGCAAAAAAGTGCCGCTCAGAGGTAAAACAACCCAACGTTAAAGAACACGCTGGATGGCCTTGACGGGAGGCTACCATCTGTCTCCCAACAGCTGTTCCAGTGGGTCCCCTCCCCCAACCTTCTCTGAGCCTTCGGGGTCCATGTGACCTGGCCATTTAGCCCATGGTGTGCAAAAAAGTGCCGCTCAGAGGTAAAACAACCCAACGTTAAAGAACACGCTGGATGGCCTTGACGGGAGGCTACCATCTGTCTCCCAACAGCTGTTCCAGTGGGTCCCCTCCCCCAACCTTCTCTGAGCCTTCGGGGTCCATGTGACCTGGCCATTTAGCCCATGGTGTGCAAAAAAGTGCCGCTCAGAGGTAAAACAACCCAACGTTAAAGAACACGCTGGATGGCCTTGACGGGAGGCTACCATCTGTCTCCCAACAGCTGTTCCAGTGGGTCCCCTCCCCCAACCTTCTCTGAGCCTTCGGGGTCCATGTGACCTGGCCATTTAGCCCATGGTGTGCAAAAAAGTGCCGCTCAGAGGTAAAACAACCCAACGTTAAAGAACACGCTGGATGGCCTTGACGGGAGGCTACCATCTGTCTCCCAACAGCTGTTCCAGTGGGTCCCCTCCCCCAACCTTCTCTGAGCCTTCGGGGTCCATGTGACCTGGCCATTTAGCCCATGGTGTGCAAAAAAGTGCCGCTCAGAGGTAAAACAACCCAACGTTAAAGAACACGCTGGATGGCCTTGACGGGAGGCTACCATCTGTCTCCCAACAGCTGTTCCAGTGGGTCCCCTCCCCCAACCTTCTCTGAGCCTTCGGGGTCCATGTGACCTGGCCATTTAGCCCATGGTGTGCAAAAAAGTGCCGCTCAGAGGTAAAACAACCCAACGTTAAAGAACACGCTGGATGGCCTTGACGGGAGGCTACCATCTGTCTCCCAACAGCTGTTCCAGTGGGTCCCCTCCCCCAACCTTCTCTGAGCCTTCGGGGTCCATGTGACCTGGCCATTTAGCCCATGGTGTGCAAAAAAGTGCCGCTCAGAGGTAAAACAACCCAACCTAACTACTTAGAATAACGGAGCCCAGTTCGTCTTCTTTGATCCAGATTATTTTACGATTTGTAGGGCAGGCGTTTCGCGCTTTTGTGTGTAATAGAAAACGGATATTCCTCTTCCTGACATCAATTTTTTCGCAACATTTTGTCCCCCGATTCTGTTGCAAAAGAGAATGGACGTCACGCGAGTCCCCGCTCAAATGACGTCGATCAGTCGTTAGTCAGGAAACAGCAATTGTCCCATATTGGCACGGAAATTTCGCTGTTCCCCACGCATTTCCTTTCCCCTTTGTCAGTCATGACGTATCGTCGCGTAGCGGAGAATCTTGAAAACGTTGAAAAGAAAACGTGGACAAATCATCGTGGGGGAAATGAAACGGAAATGAAGGTCAACATACATCGAACCTTCGAAGAAAGTGGCTTCTAAAAACATTCCTTTCGATTCAACTTAAAATCGCTACTAAAACATGTCAACCTTCAACAAGCATTGGCATGGGAGTCGGCACAAATATTTCTGTAGGGAAGGGAGTACAGTCGCTCAAAAAAGTATCCGAACAATATGATTGATTACAGAATTCAGAAAAAATATCTCGCAACGATTTTTTTTAGAAATTAGTGATCTGGCAACCTTCATGTCACGTGATTACAGAATTCAGGAAAAATATCTGGAGCGTGTACAGCAACTGTACACGCTCCAGATATTTTTCAAAAAATTGCAACTGGAGCGTGTGCAGTTACTGCACACGCTCCAGTTTGCTGTGAACGGTAACTGCACACGCTCAATATTTCCGTGAGTGGGCCCACACGATCCAGGTCTTTGTGAGCTCACACGATCCAATGTGTTGTGAACATTAACCGCAACCGCTCCAGTTTGCTGTGAACGGTAACTGCACACGCTCAATATTTCCGTGAGTGAGCCCACACGATCCAATGTCCTGTGAACATTAACCGCAACCGCTCCAGTTTGCTATGAACGGTAACTGCACACGCTCAATATTTCCGTGAGTGAGCCCACACGATCCAGGTTTTTGTGAGCTCACACGATCCAGGTTTTTGTGAGCTCGCACGATCCAGGTTTTTGTGAGCTCACACGATCCAATGTGCTATGAACATTAACCGCAACCGCTCCAGTTTGCTGTGAACGGCAACTGGAGCATGTACAGTTGCTGTACACGCTCCAGATATTTTTCCTGAATTCTGTAATCACGTGACACGAAGGTTGCCAGATCACTAATTTCTAAAAAAAATCGTTGCCAGATATTTTTTCTGATTTCTCTAATCAACCATGGTGTTCGGATACTTTTTTGAGCGACTGTACCGTTGCCAATACATCAAATCATACTTATAATAATATACTGTTTATGTGTACAACCATATGTACCGATACTGTATTTGTGTATGTGTTTGTATGCTCTGTGAGAACCTAGTTGAAACTTCTAAGTAGTGGCGAATTATGAGACCTTCTAGGAACATCTGCTCCTATATCGGCAAATAATCTGGATCAAAGATAACGAACTGGCCTCGTTTTTCTAAGTAGAATCATAAAATAAGAATGCAGGTGAATCTGCAATGACCAAACTGATTTTGCTGCTCTGGGATCAAATTGACTTTCAATTCTTCAGAAAATCTATTTCGTTAAAGTTGAGTGTTTTACCTCTGAGCGGCACTTTTTTGCACACCATGGGCTAAATGGTCAGGTCACATGGACCCCGAAGGCTCAGAGAAGGTTGGGGGAGGGGACCCACTGGAACAGCTGTTGGGAGACAGATGGTAGCCTCCCGTCAAGGCCATCTAGCGTGTTCTTTAACGTTGAGTTGTTTTACCTCTGAGCGGCAATTTTTTTGCACACCATGGGCTAAATGGTCAGGTCACATGGACCCCGAAGGCTCAGAGAAGGTTAGGGGAGGGGACCCACTGGAACAGCTGTTGGGAGACAGATGGTAGCCTCCCGTCAAGGCCATCTAGCGTGTTCTTTAACGTTGGGTTGTTTTACCTCTGAGCGGCACTTTTTTGCACACCATGGGCTAAGTGGTCAGGTCACATGGACCCCGAAGGCTCAGAGAAGATTGGGGGAGGGGACCCACTGGAACAGCTGTTGGGAGACAGATGGTAGCCTCTCGTCAAGGCCATCTAGCGTGTTCTTTAACGTTGGGTTGTTTTACCTCTGAGCGGCACTTTTTTTGCACACCATTAGCTAAATGGTCAGGTCACATGGACCCCGAAGGCTCAGAGAAGGTTGGGGGAGGGGACCCACTGGAACAGCTGTTTGGAGACAGATAGTAGTCTCCCGTCAAGGCCATCCAGTGTGTTCTTTAACGTGCACAGGGTATGGCTCTCCCGCACACTGAGCAACGGCTTAATGTCTCATTCGTCTGACGGTGGCCTTTCCAAGCTCATCGGTGTCCCCTACTGACCGTGGGCAAGGCGGGGAGTCTTGCGGAGATAAATCTCAACGTTGACCCAGCTGGGGCTCTGGGATCAAATTGGCTTTCAATTCTTCAGAAAATGCATTTCGTGAAGGAAAAACTAATTTTTAGTACACTTGTATTATTCATCATAAATACGAATACTGAATATAATATCATAAAAGTGTGGTTAGCGCGGTTGGCTACTGATCTAAGGGACCTGGGTTCGAGTCCTGGGTAAGGCATGGATCTTCATGTTGTCTTTCTGCTGAGGTCTTGCCATCCTCACAGATCTTCTGCAGTGGCGTATAAACTGACTGGCTCCTGTCAGACTCTGTGGCAAGCAGCTGCTTGAGGGGGTATTTGTTGTAGTCATATTTATCCATGAAATGCATGTTTCAGAAGTTGCAGAGTTTCAAAATGAGATTCCCGTTGATTGGAAATTCTCTTACATATTGATAATGCAGTGTCGTAGGTGCTGGGTAAGCAGGATTTAGAAATGCTCTCTCCATAATTAATTTGCTTTCAGATTTTTGTTGTAAGGCGATTTCATCAACTTCCAATTCTTTCAAGGTAATCACGCGGAAGAGCTACGATTCCTTTGAAGATGCGCTGTTCTACTTATTCAGAGGGGCGGGGGGTGGCTCAGTCGGTAGCGCGCCAGGCTCGTAATCTGTAGTTCCCAGGTTCGAGTCCCAGCTGGGTCAGCGTTGAGATTTATCTCCGCAAAATTTCCCCCCCTGCCCACGGTCAGTAAGGGACACCGATGGGCTTGGAAAGGCCGCCGTCCGTCGGATGGGACCTTAAGCCGTGGCCCCGTGTGCGGGAGAGCCATACCCTGTGCACGTTAAAGAACACGCTGGATGGCCTTGACGGGAGGCTACCATCTGTCTCCCAACAGCTGTTCCAGTGGGTCCCCTCCCCCAACCTTCTCTGAGACTTCGGGGTCCATGTGACCTGGCCATTTAGCCCATGGTGTGCAAAAAAGTGCCGCTCAGAGGTAAAACAATCCAATCCAAAACTCATTCAGTTATTTCTTCCTTCTGCCGCCAGGTGAAGCAAGCGAAGTCGTGTATGCTGTGGTCATCACACACCGTATGACGTCACGTCGCTTGACGCTCAGACTAAACAGAGCTCATAGCATCTTGCCTTATCATCAACTTTCGCACTTCTGCAGACTTCAAAAATGAAAATGATACAATGGGAGCCACTTGCCGTTGTTAGAAGAGCTTACGTCGGCAATTATTTGAAAGACGTCATCTCTATTACATTAATGTGCGCAGACGTCATCTCTACATTAACATGCACAAACATGGATGTTGAAATTGAAGTTCTTTCCATTCAGAACGGCTAAAAAGTGAATTTGTGAAGAATTCCCAAATGGCGATTTCGTGATATGACGTCACCTCTCCGTTTGTGACCAAATATTTAGAAGGTTATGAAATCTTCTAATCATAATGACTACAAAAACTAAATTAACCTGCAAAGGTATATTTGGTTGTTTTACCTCTGAGCGGCACATTTTTGCACACCATGGGCTAAATGGCCAGGTCACAAGGACCCCGAAGGCTCAGAGAAGGTTGGGGGAGGGGACCCACTGGAACAGCTGTTGGGAGACAGATGGCTGCCTCCCGTCAAGGCCATCCAGCGTGTTCTTTAAAGTTGGGTTGTTTTACCTCTGAGCGGCACTTTTTTGCACACCATGGACTAATGGCCAGGTCACATGGGCCCCGAAGGTTAAGAGAAGGTTGGGGGAGGGGACCCACTGGTACAGCTGTTGGGAGACAGATGGTAGCCTCCCGTCAAGGCCATCCAGCGTGTTCTTTAACATTGGGTTGTTTTACCTCTGAGGAGCACTTTTTTGCGCACCATGGGCTAAATGGCCAGGTCACAAGGACCCCGAAGGCTCAGAGAAGGTTGGTGGAGGGGACCCACTGGAGCAGCTGTTGGGAGACAGATGGTAGCCTCCCGTCAAGGCCATCCAGCATGTTCTTTAACGTTGGGTTGTTTTACCTCTGAGCGGCACTTTTTTGGCACACCATGGGCTAAATGGCCAGGTCACATGGACCCCGAAGTCTCAGAGAAGGTTGGGGGAGGGGACCTACTGGAGCAGCTGTTGGGAGACAGATGGTAGCCTACTATCAAGGTCATCCAGTAAGTTCTTTAATGTGCACAGCGTACGACTCTCTATCTCTCTCGCACACAGAGCCACGGCTTAACGTCCCATCCGACGGACGGCGGCCTTGCCATGCCCATCGGTGTCCCCTGCTAACTGTGATCAGGGTTGAGAGTTTTGCGGAGATAAATCTCAACGCTGACCCAGCTGGGACTCGAACCTGGGAACTACAGATTACGTGCCTGGCGCGCTGCCGACTGAGCCACCCCCGCCCCATAACAAATTAGGAATCTTACTTCAATATTGCGAACAAGTCATTGTTTTCATTTTTAATGAAAGTAGAAGGTAAAGTAAAGGATTTTAAGGTTTGGATTGTTTTAGTTTTGAGAAGCGCTTTTCTACATACAATGACCAGGTCATAAGGACTCCAAGGGCTCAGAGAAGATGTTGGAAGAAGATCCACTGGACGCTATTCGGAGACAGATTGAAGCCTCTGATCGAGGTCATCCAGTTTGTTCTTTAACATACACAGGTTGTGGTTCTCCTGCACACACAGCCATGGATTAATGTATCTTTGGAAGGGCGGTGGTCTTTCCAAACCCATTTCTTTAAGCTTTTACTATTTTTACCAATCTTTTACGTGAACTTAAGCCTTTGTTGAAGACAGATGCTCGTAAGGTTACAGTCGCTCAAAAAAGTATCCAAACACTATGGTTGATTACAGAATTCAGGAAAAATATTTGACAACGATTTTTTTAGAAATTAGTGATCTGGCAACCTTCGTGTCACGTGATTACAGAATTCAGGAAAAATATCTGGAGCGTGTACAGCAACTGTACACGCTCCAGTTACCGTTCACAGCAAACTGGAGCGTGTGAAGTTACTGCACATGCTCCAGTTTGCTGTGAACGGTAACTGCTCACGCTCAATATTTCCGTGAGTGAGCCCACACGATCCAGGTCTTTGTGAGCTCACACGATCCAATGTGCTGTGAACATTAACCGCAACCGCTCCAGTTTGCTGTGAATGGTAACTGCACACGCTCAATATTTCCGTGAGTGAGCCCACACGATCCAGGTCTTTGTGAGCTCACACGATCCAATGTGCTGTGAACATTAACCGCAACCGCTCCAGTTTGCTGTGAACGGTAACTGCACACGCTCCATATTCATTGCATTATATATTCATACGCATTATATATATTAAAAAGTATCCGAACACTATGGTTGATTAAAGAATTCAGAAAAAATATCTGGCAACGATTTTTTAAGAAATTAGTGATCTGGCAACCTTCGTGTCACGTGATTACAGAATTCAGGAAAAATATCTGGAGCGTGTACAGCAACTGTACACGCTCCAGTTACCGTTCACAGCAAATTGGAGCGTGTGCAGTTACTGCACACGCTCCAGTTTGCTGTGAACGGTAACTGCAAACGCTCAATATTTTCGTGAGTGAGCCCACACGATCTAGTATTAAAATAATATGACCACCTACAGTCGCTCAAAAAAGTATCCGAACACTATGGTTGATTACAGTATTCAGAAAAAATATCTGGCAACGATTTTTTTAGAAATTAGTGATCTGGCAACTTTCGTGTCACGTGATTACAGAATTCAGGAAAAATATCTGGAGCGTGTACAGCAACTGTACACGCTCCAGTTACCGTTCGCAGCAAACTGGAGCGTGTGCAGTTACTGCACACCTCCAGTTTGCTGTGAACGGTAACTGCACACGCTGAATATTTCCGTTAGTGAGCCCACACGATCTAGTATCAAAATAATACGACCACCTACAGTCGCTCAAAAAAGTATCCGAACACTATGGTGGATTACAAAATTCAGAAAAAATATCTGGCAACGATTTTTTTAGAAATTAACGATCTGGCAACCTTCGTGTCACGTGATTACAGAATTCAGGAAAAATATCTGGAGCGTGTACAGCAACTGTACACGCTCCAGTTGCCGTTCGCAGCAAACTGGAGCGTGTGAAGTTACTGCACACGCTCCAGTTTGCTCTGAACGGTAACTGCACACGCTGAATATTTCCGTTAGTGAGCCCACACGATCTAGTATCAAAATAATATCACCACCTACAGTCGCTCAAAAAATTATCCGAACACTATGGTGGATTACAGAATTCAGAAAAAATATCTGGCAAAGATTTTTGTAGAAATTAGTGATCTGGCAACCTTCGTGACACGTGTCACGAAGGTTGCCAGATCACTAATTTCTATAAAAAAAAAATCTTTGCCAGATATATTTTCTGAATTCTGTAATAAACCATAGTGTTCGGATATTTTTTTTTTGAGCGACTGTACATGAAATCATTTTGCTAAAATATCACAAAATTTGTTTAAAGAAAAAAGGAAGAAACGTGCGGAATTTCTTTGCCAAGTGATTACTCTTTTGAAATTTCGGTTGTTGTTTGGGTTGTTTTACCTCTGAGCGGCACTTTTTTGCACACCATGTGCTAAATGGCCAGGTCACATGGACCCCGAAGGCTGAGAGAAGGTTGGGGGAGGGGACCCACTGGAACAGCTGTTGGGAGACAGATAGTAGCCTCCCGTCAAGGCCATCCAGCGTGTTCTTTAAAGTTGGGTTGTTTTACCTCTGAGCGGCACTTTTTTGCACACCATGGGCTAAATGGTCAGGTCACATGGACCCCGAAGGCTGAGAGAAGGTTGGGGGAGGGGACCCACTGGAACAGCTGTTGGGAGACAGATAGTAGCCTCCCGTCAAGGCCATCCAGCGTGTTCTTTAAAGTTGGGTTGTTTTACCTCTGAGCGGCACTTTTTTGCACACCATGGGCTAAATGGCCAGGTCACATGGACCCCGAAGGCTCAGAGAAGGTTGGGGAAGGGGACCCACTGGAACAGCTGTTGGGAGACAGATGGTAGCCTCCCGTCAAGGCCATCCAGTGTCCAGGATATGACTCTCCCGCACACGGAGCCACGGCTTAACATCCCATCCGACGGACGGCGGCCTTTCCAAGTCCATCGGTGTCCCCTACTGACCGTGGGCAGGGCGGGGAATTTTGCGGAGATAAATCTCAACGCTGACCCAGCTGCGACTCGAACCTGGGAACTACAGATTACGAGCCTGGCGCGCTACCGACTGAGCCACCCTCGCCCCAGAAAAAGCATGCGTTTATCACTTACTGCAGAAGAGCGCAAGCTCTCAGCTCTCTGCATTGTGTTTACGTAAGTAGAGAGGTGGCGAAAGCAACATCAGGTTATGTTTACCGCTAGGTAATAAAAAATCCCAGAAGTTTCCAAAGCACATCTGGAAATGGCGCAGTAAACATTTGGATAAACTATAAAACTCCGTAATAATTCGACCGATTTTCCAAATGTTTACGTTTGAACCGAAACCTTAAACATCAGTTCTGTCAGCATCATTCATCCGAATGAATGATGAGCCGGATGAAAAATGGAAACGGTTGCATTTTATCTCAATAGAAAATCACATTCAGAGCTCAATGACCTCTTCAATATGATTTTTAATGAAAAATATGTCTCAAGATAGAGGGTTGTTGGATTGTTTTACTTTAGAGCGGCACTTTTTTTGCACACCATGGATTTAAATGGCCAGGTCACATGGACCCCGAAGGCTCAGAGAAGGTTGTGGGAGGGTACCCACAGGAACAGCTGTTGGAAGACAGATGGTAACCTCTCGTCAAGGCCATCCAGCGTGTTCTTTAATGTTGGATTGTTTTACCTCTGCGAAGCACTTTTTTGCATACCATAGGCTAATGGCCAGGTCACATGGGCCCCGAAGGTTAAGAGAAGGTTCGGGAAGGATACCCATTGGAACAGCTGTTGGGAGACAGATGGTAGCCTCCCGTCAAGGCCATCCAGCGTGTTCTGTAACGTTGGATAGTTTTACCTCTGAGAAGCACTTTTTTGCACACCCTGGGCTAAATGGCCAGGTCACATGGATCCCGAAGGCTCAGAGAAGATTGGGGTTGGGATGTTTTACCTCTGAGCGGCACGTTTTTGCACACCATGGGCTAAATGGCCAGGTCACATGGATCCTGAAGGCTCAGAGAAGGTTGGGGTTGGGTTGTTTTACCTCTGAGCGGCACGTTTTTCCACACCATAGACTAAATGACCAGATCACTTGGACCCCGAAGGCCCGTGGGCAGGGCGGGGAATTTTGCGGAGATAAATCTCGACGCTGACCCAGCTGGGACTCGAATCTGGGAGTAACAGATTACGAGCCTGATGCGCTATCGACTGAGCCATCCCCGCCTAACAGCTGTTAGGAGAAACATTTTATGAGCCTTTGGGGGTCTTTGTGACGTGGCCATTTAGCCCATTGTGTGCAAATACTGCAGCTCAGAGATAAAACAACCCAACGACGATACCTGCTTTTGAATTTTTGAATTTTTTTTTTTGAATTTGTGAATTAATGTGCTTAGCGGTTTTTTGACACAAGCGGCCTTTCATAGTTTTAATAGTGAGCTTATAGAGTTGTCTTCTCAAGTTTTTTTTTCTTTATTTTATATAAAAGAATAGCAAAAAGAATCCCTGCAAGACTGTGGGGCGGGGGTGGCTCAGTCGGTAGCGCGCCACGCTCGTAATCTGTAGTTTCCAGGTTCGAGTCCCAGCTGGGTCAGCGTTGAGATTTATCTCCGCAAAATTCCCCCCCCCCCCTGCCCACGGTCAATAGGGGACACCGATGGGCTTGGAAAGGCCGCCGTCCGTCGGATGGGACGTTAAGCCGTAGCCCCGTGTACCGTAGAGCCATACCCTGTGCACGTTAAAGAACACTCTGGATGGCCTTGACGGGAGGCTACCATCTGTCTCCCAACAGCTGTTCCAGTGGGTCCCCTCCCTCAATCTTCTCTGAGCCTTCGGGGTCCATGTGACCTGGCCATTTAGCCCATGGTGTGCAAAAAAGTTCCGTCTCGGAGGTAAAACAACCCAACGTTAAAGAACACGCTGGATGGCTTGACGGGAGGCTACGATCTGTCTCCCAACAGCTGTTCCAGTGGGTCCCCTCCCCCAACCTTCTCTGAGCCTTCGTGGTTCATGTGACCTGGCCATTTAGCCCATGGTGTGCAAAAAAAGTGCCGCTCAGAGGTAAAACAACCCAACGTTAAAGAACACGCTGGATGGCCTTGACGGGAGGCTATCATCTGTCTCCCAACAGCTGTTCCAGTGGGACCCCTCCCCCAACCTTCTTTGAGCCTTCGGGATCCATGTGACCTGGCCATTTAGCCCACGGTGTGGAAAAAAGTGCCGCTCAGAGGTTGTTTGAGTTGTTGAGTTGTTTTGCCTCTGAGCGGCACTTTTTTGCACACCATGGGCTAAATGGCCAGGTCACATGGACCCCGAAGGCTCAGATAAGGTTGGGGGAGGGGACCCACTGGAACAGCTGTTGGGAGACAGGTGGTAGCCTCCCGTCAAGGCCATCCAGCGTGTTCTTTAACGTGCACAGTGTATGGATATCCCGCACACGCCACCACGCCTTAACGTCCCATCCGACGGACGGCGTCCTTTCCAAGCCCATCGGTGTCCCCTAATGACCGTGGGCAGGGCGGGGAATTTTGCGGAGATAAATCTCAACGCTGACCCAGCTGGGACTGGAACCTGGGAACTACAGATTACGAGCCTGGCGCGCTACCGACTGAGCCATCCCCGCCCCCCGCTCAGAGGTAAAACAACCCAACCCTGCAAGACTTCAATTTGCATAAGCATTTTCTGCTACATCACAGTGAATGTCATAAATGTGCCGTAATAAATTTTCGTTAGATCTTATTTTGATGGTAGAAATGAAAGTAACTTTACCTGCTGAAGCGGAAAATGGGCGTGGCATGATGGGTATACACAGCAGATGATGTGCTGCCATAAAAAGCTCTTTCATTAGACACGTGTGATCAATCATCAGCAAACATCGATCATCCTCACAATGTCTCTCTGTGTTCATTCCATTCATTCAATTAATGGAGAGCGACAGTTTGCCCCAGTAAATCTCATTTCCCATTTCTACTGAATTCTTAAGAATGCTTCCATTGTTCAGAGCGAAAATAGGTTTTGGATCAATGTTTCATGAAGATGAAAAATTGACATCTAAGTTTCCAACCGAAGCAAAACGTACGAAACGTGTGGAAACGTTCCCACGGAATTCTTATGTGGTGGATTCTTAAACTCGTTCTTCGATCGGCGAGTTGGATTGGGTTGTTTTACCTCTGAGCGGCACTTTTTTGCACACCATGGGCTAAATGGCCAGGTCACAAGGACCCCGAAAATGGCCAGGTCACAAGGACCCTCAGAAAAGGTTGGGGGATGGGAGCCACAGGAACAGCTGTTGAGAGACAGATGGTAGCCTCCCGTCAAGGCCATCCAGCATGTTCTTTAACGTTGGGTTGTTTCACCCCTGAGCGGCACTTTTTTTCCCACCATGGGCTAAATGGCCAGGTCACAAGGACCTCAGAGGCTCAGAGAATGTTCGGAAAGGGGACCCACTGGAACAGCTGTTGGGAGACAGATGGTAGCCTCCCGTCAAGGCCATCCAGCGTGATCTTTAACGTGCACAGGGTATGGCTCTCCTGCACACGGAGTCACGGCTTAAAGTCCGATCCGACGGACGGCGACCTTTCCAAGCCCATCGGTGTCCCCTACTGACCGTGTGCACGGCGGGGAATTTTTGCGGAGATAAATCTCGACGCTGATCCACCTGGGACTCGAACCTGGGAACTACAGATTACGAGCCTGGCGCGCTACCGACTGAGCACCCCCGCCCTGATTCGAACTTGAGAACATCAGATTAGGAGCCTGTGGCAACAACCCTCACCCCAACTTGGTCATTTTAATCGTTGTGTGCAAAAAAGTGCCGCTCAGAGGTAAACCAACACACAAGGACCCCAAGGGCCCAGAGAAGGGGTAAGGGGACCCACTGGACAGTTGTGAGGAGACAGATGGTAGCCTCCCATCAAGATCATCCAGCGTGTTCTTTATCGCGCACAGGGTATGGCTCCTGCACTTGGACCACGGCTTAACGTCGTATCCGACGGAGAGGGTCGAAGTAGGGGTCACCGATGGCCCATGTGTTCCAAGCCCATCGGTGTCACCTAGTGACAGTGGGCGTCTAGCTGGGACTCGAACCTGGAAACTACAGATTAAGAACTGTCATACTACCGAATGAGCAACTGGGTCTCTATGAATGTGGGATTTCCTTTTTCTTATTGCAAATAAGTAATGAGACTACGATCCGAAAATTAAATGAGTGAATTGTTTATTCTTTTCTTGAAAAGTTGGTTTGTGTGATGTCCCAAAAGAAAAGAACGCCATAGCATGTAATAATCGATGCTTAACCCAGAAGCGAGGGGCGGGGGTGGCTCAGTCGGTAGCGCGCCAGGCTCGTAATCTGTAGTTCCCAGGTTCGAGTCCCAGCTGGGTCAGCGTTGAGATTTCCGCAAAATTTCCAGCCCTGCCCACGGTCAGTAGGGTACACCGATGGACTTGGAAAGGCCGCCGTCCGTCGGATGGGACGTTAAGCCGTGGCCCCGTGTGCGGGAGAGTCATACCCTGTGCACGTTAAAGAACACGCTGGATGGCCTTGACTGGAGGCTACCATCTGTCTCCCAACAGCTGTTCCAGTGGGTCCCCTCCCCCAACCTTCTCTGAGCCTTCGGGGTCCATGTGACCTGGCCATTTAGCCCATGGTGAGCAAAAAAGTGACGCTCAGAAGTAAAACAACCCAACGTTAAAGAACACGCTGGATGGCCTTGACGGGAGGCTACCATCTGTCTTCCAACAGCTGTTCCTCTGGGTCCCTTCCCCCAACCTTCTCTGAGCCTTTCGGGGATCATGTGACCTGGCCATTTAGCCCATGGTGTGCAAAAAAGTGCCGCTCAGAGGTAAAACAATCCAACCCAACCCAGAAGCGCCATTGAACAGAGCCAATTAATTTGCTAACAACTTTTAATTCCTCATTAGTTAATACAACGAAGCTTGCCAACTAAGGATTGCGTTCTGATTGAATGCTCCGTGTGAAAAGATCCACTGTCTGTTTTTAAGTGTCGAATGTTGATAACCAAAGATAAAATAAATTGGTTCAACAAATGATTTAGGGAGCTGTAATGAAAGTGATCGGAACAACTGTAACTCTGTTTTAAAGGAATAGAGACAACTATGGAAGGAGATGTTGAAACTATGTTTCATTGGATTACAGAACTCTCATAAGTTGTGAAATAAAATGTCGACAAAAATTTAGCAATATTAATAAGTATTGCGCATTAAAATCATTCTGGTGGTGGCTTACTTCGCAGAGAAAGGGCCCTGGGTTCGATTACCGGGTGGATATTTCTTTCGTTGTCTTTCCGCTAACAGATCTGCTCTATGGGGTTTTACAATGATCGATTCTTGTGATATATCTTTTCGGCAAAGGGTTTCTTGTGAGAGATAATTTAGTTTCTTATTACTTATTAAGCATTAACTTTGGAAGGTTAATATTAGATACAGATGGCCAAGAATCGCTGCTTGGGTTATTTTACCTCTGAACGGCACTTTTTTGCACACCATGGGTTTAATGGCCAGGTCACAACGACCTCAGAGGCTCAGAGAAGGTTGGGAGAGGGGACCCACTGGAACAGCTGTTGGAAGACAGATTGTAGCCTACCGTCAAAGCCATCTAAGCGTGTTCTTTAACGTTGGATTGTTTTACCTCTGAGCGGCACTTTTTTGCACACCATGGGTTAAATGGCCAGGTGACAAGGACCTCAGATGCTCGGAGAACGTTGGGGGATGGGACCCACTGGAACAGCTGTTGGGAGACTGATGGTAGCCTCCCGTCAAGGCCATCCAGCATGTTCTTTAACGTTGGATTGTTTTACCTCTGAGCGGCACTTTTTTGCACACCATGGGTTAAATGGCCAGGTCACAAGGACCTCAGATGCTCAGAGAAGGTTGGGGGAGGGGACCCACTGGAACAGCTGTTGGAAGACAGATTGTAGCCTACCGTCAAAGCCATCTAAGCGTGTTCTTTAGCGTTGGATTGTTTTACCTCTGAGCGGCACTTTTTTGCACACCATGGGTTAAATGGCCAGGTGACAAGGACCTCAGATGCTCGAAGAACGTTGGGGGATGGGACCCACTGGAACAGCTGTTGGGAGACTGATGGTAGCCTCCCGTCAAGGCCATCCAGCATGTTCTTTAACGTTGGATTGTTTTACCTCTGAGCGGCACTTTTTTGCACACCATGGGTTAAATGGCCAGGTCACAAGGACCTCAGATGCTCAGAGAAGGTTGGGGGAGGGGACCCACTGGAACAGCTGTTGGAAGAGAGATGGTAGCCTACCGTCAAGGCCATCCAGCGTGTTCTTTAACGTTGGATTGTTTTACCTCTGAGCGGCACTTTTTTTCCACACCATGGGTTAAATGGCCAGGTCACAAAGACCTCAGAGGCTCAGAAAAGGTTGGGGGAGGGGACCCACTTGAACAGCTGTTGGAAGACAGATGGTAGCCTACCGTCAAAGCCATCCAGCGTGTTCTTTAACGTTGCATTGTTTTACCTCTGAGTGGCACTTTTTTCACACCATGGGTTAAATGGCTAGGTCACAAGGACCTCAGAGGCTCAGAGAAGGTTGGGGGAGGGGACCCACCGGAACAGCTGTTGGGAGACTGATGGTAGCCTACCGTCAAAGCCATCCAGCGTGTTCTTTAATGTTGGATTGTTTTACCTCTGAGCGGCACTTTTTTCCACACCATGGGTTAAATGGACAGGTCACAAGGACCTCAGAGGCTCAGAGAAGGTTAGGGGAGGGGACCCACTGGAACAGCTGTTGGGAGACTGATGGTAGCCTCCCGTCAAAGCCATCCAGCGTGTTCTTTAACGTTGGATTGTTTTACCTCTGAGCGGCACTTTTTTTCCACACCATGGGTTAAATAGCCAGGTCACAAGGACCTCAGAGGCTCAGAGAAGGTTGGGGGAGGGGACCCACTGGAACAGCTGTTGGGAGACTGATGGTAGCGTACCGTCAAACCCATCCAGCCTGTTCTTTAACGTTGGATTGTTTTACCTGTGAGCGGCACTTTTTTCCACACCATGGGTTAAATGGACAGGTCACAAGGACCTCAGAGGCTCAGAGAAGGTTGGGTGAGGGGACCCACTGGAACAGCTGTTGGGAGACAGATGGTAGCCTCCCGTCAAGGCCATTCAGCGTGTTCTTTAACGTTGGGTTGTTTTACCTCTGAGCGGCACTATTTTTGCACACCATGGGCTAAATTGCCAGGTCACAAGGACCTCAGAAGCTCAGAGAAGGTTGGGGGAGGGGACCCACTGGAACAGCTGTTGGGAGACAGGGTTGGGTTGTTTTACCTCTGAGCGGCACTTTTTTGCACACCGTGGGCTAAATGGCCAGGTCACATGGACCCCGAAGGCTCAGAGAAGGTTGGGGGAGGGGACCCACTGGAACAGCTGTTGGGAGACAGATGGTAGCCTCCCGTCAAGGCCATCCAGCGTGTTCTTTAACGTGCACAGGGTATGGCTCTCCCGCACACGGGGCCACGGCTTAACGTCCCATCCGACGGAGTTGGGAGACAGATGGTAGCCTCCCGTCAAGGCCATTTAGCGTGTTCTTTAACGTTGGATTGTTTTACCTCTGAGCGGCCCTTTTTTCCACACCATGGGTTAAATGGCCAGGTCACGAGTTTGCTACAGCAATCAACAAAAGTGAAATGTAGTCAAAATATTCAGGTGTTTTTCCCCAAATTTCAAGGCATCAACCAGGCCTGTGCGTAATTCGTGCCAGTTCTTTCATTTAAAGAATAGATTGCAAAGTGTTATTAAATGCCGTATCCGTCTGACATTCCGTAGTAGAAGAAATGAAAGCAAGAAAGAAGCGTTGCAAGGATATCGAACATCTGATATCATTGCCACGCAGAGCTACTTGAACTTTGAGCCAGCGAAATGAAAGCCGGATCCCTCAAGGTTTCCTCCTGAGACCTGCACATGACGACTGATTCTCCCGTTACTTTAATTATTTGTTGATATATTAAATTATATTCTTATTATCGGGCCGTCCCTTGGCCGAGTGGTTAGCACTCTTGGCTACTGATCTAATGGGACCTGGGTTCGAGCCCCGGATAAGGCATGGACGTTTATGTTGTTTTGCTGCTGAGGTTCTGCCATCCTCACAGACTTTCTAATATGGCATATAAACTGACAGGCTCCTGTCAGACCTCTGTGGCAAGCAGCTGCTTGAGGGGGTATTTATTTTTTATTCTTATTCTGAAATGAAAAAATTCTGAAGGAAATTATAACAATCAGGATTTCTATTAAACATATTCGTATAGCCCCCAAAATACAAAACCAGTTTGAAAACTAATGCCAATGCCATACTGTTGCAAGAAGCTTCAAACGTGTATTGTGCCCGGTTCTAATCATCAGTTCCCAGGTTCGAGTCCCATGTCCCAGCGTCCAGATTTACTTACTTCCGTTCATGTGCATGAAAGCCATACGCTTTGAAAACATTAAAAAATAAACTGGATGACCTTCATAAGAGGATTCCAGAACCGGATTTAGAGGGGCCAGTGCCACTCCCCCCCCCCCCCCCAAAAAAAAAAAATAATGCTAGTAACCAAAAATAAGGTGAAAAAAATATTTCATTAATATAAAAATAATTACCCATAGTTTTCAATAAATTTATCAAAAACAACTAAAAGGAAGGGGGAAATTATATGCCAGAAGAGCGTTCATCTTCATCCCACCTCGATCTTACACCCCCCCCTCCCTCCATATTTTTTTTTTCAGATCCCAGCCTGGAGGCTTCCATCTGTCTTCCTAAAAGCTGTCCACTGGATTCCCTTTCCCATCCTTCTCTTAGCCTTTAGGGTTCTTATGACTTTTCCATTTAGCCCATTGCGTGGAAAAATCTCTCGTTCAGAAGGTAAACGACGAACCCCGTGATAACCTCTGTACTCAAAGAAGATATCCAATTTTTCACATGAAAAAAATATTAAATGCATTCTGTTAATGATTTGGTGGTTAATATCAATGCTGGATTAAAAGGGGGTGGTTGTTGGGTTGTTTTACCTCTGAGCGGCACTTTTTTGCACACCATGGGCTAAATGGCCAGGTCAAATGGACACCGAAGGCTCAGAGAAGGTTGGGGGAGGGGACCCACTGGAACAGCTGTTGGGAGACAGATGGTAGCCTCCCGTCAAGGCCATCCAGCATATTCTTTAACGTGCACAAGGTATGGCTCTCCCACACACGGGGCTACGACTTAACGTCCCATCCGATGGATGGAGGCCTTTCCAAGCCCATCGGTGTTCCCTACTGACCGTGTGAGGGCGGGGAATTTTGCGGAGATAAATCTCAACGCTGACCCAGCTGGGACTCGAACCTGGGAACTACAGATTACGAGCCTGGCGCGCTACCGACTGAGCCACCCCAAATCCCAGATTATTTATAGACGTAGAATTCGAGAAATGTTTTTGCTGAAAAAAAATGAGTAGAACTTAAACCCGCCACTGCGTTTAGCAGTTAGAACACCTGGCATGAATTTAAAACACGTGGGTTCAAATCCCACTCACAGCGAAAGTCATTTTTTAACCCTATTATTAATATTTCAAAATATTTAGTTTTAATGATACATCCCTGTGGTGGGTGATGTACCTCCAATGAGTCATTCCCTGGTTTCAAAGGAGATGATTCCGGAAATATTGGAAGGTCATGGAGGTCACTGGTCAGCGAAAAAGCACCAGATGAGACAAATTCAAACGTGCTTTCGTCTCTTGATCCAAAACTGAATTTTCCACGCCTGGTAAAATTCATTATCCTCCGTATGGCGTTACATTGCAAAAAAAGATTTAATCAACAATAAAGCCGTCCCCTGATGAAACGACAACGTCGTTCTCATTTTGCAGAGTGTCTCAACATTTCTCCGTTCGACGACCTCATCCGTTGCCTCGCGCATGCGCATTCGACACTCTTCTTCTTTCGCCTTGCGGCTCTTTTTTTTCCCCGCCTCCACTCGAAACCGACAGAAGAGTTGCTTCAAATGAAGAGGTTGCTGTTAACACATGCCAGACGCTTTCCCATGTGAAACTTTCCCTTTCCATTTACAAAGATTTAATTTATTCGGAATTTACGATCTCGTTCCTTATAGCAACATCCATTGAAGAGACACAGGGCCCGATCTAAGCCCCCCCCCCCTCCCCATTTAGAATGTTATTCAGGGTTGGGTTGTTTTACCTCTGAGCGGCACTTTTTTGCACACCATGGGTTAAATGGCCAGGTCAAATGGATCCCGAAGGCTCAGAGAAGGTTGGAGGAGGGGACTCACTGGAACAGCTGTTGGGAGACAGATGGTAGCCTCCCGTCAAGGCCATCCAGCGTGTTCTTTAACGTTGGGTTGTTTTACCTCTGAGGAGCACTTTTTTGAGCACCATGGGCTAAATGGCCAGGTCACAAGGACCCCGAAGGCTCAGAGAAAGTTGGGGGAGGAGACCCACTGGAACAGCTGTTGGGAGACAGATGGTAGCCTTCCATCAAGGCCATCTAGTGTGTTCTTTAACGTTGGGTTGTTTTACCTCTGAGGAGCACTTTTTTGCGCACCATGGGCTAAATGGCCAGGTCACAAGGACCCCGAAGGCTCAGAGAAAGTTGGGGGAGGGGACCCACTGGAACAGCTGTTGGGAGACAGATGGTAGCCTTCCATCAAGGCCATCTAGTGTGTTCTTTAACGTGCACAGGGTATGGCTCTCCCGCACACGGGGCCAGGGCTTAACGTCCCATCCGACGGACTGCGGCTTTTTCAAGCCCATTTATGTCCCTACTGACCGTGGGCAGGGCGGAGATAAATCTCAACGCTGACCCAGCTGGGACTCGAACCTGGGAACTAGAGATTACGAGCCTGGCGCGCTGCCGACTGAGCCCCCCCCCCCCCCCAGCACCTGCTATTCAGGAAAGCAAAGGCAAGAAATTATTAAACTTATTTATATTTCATGCATTTTTCAGAACTTTTTTAAACACCTGTAAAACTGAGGGGGAAATATTATTCTGTATTGGAAATGCAGTATCTGCCCACCCCTACCTCTTTTACCGGCGCGATTGTGTTTCTCTCCCCCCCCCCCATACACACACACCACGAATTTTTTCTAGACCCGGGCCTGCACATACACATATCAGTAGTTTTCACCAATTT
This sequence comes from Ryuthela nishihirai, assembly GCA_038380435.1. Classification (NCBI taxonomy): domain Eukaryota; kingdom Metazoa; phylum Arthropoda; class Arachnida; order Araneae; family Heptathelidae; genus Ryuthela; species Ryuthela nishihirai. Next base: position 15,886,477 of record JAWZYU010000017.1, on the reverse strand, counting down.
TAACGTATTAGTTAAGTTTAAGCCAGCCAGCAGTCCACTAAGAGGACCTGAAAGAACTTTTCATGCCTTCAGGTCCTCTTAATGTATATGTCCGTCGAACCCAAATTCAGTTGGTTCGTTGTTTTACCTCTGAACGGCACTTTTTTTTGCACACAATGGGCTAAATGGCCAGGTCACAAGGACCCCGAAGGCTCAAAGAAAGTTTGGGGAGGGGACCCACTGGAACGGCTGTTGCTGTTGGGAGACAGATGGTAGTCTCCCGTCAAGGCCATCCAGTGTGTTCATTAACGTGCAGAAGGTATGGCTTCCCCCATACACCGGGCAACGGCTTAACGGACCAAGGCCACACAGTGTGTTCATTAACGTGCAGAAGGTATGGCTTCCCCCATACACTGGGCAACGGCTTAACGGACCAAGGCCATCCAGTGTGTTCATTAACGTGCACAGGGTATAGTTTTCCCCATATACTGCACCACGGTTTAACGTCTCATCCTACGGACGGCGGCCTTCCAAGCAAATCGGTGTTCCTTACTGACCGAAAGCAGGGAATGAAAATTGAAATGAAAGTTCTTTGTATGATTGTGCTTAATAGAATTAAGAATCTGGCTGACAGTCAATTGTGTGATGAGCAATGTGGATTCAGAAGTGGTAGGGGATGTGTGGATCAGATATTTTCACTTAGGCAGATTCTTGAGAAATGTTTAGAGTTTCAGAATCCTTTGGTTGCTAGCTTTGTTGATTTCAAAAAGGCTTTCGACTCTGTTGATCGTCATAATTTGTGGTTGATTGTGAGATCATATGGTATACCAGACAAGTTAGTTAACATAATGAAAGCTCTCTATAATAACACTGAATCGTATGTGAGAGTTGGTAAGGCTTGTAGCAATTGGTTTAGCATTACGTCTGGTGTTCGACAAGGGTGTATTTTGTCTCCTTTTCTCTTTAGTTTGGTTGTTGATTATGTTATGCGAAATTCACTTCAAGGGAAAGATTTTGGCCTTAAATGGGCTGGAGATACGAAAATTTCTGATTTAGATTATGCTGATGATTTAGCCCTTTTGGCAAATGATGTTGATGAGATGAACTCTTTCATTCGAGCTGTTGATGAGACTGGTAGTAGAGTAGGTTTGGTTATAAACAGAGAGAAAACTAAAGTGATGAAAATTGGTCAGGCAGGTTGTGATTCAGTTAATCTGAATGGTTGCAGTCTTGAGCAGGTGTCACAGTTTAATTATCTTGGGAGCTATGTAACAGATAATGGTGATGTGCGGCATGAGATTAACAGACGAATAGGGATTGCTGCTGGAACTCTTAAGAATCTATGGACAGACTGTATAATAGTTTGGTTCTTTCTAGGGTTAGTTATGGTAGTGAATCTTGGATGCTTTGTAAACAAGATAACAAGAAACTAAATGCTTCTGAATCTAGATGCTTACGCAGTATCTTCGGCATTAGGTGGTTCAACTTTGTAACTAATGATGAGGTTAGGCAAAGGAGTTTGCAACCTCCTTTAAGCAGCATATTGTGCAGAGAGAGACTCCGTTGGTTTGGCCATGTTGCCCGTATGAATAATTATAGATTGGCGAATAGGATTATGAACAGTTTTCCTAAAGGCCTCAGAAAGAAGGGGAGACCTAGGATCCGGTGAGCAGACAATGTGAAACAGGACCTTGTTAGAATTGGTGTGCAGTGGCCAGATGCAGCAGATGTAGCTCAGGACAGACTAGCTTGGAGAACTAAATTGCACTGCTGGTTGGACCTCCGTAGCCCATGACTGCATGCGGGTGATTGTGATGAACGTACACAAAAATTGATTTCTTAAACCTTAATCTTCGAGATTTATTTTAATTATTCTAGAATTACAAGGGAGAGACGACTTGGGTCGACTCCCGACTATATGACGTAACCAAAGGGAGCGAGGGATCCGAAACCCACCTCCCCACCTTTCGTATCCGGTGGAATATTTTAGTAATTGGTAACCCTATCCAAGTCTTATTCTCGACCCCCCCCCCCCGAAATTAAAAATCTGGGTACGTGCCTGGCCTGATGTATGATGTGGGGTCAGTATGAATACCTGCAACGGTGCAATTTGTTATTTTATGACATGTGATCAGTGCACTCTGTTGTGATAACCGATATTTAAAAAACCATATCATTTATACTGTGTAAAAATAATTCATTAAAATTTATTAAACACTTAATAACAGTTTTAAACTTGCTAACTATTAAATATTATAAAAATGACTCTTAAACTTGCAAAAAAGAGGTACTGCTGAGGAACAACCAAACAGACATAAATATGCGATATCTAATAATCTTTATCTCCGCAAAATTCCCCACCCACGGTCAGAAGGGGACACCGATGGGCTTGGAAAGACCGCTGTCCATCGGATGGGACGTTAAGCCGCTGCCCCGTGTGCGGGAGAGCCATACCCTGTGCACGTTAAAGAACACGCTGGATGGCCTTGACGGGAGGCTACCATCTGTCTCCCAACAGCTGTTCCAGTGGGTCCCCTCCCCCAACCTTCTCTGAGCCTTCGGGGTCCTTGTGACCTGGCCATTTAGCCCATTGTGTGCAAAAAAGTGCCGCTCAGAGGTAAAACAATCCAACGTTAAAGAACACGCTGGATGGCCTTGACGGGAGGCTATCATCTGTCTCCCAACAGCTGTTACAGTGGGTCTCCTCCCCCAACCTTCTCTGAGCCTTTGGGGTCCTTGTGACCTGGCAATGGCCAGGTCACAAGGACCCCCGAAGGCTCAGAGAAGGTTGGGGGAGGGGACCCACTGGCCCCAACAGCTTGTCTGGCCGAGACAGATGGCTAGCTCTCCCATCAGCTGTTCCAGTGGGTCTCCTCCCCCAACCTTCTCTGAGCCTTTGGGGTCCTTGTGACCTGGCCATTTAGCCCATGGTGTGCAAAAAAGTGCCGTTCAGAGGTAAAACAAACCAAACCGACCTAATTACAAAGTAATGAAAAGTACAAAATAACAAACATTTTGGTTTTCTGAATACGTGCTCACCTATCACTGGTTGCACAAAATCCGATAAAATAAACTTGCTTCATCTGCTGTTTTACTCTTAATAAGATTTGAAATCAGAAAAATCCTCATTTGACGGATTTTTGAGGAAGAATATACTTTTTTAGGATGATACACATGATTCATTCGGGGAACCTTGCATTGCTGGCGAGCGATTCCTGCGTCGGCCCACCTACACAAGTCTCTTTGAGCCACTCCTCCTTAAAGATCAACTTCTTTTCAAGTGATTGCGACGAGATCACAAAGCTCTTTGAAATGTCACAAGAGAGGATGCGTTGTCGGCGCTCGAACCACGAGAGATGTTAAGAGCCACCAATCAAAAGAAAAAGGCATTTCGTGGCATCTGAACTTTAAGAAACCAAAGGAATGACAAAAGCCTGTTCTCGGGCATTTTAAGTGTCGCGAAAACGAGAAAGAAAAAACGTTCTGCATCACGTTCAATGCCTGAAAGCGGCAGACAATTTTTAAGTATGAGAATGAGTTGGATTACTTTTAAGCGGTACTTTCGTACCAGGTCATGAGGACCCAAGGGCCCAGACATGGTTGAGGAAGGGACATCAGTTAAGAGATTGACGGAATCCTCCAGTCTAGGCCGTCCAGTGTGCTCTTAAAGTGCAGAGTATGGCTCTCCTGCACACGGTGCCACGGTGTAACATCCTATCCGACGGATGGCGGCCTCTCAAAGCCCATCAGTGTCGCCTTTCTCACCGAGGCAGGATGGGGGTGGGTTGTTTAACCTCTGAGCTGCACTTTTTTGTACACCATGGGCTAAATTACCAGGTCACAAGTAACCCGAAGGCTTAGAGAGTTGTAGGGGACCCACTGGAACAGCTGTTGGGAGACAGATGGTAGCCTCCCGTCAAGGCCATCCAGCGTGTTCTTTAACGTGCACAGGGTATGGCTCTCCCACACTCGGGGCCACGGCTTAACGTCCCATCCGACGGACGGCGGCCTTTACCAAGCCCATCGGTGTCCCCTACTGACAGTGGGCAGGGCGGGGAGTTTTGCGGAGATAAATCTCAACGCTGACCCAGCGGGGACTCGAACCTGGGAACTACAGATTACGAGCCCTTTTATATCACTATCTTTATTGCCATATAGGTTTTCCTGTTGTACGACAAATAAAAACACTTATAAAAGTTTGAAGTTGTAAAGCTACTTAGTAATCATCCTATATAATTACGGTGACCATACGTCCTTTAAGAGGACAATCCTTCATTTCACTGCTCTGTCCTTTAGATTTTTTTCTAAAATGGCCATTTTGTCCTTTTTTTGTGAATTAAAATACACTGCTCACAAAAATTAGGGGATATTTCAAACTGAATATGAAGCGATTAAAAAAAGAAGCATTTGATTTTTTTTATTAAACAAAAACATCAGAAAAGCATCCTGATCTTGAAAGTGCACATCCTGCAATTTCCCAGCCCTTGCAATGCCCCTGCAACACGGTTTGCCCGAATGCGAAGCCTGGAGAGCCATAGGACGTCTTGAAGCTGGTCAGTGATGACAGCACTTGGCACAGACGACAGTGGCAACAGCACTTGGAACATCCCAATGCGTGATTAGCAGACTGTGGAATCGCTTTCAAGAGACTTGTACAGTACGAAGAAGACGAGGGCAGGGTCGCCCATCTTGCCACAACAGCAAGAGATGACCGCTACTTGACCTTATTGGCAAGAAGGAACCGGCGCAGCAATGCAATAGAGCTGCGGGGACAGTTTCTTGCTGCTACTATACGACGGATATGCACCCAGACCATACGAAATCGGCTCCATCGTGTTGGACTGCATGCCCGGCGACCAATGGCATGCATTTCGTTATCTGCTGAACACCGTAGAACCCGTAGAAGGTGGGCTGATGAGCATCGTCATTGGATCCGTGATGAGTGGTCAACTGTCCTCTTCACTGATGAGTCACGGTTCAGTCTACAGCCTGACAATCATCGTGTCCTGATCTGGCATGAACGAGGAACACGGCAGAATCCACATTTCATGCGAGAAAGGGACTCCTTCGGTGGTGGTGGAATCATGGTGTGGGCTGGCATCAGCATTGGTGGTCGTACCGACCTCCACGTCATCAGAAACGGATCGCTGACTGCTGTCAGATATCGAGATGAGGTCCTGCACCCTATAGTAGTACCCTATGCTGGAGCAGTTGGAAACAACTTTCTTTTTATGGGCGATAATGCAAGGTCCCACCGTGCCCATCTCGTCAACAACATGCTTCAGGAGGCAGGAATCTAACGCATGAACTGGCCTTCACGTTCTCCAAACCTGAATCCCATTGAACATGCTTGGGATGCACTGGGAAGACGTCTGGCAAACCGTCCAATGCCTCCCACAACACTTCTTGAGCTGGAAGTTGCCCTGGAGTAAGAGTGGCAGAGGATCCCACAAGAACTGCTGGACATTCTGATCCTGTCCATGCCCCATCGCTGTCAGAGTGTTTTGGCAGTCTTGGGTGATCATACACCCTACTGAACAGTCAATGTGTGGCACTCTCGTCCAGTTTGGCATGCTTCTATTCACCCCCACCAATATGTCACTTGCTACTCAATCACGACACGACTATTGAGTTTGCATCTCATTTGCATAATCGAACAACTTTCTTTGACTTGTCGTTTGCTTTTCTGATGTTCTTGTTTAATAAAAAAAAATTCAAATGCTTCTTTTTTTTATCGCTTCATATTCATTTTGAAATATCCCAATTTTTGTGAACAGTGTAATAAACTGAATATTGGCGCGCAGTAGATGGGTTGAAATTTTTAAATATTTCACAGATAAACATGTATTTTTTAAAAGCATTTTAAAAATCGTTGAATTTTGCTGTCTCCCTGGATCTAATGCCCACACTGAACGAGTATTTTGATTAGCGAATATGCGGACCAGTGAAAAAACCAAATTAAAAATCGAAACATCGAAAGCATGCATTTATACCAAATGCAACTTTGACAGGAATTGTATACAGTTTTATGAATTTTTAAAACTCAAACCTGATTTATTAAAGAAAAAGGTTCATTCTTGTGAAAAGTATCAAAATTAAAATTTTTTAAGTAGTAATACGATTGTTTAAAATGCTATATATATACTTATATTTTATAATAAATGTTATAAAGCTTTTTAGTTTTAGTGAAACAAAAAAACGCAACCTGCTTTTTTTGTATTATGAAACAATTTCTGATTTGTCTTTTATTTTCTCAAAAATAATATGGTCACCGTATAGCAAAGAACTTCGGCATTCAAGGCAACATGCAATATTTCAACGTGCTACAAAGAAAAGCAAAGGATTTTAAAGCTTCCGAACATAAACAGAAGTATCTGAAACGTAAACGAAGAAGAATATTTTCTTACTTCTTTTCTAGCTGCACTTAAGAACACCAAGAATTCGGTAGTAATCCTGCCAAAGAAAATGAAGTTAAGAAAAAAACCTTGTCCAATTCACAGACAGACGCCAGTGCTACAGAATGACGACGTAAAACTCAGACGCTTCGCTTCATTGCTGTTGCCAGTTAAGGCCTCAAAATAGATTAGTAACGAAGAAATAAATTAATTCTCCTTGGCGTGCATTATGATATATGGTAATGAGAGAGGTTGAAAGAGAATATAATAAGCCTAACAAGGAAACATGGCAGACAGTTACTTATAGGCAATATAGTTACGCGTTTATTATTTTAAATTGTAGCGGGTTTTAATTGCACAAAGAGCTTAAATTTGTCATTAATTTAAAAACCTAATTCCACCGAGAAATTCTAATAAAACACACCTACTTCAATAAAGGTTGCAATCACCTCAGGTTAGACACGAGATATAATTTATTCAAATTTATATTTTTAATTTTGTTCAAAGGGGGCAATACAGAAATGAAAATCTATAAATGGATAGAGAGAAAATGATCAGTATAGTGGTAAAGAAAATAATTATACTCGTATTTCTGAAAATTTATATAGTCCTGAATGGTCTATACAAATTAAAAGTTTTAAAAATACATATCTTGTTAAAGTTGGGTTGAATCACACTTGAGCGCTACTTTTGTGCATCTAAAGAACTAAATGATTAATTCACAAAAACCCCAAAGTATCAGAGCTTAGTAGGAGAAGAGACAGACCCACTGGACAGCTGTTAGGGGGGACAGTTGGAAGTCTTCCGTCAAGCACATCCAGTGTGTTCTTTAACGTGCACGGGATATAACTATCCTATACACTGAGCCACGGCTGAATGCACCATTCTACCGACGGAAGCCTTCCAAGCACAAAACTGGGGCTTAGCAAAGAAAATTCTCGACACAAGCACTGCAGATTACGAACTAGCGTTACCGAATGAGTCAACTCCTGTTCCAATTTTGTACGAACTGAATATTTATAATTGCTCAATCAAATTTAGTTGAGTAGTTATAAATGCTGAATCAAATTTTGAAGGAAAATTTTGATCAGGATGTGACATACTATCCATATATAATTAGCATAACCTTTTGTTGGCTTTCGAATTGAGCAGTAGGCGGAACATTCTGAAGCGATATGCTTTCAATAACTGGAGAAGTGAACAACGCACATTTTATCGATCTTATCACTTTTTGTTCCATAAAAGTGAATGTGGCGTTCCACTCTGATATCCACTAATGTCATTCTCATGGTCGAAAAACCTTTTTCTCAAACTGCACTTAATGATTTCTTTCCATTAGAAGGAAAGCAGTATAAAAGGATGGCATTTTCTACTTTATGGCCAATTTATTGCCGAACAGGATATAATATGCAGTACTTACCTGACACAAGCCAACTACAGCCTCCTCCAACCCACACAACAGATCCTGTTCGAAAGTGGCAGCTATCTATGTAACCATAGTAACGGAACTTAGAGATAACATCCTTTCTTTCCGATTTCTGTAATCATCGCAAAGTCGCTTGCTAACGCCTATGCAATCTGCTACTTTTCTTATTTAACGGAGTGATATATTTTGAAAGAAGTAACATTTTTCAAGGTCTGACAGTGGCTGATTTATTATTCCAAGAACTGCTTGACATGAAACAATGAAGTATTTATCTTCTTTCTTTCTCAATCTCTTCCAAAGTACATTTCTTAACCAATCATTTACTCCGCAGCTGATGGCAAGCTATCATCACAAGTTATGGAAACTTTACTCTTGTCCGAACTCCTCACTTTTAATTTGAAGATGCCCACGGTCAATAGGGGACACCGATGGGCTTGAAAAGGCCACCGTCCGTCGGATGGGACATTAATCCGTGGCCCCGTGTGCGGGAGAGCCACACCCTGTGTACGTTAAAGAACACGCTGGATGGCCTTGAGGGAGGCTACCATCTGTCTCCCAACAGCTGTTCTAGTGGGTCTCCTCAACTCTCTAAGCCTTCGGGGTACTTGTGACCTGGCCATTTAGCCCATGGTTGTTTGGGTTATTTTACCTCTGAGCGGCACTTTTTTGCACACCATGGGCTAAATGGCCAAGTCACATGCACCCCGAAGGCTCAGAGAAGGTTGGGGGAGGGGACCCACTGGAACAGCTGTTGGGAGACAGATGGTATCCTCCCGTCAAGGCCATCCAGCGTGTTCTTTAATGTGCACAGGGTATGGCTTTCCCGCACACGGGGCCACGGCTTAACGTCCAATCCGACGGACGGCGGTCTTTCCAAGCCCATCGGTGTCCCCTACTGACCGTGGGCAGGGCGGGGAATTTTTGCGGAGATAAATCTCAACGCTGACCCAGCTGGGACTCGAACCTGGGAACTACAGATTACGAGCCTGCAGCCCATGGTATTCCACAAAAGTGCCGCTCAGAGGTAAAACAACCCAACCCAAATTAATTTGAAGACACACGAATGGCTTAAGTTCGCTCAGTCGGTAGTGCACCAGGATCGCAACCTGCTGTTCCCTGGTTAGATTCCCCATCGTGTCGACGTCATTTCGGATGGGATCTTAAGTTACTGTGCCCCGTTTCCAAGAGAGTACAGGTTAAAGAATACGCCTTATGGCCTTAATGGGAGCTTTCATTTATCTCCTAACAGCTATTTTCTCCCTCTACTACCCATCTCCGAGACTTTGGCGTCCTTGTGACAAAGAATGTTCACAATTTTAATAGTTGTACACGTTAAGTGAATGGAGTGTACGACACAAACTATTACTTCCAAGCTTGTCATTTTCAATTCCCAGGTTTAAGTCGTAACTGCGTCGGAGTTGCGAATTTTTCCCCTTAACTTCTGTTAGGTCCTCGACGAGAAATAGAACTTTGTTGGGTTTGGGAAGGAAGCCGTCCTTCGGATGGGACGTTAAGCCATGGCCCCATGTACATATCCAATGCAAAAAAAAAAAGTCAACGCTAGCAGAGCAGGGACCCGAACTTGGAAACTGCAGATTACGAACATGATGGACTACCGACTAAGTTAAAAAAAAAATACCTACTCAAGTAGCTGCTAGCCACAGAGGTTTGATAGGAGCCTGCCAGTTTATATGCCATAGTAGAAGGTCTGAGAGAATCACAGGACCTCAGCAGAAAACGACACAAACATCCATGCCTTATCCGGGCTCGAACCCAGGTCCCTTAGATCAGTTGCCAAGCGTGCTAACCACTCGGCCATGGGACGGCTACACTCTACGTAATGCAGTATATCTACTCCCCCCCCCCCCGGCTTTCCAAACTAATGGGGGCGGGGATGGCTCAGTCGGTAGCGAGCCACGCTCGTAATCTGTAGTTCCCAGGTTCGAGTCCCAGCTGGGTCAGCGTTGAGTGTTATCTCCGCAAAATTCCCCGCCCTACCCACGGTAAGTAGAGGATACCGATGGGCTTGAAAAGGCAGCCGTCCGTCGGATGGGACGTTAAGCCGTGACCCTCTGTACGGGAGAGAGCCATACCCTGTTCACGTTAAAGAACATACTGGATGGCCTTAACGGGAGGCTACCATCTGTCTACCAACAACTGTTCCAGTGGGTCTCCTCCCGCAAATTTCGGGGTCCATGTGACCTGGCCATTTAGCCCATGGTGTGCAAAAAAGTGCCGCTCAGAGGAAAAACAACCCAATCCGATTACTGTTAATTATCAAAATACTTTAATCTTTATGTCGAAAATTTATATCATTACTAATATATTCAATAAAACAAAAAAGTTATGTGAGGAAGGCTAAACCTCAGCAGAAAGATATCATCATCCTCATCCACAAGCAGCCATGGACTACGGAATTCCAACCAGACCGTGCAATTTAGTTCTCCAAGCAAGTCTGTCCTGAGCTATATCTGCTGCATCTGGCCACTGCACACCAATTCTAACAAGGTCCTGTTTCACATTGTCTGCCCACCGCATCCTAGGTCCCCCCTTCTTTCTGAGGCCTTTAGGCACACTGTTCATAACCCTATTCGCCAATCTATAATTATTCATACGGGCAACATGGCCAAACCAACGGAGTCTCTCTCTGCACAATATGCTGCTTAAAGCAGGTTGCAGACTCCTTTGCCTAACCTCATCATTAGTTACAAAGTTGAATCACGTAATGCCCAAGATACTGCGCAAGCATCTAGATTCAGAAAGCCTTTAGTTTCTTGTTATCTTATTTTCAAAGCGTTCAAGTTTCACTACCATAACTAACCCTTGAAAGAAACAAACTATTATACAGTCTAATTTTAGTCTTTAGGTGTATACGCCTATTTCTCCACACTCTCCATAGATTCTTAAAAGTCCCGGCAGTAATCCCTATTCGTCTGTTAATCTCATGTAGCACATCACCAGTATCTGTTACATAGCTCCCAAGGTAATTAAACTGTGACACCTGCTCAAGACTGCAACCATTCAGATGAACTGAATCACAGCCTGCCTGACCAATTTTCATCACTTTAGTTTTCTCTCTGTTTATAACCAAACCTACTCTACTACCAGTCTCATCAACAGCTCGAATGAAAGAGTTCATCTCATCAACATCATTTGCCAAAAGGGCTAAATCATCAGCATAATCTAAATCAGAAATTTTCGTATCTCCTGCCCATTTAAGGCCAAAATCTTTCCCTTGAAGTGAATTTCGCATAACACAATCAACAACCAAACTAAAGAGAAAAGGAGACAAAATGCACCCTTGTCGAACACCAGAAGTAATGCTAAACCAATTGCTACAAGCCTTACCAACTCTCACACACGACTCTGTGTTGTTATAGAGAGCTTTCATTACGTTAACTAACTTGTCTGGTATACCATATGATCTCACAATCAACCACAAATTATGACGATCAACAGAGTCGAAAGCCTTTTTGAAATCAACAAAGCTAGCAACCAAAGGTTTCTGAAACTCTAAACATTTCTCAAGAATCTGCCTAAATGAAAATATCTGATCCACACATCCCCTACCACTTCTGAATCCACATTGCTCATCACGCAATTGACTGTCAACCAGATTCTTAGTTCTATTAAGCACAATCATGGAAAGAACTTTACCTGGAACAGAGTGTAGGCTGATACCCCTATAGTTATCACAAGAACTGATATCACCTTTTTTGAAAATGGGGATAATAATAGCTCTGGTAAAATCCTTAGGAACCATGCCTTTATCATAAAAGATATTCAAAATTTCAGTCATCCAAGTGGTAACTGAAACATTCCCAGCTCTAGGCATTTCAGTAGTAATTTCATCTACCCCTGGGGATTTATGAAGTTTAAGTTCAGAAACAGCCAAAATAACTTCAGATTGTGTTATAGGGCCAACATTAAAGCCACCAATGCATCTATCATCATTGCAAACAATGGGAGTAAAACTAACCACATTGTTTAGAACATCACTGAAATGCTCAGCCCACCTACCTGGCTGAGCTTTCAGAACACCTGAAATGCTCAGCCATGACAGAATCCTCACCTTCAATAACCTTACCTTGTTTATCCTTCAATCCTTGTATGCCTGTCCGTTTTCTATCACACAAAACATTAACTATCTGGTATAGCTCTCTGCTGTTGTGCTGTCTAACTGCTTCCTCGGTTTTGTCAGCGGACATCAAGCCAAAGATTCTTATCGGCAGCTAACTGATCTTTTACACGTTTATTAAGTTCTCTGTAATGCTTTCTATTAGTACTAGTAGGGTATTGATTAAGGACATTCCTGCAGTTCTTTCTTTCCGAAATAAGCTCAAGTGCCTTATCACTCAGATAATTCTGTCTCCTCTGCTCCTTTTCTCCTAAAAGAGTACTGTTAGTTTCCAAAAAAGCCTGTTTAAAACGGCCCCATTCTTCCTCAACTTCAGCAGTAAGCAAACCATGACTGTCATAATGACTAAGTAACCTATCATGGTAAGCTTTGGCTATAAAAATCTATAAGTGTATATGGTAAAGCTTTGGCTATAAAAATGGATCTTTCAGAGCTTCAGTATTAAAAGTAAATTTTTTAACCCTAGCCCAACACTTTTTAAGTTTAAGTTGCAAGACACTTTTAACAAGGTAATGGTCAGATCCAATTTCAGCTCCCCTATATGCCCTGGTATCCCTAACAGAACTAGCTAATTTCCTGTTAATTAATATGTAATCAATCATATTCTTATGCAGCCCATCAGGTGAAACCCATGTGTACATATGTATGTCGCGGTGTTTGTAATAAGTGTTAGTTATTCTGAATCCATTGAGTTTACTTACCTGCAGGAGACGTTGCCCATTGCCATTGCAGCTACCAATAGGGCCTATCACCCCTCCCCAAAGGTCAGAGTCAGTACCAACTTTGGCATTGAAATCACCAAGAACAAGGGTAATATCTCCTTTCTTGACAGAATTCAAAATATCCTGAAGTTGTCCGTAAAACCTATCCTTCTCATCCTCATCAGCATCCTCAGTGGGGGCATAACAGCAGATAACATTCAAGTCTTTATGCTTGTCTGAAATTTTGCTGTAAGAAACCTTTCATTAATGCACTCATATCCTAGAAGAGCATCACTAGCGTGTCTGCTGAGAAGCAGACCCACGCCTTGGTGATGCTTATTGTCGTCCCTCCCTGAAAAGAGAAATTTAAGATTATTTTTAAGAATCTGACCTTTATCTGTCCATCTGGTCTCTTGCAAGCCGAGAATATCTAAATTATAATGGTGGAATTCTTGTGTGAGGACATCAAGAGAAAAAGCTCTGTGCAGAGTCCTCACATTCCAACTACCTATGGAGAGAAAATGGTTAATGGGATGTTTAAAGAAACTATGTTTATTGAGAGAGGGAATGCCGACAATATCAAGCAGCCCCCTAATCGCAGACATGGGGCAAAGACCCGTTCCCCCACCACTAAAGGTTGAAGCCATCTACACTGGAAAACTTCCCCCAATGTAGAATTTGACGATGCCAATAGAAGCAAAGAGTTCAGGTGCCTGCGACAAGAAAGGAAAAGATCCCTACCTTCTCCGGGTCTCGAATCAGGTTCCCTGTGATCTGCAGCTAAGCACATAGCCAGAATTATAGGAGAAACATATTTTCCCTTACACGTCTGATTAATTGGTTTGCTTCCATGGACGCTTCGCCACTGATGTTTAAAGAGTTGTTGTTTTGGGTTGTTTTGCCTCTGAGCGGCACTTTTTTGCACACCATGGGCTAAATGGCCAGGTCACATGGACCCCGAAGGCTCAGAGAAAGTTGGGGGAGGGGACCCACTGGAACAACTGTTGGGAGACAGATGGTAGCCTCCCGTCAAGGCCATCCAGCGTGTTCTTTAACGTGCACAGGTTATGGCTCTCCCGCACACGGAGCCACGGCTTAACGTCCCATCCGACGGACGGCGGCCTTTCCAAGCCCATCGGTATCCCCTACTGACCGTGGGCAGGGCGGGAATTTTGCGGAGATAAATCTCAACGCTGACCCAGCTGGGACTCGAACCTGGGAACTACAGATTACAAGCCTGGCGCGCTACCGACTGAGCCACCCCCGCCCCAGTTTCCAAAGACAAAATCTTCACAGAAGACCTGGGAGTGATTACGAAACAACGTGAATTGATTAACAATATATATTTTGTGCGATTTTTTCCGACCTTGAGTTCATCTGCAATGTTTTTCGGTTTTTTCGAGATTAATGCGCATATTTTGTATGAGCAATCCACCCTCGTACCGAATTCCATCCATTTTCCTATTTGGTCCAACATCCAGTGATTCGATTTACTCTAATATTGCCCAACTGGTTTCTTCCTGTTCCTTCATTAAAGACAGATCAATGCCGCTGTTTCGAAAGCCCACTCGTGCTTGCTCTTCTGTCCTTCTCTTCCTTAACGCCCATCCGCGCTCAAATCAAGTTCTTCGGGCATTTGCTTTCCTGACGTCATCTCTCCTCGTCCCGGATGACACGCGACAGACTTCATTGTTCGAGCCCCGCCCTGCTCCCTGGGGGTCACCGGATCATTGGCGCTCACTGTCACGGACTTCCTCACTTCCCAGACTTCCTCGTCTTCCTAAAAGAGCTGTCAGTATGCATCGCAAGTAACGCGTTCTTCCTCTGGAATGATAAATGCCCTATTCAGAACGCAATCTCTAAATTCATTCACTTTGCAATCATTTCGTCTTTTGTTTGCTATTGCCATTTGTCAGTTTATTTTTTTGCTGCTCTACAAGGCTATAAGCTTTTCTTAAAACATTGAAGAAAAGGTCTCCGATGAGGATGGTGACATCAATCTGCAAGAAGTAAGACATATTGCAAGTGATGAAATCATTTATTCAATTCATATCAATTTCCAAGGAAGTTGGGGTGCCAGCATTTTTTATGGTGGTAAAAGAAGTTCGTTTTGGTGACCTATTTACCTATGAAATTCTTATGAAGTGACCATGTGATTTCATCACTGGTAATATATAAATTCCTCCTCAAGCAACTGCTTGCCACAGAGGTCTGAGAAGAGGCTGTCAGTTTAATACGTCACAGAAAAGATCTGCGAGTAGGGATTTGGGTTGGGTTGTTTTACCTCTGAGCGGTACTTTTTTGCACACCATGGGCTAAATTACCAGGTCACATGAACCCCGAAGGCTCAGAGAAGGTTGGGGGAGGGGACCCACTGGAACAGCTGTTGGGAGACAGATGGTAGCCTCCCGTCAAGCCCATCTAGCGTGTTCTTTAACGTTGGGTTGTTTTACCTCTGAGCGGCACTTTTTTTGCACACCATGGGCTAAATGGTCAGGTCACATGAACCCCGAAGGCTCATAGAAGGTTAGGGGAGGGGACCCACTGGAACAGCTGTTGGGAGACAGATGGTAGCCTCCCGTCAAGGCCATCCAGCGTGTTCTTTAACGTGCACATGGTATGGCACTCCCACACACGGGGCGCCACAGAGGTTAACAGGAGACTGTCAACTTTCCCCCGCAGAGAAGACCGCGAGAAAGACGAGATTTCAGCAGAAAGACAATCTATCCTGGACTCGAACCCAGGTCTCTTAGAGCAGTAACCAAGTACGCTAACCACCCGACCACGGGATTTTTATAAATCATTTGATTTTTTTTGTACAATGAGTCCGGTTAATTTTTTTTTATGAGTGCTTCAGTTTTTAGACAGGTTTAAAAATCGAGGTACAGTCGCTCAAAAAATATCCAAACATTATGGTTCATTACAGAATTCAGAAAAAATATCTGGAAACGATTTTTGCAACCTTCGTGATCTGGCAACCTTCGTGTCACGTGACTGTACATAGATGTTCGTGTCGTTTTTCTGCTGAGGTCCTGCCATCCTCTCAGACCTTCTACTATGGCATATAAACTGAAAGGCTCCTGTCAGACCTCTGTGGCAAGCAGCTGCTTGAGGGGGTATTTATTTTATTTACATTGGATCGTGTGAGCTCACAAAAACCTGGATCGTGTGGGCCCACTCACAGAAATATTGAGCGTGTGCAGTTACCGTTCACAGCAAACTGGAGCGTGTGCAGTAACTGCACACGCTCCAGTTTGCTGTGCACGGTAACTGGAGCGTGTACAGTTGCTGTACACGTTCCTGAGGTCCTGCCATCCTCTCAGACCTTCTACTATGGCATATAAACTGAAAGGCTCCTGTCAGACCTCTGTGGCAAGCAGCTGCTTGAGGGGGTATTTATTTTATTTACATTGGATCGTGTGAGCTCACAAAGACCTGGATCGTGTGAGCTCACAAAGACCTGGATCGTGTGGGCCCACTCACAGAAATATTGAGCATGTGCAGTTACCGTTCACAGCAAACTGGAGCGTGTGCAGTAACTGAACACGCTCCAGTTTGCTGTGAACGGTAACTGGAGCGTGTACAGTTGCTGTACACGTTCCTGAGGTCCTGCCATCCTCTCAGACCTTCTACTGTGGCATATAAACTGAAAGGCTCCTGTCAGACCTCTGTGGCAAGCAGCTGCTTGAGGGGGTATTTATTCTTTCTCACAAATCAGAGCTTTCGAATATCATGGCATGGGACAATAGCAAAAGAAATGCCGCGAAATTAAAAATAAAATGATAATGAAAAGTGAGGAAATCTATCATTTTCCTTTTATCATATTTGCTAATAGAAAAGGAAAAGGAAATGTTCACAAGAAAAAAATATTAAATGCATTCTGTTAATGATTTGGTGATTAAGATCAATGCTGGATTAAAAGGGGGGTGGGGGGGTGGAAGGTTGGGCTCAAGGTTAGAGGGGTGCACACATGCCCGGATCAAGAGTAATTCAGATATTCCTGATTCATTTAAATCCTTTATCACATTTCTAGAAGCAGAGTTCATGGGTTGAGTTCGGTTATTTTACCTCTAAAGCGGCACTTTTTTTTTTGCACACCATGGGCTAAATGGCCAGGTCACAAGAACCCCGAAGGCTCAGAGAAGGTTGGGGAAGGGGACCCACTGGAACAGCTGTTGGGAGACAGATGGTAGCCTCCCGTCAAGGCCATCCAGCGTGTTCTTTAACGTTGGGTTCTTTCACCTCTGAAGAGCACTTTTTGGCGCACCATGGACTAAATGACCAGGTCACAAGGACCCCGAAGGCTCAGAGAAGGTTGGGGGAGGGGACCCACTGGAACAGCTGTTGGGAGACAGAGTGGTAACCTCCCATCAAGGTCATCCAGCGTGTTCTTTAACGTGCACAGGGTATGGCTCTCCCGCACACGGAGCCACGGCTTAACGTCCCATCCGACGGACGGCGGTCTTTCCAAGCCCATCGATGTCCCCTACTGACCGTGGGCAGGGCGGGAAATTTTGCGGAGATAAATTTCAACGGTGACCCAGCTGGGATTCGAACCTGGGAACTGCAGATTACGAGCCTGGCGCGCTACCGACTGAGCCACCCCCGCTCCTCAGTTATTTATTAACATTTATAATATATACATTTTTATTAACATATCCATATATTATTAATAATTAAAATAATATTAATAATTAAAATAATATTAAAAATTAATATTAATATTAATATTATAATTATTAATATTATTTAATTATTAATAATATATGGATATGTTAATAAAAATGTATATCATTATAAATGTTAATTAAATAACTGAGGAGCCGCCGGGGTGGCTCAGTCGGTAGCGCGCTTGACTGTTGATCTAAGGGACCTGGGTTCGAGCCCCGGGTAAGGCATGGTTGTGTGTGTCGTTTTTCTGCTGAGGTCCTGCCATCCTCTCAGATCTTCTACTCTGGCATATAAACTGACAGGCTCCTCTGTGGCAAGCAGCTGCTTGAAGGGGTATTTATTTATTTTTATTTTTTATATATCATATCCAAAGCGAACTAGCCGTCCCGTGGCCGACTGGTTAGCGTGCTTGGCTACTGATTAAAGGGACCTGGGTTCGAGCCCTGGGTAAAGCATGGATGTTTGTGTTGTCCTTCTGCTGAGGTCTCACCTTCCTCACAGGTCTTTTCTGCGGCATATTAAACTACTTGGTTCCTGTCACAGATCCCTGTGGCAAGCAGCTGCTTGAGAGTTTTTTTAATGTTAACTACACACATCACGTGTTAAAATCTATGATGTCTGCATATTTCATATAAATTCACAGAGGAAAAAATTCTCTAACATTAAATTTTATTAACTGTTATACCAATTCAAACACCAGCTTTGTTAACATTTTTTATTTAATATTTTACAGTTTGTTGGGGTTGGTTGAATAAAAAGAAAGACTTAAAAAATTAATTATTTTGTTTCGTATAAAGAAAAAATTGTTTTCAGTAAGGTGGGATATTCGCCCACGACTTCTTCTAACATGTCAGAATCAGATGGTCACGGGTTTTTATCTCACCTAGCTCAAGGCAGTCATCATCATCATCATCCTCAAGCAGCCATGGGCTACGGAGGTCCAACCAGACCGTGCAATTTAGTTCTCCAAGCAAGTCTATCCTGAGCTACATCAACTGCATCTGGCCACTGCACACCAATTCTAACAAGGTCCTGTTTGACATTGTCTGCCCACCGCATCCTAGGTCTCCCCCTCCTTCTGAGGCCTCTAGGCACACTGTTCATAACCCTATTCGCCAATCTATAATTATTCATACGGGCAAGATGGCCAAACCAACGGAATCTCTCTCTGCACAATATGCTGCTTAAAGGAGGTTGCAAACTCCTTTGCCTAACCTCATCATTAGTTACAAAGTTGAACCACCTAATGC
Organism: Ryuthela nishihirai; assembly: GCA_038380435.1. Classification (NCBI taxonomy): domain Eukaryota; kingdom Metazoa; phylum Arthropoda; class Arachnida; order Araneae; family Heptathelidae; genus Ryuthela; species Ryuthela nishihirai. The sequence continues at coordinate 15,867,917 of JAWZYU010000017.1, read as the reverse complement.
CCAAGATACTGCGTAAGCATCTGGAATCAAAAGCATCTAGTTTCCTGTTATCCTGTTTACAAAGTGTCCAAGTTTCACTACCATAACTAACCCTAGAAAGAACCAAACTATTATACAGTCTAATTTTAGTCTTTAGGTGTATACATTGCTTCTTTATATTGAAATGCATTTACTTTTCCGATGAGGACGGGGGTGGTTCAGTCGGTAGCACGCCACGCTCGTAATCTGCAGTTCCCAGGTTCGAGTCCCAGCCGGGTCAGACGTTGAGATTTATCTCCGCAAAACTCCCCGTCCTTCCCACGGTCAGAAAGGGACACCGATGGGCTTGGAAATTCAGCCGTCCGTCGGATGGGACGTTAAGCCGTGACCCCGTGTGCGGGAGAGCCATACCCCGTGCACGTTAAAGAACACACTGGATGGCCTAGACGGGAAGCTACCATCTGTCTCTCAACAGCTGTTCCAGTGGGTCCCCTCACCCAGGGGCGGGGGTGGCTCAGTCGGTAGCGCGCCAGGCTCGTAATCTGTAGTTCCCAGGTTCGAGTCCCAGCTGGGTCAGCGTTGAGATTTATCTCCGCAAAAATTCCCCGCCCTGCCCACGGTCAGTAGGGGACACCGATGGGCTTGGAAAGGCCGCCGTCCGTCGGATGGGACGTTAAGCCGTGGCCCCGTGTGTGGGAGAGCCATACCCTGTGCACGTTAAAGAACACGCTGGATGGCCTTGACGGGAGGCTACCATCTGTCTCCCAACAGCTGTTCCAGTGGTCCCCTCCCCCAACTTTCTCTGAGCCCTCGGGGTCCTTGTGACCTGGCCATTTAGCCCATGGTGTGCAAAAAAGTGCCGCTCAGAGGTAAAACATTTCAACCCAACTTTTCCAAAGATATCATAGCATTAAAAGAAGCAATTGATGATAAGTGTAGTGGTGTGCAAAAAGAAATCTTATAAAGTGACTGTGATGTGCAATAGCTGGTATAACGGACTTTTCACGTGGCAGCTTGCCAGAGATATCGTTTCCCGGTTCGATCGCTGACCTCTCCACAGTCGCCATTCATCGTCCCCGCCCTCTATTCGTCGTCGATCCTCCACAACGACTCGAGTGCTAAGGCCACTTCCTTTCTAATCGGAAGTTCAGCTCGGCAATTAGAGAGCCATTTTCTGTGCATACTTAACGAATACACTACACGGCTTTGAAGTTCTAGTTTCCATTCAAATCAGTCCATTGATTTATCCTGCCCTCAACCCAATCGAGCCAAATAAAGGGGGAGGGTGGGGGAGGAGGCATGTCACTGGATTGCTATCTGTAGTATGACATTTCGCACCCGTTTCAGTTGGGTTGTTTTACCTCTGAGCGGCACTTTTTTTTGCATACCGTGGGCTAAATGGTCAGGTCACAATGACCCCGAAGGCTCGGAGAAGGTTTGGGGGAGAGGACCCACTGGAACAACTGTTGGGAGACAGATGGTAGTCCCCCGTCAAGGCCATCCAGGGTGTTCTTTAACGTTAATTGTTTTACCTCTGAGCGGCACTTTTTTGCACACCATGGGCTAAATGGCCAAGTGACATGGACCCCGAAGACTCAGAAAAGGTTGGGGGAGGGGACCCACTGGAACAGCTGTTGGGAGACAGATGGTAGCCTCCCGTCAAGGCCATCCAGCGTGTTCTTTAACGTGCATAGGGCTCTCCTCACGTGTAACGTGGCTCTCCCGCACACGGAGCCACGGGTTAATGTCCCATCCGACGGACGGCGGCCTATTCCAAGCCCATCGGTGTCCCCTAGTGACCGTGGGCAGGGCGGGGAATTACCCGTTTCAGTAAAAAATTTCTTGAAAAATGCATGAAATGTAAATAAATATCGAAGGTTAAAATTTTTCTGACTGTACAGTCGCTCAAAAAAATATCCGAACACCATGGTTGATTACAGAATTCAGGAAAAAAATATCTGGCAACGATTTTTTTTAGAAATTAGTGATCTGGCAACCTTCCTGTCACGTGATTACAGAATTCAGGAAAAATATCTGGAGCGTGTACAGCAACTGTTACCGTTAACAGCAAACTGGAGCGTGTGCAGTTACTGCCCACGCTCCAGTTTGCTGTGAACGGTAACTGCACACGCTGAATATTTCCGTGAGTGAGCCCACACGATCCAGGTCTTTGTGAGCTCACACGATCCAATGTGCTGTGAACATTAACCGCAACGGCTCCAGTTTGCTGTGAACGGTAACTGCACACGCTCAATATTTCCGTGAGTGAGCCCACACGATCCAGGTCTTTGTGAGCTCACACGATCCAATGTGCTGTGAACATTAACCGCAACCGCTCCAGTTTGCTGTGAACGGTAACTGCACACGCTCAATATTTCCGTGAGGGAGCCCACACGATCCAGGTCTTTGTGAGCTCACACGATCCAATGTGCTGTGAACATTAACCGCAACCGCTCCAGTTTGCTGTGAACGGTAACTGCACACGCTCAATATTTCCGTGAGTGAGCCCACACGATCCAGGTCTTTGTGAGCTCACACGATCCAATGTGCTGTGAACATTAACCGCAACCGCTTCAGTTTGCTGTGAACGGTAACTGCACACGCTCAATATTTCAGTGAGTGAGCCCACACGATCCAGGTCTTTGTGAGCTCACACGATCCAATGTGCTGTGAACATTAACCGCAACCGCTCCAGTTTGCTGTGAACGGTAACTGCACACGCTCAATATTTCAGTGAGTGAGCCCACACGATCCAGGTCTTTGTGAGCTCACACGATCCAATCTGCTGTGAACATTAACCGCAACCGCTCCAGTTTGCCGTGAATGGTAACTGCCACGCTCCATATTCATTGTATTATACATTCATACGCATTATATATATTAAAAAGTATCCGAACACCATGGTTGATTACAGAATTCAGGAAAAAAATATCTGGCAAAGATTTTTTTTAGAAATTAGTGATCTGGCAACCTTCGTGTCACGTGACACGAAGGTTTTCATTATACAAACGATTCGACTTAGACCTGATGATAGACAGAGACATAAATAAAAAAAATAAATAAATACCCCCTCAAGCAGCTGCTTGCCACAGAGGTCTGACAGGAGCCTGTCAGTTTATTTGCCACAGTAGAAGATCTGAGATGATGGCAGGACATCAGCAGAAAACAACACGAACACCCATGTCTTACCCGGGGCTCGAACCCAGGTCCCTTAGATCAGCAGCCAAGAGCGCTAACCACTCGGCCACGTGAATGATGATAACGATCGTGATGATGAAATAATTCTCAAATCTCCAATCCCGAAAAAGCTCTTCAAAAGCAGAGTTCCGAAACATGGACACCAAAAACGTGTTATAAAAATATGATCCCCTAGGTTAAAAAAAAAAGGCCGAAGCGCAGAACCTCAGGGCAAAACTTCCTCTTACCGGAGAAATGTGAACTCTGCCTTGAGTGGAGCCAAAAATAGGCGCGAGTTCTAAGCGTACTTCTTGTGCATGCAGAGCACCTTCAAGTTACGGGAAAAGCGGAGTGACGTAACAGGAAGAAGCAGCCCAATTTGCCACGATGGGGTGTCAAGAAGAGAGGATGAGGAGACAGGGTGCAGATGGCGAAACACGTGGCCTAGGAAGATGACAACACAGCTTGAGAAGAGCGCCATCCTCTTTCGTTGTAGGAAACTGACAGACGTTTAGCGCAAGATTACAAATTGCGAGTTTTTTGGGGGGGGATTTTGCATTTGCATAGTTGGAATTGGCAGAATGGCCCAGAATTTGGAAGAGCTTATCTAGTGGATGATTGGTTTAGGAATAGTTTTTTGAGTAAATGGTATTTTACAGGAAATACTCTTTAATGTAAGGTTGGGTTGTTTTACCTCTGAGCGGCACTTTTTTGCACACCATGGGCTAAATGGCCAGGTCACATGGACCCCGAAGGCTCAGACAAGGTTGAGGGAGGGGACCCACTGGAACAGCTGTTGGGAGACAGATGGTAGCCTCCCGTCAAGGCCATCCAGCGTGTTCTTTAACGTTGGGTTGTTTTACCTCTGAGCGGCACTTTTTTGCACACCATGGGCTAAATGGCCAGGTCACATTGACCCCGAAGGCTCAGAGAAGGTTGGGGGAGGGAACCCACTGGAACAGCTGTTGGGAGACAGATGGTAGTCTCCCATCAAGGCCATCCAGCGTGTTCTTTAACGTTGGGTTGTTTTACCTCTGAGAGGCACTTTTTTGCACACCATGGGCTAAATGGCCAGGTCACATGGACCCCGAAGTCTCAGAGAAGGTTGGGGGAGGGGACCCACTGGAACAGCTGTTGGGAGACAGATGGTAGCCTCCCGTCAAGGCCATCCAGCGTGTTCTTTAACGTTGGGTTGTTTTACCTCTGAGCGGCACTTTTTTGCACACCATGGGCTAAATGGCCAGGTCACATGGACCCCGAAGGCTCAGACAAGGTTGGGGGAGGGGACCCACTGGAACAGCTGTTGGGAGACAGATGGTAGACTCCCGTCAAGGACATCCAGTGTGTTCTTTAACGTTGGGTTGTTTTACCTCTGAGCGGCACTTTTTTGCACACCATGGGCTAAATGGTCAAGTCACAAGGACCCCAAAGGCTCAGAGAAGGTTGAGGGAGGAGACCCACTGGAACAGCTGTTGGGAGACAGATGGTAGTCTCCCGTCAAGGCCATCGAATGTGTTCTTTAACGTGCACAGGGTATGGCTCAACATCCCATCCAACAGATGACAACCTTCCCAAGCTCATCGGTCTCCTTTTTCTAACCGAAGGCATGATCGAAGATAGCGGAAAAAATCTGACTGCAAATACATTTGGGACTCGAACCTAGGACATACAGATTACGAGTTTGATGCGCTACCGATTAAGCCCTGGCCCGCCCCTCTAATTGAAGCAGTCTGGTTTTTCTCCTGTTTGGAAAAGCACGTTTCTCCTTTTTTGACGGATGAATCAATATAATGGATAACCACCATCAAGCAGAAATTGTTAAGGGAGAATCAGAGACAATGGGATATGCCAGGCACGTATTGATACTGGGAACAACACGATTAAACATCAGCTAAAGTGACCTACAAGTCTCTGGAGAATTCCCTAGGATGCAAATGAGATAATGATTAAGTATCCGATGGAAATTTCATTTGTGAAAAAATTTCAATATCTAATAATCGCCAATAATTCCTAATTGTCTTAAAAACGGGAGTACCTTTTGAAAGCGAGTGAAAGAGAAGAGAGACTCTTCGGGCTTAGGTTGGGTTGTTTTACCTCTGAGCGGCACTTTTTTGCACACCATGGGCTAAATGACCAGGTCACATGGACCCCGAAGGCTCAGAGAAGGTTGGGGGAGGGGACCCACTGGAACAGCTGTTGGAAGACAGATGGTAGCCTCCGTCAAGGCCATCCAGCGTGTTCTTTAACGTTGGGATGTTTTACCTCTGAGCAGCACTTTTTTTCACACCATGGGCTAAATGGTCAGGTCACATGGACCCCGAAGGCTCAGAGAAGGTTGAGGGAGGGGACCCACTGGAACAGCTGTTAGAAGACAGATGGTAGCCTCCCGTCAAGGCCATCCAGTGTGTTCTTTAACGTTGGGTTGTTTTACCTCTGAGCGGCACTTTTTTGCACACCATGGGCAGGTCACAAGGACCCCGAAGGCTCAGAGAAGGTTGGGGGGGGGGGACCCACTGGGACAGCTGTTGGGAGACAGATGGTAACCTCCCGTCAAGGCCATCCAGCGTGTTCTTTAACGTGCACAGGGTAAGACTCTCCCGCACACGGGGCCACGGTTTAACGTCCCATCCGACGGACGGCGGTCTTTCCAAGCCCATCGGTGTCACCTACTGACCGTGGGCAGGGCGGGGAATATTGCGGAGATCTTCGGGCTTAGACACCAGGCCCCTAATCTGATGTTCCAGATTCTAGTCCCAATTGTTCTTCCGTTGAGATTGATCTCTGCTAATTCCCACCCTGCCTTTGGTGAGAATGGGGACAACAAATGGTTTGGAATGGCCTCGTCCGTCGGATGAGACGTGAATCCGTGGCCCTGTGTGCCTTTGTACGTTAAAGACTAAACTGGATGGCATTGACGGCAAACTTCCATCTGTATCCTAACAGCCGTCCAGTAGGTTCTGTCCCTCTGCCCAACTCTAAGACCATGGGATCCTTGTGACCTGGCCATTTAGCTTATTTTATACATAAAAGTGCCTTTCAGTGGTAAGCCAATACAACCTTCAGTCAACCCAATTAAAATTCCAACTGATTTTCAATTGCATAGAGGGCCGGAACTATATATAGGGCGAATCGAGGAGGGGGGAGGACAGCGGGTATGGACCCTTCCCCCCCCCTAAATACAGAATTATTAAACTTATTTGTATTTCATGCATTTTTCAGAAATTTTTTTTAACTATCTGTGAAACGGAGGGGGAAATATTATACTACATTATAAATCCAGTCTCTTGATTCCCCCTCCCCCCGTTTTTACATGTTTGCATCTTTATTTTGTTTCTTGCCACTCCAATCTTCGATTTTTTTTCTAGATCGGAGCCTAATACAAACGCATGTATGTAACAGTGTTGCTGAATTCATACCCCAACAATGTAGTGGGTTGGGTTGTTTTACCTCTGAGCAGCACTTTTTTGCACACCATGGCTAAATAGCCATGGTCACAAGGACCCCGAAGGCTCAGAGAAGGTTGGGGAGGGGACCCACCGGAATAGCTGTTGGGAGACAGATGGTAGCCTCCCGTCAAGGCATTCCAGCGTGTTCTTTAACGTTGGGTTGTTTTACCTCTGAGCGGCACTTTTTTGCACATCATGGGCTAAATGGCCAGGTCACAATGACCCCGAAGGCTCAGAGAAGGTTGTGGGAGGGGACCCATTGGAACAGCTGTTGGGAGACAGATGGTAGCCTCCCGTCAAAGCCATCCAGCGTGTTCTTTAACGTTGGGCTGTTTTACCTCTGAGGGACACTTTTTTGCACACCATGGTCTAAATGGCCAGGTCACATGGACCCCGAAGGATCAGAGAAGGTTGGGGGAGGGGACCCACTGGAACAGCTGTTGGGAAACAGATGGTAGCCTCCCGTCAAGGCCATCCAGCGTGTTCTTTACCGTGCACAGGGTAAGACTCTCCCGCACACGGGGCCACGGCTTAACGTCCCATACGACAGACGGCGGTCTTTCCAAGCCCATCGGTGTCCCCTACTGACCGTGGACAGGGCGGGGATTTTTGCGAAGATAAATCTCAACGCTGACCCAGCTGGGACTCGAACCTGGGAACTACAAATTACGAGCCTGGCGCGCTACCGACTGAGCCGCCCCCGCCCCAACGCAGCCATAAATTTGTTTAGAAGATATAATAAACCTGTCTTCCAAGGTTAAGTCTTTCTTCAAGAACTTTACTTCTATTGTCATTCATTCCTTATCATTAGGCCGTAATTTTTCCAAAGCTAAAAATTCCAATTTACTCACCCCCAAAAGTGCTGTGGATAATCTGTCCCTCCGTCCAATTGCTTCTTAATTCGAGACAGAGATGAAGGTTTTCCCACTGAGAGATTGGCCTTCACTTCTCTTATTAGTTTCTGGTCACCATAGAGACTGCCAACAACATTTAATTAGTGATTCTCGTTTGTTTTTTCAGGAAGCAGACGCTCCGAGGAAGAAGGAAATAACGAGAGTCTCTGCGTAACAGGAAAAAAGAAAAGGTTGTCATTGGGTTTCTAGGAAACTGTAATTCATAGAATTATCTGTGGCGGTTGCACTACTTACAGAAAGATGAATAGAGGACGAAATGTTAAGAAGTTTTTCGATTCGTTTTTAGTTCGTTTATTAAGGGGTAAACAAAGTTAGTGTTTTCACATTGTTATCTGTCGACATTCAACTTCTTTGCTTTTAGAGATAAATGATAAATTCCTTTTGGGTAGGGGTGGAGGTGGCTCAGTCGGTAGCGCGCCAGGCTCGTAATCTGTAGTTTCCAGGTTCGAGTCCCAGCTGGGTCAGCGTTGAGATTTATCTCCGCAAAATTCCCCGCCCTGCCAACGGTCAGTAGGGGACACCGATAGGCTTGGAAAGGCCGCTGTCCGTCGGATGGGACGTTAAGCCATGGCCCAGTGTGCGGGAGAGACATACCCTGTGCACGTTAAAGAACACGCTGGATGGCCTTGACGGGAGGATACCATCTGTCTCCCAACAGCTGTTCCAGTGGGTCTCCTCCCCCAACCTTATCTGAGCCTTCGGGGTCCTTGTGACCTGGCCATTTAGCCCATGGTGGGCAAAAAAGTGCCGCTCAGAGGTAAAACAACTCAACGTTAAAGAACACGCTGGATGGCCTTGACGGGAGGATACCATCTGTCTCCCAACAGCTGTTCCAGTGGGTCTCCTCCCCCAACCTTATCTGAGCCTTCGGGGTCCTTGTGACCTGGCCATTTAGCCCATGGTGGGCAAAAAAGTGCCGCTCAGAGGTAAAACAACCCAACGTTAAAGAACACGCTGGATGGCCTTGACGGGAGGATACCATCTGTCTCCCAACAGCTGTTCTAGTGGGTCTCCTCCCCCAACCTTATCTGAGCCTTCGGGGTCCTTGTGACCTGGCCATTTAGCCCATGGTGGGCAAAAAAGTGCCGCTCAGAGGTAAAACAACCCAACGTTAAAGAACACGCTGGATGGCCTTGACGGGAGGCTACCATCTGTCTCCCAACAGCTGTTCCAGTGGGTCTCCTCCATAAATCTTCTCTGAGCCTTCGGGGTCCTTGTGACCTGGCCATTTAGCCCATGGTGTGCAAAAAAGTGCCCCTCAGAGGTAAAACAACCCAACGTTAAAGAACACGCTGGATGGCCTTGACGGGAGGCTACCATCTGTCTCCCAACAGCTGTTCCAGTGGGTCCCCTCCCCCAACCTTCTCTGAGCCTTCGGGGTCCATGTGACCTGGCCATTTAGCCCATGGTGTGCAAAAAAGTGCTCTTCAGAGGTAAAACAACCCAACGTTCAAGTATACGTTGGATGGCCTTGACGGGAGCTACCATCTGTCTTCCAACAGCTGTTCCAGTGAGTCCCCTCCCCCAACCTTCTCTGAGCCTTCGGGGTCCTTGTGACCTGGCCATTTAGCCCATGGTGTGCAAAAAAGTCCCGCTCACAGGTAAAACAACTCAACGTTAAAGAACACGCTGGATGGCCTTGACGGGAGGATACCATCTGTCTCCCAACAGCTGTTCCAGTGGGTCTCCTCCCCCAAACTTATCTGAGCCTTCGGGGTCCTTGTGAACCTGGCCATTTAGCCCATGGTGTGCAAAAAAGTGCCGCTCAGAGGTAAAACAACTCAACGTTAAAGAACACGCTGGATGGCCTTGACGGGAGCTACCATCTGTCTTCCAACAGCTGTTCCAGTGAGTCCCCTCCCCCAACCTTCTCTGAGCCTTCGGGGTCTTTGTGGCCTGGCTATTTAGCCCATGGTGTGCAAAAACGTGCTCTTCAGAGGTAAAACAACCCAACGTTAAAGTATACGTTGGATGGCCTTGACGGGAGCTACCATCTGTCTTCCAACAGCTGTTCCAGTGAGTCCCCTCCCCCAACCTTCTCTGAGCCTTCGGGGTCCTTGTGACCTGGCCATTTAGCCCATGGTGTGCAAAAAAGTCCCGCTCACAGGTAAAACAACTCAACGTTAAAGAACACGCTGGATGGCCTTGACGGGAGGATAACATCTGTCTCCCAACAGCTGTTCCAGTGAGTCCCCTCCCCCAACCTTATCTGAGCCTTCGGGGTCCTTGTGACCTGGCCATTTAGCCCATGGTGTGCAAAAAAGTCCCGCTCACAGGTAAAACAACTCAACGTTAAAGAACACGCTGGATGGCCTTGACGGGAGCTACCATCTGTCTTCCAACAGCTGTTCCAGTGAGTCCCCTCCCCCAACCTTCTCTGAGCCTTCGGGGTCCTTGTGGCCTGGCTATTTAGCCCATGGTGTGCAAAAACGTGCTCTTCAGAGGTAAAACAACCCAACGTTAAAGTATACGTTGGATGGCCTTGACGGGAGCTACCATCTGTCTTCCAACAGCTGTTCCAGTGAGTCCCCTCCCCCAACCTTCTCTGAGCCTTCGGGGTCCTTGTGGCCTGGCTATTTAGCCCATGGTGTGCAAAAACGTGCTCTTCAGAGGTAAAACAACCCAACGTTAAAGTATACGTTGGATGGCCTTGACGGGAGCTACCATCTGTCTTCCAACAGCTGTTCCAGTGAGTCCCCTCCCCCAACCTTCTCTGAGCCTTCGGGGTCCATGTGACCTGGCCATTTAGCCCATGGTGTGCAAAAAAGTCCCGCTCACAGGTAAAACAACTCAACGTTAAAGAACACGCTGGATGGCCTTGACGGGAGGCTACCATCTGTCTCCCAACAGCTGTTCCAGTGGGTCTCCTCCCCCAACCTTATCTGAGCCTTCGGGGTCCTTGTGACCTGGCCATTTAGCCCATGGTGTGCAAAAAAGTGCCGCTCAGAGGTAAAACAACCCAACACAAAAAATGAGGTTATTGAAGCGGAAAAAAACATCATTAATATCCATAAAACTGAAAGATGTTTTGCGGAAAAAAGAAACACTATTGCATCACGAATTATTTAAAATTCGTTGTAGGAAATTGAAGCAGAAAAAATAATTGGATATGAAATGCTTGTTAAGTACTTATATGCAAATCGAAATCCTCTAACTCATTATTTGTTCAGTTGCCTAATTCTTTGCCTAAGCCTTGGGAGCTTCGGGATCCTGTTCGGCGTTCTCTTTGAATCAAAGTGAGGAAGAAGTGTTCGCTTGAAAAAAAGTGAGGAAGAAGTGTTGACCTTGAGTCTGTCACGTGAGTTGGTAAAGGGCTCTTGGTTCTCAGAAAAGTTTTTTGCAGCAACCTTGGAGAACCTGAATATTTGGTCTCACAACGAAAAATTAAGGAAATTTTGCTTCTTGAGTTTCAAAATGTAAGTATACGGAAATGCAAATCCTTTGGCGGATAGGATTTAGGGAAGCAAAGGAGCCCCATCGCTTCTCCTTTGAGAATTTAGTAAAGGAACGGAAGTCGAAAAAAGATAAACGTACTGTGATCAGAAAAGAAAGATGACTTACGTGTTGGTTACGTAATACCTCCTCACCGTCTTTTTTTTTCTGGCACTAACAATTACTCTCAAAGGGCGGGGGTGGCTCAGTCGGTAGCGCGCCAGGCTCGTAATCTGTAGTTCCCAGGTTCGAGTCCCAGCTGGGTCAGCGTTGAGATTTATCTCCGCAAAATTCCCCGTCCTGCCCACGGTCAGTAAGGGACACCGATGGGCTTGAAAAGGCCGTCGTCCGTCGGATGGGACGTTAAGCCGTGGCCCCGTGTGCGGGAGAGCCATACCCTGTGCACGTTAAAGAACACGCTGGATGGCCTTGACGGGAGGTTACCATCTGTCTCCCAACAGCTGTTCCAGTGGGTTCCCTCCCCCAACCTTCCCTGAGCCTTCGGGGTCCATGTGACCTGGCCATTTAGCCCATGGTGTGCAAAAAAGTGCCGCTCAGAGGTAAAATAACAAAAAAGTTCACAGCAAACTGGAGCGTGTGCAGTAACTGCACACGCTCCAGTTTGCTGTGAACGGTAACTGGAGCGTGTACAGTTGCTGTACACGCTCCAGATATTTTTCCTGAATTCGGTAATCACGTGACACGAAGGGTGCCAGATTTATCTTTGCTAAACAGCTCGCCTTGCCCTCGGTCAGTAGGGGACACCGATGGGCTTGGAAAAACCGCCGTCCGTCGGATGGGACGTTAAGCCGTGGCCCCGTGATAGTCATACTCTGTGCACTTAAAGAACACTCTGGATGGCCTTGAGAGAAGACTATCATCAGTCTCATAACAGTTGTCCAGTGAGTCCAGTCCTCCCAACCTGAGTCCTTGGGGTCCTTGTGACCTGTCCCTTTAGCCCATTGTGTGCAAAACATGCCTCTAAGAGGTAACCCAAACCTTCCCCAACCTTCTCTGAGCCCATGGGGAACCCAGTGATTTGACTTGTTAGTCCATTGTAAGCATAAAAATAACACTCAGAGGTAAAACAACCCAACTTTTACATATCTTTAATTGATTCAAAACACTGAAACTTCCAAACCGTGACCGGGTTGGGTTGTTTTACCTCTGAGCGTCACTTTTTTGCACACCATGGGCTAAATGGCCAGGTCACATGGACCCCGAAGTCTCAGAGAAGGTTGGGGCAGGGGACCCACTGGAACAGCTGTTGGGAGACAGAGGGTAGCCTCCCGTCAAGGCCATCCAGCGTGTTCTTTAACGTGCACAGGTATGGCTCTCCCGCACACAGAGCCACGTCTTAACGTCCCATCCGACGGACTGCGGCCTTTCCAAGCCCATCGGTGTCCCCTACTGACCGTGGGCAGGGCGGGGAATTTTTGCGGAGATAAATCTCAAAGCTGACCCAGCTGGGACTCGAACCTGGGAACTACAGATTAGGAGCCTGGCGCGCTACCGACTGAGCCACCCCCGCCCAACCGTGACCGTGCCTGGTTGGTTCGTCTGAACCTCCTGAACTCCTAGCTACTCCTCCTCTAGTAATAAGAATCTAGCAGATATGCCTATAAACACATCAAATTCTCTCAAGCAAGAAGAAAGAACGAGACAGTCCAATGAATTTCTCCACAGACATTTTAACTATGTATATAGAACATCAGAGGATTTCTTCTTAAGCCGTTCGTCCGGCCTACTTTTTACGTCGGCAGACGCGAAAAGCGCGCTTTTGTTAAGGACGGAGAGTCGTCTCTTTGTTTCGGTTCAGTGCTCCACTGAAGCACTGCACCGACTCAGAGGAGTTGTCAGAAGCTCGCAGCCGCGACTCATAAGGCTTCTTTCCATCGCTGATGTGATCCAGTCAAGGCCTTGTCCACAAGCAAACACACGTGGCGGAGGATCAATAGAAGAACACAAGCCTCGAAGGATTGCACCGAGAATCCCACTCAACCGGTTTGAAGCGAAGAACATCTGTAATGCTTCCACTATTCTTCCCAGAACGCGCTTCTTTACGATTCCATTTTCTACTTGCCTGACATCTTGAAGTTCCCAACTCACATCTGTTTTATCTCACTGGGCCATCTCTGCGAAGTGACGGACGTTGCATGGACATTGAGCAATGCAGAAAAGAAGAGAAAAAGCTCTCAGAACTTTCGCCGTAATACGTCGTTAAACCGGAATATTTTTATGGCTTCAGTCATAGTTCCCCCCCCCCCCTCTCTTGTACACACATCTTCGATGAAGAGGCGTTAGGGAAATGGATCTGAATCATCAAGGATTCTCGGTCATGATCATCCCACGCATAGCAATCTTTCCAATAGTAATGTGAGTAAATTAGTAAAGCTTTCGCAGTCCTTGAAGAGGTTGGGGCGGGGGTGGCTCAGTCGGTAGCGCTCCAGGCTCGTAATCTGTACTTCCCAGGTTCGAGTCCCAGCTGGGTCAGCGTTGAGATTTATCTCCGCAAAATTGCCCGCCCTGCCCACGGTCAGTAGGGGACACCGATGGGCTTGGAAAGGCCGCCGTCCGTCGGATGGGACGTTAAGCCGTGGCCCCGTGTGCGGGAGAGCCATACCCTGTGCATGTTAAAGAACACGGTGGATGGCCTTGACGGGAGGCTACCATCTGTCTCCCAACAGCTGTTCCAGTGGGTCCCTTCCCCCAACCTTCTCTGAGCCTTCGGGGTCCTTGTGGCCTGGCCATTTAGCCCATGGTGTGCAAAAAAGTGCCGCTCAGAGGTAAAACAATCCAATCCAAAACTCATTCAGTTATTTCTTCCTTCTGCCGCCAGGTGAAGCAAGCGAAGTCGTGTATGCTGTGGTCATCACACACCATATGACGTCACGTCGCTTGACGCTCAGAGGTAAAACAACAAAACGTTAAAGAATACGCTTAATGGCCTTGACGGAAGGCTACCATCTGTCTCCCAACAGCTGTTCCAGTCGGTCTCCTCCCCCAACCTTCTCTGAGAATTCGGGGTCCATGTGACCTGGCCATTTAGTCCATGGTGTGCTAAAAAGTGTCGCTCAGAGGTAAAACAACCAACCTACGAACCAGCAAGTGGGTCCCCTCCCCCTAAACTTGTCTGAGACCTCAGGATCCTTGTCCCCTGACCATTTAGCCTATTGTGTGCAAAAAAAAAGTGGCGCTCAGATGTAAAACAACCAACCGAACGTCCATAATTTGCATTTTCTGTGGAGATACATATTTTAACATTTGCCCCCATAAGCCTAATGACCTATTGGGTTCTGCATATTAGGTAAGTAGCAGACAAAACAAATATCACGGTATTGATCTCCATGTGGACTTTTAATAGGTCTTCGCTGAATGAGGCTAAATAGGCTTCAGCAGAAGGAAAAGCCTCCGCTGGAAGAGAGATGGATGGATGATGGAATTACGAAGATGCTGACGAAGTTGAATTCGATCTAAAAGGCTTAACTGCTGACTCAGGATCTGACTAAGATCTTCGAAACGGGAAAGCTGAAGAGATAAGAATTTCTTACAGAAGGTGAAATGATATTTTCCATTATGCAATCTACGAAACTTTTATAATAATGTCCAGAGTTCAGTTGTTTTACCTCTGAGCGGCACTTTTTTGCACACCATGGGCTAAATGGCCAGGTCACATGGACCCCGAAGGCTCAGAGAAGGTTAGGGACCCACTGGAACAGCTGTTGGGAGACAGATGGTAGCCTCCCGTCAAGGCCATCCAGCGTGTTCTTTAACGTGCACAGGGTATGGCTCTCCCGCACACGGGGCCACGGCTTAACGTCCCATCCGATGGACGGCGGCCTTTCCAAGCCCATCGGTGTCCCCTACTGACCGTGGGCAGGGCGGGGAATTTTGCGGAGATAAATCTCAACGCTGACCCAGCTGGGACTCGAACCTGGGAACTATAGATTAAGAGCCTGGCGCGCTACCGACTGAGCCACCCCCGCCCCAATAATGTCCAGAAGAAAAGAATATTAAAAAAATAATAAGAAATGTTGAATTCGAAATGTTGTTACGTTATTTTACCTCCGAGCAGAAAAAAGTGTCGCTGTAGAGGCGAAATAATTCAATGCATTGAGCGGCACTTTTTTTGCACACAATGGGCTATATGGCCAGCTCATAGGGACCCCGAAGGCTCAGAGAATGTTGAGGGAGGGGACCCACTGGAATCCAGCGTGTTCTTTAATGTGCTCAGGGAATGGCTCTCCCGCACACGGGAGCGGTAGGGGTGGCTCAATTGGTAGCGCGACAGGTTCGTAATCTGCAGTTCCCAGGTTCGAGTCCCAGCAAGATCAGCGTTGAGATTTATGTCCGCAAAACTCTCCGCTCTTCCCACGGTCAGTAGGGGACACCGATAGGTTTGGAAAGGCCGCCGTCCGTCGGATGAGACGTTAAGCCGTGGACCCGTGTGCGGGAGAGCCATACCCTCTGCACGTTAAAGAACACGCTGGATGGTCTTGACGGGAGGCTACCATCTGTCTCCCAACATCTGTTCCAGTGGGTTCCATCCCCCAACCTCCTCTGAGCCTTCGGGATCCATGTGACCTGGCCATTTAGCCCATGGTCTGCAAAAAAGTGCCGCTCAGAGGTAAAACAAGCCAACCCTGGCCATTTAGCCCATGGTGTTCAAAGAAAGTGCCGCTCCGAGGTAGAACAATCCAACCCTGGCCATTCAGCCCATGGTGTGCAAAAAAAGTGCCGCTCAGAGCTAAAACTACCCAACCCTGGCCATTCAGCCCATGGTGTGCAAAAAAAAGTGCCGCTCAGAGGTAAAACTACCCAACCCTGGCCATTTAGCCCATGGTGCGCAAAAAAGTGCCGCTTAGATATAAAACAACCTAATCCTGCACACGGGACCACGGCTTAACCTGCCATCAGACGACGACGGCCTTCCCAAACCCATTGGTGTCCATTTTCTCACCGAAGTTGGCACAGTTGGAACTCGAACCGAGGAACTGCAAATGATGAGACGAACCAGCTTGCCTCTACATTGGATAAGATAAGAGCAATAACTAAAGGCTATAATAACTATAATTGCAATAACTTCAAAAAATAAATAAATACCCCCTCAAGCAGCTGCTTGCCACAGAGGTCTGACAGGAGCCTGTCAGTTAATATACCATAGCAGAAGTCTGAGAGGATGGCAGGACATCAGCAGAAAAACGACACACACATCCATGACTTACCCGGGGCTCGAACCCAGGTCCCTTGGATCAGTAGCCAAGCGAGCGTAGGAAAATTCCTTGTCACGTGAACTCCTCAATCGATAATCATATCGAAATAAAAATAACAAATATTTGCCAATCACTGAAGCGATCCATTCCGTACATTTTCCGTCTCGACTCCAACGGCAAAATCATTCCCGAGGAAGTGTGAAATACGTGGACAATGACTTATCAAAATGCAATTGCTGCGTCAAGCTTTCTGCAATCATTATTACGAAGGAAAAATGAAAAATGATGGCTAACGGAAAGGAGTGAAGATTGTTTTGCATCTCTGTTGAGAGCCCGTTAATTGCTGTTCCAAGATTACTTTAAATTCCAAGATCAGATATTAAAAGCAACTGCATCATTCCAGCAATGCTAATTATACCAGAGAGATAGTTTCGAATTTGCTAGTCATTCAAGCTTACACGTTTCAAAATAAAAATGAACAGGCAGTGCTACTACTTTTTTTTAGTGCGTTGAAGAGTTGATTAAAGAAACAAAAAGGGTTGGCTGGGTGGTAGAGCGCCAGGCTCGTTATCTGGGTTGGGTTGTTTTAGCTCTGAGCGGCACTTTTTTGAACACAATTTGCTAAATAGCCAGGTCACAAGGACCCCGAAGGCTTAGAAAAGGTTGAGAGAGGGGACCCACTGGAACAGCTGTTGGGAGACAGATGGTAGCCTCCCGTCAAGGCCATCCAGCGTGTTCTTTAACGTTGGGTTGTTTTACCTCTGAGCGGCACTTTTTTGCACACCATGGGCTAAATGGCCAGGTCACATGGACCCCGAAGGTTCAGAGAAGGTTGGGGGAGGGGACCCACTGGAACAGCTGTTGGGAGACAGATGGTAGCCTCCCGTCAAAGCCATCTAGGGTGTTCTTTAACGTTGGGTTGTTTTACCTCTGAGCGGCACTTTTTTGCACACCATGGGCTAAATGGCCAGGTCACATGAACCCCGAAGGCTCAGAGAAGATTGAGGGAGGGGACCCACTGGCACAGCTGTTGGGAGACAGATGGTAGTCTCCCGTCAAACCCATCCAGCGTGTTCTTTAACGTTCGATTGTTGTACCTCTGAGAAGACTTTTTTGCACACATGGGCTAAATGGCCAGGTCACATGAACCCCGAAGGCTCAGAGAAGGTTGAGGGAGGGGACCCACTGGCACAGCTGTTGGGAGACAGATGGTAGCCTCCCGTCAAGGCCATCCAGCGTGTTCTTTAACGTTGGGTTGTTTTACCTCTGAGCGGCACTTTTTTGCACACGATGGACTAAATGGCCAGGTCACAAGGACCCCGAAGGCTCAGAGAATGTTGGGGGAGGGGACCCATTGGAACAGCTGTTGGAAGACAGATGGTAGCCTCCCATCAAGGCAATCCGCGTGTTCTTTAACGTGCGTAGGGTATATGGCTCTCCCGCACACCGTACCACGGCTTAACGTCCCAACCGACGGTCGGCGGCCTTTCCAAGCCCATCGTCGGCAGGGCGCGGAATTTTGTGGAGATAAATCTGAACGCTGACCCAGCTGGGATTCGAACCTGGGAACTGCAGATTACGAGCCTGGCGCGCTACCGACTGAGCCACTTCCGCCCCTGCACCTAATCAGTAGTTCCCAAGTTTATCTCAAATTGGTCAGAGAGAACACAGATAAGCTGCCGTCCTACGAATAGGGCTTAAAATAGTGGACCGATGTTAATGCAAGGTATCCCTTAGGTGCATTAAAGGACTCGCTGGATGGCCTTGACGGGAGGCTACCATCTGTCTCCTAACAGCTGTACAGTGGGTCCCCTTCCCCAACCTTCTCTGAGCCTTCGGGGTTCATGTGACCTGGCCATTTAGCCCATGGTGTGCAAAAAAGTGCCGTTCAGAGGTAAAACAACCCAACGTTAAAGAACACGCTGGATGGCCTTGACGGGAGGCTACCATCTGTCTCCCAACAGCTGTTCCAATGGCCCCTTTCCCAACCTTCTCTGAGCCTTCGGGGTTCATGTGACCTGGCCATTTAGCCCATGGTGTGCAAAAAAGTGCCGCTCAGAGGTAAAACAACCCAACGTTAAAGAACACTCTGGATGGCCTTGACGGGAGGCTACCATCTGTCTCCCAACAGCTGTTCCAGTGGGACCACTCCCCCAACCTTCTCTAAGCCTTCGGGGTCCTTGTGACCTGGCCATTTAGCCCATGGTGTGCAAAAAAGTGCCGCTCACAGGCAAAACAACCCAACGTTAAAGAACACGCTGGATGACCTTGACGGGAGGCTACCATCTGTCTCCCAACAGCTGTTCTAGTGGGTCCCCTCCCCCAACCTTCTCTGAGCCTTCGGGGTCCACGTGACTTGGCTATTTAGTCCATGGTGTGCAAAAAAAGTGCCGCTCAGAGGTAAAACAACCCAACGTTAAAGAACACGCTGGATGGCCTTGACGGGAGGTTACCATCTGTCTCCTAACAGCTGTACAGTGGGTCCCCTTCCCCCAACCTTGCCATTTAAGAAAAGTGTCTCTTAGACGTAAAAGAACCCAAAGAAATAAAAACCTTATTGATTGCAACTTTGCATATAGTAATACATTTGATATTTTTTCTATTTAAAACTATTTCTACTAATGATACGAAAGTCTCTTTATGCAGAGAAATATTCTAGTAAGGATAATATATAATTTCACTACTTTACAGGGCGTTGGTTAGGTCTAAAACTCGGTCCAGATCCCCCCAAAAAAATGGCTGAAATCGAATCGGGGGAAAAAAAGATCGTATTTCACGTCTAGAAGTTCGCGGGAATATATCCTCATTTCAGGAGGGAACATTTAGGAAACCAACTTTTTAATGTATTTAAGCAATTAATTGCAACTATTAATATTAAAATTATATTGCGATTGGATAATAAATATTTTCACACCTTCCTAACAAGTTTTTTTAAACTGTTAGGTAAGTGGTTCTCAACCTTTTATGCTTTACGTACCCCCTGGAAATGTGTATGTAACTGGCGTACCCCTTGTATAGATAGATAAAACTATAGTTATAGTATAACAATGGGAATAAAATAAAACATATATATCAGTGGTTCTCAACCTTTTATGCTTCACGTACCCCTGGAAATGTGTATGTAACTGGCGTACCCCTTGTATAGATAGATAAAACTATAGTTATAGTATAACAATGGGAATAAAATAAAACATATATATCAGTGGTTCTCAACCTTTTATGCTTCACGTACCCCTGGAAATGTGTATGTAACTGGCGTACCCCTTGTATAGATAGATAAAACTATAGTTATAGTATAACAATGGGAATAAAATAAAACATATATATCAGTGGTTCTCAACCTTTTATGCTTCACGTACCCCCTGGAAATGTGTATGTAACTGGCGTACCCCTTGTATAGATAGATAAAACTATAGTTATAGTATAACAATGGGAATAAAATAAAACATATATATCAGTGGTTCTCAACCTTTTATGCTTCACGTACCCTCTGGAAATGTGTATGTAACTGGCGTACCCCTTGTATAGATAGATAAAACTATAGTTATAGTATAACAATGGGAATAAAATAAAACATATATATCAGTGGTTCTCAACCTTTTATGCTTCACGTACCCCTGGAAATGTGTATGTAACTGGCGTACCCCTTGTATAGATAGATAAAACTATAGTTATAGTATAACAATGGGAATAAAATAAAACATATATATCAGTGGTTCTCAACCTTTTATGCTTCACGTACCCCTGGAAATGTGTATGTAACTGGCGTACCCCTTGTATAGATAGATAAAACTATAGTTATAGTATAACAATGGGAATAAAATAAAACATATATATCAGTGGTTCTCAACCTTTTATGCTTCACGTACCCCCTGGAAATGTGTATGTAACTGGCGTACCCCTTGTATAGATAGATAAAACTATAGTTATAGTATAACAATGGGAATAAAATAAAACATATATATCAGTGGTTCTCAACCTTTTATGCTTCACGTACCCCTGGAAATGTGTATGTAACTGGCGTACCCCTTGTATAGATAGATAAAACTATAGTTATAGTATAACAATGGGAATAAAATAAAACATATATATCAGTGGTTCTCAACCTTTTATGCTTCACGTACCCCCTGGAAATGTGTATGTAACTGGCGTACCCCTTGTATAGATAGATAAAACTATAGTTATAGTATAACAATGAGAATGAAATAAAACATATATATCAGTGGTTCTCAACCTTTTATGCTTCACGTACCCCCTGGAAATGTGTATGTAACTGGCGTACCCTTGTATAGATAGATAAAACTATAGTTATAGTATAACAATGGGAATAAAATAAAACATATATATCAGTGGTTCTCAACCTTTTATGCTTCACGTACTCCCTGGAAATGTGTATGTAACTGGCGTACCCCTTGTATAGATAGATAAAACTATAGTTATAGTATAACAATGGGAATAAAATAAAACATATATATCAGTGGTTCTCAACCTTTTATGCTTCACGTACCCCCTGGAAATGTGTATGTAACTGGCGTACCCCTTGTATAGATAGATAAAACTATAGTTATAGTATAACAATGGGAATAAAATAAAACATATATATCAGTGGTTCTCAACCTTTTATGCTTCACGTACCCCCTGGAAATGTGTATGTAACTGGCGTACCCCTTGTATAGATAGATAAAACTATAGTTATAGTATAACAATGGGAATAAAATAAAACATATATATCAGTGGTTCTCAACCTTTTATGCTTCACGTACTCCCTGGAAATGTGTATGTAACTGGCGTACCCCTTGTATAGATAGATAAAACTATAGTTATAGTATAACAATGGGAATAAAATAAAACATATATATCAGTGGTTCTCAACCTTTTATGCTTCACGTACCCCCTGGAAATGTGTATGTAACTGGCGTACCCCTTGTATAGATAGATAAAACTATAGTTATAGTATAACAATGGGAATAAAATAAAACATATATATCAGTGGTTCTCAACCTTTTATGCTTCACGTACCCCCTGGAAATGTGTATGTAACTGGCGTACCCCTTGTATAGATAGATAAAACTATAGTTATAGTATAACAATGGGAATAAAATAAAACATATATATCAGTGGTTCTCAACCTTTTATGCTTCACGTACTCCCTGGAAATGTGTATGTAACTGGCGTACCCCTTGTATAGATAGATAAAACTATAGTTATAGTATAACAATGGGAATAAAATAAAACATATATATCAGTGGTTCTCAACCTTTTATGCTTCACGTACCCCCTGGAAATGTGTATGTAACTGGCGTACCCCTTGTATAGATAGATAAAACTATAGTTATAGTATAACAATGGGAATAAAATAAAACATATATATCAGTGGTTCTCAACCTTTTATGCTTCACGTACCCCTGGAAATGTGTATGTAACTGGCGTACCCCTTGTATAGATAGATAAAACTATAGTTATAGTATAACAATGGGAATAAAATAAAACATATATATCAGTGGTTCTCAACCTTTTATGCTTCACGTACCCCCTGGAAATGTGTATGTAACTGGCGTACCCCTTGTATAGATAGATAAAACTATAGTTATAGTATAACAATGGGAATAAAATAAAACATATATATCAGTGGTTCTCAACCTTTTATGCTTCACGTACCCCTGGAAATGTGTATGTAACTGGCGTACCCCTTGTATAGATAGATAAAACTATAGTTATAGTATAACAATGGGAATAAAATAAAACATATATATCAGTGGTTCTCAACCTTTTATGCTTCACGTACCCCCTGGAAATGTGTATGTAACTGGCGTACCCCTTGTATAGATAGATAAAACTATAGTTATAGTATAACAATGGGAATAAAATAAAACATATATATCAGTGGTTCTCAACCTTTTATGCTTCACGTACCCCCTGGAAATGTGTATGTAACTGGCGTACCCCTTGTATAGATAGATAAAACTATAGTTATAGTATAACAATGGGAATAAAATAAAACATATATATCAGTGGTTCTCAACCTTTTATGCTTCACGTACCCCTGGAAATGTGTATGTAACTGGCGTACCCCTTGTATAGATAGATAAAACTATAGTTATAGTATAACAATGGGAATAAAATAAAACATATATATCAGTGGTTCTCAACCTTTTATGCTTCACGTACCCCCTGGAAATGTGTATGTAACTGGCGTACCCCTTGTATAGATAGATAAAACTATAGTTATAGTATAACAATGGGAATAAAATAAAACATATATATCAGTGGTTCTCAACCTTTTATGCTTCACGTACCCCCTGGAAATGTGTATGTAACTGGCGTACCCCTTGTATAGATAGATAAAACTATAGTTATAGTATAACAATGGGAATAGAATAAAACATATATATCAGTGGTTCTCAACCTTTTATGCTTCACGTACCCCTGGAAATGTGTATGTAACTGGCGTACCCCTTGTATAGATAGATAAAACTATAGTTATAGTATAACAATGGGAATAAAATAAAACATATATATCAGTGGTTCTCAACCTTTTATGCTTCACGTACCCCCTGGAAATGTGTATGTAACTGGCGTACCCCTTGTATAGATAGATAAAACTATAGTTATAGTATAACAATGGGAATAAAATAAAACATATATATCAGTGGTTCTCAACCTTTTATGCTTCACGTACCCCTGGAAATGTGTATGTAACTGGCGTACCCCTTGTATAGATAGATAAAACTATAGTTATAGTATAACAATGGGAATAAAATAAAACATATATATCAGTGGTTCTCAACCTTTTATGCTTCACGTACCCCCTGGAAATGTGTATGTAACTGGCGTACCCCTTGTATAGATAGATAAAACTATAGTTATAGTATAACAATGGGAATAAAATAAAACATATATATCAGTGGTTCTCAACCTTTTATGCTTCACGTACCCCCTGGAAATGTGTATGTAACTGGCGTACCCCTTGTATAGATAGATAAAACTATAGTTATAGTATAACAATGGGAATAAAATAAAACATATATATCAGTGGTTCTCAACCTTTTATGCTTCACGTACCCCTGGAAATGTGTATGTAACTGGCGTACCCCTTGTATAGATAGATAAAACTATAGTTATAGTATAACAATGGGAATAAAATAAAACATATATATCAGTGGTTCTCAACCTTTTATGCTTCACGTACCCCCTGGAAATGTGTATGTAACTGGCGTACCCCTTGTATAGATAGATAAAACTATAGTTATAGTATAACAATGGGAATAAAATAAAACATATATATCAGTGGTTCTCAACCTTTTATGCTTCACGTACCCCTGGAAATGTGTATGTAACTGGCGTACCCCTTGTATAGATAGATAAAACTATAGTTATAGTATAACAATGGGAATAAAATAAAACATATATATCAGTGGTTCTCAACCTTTTATGCTTCACGTACCCCCTGGAAATGTGTATGTAACTGGCGTACCCCTTGTATAGATAGATAAAACTATAGTTATAGTATAACAATGGGAATAAAATAAAACATATATATCAGTGGTTCTCAACCTTTTATGCTTCACGTACCCCCTGGAAATGTGTATGTAACTGGCGTACCCCTTGTATAGATAGATAAAACTATAGTTATAGTATAACAATGGGAATAAAATAAAACATATATATCAGTGGTTCTCAACCTTTTATGCTTCACGTACCCCTGGAAATGTGTATGTAACTGGCGTACCCCTTGTATAGATAGATAAAACTATAGTTATAGTATAACAATGGGAATAAAATAAAACATATATATCAGTGGTTCTCAACCTTTTATGCTTCACGTACCCCTGGAAATGTGTATGTAACTGGCGTACCCCTTGTATAGATAGATAAAACTATAGTTATAGTATAACAATGGGAATAAAATAAAACATATATATCAGTGGTTCTCAACCTTTTATGCTTCACGTACCCCCTGGAAATGTGTATGTAACTGGCGTACCCCTTGTATAGATAGATAAAACTATAGTTATAGTATAACAATGGGAATAAAATAAAACATATATATCAGTGGTTCTCAACCTTTTATGCTTCACGTACCCCCTGGAAATGTGTATGTAACTGGCGTACCCCTTGTATAGATAGATAAAACTATAGTTATAGTATAACAATGGGAATAAAATAAAACATATATATCAGTGGTTCTCAACCTTTTATGCTTCACGTACCCCTGGAAATGTGTATGTAACTGGCGTACCCCTTGTATAGATAGATAAAACTATAGTTATAGTATAACAATGGGAATAAAATAAAACATATATATCAGTGGTTCTCAACCTTTTATGCTTCACGTACCCCCTGGAAATGTGTATGTAACTGGCGTACCCCTTGTATAGATAGATAAAACTATAGTTATAGTATAACAATGGGAATAAAATAAAACATATATATCAGTGGTTCTCAACCTTTTATGCTTCACGTACCCCTGGAAATGTGTATGTAACTGGCGTACCCCTTGTATAGATAGATAAAACTATAGTTATAGTATAACAATGGGAATAAAATAAAACATATATATCAGTGGTTCTCAACCTTTTATGCTTCACGTACCCCTGGAAATGTGTATGTAACTGGCGTACCCCTTTATAGATAGATAAAACTATAGTTATAGTATAACAATGGGAATAAAATAAAACATATATATCAGTGGTTCTCAACCTTTTATGCTTCACGTACCCCCTGGAAATGTGTATGTAACTGGCGTACCCCTTGTATAGATAGATAAAACTATAGTTATAGTATAACAATGGGAATAAAATAAAACATATATATCAGTGGTTCTCAACCTTTTATGCTTCACGTACCCCTGGAAATGTGTATGTAACTGGCGTACCCCTTGTATAGATAGATAAAACTATAGTTATAGTATAACAATGGGAATAAAATAAAACATATATATCAGTGGTTCTCAACCTTTTATGCTTCACGTACCCCCTGGAAATGTGTATGTAACTGGCGTACCCCTTGTATAGATAGATAAAACTATAGTTATAGTATAACAATGGGAATAAAATAAAACATATATATCAGTGGTTCTCAACCTTTTATGCTTCACGTACCCCCTGGAAATGTGTATGTAACTGGCGTACCCCTTGTATAGATAGATAAAACTATAGTTATAGTATAACAATGGGAATAAAATAAAACATATATATCAGTGGTTCTCAACCTTTTATGCTTCACGTACCCCTGGAAATGTGTATGTAACTGGCGTACCCCTTGTATAGATAGATAAAACTATAGTTATAGTATAACAATGGGAATAAAATAAAACATATATATCAGTGGTTCTCAACCTTTTATGCTTCACGTACCCCCTGGAAATGTGTATGTAACTGGCGTACCCCTTGTATAGATAGATAAAACTATAGTTATAGTATAACAATGGGAATAAAATAAAACATATATATCAGTGGTTCTCAACCTTTTATGCTTCACGTACCCCCTGGAAATGTGTATGTAACTGGCGTACCCCTTGTATAGATAGATAAAACTATAGTTATAGTATAACAATGGGAATAAAATAAAACATATATATCAGTGGTTCTCAACCTTTTATGCTTCACGTACCCCCTGGAAATGTGTATGTAACTGGCGTACCCCTTGTATAGATAGATAAAACTATAGTTATAGTATAACAATGGGAATAAAATAAAACATATATATCAGTGGTTCTCAACCTTTTATGCTTCACGTACCCCCTGGAAATGTGTATGTAACTGGCGTACCCCTTGTATAGATAGATAAAACTATAGTTATAGTATAACAATGGGAATAAAATAAAACATATATATCAGTGGTTCTCAACCTTTTATGCTTCACGTACCCCCTGGAAATGTGTATGTAACTGGCGTACCCCTTGTATAGATAGATAAAACTATAGTTATAGTATAACAATGGGAATAAAATAAAACATATATATCAGTGGTTCTCAACCTTTTATGCTTCACGTACCCCTGGAAATGTGTATGTAACTGGCGTACCCCTTGTATAGATAGATAAAACTATAGTTATAGTATAACAATGGGAATAAAATAAAACATATATATCAGTGGTTCTCAACCTTTTATGCTTCACGTACCCCCTGGAAATGTGTATGTAACTGGCGTACCCCTTGTATAGATAGATAAAACTATAGTTATAGTATAACAATGGGAATAAAATAAAACATATATATCAGTGGTTCTCAACCTTTTATGCTTCACGTACCCCTGGAAATGTGTATGTAACTGGCGTACCCCTTGTATAGATAGATAAAACTATAGTTATAGTATAACAATGGGAATAAAATAAAACATATATATCAGTGGTTCTCAACCTTTTATGCTTCACGTACCCCTGGAAATGTGTATGTAACTGGCGTACCCCTTGTATAGATAGATAAAACTATAGTTATAGTATAACAATGGGAATAAAATAAAACATATATATCAGTGGTTCTCAACCTTTTATGCTTCACGTACCCCTGGAAATGTGTATGTAACTGGCGTACCCCTTGTATAGATAGATAAAACTATAGTTATAGTATAACAATGGGAATAAAATAAAACATATATATCAGTGGTTCTCAACCTTTTATGCTTCACGTACCCCCTGGAAATGTGTATGTAACTGGCGTACCCCTTGTATAGATAGATAAAACTATAGTTATAGTATAACAATGGGAATAAAATAAAACATATATATCAGTGGTTCTCAACCTTTTATGCTTCACGTACCCCCTGGAAATGTGTATGTAACTGGCGTACCCCTTGTATAGATAGATAAAACTATAGTTATAGTATAACAATGGGAATAAAATAAAACATATATATCAGTGGTTCTCAACCTTTTATGCTTCACGTACCCCCTGGAAATGTGTATGTAACTGGCGTACCCCTTGTATAGATAGATAAAACTATAGTTATAGTATAACAATGGGAATAAAATAAAACATATATATCAGTGGTTCTCAACCTTTTATGCTTCACGTACCCCTGGAAATGTGTATGTAACTGGCGTACCCCTTGTATAGATAGATAAAACTATAGTTATAGTATAACAATGGGAATAAAATAAAACATATATATCAGTGGTTCTCAACCTTTTATGCTTCACGTACCCCCTGGAAATGTGTATGTAACTGGCGTACCCCTTGTATAGATAGATAAAACTATAGTTATAGTATAACAATGGGAATAAAATAAAACATATATATCAGTGGTTCTCAACCTTTTATGCTTCACGTACCCCTGGAAATGTGTATGTAACTGGCGTACCCCTTGTATAGATAGATAAAACTATAGTTATAGTATAACAATGGGAATAAAATAAAACATATATATCAGTGGTTCTCAACCTTTTATGCTTCACGTACCCCTGGAAATGTGTATGTAACTGGCGTACCCCTTGTATAGATAGATAAAACTATAGTTATAGTATAACAATGGGAATAAAATAAAACATATATATCAGTGGTTCTCAACCTTTTATGCTTCACGTACCCCCTGGAAATGTGTATGTAACTGGCGTACCCCTTGTATAGATAGATAAAACTATAGTTATAGTATAACAATGGGAATAAAATAAAACATATATATCAGTGGTTCTCAACCTTTTATGCTTCACGTACCCCTGGAAATGTGTATGTAACTGGCGTACCCCTTGTATAGATAGATAAAACTATAGTTATAGTATAACAATGGGAATAAAATAAAACATATATATCAGTGGTTCTCAACCTTTTATGCTTCACGTACCCCTGGAAATGTGTATGTAACTGGCGTACCCCTTGTATAGATAGATAAAACTATAGTTATAGTATAACAATGGGAATAAAATAAAACATATATATCAGTGGTTCTCAACCTTTTATGCTTCACGTACCCCCTGGAAATGTGTATGTAACTGGCGTACCCCTTGTATAGATAGATAAAACTATAGTTATAGTATAACAATGGGAATAAAATAAAACATATATATCAGTGGTTCTCAACCTTTTATGCTTCACGTACCCCTGGAAATGTGTATGTAACTGGCGTACCCCTTGTATAGATAGATAAAACTATAGTTATAGTATAACAATGGGAATAAAATAAAACATATATATCAGTGGTTCTCAACCTTTTATGCTTCACGTACCCCCTGGAAATGTGTATGTAACTGGCGTACCCCTTGTATAGATAGATAAAACTATAGTTATAGTATAACAATGGGAATAAAATAAAACATATATATCAGTGGTTCTCAACCTTTTATGCTTCACGTACCCCTGGAAATGTGTATGTAACTGGCGTACCCCTTGTATAGATAGATAAAACTATAGTTATAGTATAACAATGGGAATAAAATAAAACATATATATCAGTGGTTCTCAACCTTTTATGCTTCACGTACCCCCTGGAAATGTGTATGTAACTGGCGTACCCCTTGTATATATAGATAAAACTATAGTTATAGTATAACAATGGGAATAAAATAAAACATATATATCAGTGGTTCTCAACCTTTTATGCTTAACGTACCCCCTGGAAATGTGTATGTAACTGGCGTACCCCTTGTATAGATAGATAAAACTATAGTTATAGTATAACAATGGGAATAAATTAAATATATATATACACATTAAATTTTGTATTCATAAATTACATATATCGATAAACACAAAAAATTACATTTTTGCACAGCAGTGATACCAACTTAGCGACTTTATTACTAGATCTAGGGATTTTTGAGATCTCATGGCGAGACCAAAAAATTTTATCCCGTATCCCACGTTGAGAACCCTTATGTTAGATTTGTGGGGTTCGTATCTTACCCTGCTCAAGAAAATATTTCTTATAAAATTGATGTCGACCTTAAACTAAGAGTGATGTCTTTCCTGACTGTTAGGTTTTTTTTTCTTGTATTTATATAACACAAATGCTTTTTTATTTATTTAAAATTATGTAAATACAAAACGTACTTTTAATTGCGAAATTGTTGTAAATTTGAGCTTTCGTTGAGATAATTGTGAAAAACTCAGGAGCCCTCCCCCAGCCAAAATTCCTGGGTGAGCCTGTTCCTGCATAACACTCATCTAGATTTAACGCTGAATTAGGATGAAAGCTTTGCAGTGTTTTCCCCTCAAAAGTTTTGTGACTACCTGTCTTCAGACACACGGCCCAGAGATTTTATTTCCAACTTCTTTTAACTAACAGAGAAGCCTTATTCTAGCAAAGATTTGGGGGCGGAGTTGGATCTGTCGGTAGCGCGCCAGGCTCGTAATCTGTAGTTCCCAGGTTCGAGTCCCAGCTGGGTCAGCGTTGAGATTTATCTCCACAAAACTCCCCGCCCTGCCCACGGTCAGTAGGGGACACCGATGGGCTTGAAAAGGCCGCCGTCCGTCGGATGGGACGTTAAGCCGTGGCCCCATGTGCGGGAGAGCCATACCCTGTGCACGTTAAAGAACACGCTGGCTGGCCTTGACGGGAGGCTACCATCTGTCTCCCAACAGCTGTTCCAGTGGGTCCCCTCCCCCAACCTTCTCTGAGCCTTCGGGGTCCTTGTGACCTGGCCATTTAGTCCATGGTGTGCAAAAAAGTGCCGCTCAGAGGTAAAACAACCCAACGTTAAAGAACACGCTGGATGGTCTTGCGGGAGGCTACCATCTGTCTCCCAACAGCTGTTCCAGTGGGTCCCCTCCCCCAACCTTCTCTGAGCCTTCGGGGTCCTTGTGACCTGGCCATTTAGCCCATGGTGTGCAAAAAAGTGCCGCTCAGAGGTAAAACAACCCAACGTTAAAGAACACGCTGGATGGCCTTGACGGGAGACTACCATCTGTCTCCCAACAGCTGTTCCAGTGGGTCCCCTCCCCCAACCTTCTCTGAGCGTTCGGGGTCCTTGTGACCTGGCCATTTAGCCCATGGTGTGCAAAAAAGTGTCGCTCAGAGGTAAAACAACCCAACGTTAAAGAACACGCTGGATGGCCTTGACGGGAGGCTACCAAATGTCTCCCAACAGCTGTTCCAGTGAGTGCCCTCCCCCAACTTTCTCTGAGCCTTCGGGGTCCATGTGACCTGGCCATTTAGTCCATGGTGTGGAAAAAAGTGTCGCTCAGAGGTAAAACAATCCAATCCAATCTAGCAAAGTTTGGCGAAAGAGTGAAAAAAAAATTATTTCTTCTATATTGTCAGATTCAGGCGAACAATATGCTTTGAATTCAGACTTTCAATGGAAAGACCACTTTTGAGGAGAGAACGAAAGAGCAATCAAAGCGTCCTCCCCCATTGGCGGAAAGCAAATGGGATTACACTCCACTTCCTTTGGGACTAATGCTTTCCGCATTTCGGTTTGAAAGCCCTACTTTAGAAATAAGGTGACGGGAACGATTATATATTTCGCAACTTTAGGCTAACATTTATTAATTAGTGACAGATGGATCGAGCGAACTTAATTTAATTCGTTTTGAATTGGGTTGTTTTACCTCTGAGCGGCACTTTTTTGCACACCATGGGCTAAATGGCCAGGTCACAAGGACCCCGAAGGCTCAGAGAAGGTTGGGGGAGGGGACCCACTGGAACAGCTGTTGGGAGACAGATGGTAGCCTCCCGTCAAGGCCATCCAGCGTGTTCTTTAACGTTGGGTTGTTTTACCTCTGAGCGGCACTTTTTTGCACACCATGGGCTAAATGGCCAGGTCACAAGGACCCCGAAGGCTCAGAGAAGGTTGGGGGAGGGGACCCACTGGAACAGCTGTTGGGAGACAGATGGTAGCCTCCCGTCAAGGCCATCCAGTGTGTTCTTTAACATTGGGTTGTTTTACCTCTGAGCGGCACTTTTTTGCACACCATGGGCTAAATGGCCAGGTCACAAGGACCCCGAAGGCTCAGAGAAAGTTGGGGGAGGGGACTACTGGAACTGCTGTTGGGAGACAGATGGTAGCCTCCCGTCAAGGCCATCCAGTGTGTTCTTTAACGTGCATAGGGTATGGCTCTCCCGCACACGGGGCCACGGCTTAACGTCTCATCCGACGGACGGCGGCCTTTCCAAGCCCATCGGTGTCCCCTACTGACCGTGGGCAAGGCGGGGGAATTTTGCGGAGATAAATCTCAACGCTGACCCAGCTGGGACTCGAACCTGGGAACTACAGATTACGAGCCTGGCGCGCTACCGACTGAGCCAGCCCCGCCCCACTTAATAAAGGAGAAATAAACTTTACGATAAACACTTGAAACACACTAAACACTGCTAATAGAAACATTTACAAAATATTATCAATTACAGATAGATATCTAAAGGATTTTAAAATACACTTAAATTAGACAAGATTGTTTGTTCTGCTGTTGCAAACCATTCTTTGTATCTCATTGTTGTACACCAAGTGTCTCCTGATTTGATGACCTTTATGAAAGCAAGCGATGCTTTGCCAAAACAGGGGAGCTGCGATGACCTTGACAAAGGTCGGTGCCGTCAAAGCAAGGACCAAGGTCAACAGGGAACAGCAATCCATTTTGGTCATCTCATGGCTAAAAATGGATCGTATGCAAACTCTACCCTGTAGAGCTGGTTTCCCCCACCACCACCACCACCACAAATTCAGTGTTCACAAAATGTAGAGAGAACATGATACAAAAAAATTCTTTCAATTGTTTTGTTTTTTTAATTTATCAAAGAAGTGACAATAAAATAAATAAATACCCCCTCAAGCAACTGCTTGCCACAGAGGTCTGACAGGAGCCTGTCAGTTTATATGCCATAGTAGAAGGTCTGAGAGGATGGCAGGCCCTCAGCTGAAAAACGACACAAACAGCCATGCCTTACCCGGGGCTCGAACCCAGGTCCCTTAGACATTTAATTTTCGTTATATAATAGTTTTACGAAACATATTAGTGTAGCGATGTTTGGTTCCTATCATAATTCTTATTTTTACTGTAGTTATTAGTTTTTACTCAGCACTAGTTAAAAAAAAAAGGTTCAATTAATAAAAATTGTTTAATTTTAGTGCTTTTCTATCTTTTAATCAACGACTGCAACCTACGACTCGCATAGCTGAGATTGGCTTCTTTTATCTCTGGGTATGGGGCGGGGGTGGCTCAGTCGGTAGCGCGCCAGGCTCGTAATCTGTATTTCCCAGGTTCGAGTCCCGCGCTGGGTCAGCGTTGAGACTTATCTCCGCAAAATTCCCCGCCCTGCCCACGGTCAGTAGGGGACACCGATGGGCTTGGAAAGGCCGCCGTACGTCGGATGGGACGTTAAGCCGTGGCTCCGTGTGCGGGAGAGTCATACCCTGTGCACGTTAAAGAACACGCTGGATGGCCTTGACGGGAGGCTAATATCTGTCTCCCAACAGCTGTTCCAGTGGGTCCTCTCCCCAACCTTCTCTGAGCCTTCGGGGTCCATGTGACCTGGCCATTTAGCCCATGGTGTGCAAAAAAAGTGCCCCTCAGAGGTAAAACAACCCAACGTTAAAGAACACGCTGGATGGCCTTGACGAGAGGCTACCATCTGTCTCCCAACAGTTGTTCCAGTGGGTCCCCTCCCACAACCTTCTCTGAGCCTTCGGGGTCCTTGTGACCTGGCCATTTAGCCCATGGTGTGCAAAAAGGTGCCTCTCAGAGGTAAAACAACCCAACCCACAAGAATCGAAGAACGGTAACAACAAAATAACTAAATGTGGCGTTTTTTGAAAACAAAAAAAAAATATATTTTTCTCTGCACAATGGGTTAAATGAGCAGGTCACAAAGACTCCAAGGGCTCAGAGATAGTTAGCGGAAGGGGATCGATTAGACAGGAGAGAAAAGGAAAGTTGCCCATCGAGACCATCTGGTATATTCTTCAATGTGCAAAGGGTATGGCTCTCTCCTTCATCTGGCCACAGCCTTCCAATCCCATCGGAGCCCTCTTTCTCACAGAGGGCAGGGTGGGGTTTTGGATTGGATTGTTTTACCTCTGAGAGGCACTTTTTGCACACCATGGGCTAAATGGCCAGGTCACATGGACCCCGAAGGCTCAGAGAAGGTTGGGGGAGGGGACCCACTGGAACAGCTGTTGGGAGACAGATGGTAGCCTCCCGTCAAGGCCATCCAGCGTGTTCTTTAACGTTGGGTTGTTTTACCTCTGAGCGGCTCTTTCTTCCACACCATGGGCTAAATGGCCAGGTAACATGGACCCCGAAGGCTCAGAGAAGGTTGGGGGAGGGGACCCACTGGAATAGCTGTTGGGAGACAGATGGTAGCCTCCCGTCAAGGCCATCCAGCGTGTTCCTTAACGTTGGGTTGTTTTACCTCTGAGCGGCACTTTTTTGCACACCATGGGCTAAATGGCCAGGTCACATGGACCCCGAAGGCTCAGAGAAGGTTGGGGGAGGGGACCCACTGGAATAGCTGTTGGGAGACAGATGGTAGCCTCCCGTCAAGGCCATCCAGCGTGTTCCTTAACGTTGGGTTGTTTTACCTCTGAGCGGCACTTTTTTGCACACAATGGGCTAAATGGCCAGGTCATAAGAACCCCGAGGGCGCAGAGAAGTTCGGGGGAGGGGACCCACTGGAACAGCTGTTGGGAGACAGATGGTAGCCTCCCGTCAAGGCCATCCAGCGTGTTCTTTAACGTTGGGTTGTTTTACCTCTGAGCGGCACTTTTTTGCACACCATGGGCTAAATGGCCAGGTCACATGGACCCCGAAGGCTCAGAGAAGGTTGGGGGAGGGGACCCACTGGAACAGCTGTTGGGAGACAGATGGTAGCCTCCCGTCAAGGCCATCCAGCGTGTTCTTTAACGTTGGGTTGTTTTACCTCTGAGCGGCACTTTTTTGCACACCATGGGCTAAATGGCCAGGTCACATGGACCCCGAAGGCTCAGAGAAGGTTGGGGAAGGGGACCCACTGGAACAGCTGTTGGGAGACAGATGGTAGCCTCCCGTCAAGGCCATCCAGCGTGTTCTTTAACGTTGGGTTGTTTTACCTCTGAGCGGCACTTTTTTGCACACCATGGGCTAAATGGCCAGGTCACATGGACCCCGAAGGCTCAGAGAAGGTTGGGGGAGGGGACCCACTGGAACAGCTGTTGGGAGACAGATGGTAGCCTCCCGTCAAGGCCATCCAGCATTTTCTTTAACGTGCACAGGGTATGGCAATCCCATACACGGGTCCACAGCTTTACGTCCCAATACACGGACAATCTTTCAATGATAGCGGCAACTCATGGCAGAGAACATTAATGCATTTTATTGAATAACATGGAGAACTGTGAACAAACTTTCCAAGTTCAAGTCAAGCCTGGGACAGTGTTGAGATTTATCTCCACAAAACTCCTGCGCCCTGCCCACGGTCAGTAGGGGTCACCGATGGGTTTGGAAGGTCTGCCGTCCGTCGGATATGACGAAAAGCCGAGGTCCCGTGTGCGGGAAAGCCATACCCTGTGCACGTTAAGAACACGCTGGATGGCCTTGAAGGGAGGCCACCATCTGTCTCCTAGCAGCTGTTCCAGTAGGTCCCCTCCCCCCGACCTTCTCTGAGGGGTTCTTATGACCTGGTCATTTAGCCCATTGTGTGCAAAAAAGTGCCGTTCAAAGGTAAAACAACCCAATCAATCCGTCGAGGCCATTCGATGGAATTAGGTAGAATATATTTCTTATATTATTCAGTACAAAATATGTAGGAAATTAATTTTTTTAGATCTGAAAGTGTGTGCTGGAATTAAACTGCATACACCAATCATTTTGCTTCAAGCGGTGGAGAAAGCTGAAAATTCCAAAATTTGAAACGAATGTTGCCACCTACTTATTTATGTAGAAATTTGAAATTTTGTGGCAGGGATGACTCAGTCGGTAGCGCGCCATGCTCGTAATCAGTAGTTTCCAGGTTCGAGTCCCAGCTGGGTCAGCGTTGAGATTTATCTCCGCAAAATTCCCCGCCCTGCCCACGGTCAGTAGGGGACACCGATGGGCTTGAAAAAGCCGCTGTCTGTCGGATGGGACGTTAAGCCGTGGCACCGTGTTCGGAAGAGCCATATCCTGTGCACGTTAAAGAACACACTGCATGACCTTGACGGGAGGCTACTATCTGTCTCCCAACAGCTGTTCCAGTGGGTCCCCTCCTCCAAACCTTCTCTGAGCCTTCGGGGTCCATGTGACCTGGCCATTTAGCCCATGGTGTGCAAAAAAGTGCCGCTCAGAGGTAAAACAACCCAACGTTAAAGAACACGGTGGATGGCCTTGACGGGAGGCTACCATCTGTCTCCCAACAGCTGTTCCAGTGGGTCCCCTCCTCCAAACCTTCTCTGAGCCTTCGGGGTCCATGTGACCTGGCCATTTAGCCCATGGTGTGGAAAAAAGTGCCGCTCAGAGGCAAAACAACCCAACGTTAAAGAACACGGTGGATGGCCTTGACGGGAGGCTACCATCTGTCTCCCAACAGCTGTTCCAGTGGGTCCCCTCCCCAACCTTTTCTGAGCCTTCGGGGTCCTTGTGACCTGGCCATTTAATTCATGGTATGCAAAAAAGTGCCGCTCAGAGGTAACCCAACCCAACCAATCACTTTGATGACTATGCATTTCCAGTTTTCCGAAAAAACTTTCGTCCCCTTCCAAATTTTCATTTGATTTACTGACAAATTTAGCTCCCTCTGACGATGGAAATTCCAACTAATGAAAGATTTGGAGATTCAAGATTTTACTCCGAACGACCCTACATAAAATTTGCTCTTCAGAGTTTTACGATTTGCCAATAACAAAGCGAACACCTCACTGCAAAGTATCCTCTACTCGCCTCCTTCAGAATACACCGAAAGAAACACCCTGAGCAGTATCGGCGAATCAGCTGCAGCAGGTTCGACCTAGTTGGCACCCTGCATCCCTCGTAATTGATGCTGAGCTAATAAACGAGCAGCTGGGAACACATTTTCCAATGGAGAAACATTTGGCGAGGTCACAGATGCTCCTCGCGAGTTTCGTGTCGTTTCATTCACTGACCAAAGCGAAAACTAAGAAGAGAAAAATCCTCAATTGGCCTTTTTATATTAATAAGAACTATTTGAGGTCAAACCCTGGAACGAGTTCTTTGTTTATGGAGTTCAGTGCCATAACCATGGTTACGGAGAGGGATTATATGGTTATAATTCCTCCCAACACCTGGGGGCGGGGGTGGCTCAGTCGGTAGCGCGCCAGGCTCGTAATTTGTAATTCCCAGGTTCGAGTCCCAGATGAGTCAGCGTTGAGATTTATCCCCGCAAAATCCCCCCCCCCCCTGCCCACGGTCAGTAGGGGACACCGATGGGTTTGGAAAGGCCGCCGTCCGTCGGATGGGACGTTAAGCCGTGGCCCCGTGTGCGGGAGAGAGCCATACCCTGTGCACGTTAAAGAACACGCTGGATGGCCTTGACGGGAGGCTACCATCTGTCTCCCAACAGCTGTTCCAGTGGGTCCCCTTCCCCAACCTTCTCTGAGCCTTCGGGGTCCATGTGACCTGGCCATTTAGCCCATGGTGTGCAGAAAAGTGACGCTCAGAGCTAAAATAACCCAACCCTCCCAACACCCGGGGTGGCAGCTCAGTGCCATATCCCTGGTTACGGAGAGGTGTTATATGGTTATAATTCCTCCCAACACCCGGGGTGGGAATGGCTCAGTCGGTAGTGTGCCAAGTTTCGTATTCTGTAGTTTCCTGGTTCTGGTTCCACTTTCGCCAGCTTTAAATTTTATCCCCGCAAAACTACCCGCTCCTCCCTCCATCAGGAGGGGGGCAGCGATGTGCTTGGAAAGACCACCGTCTGTCGGATGGGACGTTAAGCCGTGGCTCCTTGTGCGGGAAAGCTATACCCTGTCCATGTTAAAGAACATACTGGATGGCCTTGATTGGAGACTACCATCTTTTATATTTTTATTTCTTAAAAAAACTTCTACTTCATTACTCTTTAGAAATATATGTTTTCGTTTTTACCTAGAGAATTTTTCCAGCGGCTCTCATTTTTCCTAGTGGCTCTTCACTAAGTTTGGGTTGGACTTGAAACTCTCTATTTTCTAGAAAGCACTTCTCATTTAAATCATGGGAATCGAATTAGATCAAAATTAATTTAGGGTGTGTGGATTGGGGTTGTGTTGGGTTGGGTTTTGGGTTGTGTTGGGTTGAGTTGTTTCACCTCTGAGCGGTATTTTTTTGCACACCACGGGCTAAATGGCTAGATCACAAGGACCCCGAAGGCTTAGAGAAGGTTGAGGAAGGGTACCCACTGAAACAGTTGTTGGGAGACAGATGGTAGCCTCCCGTCAAGGCCATCCAGCGTCTTCTTTAATGTGCACAGGGTATGGCTCTCCCGCACACGGGGCCACGGCTTAACGTTTAACGTCCCATCCGACGGACGGCGGCCTTTCCAAGCCCATCGGTGTCCCCTACTGACCGTGCGCAGGGCGGGGAATTTTGCGGAGATAAATTTCCCCCCTCTCTCCATTTCAGATGCCTCTTAGAAAAATATTCCTGAAAAAATGTGTAATATTTACGTTTACTTCTTTTCCACCTTTTTCCAGTTATTAAAATTCAAATTTGAGAGTGTAGTATTAACTGTCGCCTCCTCCCTCGTCGTAGATAGAGGATCCTCTCTTTCTCCCCCCCCCCCCCCCCAGAGAATAAGGTTCGTCATCACAGAATGGACACTTTTTTTGTAATGGAACAAATAGATAATGGGGCATTTTTTTTAAAGAAAGAATAGGGTTCTCTCGCAGTTTGAGCTATTTGAAAGCCACACCTCGCAGCCAAGCATTGTGGAAGTATCCGAACAAAGTTGCCTGTAACGGATGGCAGGTCTCATCTCTGGCCAAGGACTCCGTCACTCAGGCATGTCTTTTGGGGTCAGTGGAGATGGAGCCTGCAGACTCTCGACTGACGACGATGCTTCAATGATTCAATGGGAAGACACGCGCTCAATAAGGAAGCAACGCTACGCTACTTAACCGTTGCTGCTTCAAAGCTCAACTCTAGCAGAGATATCGGTTCCATTCCTCTAATGACATTTACAGTTTCATGCTCATCATAACCAGTGATTTAAGACAGAGGTTTCAGACTTTTTCTTTTAGTTGCGAACCATTCAAAATTTTATCAGGAAGCTGCGAAAAACCTTTTAAAAATCTGTATATTAATTTTGGAACGCATTTTTCGCGAGTGTGTCTAACCAAGAATACAAGAATTTGCATTCGGTTGTTTTACCTCTGAGCGGCACTTTTTTTGCACACCATGGGCTAAATGGTC
Organism: Ryuthela nishihirai; assembly: GCA_038380435.1. Taxonomy (NCBI): domain Eukaryota; kingdom Metazoa; phylum Arthropoda; class Arachnida; order Araneae; family Heptathelidae; genus Ryuthela; species Ryuthela nishihirai. Next base: position 15,829,522 of record JAWZYU010000017.1, on the reverse strand, counting down.
AGGTTACATGGACCCTGAAGGCTGAGAGAAGGTTTGGAGGAGGGGACCCACTAGAACAGCTGTTGGGAGACAGATGGTAGCCTCCCATCAAGGCCATCCAGCGTGTTCTTTAACGTTGGATTGTTGTACCTCTGAGAAGACTTATTTGCACACCATGGGCTAAATAGTCAGGTCACATGGACCCTGAAGGCTCAGAGAAGGTTTGGAGGAGGGGACCCACTAGAACAACTGTTGGGAGACAGATGATAGCCTCCCGTCAAGGCCATCCAGCGTGTTCTTTAACGTGCACAGGTTATGGCTCTCCAGCACAAGGCGCCACGGCTTAACATCTCATCCGACGGACGGCGGCCTGTTCCAAGCCCATCGGTGTCCCCTACTGACAGTGGGAAGGGCGGGGAAATTTCCTGAGATAAGTCTCAACGCTGATCCTGCTGGGACTCGAACCTGGGAACTGCAGATTACGAGCCTGGCGCGCTACCGACTGAGCCACTCCCCGACCCAAGAAGAATAGAAGAAAATAAACAACAAAAGAGAATACAACAAGAGCGAAAATGAATTCAATATGAATGCTAAAGAATTAAATCGAAATAATTTCATTTTTAGTCTTATACATATAAATGATATAGTGGCTTTTTTTTTTTAAATGAGCAAATTGTCTTACTACAATTTCATTTTATACCGTGAGGTATATACTAGTGGTGATCGTAATAGTTAACGAATACCCTGCGCTTCGCTTGCTATCAAAAGTTTATCAGTATCTGGCTCCATATAAATTAACACCGCGGACCACCTTCTATGGTATCAAGGATCGTAGGTTCATTTAGAATTTATTCATCAACTCGCCAGTTTACAATGTCTGACAAATGGGAAACCTACATGTTAATAATTGAAGAAATTTGTAGAAAAAATTGAGGTTAAAGAAAATATTCCAGCACTGTTTAAGGGGGTGGTCCTCAACCTTTTATGCTTCACGTACCTCCTGGAAAAGTGTATGTAACTGGCGTACCCTTGTATAGATAGATAAAACTATAGTTATAGTATAACAATGGGAATAAAATAAAACATATATATCAGTGGTTCTCAACCTTTTATGCTTCACGTACCCCCTGGAAATGTGTATGTAACTGGCGTACCCCTTGTATAGATAGATAAAACTATAGTTATAGTATAACAATGGGAATAAAATAAAACATATATATCAGTGGTTCTCAACCTTTTATGCTTCACGTACCCCCTGGAAATGTGTATGTAACTGGCGTACCCTTGTATAGATAGATAAAACTATAGTTATAGTATAACAATGGGAATAAAATAAAACATATATATCAGTGGTTCTCAACCTTTTATGCTTCACGTACCCCCTGGAAATGTGTATGTAACTGGCGTACCCCTTGTATAGATAGATAAAACTATAGTTATAGTATAACAATGGGAATAAAATAAAACATATATATCAGTGGTTCTCAACCTTTTATGCTTCACGTACCCCCTGGAAATGTGTATGTAACTGGCGTACCCCTTGTATAGATAGATAAAACTATAGTTATAGTATAACAATGGGAATAAAATAAAACATATATATCAGTGGTTCTCAACCTTTTATGCTTCACGTACCCCCTGGAAATGTGTATGTAACTGGCGTACCCTTGTATAGATAGATAAAACTATAGTTATAGTATAACAATGGGAATAAAATAAAACATATATATCAGTGGTTCTCAACCTTTTATGCTTCACGTACCCCCTGGAAATGTGTATGTAACTGGCGTACCCCTTGTATAGATAGATAAAACTATAGTTATAGTATAACAATGGGAATAAAATAAAACATATATATCAGTGGTTCTCAACCTTTTATGCTTCACGTACCCCCTGGAAATGTGTATGTAATTGGCGTACCCCTTGTATAGATAGATAAAACTATAGTTATAGTATAACAATGGGAATAAAATAAAACATATATATCAGTGGTTCTCAACCTTTTATGCTTCACATACCCTCTGGAAATGTGTATGTAACTGGCGTACCCCTTGTATAGATAGATAAAACTATAGTTATAGTATAACAATGGGAATAAAATAAAACATATATATCAGTGGTTCTCAACCTTTTATGCTTCACGTACCCTCTGGAAATGTGTATGTAACTGGCGTACCCCTTGTATAGATAGATAAAACTATAGTTATAGTTTAACAATGGGAATAAAATAAAACATATATATCAGTGGTTCTCAACCTTTTATGCTTCACGTACCCCCCTGGAAATGTGTATGTAACTGGCGTACCCCTTGTATATATAGATAAAACTATAGTTGTAGTATAACAATGGGAATAAAATAAAACATATATATCAGTGGTTCTCAACCTTTTATGCTTCACGTACCCCCCTGGAAATGTGTATGTAACTGGCGTACCCCTTGTATACATAGATAAAACTATAGTTGTAGTATAACAATGGGAATAAAATGAAACATATATATCAGTGGTTCTCAACCTTTTATGCTTCACGTACCCTCTGGAAATGTGTATGTAACTGGCGTACCCCTTGTATAGATAGATAAAACTATAGTTATAGTATAACAATGGGAATAAAATAAAACATATATATCAGTGGTTCTCAACCTTTTATGCTTCACATACCCTCTGGAAATGTGTATGTAACTGGCGTACCCCTTGTATAGATAGATAAAACTATAGTTATAGTATAACAATGGGAATAAAATAAAACATATATATCAGTGGTTCTCAACCTTTTATGCTTCACGTACCCCCCTGGAAATGTGTATGTAACTGGCGTACCCCTTGTATATATAGATAAAACTATAGTTGTAGTATAACAATGGGAATAAAATGAAACATATATATCAGTGGTTCTCAACCTTTTATGCTTCACGTACCCCCTGGAAATGTGTATGTAACTGGCGTACCCCTTGTATAGATAGATAAAACTATAGTTATAGTATAACAATGGGAATAAAATGAAACATATATATCAGTGGTTCTCAACCTTTTATGCTTCACGTACCCCCTGGAAATGTGTATGTAACTGGCGTACCCCTTGTATAGATAGATAAAACTATAGTTATAGTATAACAATGGGAATAAAATAAAACATATATATCAGTGGTTCTCAACCTTTTATGCTTCACGTACCCCCCTGGAAATGTGTATGTAACTGGCGTACCCCTTGTATAGATAGATAAAACTATAGTTATAGTATAACAATGGGAATAAAATAAAACATATATATTAGTGGTTCTCAACCTTTTATGCTTCACGTACCTCCTGGAAAAGTGTATGTAACTGGCGTACCCCTTGTATAGATAGATAAAACTATAGTTATAGAATAAAAATGGGAATAAAATAAAACATATATATCAGTGGTTCTCAACCTTTTATGCTTCACATACCCTTTGGAAATGTGTATGTAACTGGCGTATCCCTTGTATAGATAAATAAAACTATAGTTATAGTATAACAATGGGAATAAAATAAAACATATATATTAGTGGTTCTCAACCTTTTATGCTTCACGTACCCCCTGGAAATGTGTATGTAACTGGCGTACCCCTTGTATAGATAGATAAAACTATAGTTATAGTATAACAATGGGAATAAAATAAAACATATATATCAGTGGTTCTCAACCTTTTATGCTTCACATACCCTCTGGAAATGTGTATGTAACTGGCGTATCCCTTGTATAGATAGATAAAACTATAGTTATAGTATAACAATGGGAATAAAATAAAACATATATATCAGTGGTTCTCAACCTTTTATGCTTCACGTACCCCCTGGAAATGTGTATGTAACTGGCGTACCCCTTGTATAGATAGATAAAACTATAGTTATAGTATAACAATGGGAATAAAATAAAACATATATATTAGTGGTTGTCAACCTTTTATGCTTCACGTACCTCCTGGAAAAGTGTATGTAACTGGCGTACCCCTTGTATAGATAGATAAAACTATAGTTATAGAATAAAAATGGGAATAAAATAAAACATATATATAGTGGTTCTCAACCTTTTATGCTTCACGTACCTCCTGGAAATGTGTATGTAACTGGCATACCCTTTGTATAGAGAGATAAAACTATAGTTATAGTATAACAATGGGAATAAAATAAAACATATATATCAGTGGTTCTCAACCTTTTATGCTTCACGTACCCCCTGGAAATGTGTATGCAACTGGCGTACCCCTTGTATAGATAGATAAAACTATAGTTATAGTATAACAATGGGAATGAAATAAAACATATATATCAGTGGTTCTCAACCTTTTATGCTTCACGTACCCCTTTGGAAAGGTGTATGTAACTGGCGTACCCCTTGTATAGATAGATAAAACTATAGTTATAGAATAACAATGGGAATAAAATAAAACATATATATCAGTGGTTCTCAACCTTTTATGCTTAGTATAACAATGGGAATAAAATAAAACATATATATCAGTGGTTCTCAACCTTTTATGCTTCACGTACCCCCTGGAAATGTGCATGTAACTGGCGTACCCCTTATATAGATAGATAAAACTATAGTTATAGAATAACAATGGGAATGGAATGAAACATATATATCCAGTGGTTCTCAACCTTTTATGCTCCACGTACCCCCTGGAAATGTGTATGTAACTGGCGTACCCCTTGTATAGATAGATAAAACTATAGTTATAGAATAACAATGGGAATAAAATAAAACATATATATCAGTGGTTCTCAACCTTTTATGCTTAGTATAACAATGGGAATAAAATAAAACATATATATCAGTGGTTCTCAACCTTTTATGCTTCACGTACCCCTTGGAAAGGTGTATGTAACTGGCGTACCCCTTGTTTAGATAGATAAAACTATGCTTATAATATAATAATGGGAATAAAACATATGTATATGCACATTAAATTTTGTATTCATAAATTAGATATATCGATAAACACATAAAATGACATAAACAATTTAACAAATCAGTAGCTGTGTTGCCAACTTAGCTACTTTGTTACTAGATCTAGCGAATTTTGAGCTCTCACGGCTACCCCAAAAAATTTTCCCGCCTACCCCACGTTGAATAACCCCTGGTTTAAAGACATAAATTATTGATATTTTTCCTTTTATCCCTTTGTTTCTTGAAATTCGTTTTCGTGTTTTACCAATATTTTAAACAATGGTTTTTAACTTTTTTTGTTTACATTATCTTTTTCTATACTTGCGTCATTTTCATATTATTTAAAAAAATAGGTTATTGTAAAAAGCTGAACCGATTAAATCCAAATTTGCTCAACTGTATTTGGTTCTGTCATATTGTTCCAGAACTTATATATTTTTAGAACTCTGGAATACCTTTGTTTGAAAGATTGTACAAATTTATTTTTAAAGATATTTTCGATGCGAAATTTACACAGAAGTGGTTTACAAGATGCATTTTTAATGAGTTTTTTTTTTTTTCTGGAGGTAATCACTTTTAACTTCGTTATAAAGCCCATATAATGAGTTTCTCAACTTCCGTCCAAATAAATCCAGATCTTTATTCTTATGAACGTAACTCAAAAAAATAATACTAAAGCAAAATCAAACTATAAGTTATTAACTTAATCTGAAAATTTTTGAATTGTACGACTAGTATAAGTTTTACGAAATATGCAGCTGTTAGCATTTTCTCATTATAGAAAATCTGATTTAGTTCTTTTTAGACTTTATAAAGTGCATTAGCCGTCCCGTGGCCGAGTGGTTAGCACGCTTGGCTACTGATCTAAGGGACCTGGGTTCGAGCCCCGGATTAGGCATGGATGTGTCTTGGCTACTGATCTAAAGGACCTGGGTTCGAGCCCCGGATTAGGCGTGGATGTGTCTTGGCTACTGATCTAAGGGACCTGGGTTCGAGCCCCGGATTAGGCATGGATGTGTCTTGGCTACTGATCTAAGGGGCCTGGGTTCGAGCCCCAGATTAGGCATGGATGTGTCTTGGCTACTGATCTAAGGGACCTGGGTTCGAGCCCCGGATTAGGCATGGATGTGTCTTGGCTACTGATCTAAAGGACCTGGGTTCGAGCCCTGGATTAGGCATGGATGTGTCTTGGCTACTGATCTAAGGGATCTGGGTTCGAGCCCCGGATTAGACATGGATGTGTCTTGGCTACTGATGTAAGGGACCTGGGTTCGAGCCCCGGATTAGGCATGGATGTGTCTTGGCTACTGATCTAAGGAACCTGGGTTCGAGACCCGGATTAGGCATGGATGTGTGTGTGTGTGTCGTTTTTCTGCTGATGTCCTGCCATCCTCTCAGATCTCCTACTGCGCATATAAACTGACAGGCTCCTGTCAGACCTCTGTGGCAAGCAGCTGCTTGAGGGGGTATTTATTATTTTTTTATTTCTCACTAAGATTATTATGCGCTAAACAAGATAAAAAAATATTAAAAGGATTGGAACTCGCAAGTCAAAAGCAAACGATAAAAGATGTAAAAAAAACAACAATGAAACATAACAAAATGCAATGACGCAGTGAAAAAAAATAATGTAATGAACAAAAAAAAAATGGGTGTAAAAGACACCAATAAAATGCAAAAAAACAAACAAACAATAATTATAAAATACAAAATTCTGTGAAAATATTTTTTATTGGATAAAACCTTTTTCCTGGTACAGAGCTCACAGGTAAAGGATGAAAGTTTAAAAAATTTATGTCATTCAATTTTACAAGCAATATAATCGATTAGAACGTATTTTATGGTTAAAACGATATCACAACATCTGGGTTGGGTTGTTTTACCTCTGAGCGGCACTTTTTTGCACACCAAGGGCTAAATGGCCAGGTCACATGGACCCCAAAGGCTCAGAGAAGGTTGGGGGAGGGGACCCACTGGAACAGCTGTTGGGAGACAGATGGTAGCCTCCCGTCAAGGCCATCCAGCGTGTTCTTTAACGTTGGGTTGTTTTACCTCTGAGCGGCACTTTTTTGCACACCATGGGCTAAATGGCCAGGTCACATGGACCCCGAAGGCTCAGAGAAGGTTGGGGGAGGGGACCCACTGGAACAGCTGTTGGGAGACAGATGGTAGCCTCCCGTCAAGGCCATCCAGCGTGTTCTTTAACGTTGGGTTGTTTTACCTCTGAGCGGCACTTTTTTGCACACCATGGGCTAAATGGCCAGGTCACATGGACCCCGAAGGCTCAGAGAAGGTTGGGGGAGGGGACCCACTGGAACAGCTGTTGGGAGACAGATGGTAGCCTCCCGTCAAGGCCATCCAGCGTGTTCTTTAACGTGCACAGGGTATGGCTCTCCCGCACACGGGGCCAGGGCTTAACGTCCCATCCGACGGACGGCGGCCTTTCCAAGCCCATCGGTGTCCCCTACTGACCGTGGGCAGGGCGGGGAATTTTGCGGAAATAAATCTCAACGCTGACCCAGCTGTGACTCGAACCTGGGAACTACAGATTACGAGCCTGGCGCGCTACCGACTGAGCCACCCCCGCCCCCACAACATCTGATTTAGATAAATAGAAAACTTTAAATATTGTCAAGTAACACCAACTCTAAAAAAAAATGATCCAATTTTTTTTTTAATGGAAAACTATAAGATACCCATTGTTAGATTCAGTTTACGTGCACGTTGCAACACGAAACAATTGAATTCACACCTAAGGGAGAAAAACATATTTATTGCAAAATGACTTTGCCTTGATTGTCTAAATTCATTGGTTTTCAACCTTTTTTTTGGGAAAAAAAACTCTATAATTTCATTGGGAAAGTCTGCTGAATTTCAGCATTTAAATAAAAATTAAAGCGTTGTTGTTTTACTTCTGAGCGGCACTCTTTTGCACACCATGAGCTAAATGGCCAGGTCACATGGACCCCGAATGCTCAGAGATGGTTGAGGGAGGGGACTCACTGGAACAGCTGTTGGAAGACAGATGGTAGCCTCCCGTCAAGAACATCCAGCGTGTTCTTTAACGTTGGATTGTTTTACCTCTGAGCGGCACTTTTTTTGCACACCATGGGCTAAATGGCCAGATCACATGGACACCGAAGGCTCAGAGAAGGTTGGGGGAGGGGACCCACTGGAACAGCTGTTGGGAGACAGATGGCAGCCTCCCGTCAAGGCCATCCAGCGTGTTCTTTAACGTGCACAGGGTATGGCTCTCCCGCACACGGGACCATGGCTTAACATCCCATTCGACGAACGGCGGCCTTTCCGAACCCATCGGTATCCCCTACTGACCGTGGGCAGGGCGGGGAGTCTTGCAGAGATAAATCTCAGCTCTGACCCAGCTGGGACTCGAACCTGGGAACTACAGATTACGAGCCTGGCGCGCTACCGACTGAGCCATCCCCGACCCCTAGTATTTAGTACCACGCATTTTTAATGTATCATTATCGATTGCACAAGTGATAGCCAAAGATAATCATTATTTTTAGCATTTTATGCGTAATTCAAGATATTTTGTTCTATATTTGGGTCGTTTGGGTTGTTTTACCTCTGAGTGGCACTTTTTTGCACACCATGGGCTAAATGGCCAGGTCACATGGACCCCGAAGGCTCAGAGAAGGTTGGGGGAGGGGACCCACTGGAACAGCTGTTAGGAGTCTAGGCCATCCAGCGTGTTCTTTAACGTGCACAGGGTATGGCTCTCCGTACACGGGGCCACGGCTTAACGTCCCATCCGACGGACGGCGGCCTTTCCAAGCCCATCGGTGTCCCCTACTGACCGTGGGCAGGCGAGGAATTTTGCGGAGATAAATCTCAACGCTTACCCAGCTGGGACTCGAACCTGGGAACTACAGATTAGAAGCCTGGCGCGCTACCGACTGAGCCACCCCCGCCATTTCTATATTTGGCAAACTTTTCAAATGACCTGCCAACAGATCAATTGGTCGTGAACTTCAATGATCCTTTCCGTTTCGAGTATGACGGTTACAATGACTAGTTCAAGAACCTCAGAGTTGTAGGTGTTCTGCCTCTGGCTTTCATATATCGAGGAAGAAAACAGAGCAAGATCTCAAGTTGTCTAACTAGTAGATGCAGACAGGTTTCTGAAAATTGGAGGTCGTTATTTGTGGGGGGAATAGTCTCACGCTGGCGCCGAGAACGGTCAACAGTCAATACACTGTAAGGTCGCGAAAATGCGTGAAAATTGGAATGATTACACACATTGATATGCTAAATAAAATTGACTGTTCCGATTTATTAATATTCTCCAGGGCCCAATCTAAGAGGGGACCTGGGAAACATTATTTAATATTATTTAGAATATTAATTAATTAATATTCCCCAGGTCCACTCTCAGATCTTATTTGTCTAATTTACTGGTTTTCAACCTTTGTCTTTCACAAAAAAAAAAGGGGGCGGGGGTGCTCAGTCGGTAGCGCACCAGGCTCGTAATCTGCAGTTCCCAGGTTCGAGTCTCAGCTGGGTTAGCGTTGAGATTTATCACCGCAAAATTTCCCCGTTCAGTAGAAATGCTTCACGTACCCCCTGGAAATGTTCCGTTCAGGACAGACCCTGGAATGTTTACGTTCAGGACCCCTGGACCGTTCCGGTCAGTAGGGGACGCCGATGGCTTGGAAAGGCCGCCGTCCATCGGATGGGACGTTAAGCCGTGGCCCCGTGTGTGGGAGAGCCATACCCTGTACACGTTAAAGAACACGCTGGATGGCCTTGACGGGAGGCTACCATCTGTCTCCCAACAGCTGTTCCAGTGGGTCCCATCCCCCAACCTTCTCTGAGCCTTCGGGGTCCATGTGACCTGGCCATTTAGCCCATGGTGTGCAAAAAAGTGCAGCTCAGAGGTAAAACAATCCAACGTTAGAGAACACGCTGGATGACCTTGACGGGAGGCTACCATCTGTCTCCCAACAGCTGTTCCAGTGGGTTCCCTCCCCCAACCTTCTCTGAGCCTTGGGGGTCCTTGTGGCCTGGCCATTTAGCCCATGGTGTGCAAAAAAGTGCCGGTCAGAGGTAAAACAATCCAATCAATCCAATCACAAAAAAAATAAAAACACTATAATTTTATTGTGAAAGTCTCCTAAATTGCAGAAAAAATTAAAACCACTAAAAGAGGAGAAAAAATTATATACCTGAACGGCGTTCCGGCTCAATCGCTCCCCCCCCCCCTTCTTTATTTTTTTCTAGCTCCGGGTTTGATATTCAGTAATGAAGGCGATTACTGAATATCAAACCCAGAGCGATATATATACCCCCCTCGATTAAAATGGTATCAAAACTCTCTTTAAAACGTTACTCTTAATATCGATATCGAATTTAGAGGAAAATTTCTCTTGATCCCGTGGGTATAAGAGCCCATGACCTCTGGATAACATAGTTAAGTGCTCTGGCCCCTAAGCTACCGGTCGCCTATCGAGATCTCTATTTAGGAATAAGAGTTACTCTACCTGCAGCACACAACTCAGATATCTGTGTCAGTTTAAGGCAGTCGTCTTCTCTGCTTACAAACAACGCTTCAAGTGACACAGATATTTCAGTTGTGAGTTGCAAGTAGAATTCATATTATTAAACAGAAGAGATCTAGGTCAGAGGTCACGGCACCTGACGTATCATCAGGAGGTCGTAAGTTCGTATCCCCATCCGACTCAACACAATTCTTTCCTCTAAATTTGTTAGCGATGTTATATCTATTTATATTTGAAATGGATATATTTGAAAGGTATAAAGAGCGACTTTATACCTTTCAAATGGAAAAAAGATCGAACTTTTTTAAGGTTGTTGGGTTGTTTTACCTCTGAGCGGCACTTTTTTGCACACCATGGGCTAAATGGCCAAGTCACATGGACCCCGAAGGCTCAGAGAAGGTTGGGGGAGGGGACCCACTGGAACAGTTGCTGGGAGACAGATGGTAGCCTCCCGTCAAGGCCATCCAGCGTGTTCTTTAACGTGCACAGGGTATGGCTCTCCCGCACAAGGGGCCACGGCTTAACATCCCATCCGACGGACGGCGGCATAACTATATTATAGAGTCGAACTATATTATTGGAATGGGTGTTCGATGAGTCCGCAGCATGCCACACTTCTCAATCTAATATTTCCAAACTACAGTTCCAACTATATCTGCGTTGAAATTTCTTCTGATAATTCTCACTCTGTCTTCGCTGAAGAAACTCCCTGCCCACGGTCAGTAGGGAACACCGATGGGCCTGGAAAGACCGCCGTCCGTCGAATGGGACGTTAAGCCACGGACCCTGCGCACGTTAAAGAACACGCTAGATTGCCTTGACCGGAAGCTACCATCTGTCTCCCAACAGCTGTTCCAGTGGGTCCCCTCCACTAACCTTCTCTGAGCCTTCGGGGTCCATGTGACCTGGCCAGAGGTAAAACAATCCAACCCGACTATCTTGAACAGCTGTTTAAGAGATCTCCTCAACTCCACGCGTTTCTCAGCACTGCGACCTTACAACTGAGTCGATTCTGCATCAGGAAAGCTAGAATTGAAATTTTAAACCATATATCCCGTGGCCGAGTGGTTAGCACGCTTGGCTACTGATCTAAGGGACCTGGGTTCGAGCCCCGGGTAAGGCGATGGCTGTTTGTGTCGTTTTTCTGCTGAGGTCCTGCCATCCTCTCAGACCTTCTACTATGGCATATAAACTGACAGGCTCCTATCAGACCTCTGTGGCAAGCAGCTGCTTGAGGGGGTATTTATTTTTTTTCATATTCCATTTACAATTCAATGATTACAATGTAAAGTTCGAAGTATTGTGATATGACAACTGGAGTTTCAACTCTCATGCGATATTTCAAGTTGTTTTTAACCCACAAATCCCTTCAATTAGCTAAAGGACGATTGTCATTTTCTTAATGCAACTTGCGAATATAACAACTACATTTTGGGTTGGGTTGTTGGGTTGTTTTACCTCTGAGCGGCACTTTTTTTGCACACCATGGGCTAAATGGCCAGGTCACATGGACCCCGAAGGCTCAGAGAAGGTTGGGGGAGGGGACCCACTGGAACATGTGTTGGGAGACAGATGGTAGCCTCCCATCAAGGCCATCCAACGTGTTCTTTAACGTGCACAGGGTATGGCTCTCCCGCACACGGCGCTACGACTTAACGTCCCATCCGACGGACGGCGGTCTTCCAAACCCATCGGTGTTCCCTCTGACCGTGGGATAGGCGGGGAGTTCTACGGAGATAAATCTCAACGCTGACCCAGCTGGGACTCGAACCGGGGAACTGCAGATTACGAGCCTGGCGCGCTACCGACTGAGCCACCCCCGCCACATTTTGAAAGCTCCTTAGAAATCATTCACTTTCTGGATGAGCAGTACATCAAAATGCGTTTGATGAGATAGTCTCATGCCAACTATAAATATTACAGCTCGTACAACTACAGACGCAATTAAAGGAGTTCTGTAACTTGAAAAAAGGTCAAAGGTTCAAGGAACACATGATCAGCAGAAACAGCTAGAACGGATACGAAACATAACCAACCTTTACTTGACATGTCAACAACTGATGGCGAAGTCCAATTGTCCGAGTTGCATCAGGTAGAACCCATGATCTTGTACCTTGAACACGTCACGCACAAACACCCACTTTCCCATCCATTCACAGGTAAAGTTGATGAAACCAAAAGTTGAACGTTCAGCCAGTTTCCGCTGGCGTCTGTTTTTAGAGCCCGCTACTGAGAGAGCGCCTTGCCGGAAGGGCAGCCCAACCAACTGCCACGCGTACTGACCTGTTGCTAGCGGCGGCAGAACTTGTATCCGCCGCCGCGCTGCATGGATGATGACCTGCCCGCCTGCCTCTCCACTGCTAACGGATGGAGGACGTCGGAACAGTCCACAGGGGAAAAGGGGAGAATCAGAGGTAGCTCTCGTAAAGGCGACGCCTTGGGTTTGTTACTTGGGTACAGAATTATGACATTAAGGAAAAAAGATACTTAATTTTTCCTTGATTTTAAAATGGACGCTGCAATATAAACTGAAACAAATTAATGCTTTTCTCGGCAGTTGTTTTCGCTTTAGGAATTATTGTATCCAATGTAAGTACAGTCGCTCAAAAAAGTATCCGAACACTGTGGTTGCTTACAAAATTCAGAAAAAATATCTGGCAATTTTTTTTTTTAGAAATTACTGATCTGGCAACTTTCGTGTCACGTGACACGAACCTAATTTCTAAAAAAAAAAATCGTTGAGAGATATTTTTTCTGAATTCTGTAATCAACCATAGTGTTCGGATACTTTTTTTAATATATATAATGCGTATGAATATATAATGCAATGAATATGGAGCGTGTGCAGTTACCGTTCACAGCAAACTGGAGCGGTTGCGGTTAATGTGTTCACAGCACATTGAATCGTGTGAGCTCACAAAGACCTGGATCGTGTGGGCTCACTCACGGAAATATTGAGTGTGTGCAGTAACTGCACACGCTCCAGTTTGCTGTGAACGGTAACTGGAGCGTGTACAGTTGCTGTACACGCTCCAGATATTTTTCCTGAATTCTGTAATCAACCATAGTGTTCGGATACTTTTTTAAGCGACTGTAGGTAGTCATATTATTTTGGTGCTAGATCGTGTGGGCTCACTCACGGAAATATTGAGCGTGTGCAGTTACCATTCACAGAAAACTGGAGCGTGTGCAGTAACTGCACACGCTCCAGTTTACCGTCACAACGGTAACTGGAGCGTGTACAGTTGGCGTATACGCTCCAGATATTTTTCCTGAATTCTGCAATCAATTCTTCTTTAACCAACTCGCATTCTTCCATAAAAAAAAAATACCCCCTCAAGCAGCTGCTTGCCACAGAGGTCTGACAGGAGCCTGTCAGTTTATATGCCAAAGTAGAAGATCTGAGAGGATGGCAGGACCTCAGCAGAAAACAACACGAACATCCATGCCTTAGCCGGGGCTTGAACCCAGGTCCCTTATATCAGCAGCCAAGCGCGCTAACCACTCGGCCACGGTACGGCACTCATACGTACGTTTTAAAGCCAAAATTGCCCCAAGACCACGTGCTTCACTTCACACATCTGTCAGAAGCGGAAGCTACCGAGATCTGCCAGGCCATTGTAGCTGTGGGACATTTGGGGAAACTTTCCCAGAATGTAAACAAACTGGATCGCTTTCCCACGTGTGAAGGCCCTTCCTCCATTGAGAAGAAAAGATGCTGGAGGAGCAGAAGAAAAGGGGGCTGGGGGATGAAGAGAAATGAGGAGCACTCTCAGAGGCTGGGAGAGGTCAGACCTTTCTGAAGAGAGTTCAGCAACAGAATTATTGATCCAATCAGATTGCAACAGGAAACTATTTTGCTGACACCTGCATACCGGGTTGGGTTGTTGTTTTTCCTTTGAGCGGCACTTTTTTGCACACCATGGGCTAAATGGCCAGGTCACATGGACCCCGAAGGCTCAGAGAAGGTTGGGAGAGGGGACCCATTGGAACAGCTGTTGGGAGACAGATGGTAGCCTCCCGTCAAGGCCGTCCAGCGTGTTCTTTAACGTTGGGTTGTTTTACCTCTGAGGGGCAATTTTTTGCACACCATGGGCTAAATGGCCAGGTCACATGGACCCCGAAGGCTCAGAGAAGGTTGGGAGAGGGGACCCACTGGAACAGCTGTTGGGAGACAGATGGTAGCCTCCCGTCAAGGCCGTCCAGCGTGTTCTTTAAAGTTGGGTTGTTTTACCTCTGAGCGGCACTTTTTTGCACACCATGGGCTAAATGGCCAGGTCACATGGACCCCGAAGGCTCAGAGAAGGTTGGGGGAGGGGACCCACTAGAACAGCCGTTGGGAGACAGATGGAATCCTCCCGTCAAGGCCATCCAGCGTGTTCTTTAACGTGCACAGGGTATGGCTCTCCAACACATTGGGCCACGGCTAAGCTTCCCATCCGACAGACGGCGGCCTTTATCAAACCCATCGGTGTCCCCTACTGACCGTGGACAGGGCGGGGAATTTTACGGAGATAAATCTCAACGCCGACCCAGCAGGGACTCGAACCTGGGAACTGTAGATTACGAGTCTGGCGCGCTACCGACTGAGCAACCCCCACCCTCGTCCCTCTAAAAAAACTAAAGGTTGGGTTGTTTTACCTCTGAGCGGCACTTTTTTGCACACCATGGGCTAAATGGCCAGGTCACATGGACCCCGAAGGCTCAGAGAAGGTTGGGGGAGAGGACCCACTGGAACAGCTGTTGGGAGAAAGGGTAGCCTCCCGTCTAGGCCATCCAGCGTGTTCTTTAACGTGCACAAGGTATGGCTCTTCCGCACACGGGGCCACGGCTTAACGTCCCATCCGACAGACGGCGGTCTTTCCAAGCCCATCGGTGTCCCCTACTGACCATGGGCAGGGCGGGGAATTTTGCGGAGATAAATCTCAACGCTGACCCAGCTGGGACTCGAACCTGGGAACTACAGATTACGAGTCTGGCGCGCTACTGACTGAGCCACCCTCGCCCCAAAAACTAAAGGAAACAGTTAATGAGATATACAGCAGATACTAATTAGGGCTGATATGAACTAGAGACTGTAATGTCCCAAATGAGTTGGTTGATTTACCTCTGAGTAGCACTTTTGTGCGCAATGGGTTAAGTGGAAAAGCTACAAAGGTTCCAAGAGCTCAGAATTGGTCGGAAAAGAGGAACAAATTAAATGGTCACGTGATTGCAAAAAGATAGTTCGACTATAATTAAAATTGTCTAAATTATTTCTAAACTAATGTATTCTGTTAAACTGTTTACAAAAGTTGCTTAGAAGCATTAATTATTTTTAACAATAGGGTTTTTTTTTTTTAAGGTTTAAAGCAGAAACCAACCAAAAAATGAATAAAATATCAGAAATCGAATAATTTGAGAAATTAAATCAAACAGTACAGTCGCTCAAAAAAGTATCCGAACACTATGGTCGATTACAGAATTCAGAAAAAATATCTGGCAACGATTTTTTTAGAAATTAGTGATCTGGCAACCTTCGTGTCACGTGATTACAGAATTCAGGAAAAATATCTGGAGCATGTACAGCAACTGTACACGCTCCAGTTACCGTTCACAGCAAACTGGAGCGTGTGCAGTTACTGCACACGCTCCAGTTTGCTGTGAACGGTAACTGCACACGCTCAATATTTCCGTGAGTGAGCCCACACGATCCAGGTCTTTGTGAGCTCACACGATCCAATGTGCTGTGAACATTAACCGCAACCGCTGCAGTTTGCTGTGAACGGTAACTGCACACGCTCAATATTTCCGTGAGTGAGCCCACACGATCCGGTTCTTTGTGAGCTCACACGATCCAATGTGCTGTGAACATTAACCGCAACCGCTCCAGTTTGCTATGAACGGTAACTGCACACGCTCAATATTTCCGTGAGTGAGCCCACACGATCCAGGTCTTAGTGAGCTCACACGATCCAATGTGCTGTGAACATTAACCGCAACCGCTCCAGTTTGCTGTGAACGGTAACTGCACGCGCTCAATATTTCCGTGAGTGAGCCCACACGATCCAGGTCTTTGTGAGCTCACACGATCCAATGTGCTGTGAACATTAACCACAACCGCTCCAGTTTGCTGTGAACGGTAACTGCACGCGCTCAATATTTCCGTGAGTGAGCCCACACGATCCAGGTCTTTGTGAGCTCACACGATCCAATGTGCTGTGAACATTAACCGCAACCGCTCCAGTTTGCTGTGAACGGTAACTGCACGCGCTCAATATTTCCGTGAGTGAGCCCACACGATTCAGGTCTTTGTGAGCTCACACGATCCAATGTGCTGTGAACATTAACCGCAACCGCTCCAGTTTGCTGTGAACGGTAACTGCACACGCTCAATATTTCCGTGAGTGAGCCCACACGATCCGGTTCTTTGTGAGCTCACACGATCCAATGTGCTGTGAACATTAACCGCAACCGCTCCAGTTTGCTGTGAACGGTAACTGCACACGCTCAATATTTCCGTGAGTGAGCCCACACGATCCGGTTCTTTGTGAGCTCACACGATCCAATGTGCTGTGAACATTAACCGCAACCGCTCCAGTTTGCTGTGAACGGTAACTGCACGCGCTCAATATTTCCGTGAGTGAGCCCACACGATCCAGGTCTTTGTGAGCTCACACGATCCAATGTGCTGTGAACATTAACCGCAACCGCTCCAGTTTGCTGTGAACGGTAACTGCACACGCTCAATATTTCCGTGAGTGAGCCCACACGATCCAGGTCTTTGTGAGCTCACACGATCCAATGTGCTGTGAACATTAACCGCAACCGCTCCAGTTTGCTGTGAACGGTAACTGCACGCGCTCAATATTTCCGTGAGTGAGCCCACACGATCCAGGTCTTTGTGAGCTCACACGATCCAATGTGCTGTGAACATTAACCGCAACCGCTCCAGTTTGCTGTGAACGGTAACTGCACACGCTCAATATTTCCGTGAGTGAGCCCACACGATCCAGGTCTTTGTGAGCTCACACGATCCAATGTGCTGTGAACATTAACCGCAACCGCTCCAGTTTGCTGTGAACGGTAACTGCACACGCTCAATATTTCCGTGAGTGAGCCCACACGATCTAGTATCAAAACCTCAACTTTAGGTTGGCCTTCAGTTGTTCATCGATATTTCGATTTCGTAAGATAAACCTAATGAAAGAAAGTCACTAGCGATACTTTGATGAGGATTTTCTTTTGAGATGAGAGTTTAGCGTGACCAATGGAACTGCATGTTCCATGAAAGTTT
This sequence comes from Ryuthela nishihirai, assembly GCA_038380435.1. Taxonomy (NCBI): domain Eukaryota; kingdom Metazoa; phylum Arthropoda; class Arachnida; order Araneae; family Heptathelidae; genus Ryuthela; species Ryuthela nishihirai. The sequence goes on along the minus strand of JAWZYU010000017.1, from coordinate 15,811,831 downwards.
CTCAAAGAATACGGAGGTGACCTTGATGCAATCAGAAAGCAGGTGTCTTCTGCACGGTTATGAAAATTCTACAATGGGCATTTGCAGCTTTGGGAAAATGTTTTGTAACGTAATTCCCAAATTAGCTTAGACTGCAGCTTGTCAACTTTATAAATGAGGATAATTTCAATAGTGTATTTTCCACATTTCTCATAAGCCACATTAGGCACTTGCCTAGGGGCGCCAATTACGTATAGGTTGCCAGAATTCTAGTGTTACATCTTTTTCACTGAAGGGGGAAAGGACGATTTTCCCCCTTCAGAGGTTGAAAGAGAGGTTGGGTTGTTTTACCTCTGAGCGGCACTTTTTTGCACACCATGGGCTAAATGGCCAGGTCACATGGACCCCGAAGGCTCAGAGAAGGTTGGGGGAGGGGACCCACTAGAACAGCCGTTGGGAGACAGATGGAATCCTCCCGTCAAGGCCATCCAGCGTGTTCTTTAACGTGCACAGGGTATGGCTCTCCAACACATTGGGCCACGGCTAAGCTTCCCATCCGACGGACGGCGGCCTTTATCAAACCCATCGGTGTCCCCTACTGACCGTGGACAGGGCGGGGAATTTTACGGAGATAAATCTCAACGCCGACCCAGCAGGGACTCGAACCTGGGAACTGTAGATTACGAGTCTGGCGCGCTACCGACTGAGCAACCCCCACCCTCGTCCCTCTAAAAAAACTAAAGGTTGGGTTGTTTTACCTCTGAGCGGCACTTTTTTGCACACCATGGGCTAAATGGCCAGGTCACATGGACCCCGAAGGCTCAGAGAAGGTTGGGGGAGAGGACCCACTGGAACAGCTGTTGGGAGAAAGGGTAGCCTCCCGTCTAGGCCATCCAGCGTGTTCTTTAACGTGCACAAGGTATGGCTCTTCCGCACACGGGGCCACGGCTTAACGTCCCATCCGACAGACGGCGGCCTTTCCAAGCCCATCGGTGTCCCCTACTGACCATGGGCAGGGCGGGGAATTTTGCGGAGATAAATCTCAACGCTGACCCAGCTGGGACTCGAACCTGGGAACTACAGATTACGAGTCTGGCGCGCTACTGACTGAGCCACCCTCGCCCCAAAAACTAAAGGAAACAGTTAATGAGATATACAGCAGATACTAATTAGGGCTGATATGAACTAGAGACTGTAATGTCCCAAATGAGTTGGTTGATTTACCTCTGAGTAGCACTTTTGTGCGCAATGGGTTAAGTGGAAAAGCTACAAAGGTTCCAAGAGCTCAGAATTGGTCGGAAAAGAGGAACAAATTAAATGGTCACGTGATTGCAAAAAGATAGTTCGACTATAATTAAAATTGTCTAAATTATTTCTAAACTAATGTATTCTGTTAAACTGTTTACAAAAGTTGCTTAGAAGCATTAATTATTTTTAACAATAGGGTTTTTTTTTTTAAGGTTTAAAGCAGAAACCAACCAAAAAATGAATAAAATATCAGAAATCGAATAATTTGAGAAATTAAATCAAACAGTACAGTCGCTCAAAAAAGTATCCGAACACTATGGTCGATTACAGAATTCAGAAAAAATATCTGGCAACGATTTTTTTAGAAATTAGTGATCTGGCAACCTTCGTGTCACGTGATTACAGAATTCAGGAAAAATATCTGGAGCATGTACAGCAACTGCACACGCTCCAGTTACCGTTCACAGCAAACTAGAGCGTGTGCAGTTACTGCACACGCTCCAGTTTGCTGTGAACGGTAACTGCACACGCTCAATATTTCTGTGAGTGAGCCCACACGATCCAATGTGCTGTGAACATTAACCGCAACCGCTCCAGTTTGCTGTGAACGGTAACTGCACACGCTTATTATTTCCGTGAGTGAGCCCACACGATCCGGTTCTTTGTGAGCTCACACGATCCAATGTGCTGTGAACATTAACCGCAACCGCTCCAGTTTGCTGTGAACGGTAACTGCACACGCTCAATATTTCCGTGAGTGAGCCCACACGATCCAGATCCTTGTGAGCTCACACGATCCAATGTGCTGTGAACATGAACCGCAACCGCTCCAGTTTGCTGTGAACGGTAACTGCACACGCTCAATATTTCCGTGAGGGAGCCCACACGATCTAGGTCTTTGTGAGCTCACACGATCCAATGTGCTGTGAACATTAACCGCAACCGCTCCAGTTTGCTGTGAACGGTAACTGCACACGCTCAATATTTCCGTGAGTGAGCCCACACGATCCAGGTCTTTGTGAGCTCACACGATCCAATGTGCTGTGAACATTAACCGCAACCGCTCCAGTTTGCTGTGAACGGTAACTGCACACGCTCAATATTTCCGTGAGTGAGCCCACACGATCCAGGTCTTTGTGAGCTCACACGATCCAATGTGCTGTGAACATTAACCGCAACCGCTCCAGTTTGCTGTGAACGGTAACTGCACACGCTGAATATTTCCGTGAGTGAGCCCACACGATCTAGTATCAAAACCTCAACTTTAGGTTGGCCTTCAGTTGTTCATCGATATTTCGATTTCGTAAGATAAACCTAATGAAAGAAAGTCACTAGCGATACTTTGATGAGGATTTTCTTTTGAGATGAGAGTTTAGCGTGACCAATGGAACTGCATGTTCCATGAAAGTTTCTCAAAGAATACGGAGGTGACCTTGATGCAATCAGAAAGCAGGTGTCTTCTGCACGGTTATGAAAATTCTACAATGGGCATTTGCAGCTTTGGGAAAATGTTTTGTAACGTAATTCCCAAATTAGCTTAGACTGCTGCTTGTCAACTTTATAAATGAGGATAATTTCAATAGTGTATTGGCCACATTTCTCATAAGCCACATTAGACACTTGCCTAGGGGCGCCAATTACGTATAGGTTGCCAGAATTCTAGTGTTACATCTTTTTCACTGAAGGGGGAAAGGACGATTTTCCCCCTTCAGAGGTTGAAAGACAGGTTGGGTTGTTTTACCTCTGAGCTGCACTTTTTTTGCACACCATGGGCTAAATGGCCAGGTCACAAGGTCCCCGAAGGCTCAGAGAAGGTTGGGGGAGGGGACCCACTGGAACAGCTGTTGGGAGACAGATGGTAACCTCCCGTCAAGGCCATCCAGCGTGTTCTTTAACGTGCACAGGGTATGGCTCTCCGCACACGGGCCACGGCTTAACGTCCCATCCGACGGACGGCGGCCTTTCCAAGTCCATCGGTGTCCCCTACTGACCGTGGGCAGGGCGGGGAATTTTGCGGGGATAAATCTCAACGCTGACCCACCTGAGACTCGACCTGGGAACTGCATATTACGAGTCTGGCGAGCTACTGACTGACTTCCCCCCCCCCCCCCAAGGGTAAGAGAAGGTTGCGGGAGGAGACCAACTGTTGTTGAGAGACATATTGTTGCCTCTCATCTGTCTCCCAACAGTTGGAACAGCTGTTGGGAGACAGGTGATAGCCTTTGTCAAGGCCATCCAACGTATTCTTTAACGTGCACACGGTATGGCGTTATCGCACTCGGACCAAGATTTAACGTTCCACCCGACGGACGATGTCCTGTCTTAGCCAATTGGTGTCCCCTACTGATGGGGCGGGGGTGGCTCTGTCGGTATCGCTCCAGGCTCGTAATCTGTAGTTCCCAGGTTCGAGTCCCAGCTGGGTTAACGTTCAGATTTATCTCCGTAAAATTCACCGCCCTGCCCACGGTCAGTAAGGGACACCGATGGGCTTGGAAAGGCCGCCGTCCGTCGGATGGGACGTTAAGCCGTGGCCCTGTGTGCGGGAGAGCCATATTCTGTGCACGTTAAAGAACACGCTTGATGGCCTTGACGGGAGGCTACCATCTGTCTCCCAACAGCTGTTCCAGTGGGTCCCCTCCCCCAACCTTCTCTGAGCCTTCGGGGTCCATGTGACCTGGCCATTTAGCCCATGGTGTGCAAAAGAGTGCCGCTCAGAGGTAAAACAACCCAACCCCTACTGATCGCGGAAAGGGCGGTAGTTTTGCGGAGATAAACTTCAACACTGGCCCAGCTGGGACTCGAACCCGACTTTGAGAGGAGTGAAGAAAGTACTTGCGAGTAATCATAATCTAAGAGCGATTCAAATTCACTCTTTTGACAATCGAAAGTGAAGTTTTGATGGATGCGTATTCCGAAAATACCATTTGCTCAACGCAAAGCAAAAAATGAAGTAGAAAAGCATTTAAATTTCAAAATGAGCAATTTGATTTACATATGTCACTCTACATTAAATGTTTTCAATCAGGTAGATAATATTAATTTATTGCATTCATTTTTTTTAGAATCTGATAACGATATTTTATTATTTTTTTTCATTAAAACTCGTAAGTCTATTCCGATTACATTTCCCCAAATAAAAAAAATAAATTTATATTTTATAGAAAATTGGTAAACGTGACGTCACGAAGGAGGCGCTACTACTGTTTGTGTTTAGAGGTGCCAGAAATAATTCCAGACTTGAATAGTTTTGGAAATATGATCCTGGCCCTTCCTTCCTCCAAGATCCAAAGCAGTAGTGTCATATCATGTAAGAAAGCAATGGTTGATTATTTATTCAATTCAGGATTGGCACCTCCATTAGGGCTCCTTGAGCACTGCCTTACCAAAATTGGGGCGGGGGTGGCTCAGTCAGTAGCGCGCCAGGCTCGTAATCTGTAGTTCCCAGGTTCGAGTACCAGCTGGGTCAGCGTTGAGATTTATCTCCGCAAAATTCCCCGCCCTGTCCACGGTCAGTAGGGGAAACCGATGGGCTTGGAAAGGCCGCCGTCCGTCGGATGGGACGTTAAGCCGTGGCCCCGTGTGTGGGAGAGCCATACCCTGTGCACGTTAAAGAACACGCTGGATGGCCTTGACGGGAGGCTACCATCTGTCTCCCAACAGCTCTTCCAGTGGGTCCCCTCCCCCAACCTTCTCTGAGCCTTCGGGGTCCATGTGACCTGGCCATTTAGCCCATGGTGTGCAAAAAAAGTGCCGCTCAGAGGTAAAACAACCCAACGTTAAAGAACACGCTGGATGGCCTTGACGGGAGGCTACCATCTGTCTCCCACCAGCTGTTCCAGTGGGTCCCCTCCCCCAACCTTCTCTGAGCCTTCGGGGTCCATGTGACTGGCCATTTAGCCCATGGTGTGCAAAAAAGTGCCGTTCACAGGTAAAACAACCCAACCCAAATCCTTGTGAAAATGTAAAATCTTTTCCCATCTTTAGAAGGCTCCACAGCAACAACGTACAGATTTCGCAGACCGAACTTTATGCGCCAGCAGCGAAGAGAGAAATGATAATACAGCCTTTCTTTTTAATATGTAATGACAAGTTTAGACACGTTTTCAATCAGTCGTAGCTCGTTAACTTTGGAGGAAGGAGTGCAAATCTTCAGACACATGCCAAGAATTTTTTGAATGCCCTCCGCAAAATTGCATTAATTTCAATATTTAGCTCACTCATTGTACAGTCGCTCAAAAAAGTATCCGAACACTATGGTTGATCACAGAATCCAGAAAAAATATCTGGCAACGATTTTTTTGGAAATTATTTATCTGGCAACCTTCGTGTCACGTGATTACAGAATTCAGGAAAAATATCTGGAGCGTGTACAGCAACTGTACACGCTCCAGTTACCGTTCACAGCAAACTGGAGCGTGTGCAGTTACTGCACACGCTCCAGTTTGCTGTGAATGGTAACTGCACACGCTCAATATTTCCGTGAGTGAGCCCACATGATCTAGTATGAAAATAATATGACCACCTACAGTCGCTCAAAAAAGCATCCGAACACTATGGTTGATCACAGAATTCAGAAAAACGTGACACGAAGGTTGTCAGATCACTAATTTCTAAAAAAATTGCTGCCAGATATTTTTTCTGGATTCTGTGATCAACCATAGTGTTCGGATACTTTTTTGAGCGACTGTACATCGTTTCTAAAGATGGAAACCAAGACTCATATATTTATAATAGTTATCGACGGACGCTGTTGACTTTTTACTTTCTGTTAGTAATACATTCAGAGGTAAGCAAATGCACCACTGTAATGTGCCACCGTACACATTTTTCATGCGAAAAACGCAAAGATTAATGAATCACTCTAATAATATAGAACTTTAGAAAGGCGATTTCGTTCAATGTTTGAAGAAATATGTCTCCATTAAAATTAATGAGTAATTATCATATCTTATTTCGCCTTAAGGAAAGCATGCAGTAAACTGAAGGCTAAAATTCAGCAAAACGCTCGAAAATTAGAATTTAACAGTTGTTACAGGCCTCATTAATTTTTAGTGGATGTGAAATGGAATTTTGATCGCGAAGCTTTCGTACCAACCTCATATCCCCTACCTTTCTTTCGACGGCCATCTTGGTTTGATATAGACGCATGCGTACAAACATTTTCTGATTTACGACAATTGCTTTTCAGATTTGCAGTTTTTATTTAACGTAATGAAGATTTTAAACTTATTTCCCGTCCCGTGGCCGAGTGGTTAGCTCGCTTGGCTAACCACTCGGCCACGGGACGGGACTCATTATGTAAAAGAATCCCGTCCCGCTGCTGAGGTCTGCCATCTGTGAGGATGGCAGACCTCAGCAGAATCAGCAGAAAGAATTCTCAGACCTCAGCAGAAAGAATCCCGTCCCGCTGCTGAGGTCTACCATCTGTGAGGATGGCAGACCTCAGCAGAAAAAAGATACATACATCCATGCCTTATCCGGAACTCGAACCCAGGTCCCTTAGATCAATACATCCATGCCTTATCCGGAACTCGAACCCAGGTCCCTTAGATCAGTAGATCTAAGGGACCTGGGTTCGAGTTCCGGATAAGGTATGGATGTATGTATCTTTTTTCTGCTGAGGTCCTGCCATCCTCACAGATCTTCTACTATGGCATATAAACTGACAGGCTCCTGTCAGAAGTCTGTGGCAAGCAGCTGCTTGAGGTGGTATTTATTTAATATTTTTATTCACATGTTATTACTTGAATATATGTAAACATTTCATTGCAATACGAGAGTGTACAGTGATTATGATAATGGTCAAACTAATTAATGCGTAGAAAGGATATATCGTATGGCAAAATAAACACCAAGGCCAAAATAGCAGCCTGTACTTGAATTGTACACAGGATTAGTAATAGCGAAGGATTTGCAAATAGCGGCCAGGTCTTAGACAAGCTGGATTCTGCAGGATTATCTCCTCCAGTGGCGGCTCGCGTATAGGCACTGTGGAACTGCACCACCCCCAATTTTAACTTGATATTATCGATAACATTTAATATAATGAGTCCTTTTTTCTTTAATTCTTTCTTTATACTTGTACAATATATAATCCTTAAGCTTAATGTCAGTAGCCATCCCCCAGTTTATGAAAAAGATACAAAAATCTTTGTATGGAACTGTGCGCTTCACAGTACTAGCGGCGAGGTGTTTGACTGTTGTGCGCATGCGCACATAGGAAGCTACACGCGAGCCTGCAAGGGAGAGAGAGCACTGTCGTTCCCGCAGTGCCGACCCTGGCGTGCTGGTTGAAGGTAGTTTTTTTTTACTCCGCGTGTGTTGTGCTTAAAAACCGTGTACCATATTCTTGAATCTGATAAAGTGTAGAATTAGATTATTATCCTGCTTCCAGCTATTCTATTATTTGATTCATTTTTTTTTCGCGCAAATTAAAACAAGAAGAATGGATTTCATTTTTAAATGAATAGATTAAGCTTGAAAAAAAAATTCTAAAAAAAAAACTGTAACAATTTAGGTTAAATTAAGTAAAAAAAATGTTTGATTTTGTTCTTTTAGGATTTTATCAAGTTTGTGAATAAATTTTCTTTTTATACATGTTTGTTTCCTTTTACACAATTTTAAAACAAAGGGTAAAAATTTTCTGGAGTAGCACCCCCACTAATTTTAGCTACGAGACGCCACTAATCTCCTCATTGCATAAATTGGGCTGGCATCCCCCACCAATCTTCAAAAATCGTGGAAAGTTTATTCCTATTGAGTCGGGATTTTCTTTTACATAATGAGTTAAAACGACTGTGTGAGCGTGTGTTTGCTATAGAAATCTGTACTGTTCAATTTATCACCATATACCGTATATGTCATATTAAATTCTGCGGGAAGGGGCTAATATTGGTTTGACTTGTAGCCAGATAGAAAGCAAGAAACGGTAAATTGTAACCTGGGCTATTCTTCCAACATTTACAGTATTATAACCTCAGAAAGCTTAAAATATTTCATTGGTATTTTACTGGGTTGGGTTGTTTTACCTCTGAGCGGCGCTTTTTTGCACACCATGGGCTAAATGGCCAGGTCACATGGACCCCGAAGGCTCAGAGAAGGTTGGGGGAGGGGACCCACTGGAACAGCTGTTGGGAGACAGATGGTAGCCTCCCGTCAAGGCCATCCAGCGTGTTCTTTAACGTGCACATGGTATGGCTCTCCCGCACACGGAGCCACGGCTTAACGTCCCATCCGACTGACGGCGACCTTTCTAAGCCCATCGGTGTCCCCTACTGATCGTGGGCAGGGAGGGGAATTTTGCGGAGATAAATCTCAACGCTGACCCAGCTGGGACTCGAACCTGGGAACTACAGATTACGAGCCTGGCGCGCTACCGACTGAGCCACACCCGCCCCATTTTACTGGGTGTTGGGGAGAATTTATTATAGCGATCAGTAAGTCGTACTTAAAATTACACAACCCTCGTGTAATGAAATGCCATGTGAGGTTATTTACGAGCAAATGTAACCATAAAATTCTTTACTTTTCATCGTGTTAAAGTTGAACATAGTCACAATGCATATGGCGTTTAACTTTCTAAATTTGATTTCACAGTTATGCAAAAACTTGTATAAATAGTCGAATATTTTAAATCAATCAAATAGATTAACGTTTATTCACTTAATGAAGATGTATATTTTTGGGCGATCTGTAGATGGATTCTTTATCCCGATAACTAGAAGATTTTAGAAAATCAGATATCCTTACTATTATAAAGTCTGGTAGGACTGTAGCCCATGGCTTCATGTGGATTTTCTATGAATAAATGTATGCACAATTTGTGTAATTGTACATACATTTATTCATACAAAATCCACATGCAGCCACGGGCTATGGTCCTACCAGACTTCATAATTTTTCTCTCTACAGTTACGGCATTTGACCACCACTGTAGGGCAATTCCAGCAAGGGCCTGTTTGATATTGTTTGCTCAATGCATCCCAGGTCTCCCCCTTTTCCTGAAGCCTTTGAGCACACTATTCATAATCCTATTGGCACCTGTAGCTATGCATACAGGCAACGTGGTCAAACCAATGGAATTTCTCTCTGCACAAAATGCTCCTCAAAAGAGGTTGCTAACTCCTTCTTCTAACCTCATCATTACTTACAAAGTCAAACCACCTAATGCCCAACATACTGTGTAAGCATTTAAATCAACGGCATCAAGTTTCCTGTTATCCTGCTTACAAAGGGATCATGTTTCGTGTCACGTGACACGAAGGTTGCCAGATCACTAATTTCTAAAAAAATCGTTGCCAGATATTTTTTCTGAATTTTGTAATCAACCATAGCGTTCGGATACTTTTTTGAGCGACTGTACAAGGCCAACATAAAAGCCAATAATGCTTCTATCCTCATTACAAACAATGGGAGTAAAAATAATCACATTGTTTAGAACATCTCTGAAATGCACAGCCTACCTAGCCGTCACAAGTTCCTCACCTTCCTTGTTAGGTTTCTTTTAGGTTTTTTTTCCTTGCTAGGTTGTTTCCTCCTTTCTGTTATTTCCCACACTATCTGGTTTAACCCCCTGTATATATCTGATGACACTAACTATCTAGTATAACTGATTCGTCGCTTTGTGAGCCAAGCTATCAAGCCCAAAGATTCTTATCTGCAGTTAATTGATCCTTTTCACAATAATTAAACTAATTGTAATGCTTTCTGTTAGGACCAGTTCTGTTAGGACCTTGATTCATATTATTCCTGCACTTCCTTCTTTCAGAAATAAGTTCTATAGTCTTATCACTGAAATAATTTTGTTTCTTCTATTCCCTTTCACCCAAAGGAGTACTATTGGTTTCAAGAAAAGCCTGTTTAAACTGATCTCTTTCTCAACTTCAGTAGTAAGCAAACCATGAATGTCATAATGACTAAGTAGCCTGACATGGTATGCTTTGGCTATATCTGGATCTTTCAGACATTCAGTGTTTACGCTAATTTTCTTAATCTTACCACAATATTTCTTACGTTTCACCTGCAAGACACTTTTGACCAGGTAATGATCAGAACCAGTTTCGGATCTCCTGTATGATCTAGTATTCCTAACTGAACTAGTCCATTTGCTTTTAATTAAAATATAATCTATCATATTCCAGTGCAACCCATCTGGCGAAACCCATGTATATTTATAAATATCCCAGTGTTTGTAGTATGTGTTAATTATTCGCAAACCATTATGTTTACTTACCTGTAGGAGACGTTCCCCATTGCCACTGGAACTGGGGCAGGGGTGGCTCAGTCGGTAGCACGCCAGGCTCGTTATCTGTAGTTCCCAGGTTCGAGTCCCAGCTGGGTCAGCATTGAGATTTATCTCCGCAAAACTCCCCGCCCTGCCCACAGTCAATAGGGGACATGGATGGGCTTGGAAAAACCGCTGTCCGTCAGATGAAACGTTAAGCCGTGTGCGGGAGAGCCATACCCTGTGCACGTTAATGAATACGCTAGATGGCCTTGACGAGATGCTACCATCTGTCTCCCAACAGCTGTTCCAGTGGGTCCCCTCCCCCAACCTTCTTTGAGCCTTCGGGGTCCTTGTGACCTGACCATTTAGCCCGTGGTGTGCAAAAAAGTGCCGCTCAGAGGTAAAACAACAACAACCCAAAGCCACTGGAACTATCAATGCCAAAGAGACCTAAAACTCCTGCCCAAAAGTTAGAGTCAGTACTAACTTTAGCATTGAAGTCACCTAGCACAACAGAAATATCTCCTTTCTCCATCGAATTCAAAATATCCTAAAGATGGCTGTAAAATGTAACCTTCTTGTTCTCATCATAGTCGCCTGTGGGGGAGTAACAACAGATGACATTCAAGTCCTTAATTTTAGTTTTAAATTTTGCTGTAAGAAATCTTTCATTGATGCAGTCATATCCTAGAAGATCATCACTGGTGTGTCTGCTGAGAAGCAAACCTGCATCTTGGAGATGCTTTCTATCCTCCCTCCCTGAAAAGAAAAATTGAAAGTTGTTTTTAAGTATCTCACCTTTACCTATCTATCTAGTCTCTTGCAAGCCTAGAATATCTTATTATAACACTGGAATTCCTGCATGAGGACATGAATAGAATAATCTCTATGTAATGTTCACACGTTCCACGTACCTGCAGAGAGAAAATGATTACTAAGATTTTTTAAAGAAACTAGGTTTATTGAGAGAGGTGCGACCAACAGTATCAAACACCACTGATTGCAGGCATGGGGCAAAGACCTGTGCCTCCTCCGCTAAAGGCTGAAATCACTGATGCTGGTAGGAACTTCAGGCAGCACCTTTTCAAGTGGACCTTTCCAAGAACCATGTGACCTGCCTGAGACACATTACTCCAGTATAGGATTGACGATGCCCAACTAGCTAAGTGAGGTTCAAGTACCTGCAATGACCTCTGATCAGTATTATCCACCAGCTGATATAAGGTATTCCGTGCCTGTGTTCTCTTAGGGCTGGCAACCCAGAAGCAAACAGAAAACACAGTGGCAGATTCTCCCTCAACCAGTGCAGCAAATCTAGGATCCATAATCAAGCTCAAATCCATAAACCAGTCCAGTCTAGTGGGTATAAAAGGGAGGACCCTGTGAAGTTCATCACTCCTCATCAGGGTTGAAAACAAGAAAAAGGTGGCCATATATGACCAGTTCAGTTGGCCACACTGATCTAGTAGCCCTCCCTTTCCGTTTCCTTCCAAAATAGAATATCTCTTTTGAAAGGTACTAACGGTCTGCCCTACAAGAAGGTAGGGTCGGACATTGTGTACTAGTCGTGGCCAGTTCTACTTCCAGTTTATACCTAGTGAGGCACTGGTGACCATTGAGCCATTTAGAGACTGCCTCTAATTTTTTGTCAGTGTAAAAGTGTGGTTTATGGAATCGCTTAATTTCTCCGGGCATAGCTGGCAAACAGGTCTGTTTTACGTTTTAACGTCGTACTTAAAATCGCCTTATTATATATCAATAATGGGTGCAGAAACATTTAATGATGAGAAAAAATTTTTTGTTGATATCTGCTGTATCAATCATTGCAAAAAAGGAAAAGTATAATGCTGCTGTATCAATCATTGCAAACCTTAGGGTAATAAAATTTCGCAGGAAATTGCAAAACATATTTTGTCGTCAAAGAGAATAGGTATGACAGCTAGTCAAAATGTTCACAAAATTATTACAATTAAGGTAGTATTTAAGAAAAACGACAGAAAGCCTTGTTTTATTAGTATTAGGAGTATAACTTTAAAATTTATTTTTGATTGATTCAAAATATTTATTAACAGAGAAATACTAATTCGAAATTGTACGGTTCCCAAATACGGAAACCTTATTTTATGCTTACTGCATAAAATTATAGGAACATACTATAAAGTTATAAAGTCTAATTACAATTAAATATTATGTACATATACATAACTTAAATTACTCTTTTTACTAAATTTAAAACACAAAATAGGTAAAAAATTAATACGTTATTTTTCACTAAATGAATCTGTTTATTAGCGTATTAGAATTCAGTATTAGCTAAATAGGAAAAAAAAATGTTTTTTAATAAGAAATTTTTAACAATATACAGGGTGAATCTGAAAAAGTGGGCAAAACTTTACGGGGTGGTAGAACGCAGCTATACGAGCAATATTCGTCATAGAATGTTGGTCGGAACGCAAACGGCGAGCCGCTAGGTGGCGTTGGAAATGGTATAAAAGGGTCGGTCCTCGCACCCAACGGCACTCAACCAAAGAAGGTCTAAGGAGAAGAAGGCTAGCTTCGCACAAGCGTAAGTGGCGCCGTTCTGCGGAATTTTACCGAAGCTGAACGTGGCAAATTGATGTGCATGCACAAAAACAACTGTAAGGGGCGATCTGCGCATGCGCAGTGCAATCATTTTTAGTCCACTGCAGCTGTGGTTTGTCTTACTCTTTGTATATTTATAGCGATTTAATCAGTGTTTCAACCTGTCTAACACCCATGATTGTTTGTCATAGTAATAGCTGACCCTACAGTTATTCAGTGAGTATTTTATCCCGTTCAGGAGTATATTTTACGATACCTGGAAAAGCCGTTGTATGTTTATTTTGAGTAATTTTGCAGAATTTTTAAAATTAATATGTAAATTAATACATTTAATCATCTTGCGAACATGTAAGTCAATGTATGTTGCAGTTTGGTGTTCCCTGGAGCATATCGACATATTTAGGTGTCTGCAGTTTGTTTTAATAGTAAATTTTTTTATGGTTGATACGAGAAGTGCCTGCTGCCATCTATTGAGAGTTTATACAAGTAAGAAACTCGATGTGACTTTAATTGAAAATATCCTAAATTCTATAAAATATAATTAAACAAAACATGTTGTCTCGCATTAAGCCATAAATTTCAATTTATTATAATATATTAAATATAGTAGAATGTTCAAAATATTAAAATTTCTATGTTGAGCATAGCTACCTCTTGTTTTACAAAATGAGATTTTATTAAAGAAAATAATTTTAACTAATCCTTGTGAAAAGAAAATCATGATGGTAAAATTTAAGAAATGGACACTTTGAACAAAGTGTATGTAAAATTAATCACGTGGTGTAAGCTATTGAAAACATTGCTGGGCGGTGGAAAAATAACGCAAGGAACTGGCTCCTCTACCTGGCTAGGTGGCTTCACTGCAATACACGAATTTGCCATGTTTAGAGGGCGCTGCAATCGAAAAGTTTACATTACGTCTATGGAAGCTAGCTCTCTTCTCCCTTAGACACTCCTTGACTCAACGGTCCCTATCCCGCAGGTGTGAAGCCTGCATTACAGCTGGCAGCAGCTCTTTTGAGCAATTTCTTTGGGCATGTACCTCAATTACATTCCTGTTAATAAAATGTTTTCTGAAGTATCTCCTCTCCTTCTTGTGTTCATTCTTTAAATGTGACAGTGGAAAACTACCTTTTAACTTCTCACCGCTTGCGTTCCGCCCATACTTTCTATGACGAATATTGCTCGTATAGCTGCGTTCTACCACCCCGTAAAGTTTTGCCCACTTTTTCAGATTCACCCTGTATAGTGCGAAGAAATCAGTAGAATGATTCAAAAAATTTATTGATGTAATAAAAAAAAAACCATTAATTGGAAAAGACAGTAAATATATCAAAACTTAAACCTTGAAAAGTATAAATATCTATATAAATGTCTTTAATATTTTCGTTTTTCTCACAAATAAAAAATGTATATTATGCTATTAACTGAAATGTCGACAACTCTCATTGATGATAACTCTGCTTGTGAAATCCCGGGTGTAAAAATCTAAATTTGCTTGATTCCGAAAAAAAAAAAATTCAGATAATTTTTTTTATTTAAAATACTAATGACTATAGTCTAGCTTATTAACGTACCCAGTGGGAAGACGAAGGAAATACGTTATGATTTATTACTTTTCTGGTTACACCTTCAGTTTTCCCATAGGTTACATAAGGTACCACTGTTTTTACCACCTTATTCTAGGAGAATGTAACCGATAAACGGCCTCAATCAAGTTCGTAGAGCAGCCTGATGCAGTACCTCCAGTTCCCTATATAGTTCAATGATGGTGGCAGACAAGCAATTTGATGTCGACTAGACCCAAATACATCACGAATTCGTTCAAAGGGCAATTCTTTTTCTATAGCCCTTGGTTTATCCTTCTACGACTGCATAATTGACAACCATTGTGAATCACAGCACTGGTACAACGTTAGAACTAGAGGTCCTGTATAGAGTCTAACATCCTTCTTTAAAAACTGGACCATTTTGTAAAAGGGACCTTGGCCCCCTTATCATCTGGTCCATGAGAAAAAAATTTCTGTGTGCGTCAAAAAGTAGGGACCAGTACAATGAAGTGCTAGCGACCCTATATGTTGGCGATAGGCTTTTGGCCGCAGGCCGCCTAATAATGAAGGAGGTGGTTAAAGTTTCGTACCAAGAAAGTGCTGCGTCATAGTTTTGTGGCAAGGGGGTGGGGAAGGGAGAGATTTGGAGTAAAATTCTTCTGGGGGTAAAAATTGTAGCGTGTGTGGTGCATGTTGGCCGGAAGTTGGTAAGAAGGGTGTAAGGGTGCAAGGTCAAAATCACCCCTAATCTCTTACAATTAAAGATGGCCTAAAATGGTCTGGAGATCTGAAAATTTCTGATTTAGAATATGCTGATGATTTAGCTCTTTTGGCAAATGATGTTGATAAGATGAACTCTTTCATTCGAGCTGTTGATGAGACTGGTAGTAGAGTAGGTTTGATTATAAACAGAGAGAAAACTAAAGTTATGAAAATTGGTGAGGCAGATGGTTTGCCACTACTAGTAAGGCTGGCCATCTCGGCGATTCACTGACATTGGTTGATTGAGTCACGTGGTTTATGGGCACCATATTTTGTTGTACCGTGAGACGAAAGCCTATGAGTTAGTGTGTATACCAAGTTAAAACTTTTCAGTTGTTATAGTTTTATATATTTCTACCACTTTTTTTGTCTATAAAAGTTACATATTTTATGAATGCCTCACTGCGCTACATTTGGGGGTAAACATTTCACTCAAAGAAATAAGTTAACGAATATTTTTTTCCGAGAAACTCCATCAGAAGACGGCAATCGGCTGCAAAAGTGAAATGAGCTTTCTGAAAACCAACAAATAATTTCTTTTAAGGTTCGTTTGAAAAACGAGCTAATGTTTCCACGTTGTCGTCTCTTATTCCAATATTTGCTCGTCTGTCTGTCCGTCTTTCTGTTAACTGTTGTCTGTCCATCTGTCTTTCCACCTATCTGTCCATCTATAGACAATCAATTTTTTTACTTTTAGGGCTAAATGAAAAATTCTTTTTGGGTTGAATAGGTGTCGAACAAATATTGCGATTCGAAATTTTGAAAATTTTCAACGTCTTTAATAGCGCTCTCTAGCGGTGGAAAAGATGGAAAATGCTAAAATTTTAAACGAATATTGCAAAACAAACTATTTACACTGAAAATCTGAAATTTTGATAGTAGAGAGCTATGGTCAGAAGGTTTACAATGGGAATAAGGCTTTACTGTCTTAGCCAAAAGAGGGTGTGAAAATAATTTTTTTTTAAAGAGATAAACGAAACAATATATATATTATTTTGATTTACAGGCACTAACGAAACATTAATGATTTAAACAATCTTTGATAATCTCAGCGTCACCTGTGGACTTTTAAACGTCTATAAATCAATTAATGTTTTTTGTGAAAAAAGCCAGCATTAGTTAACAGATTAGAATACTCTGGCATGTTTCTGGGGAGATGTGGGTTCGAATCCCGTATGTTGGCGATTTTTTTTTCACAAAAATATTAATGTTTACATTTTTTGAATCTCCATCAGTTTAATTTCCAGTGTTAGAGAGTGTTAAAGGCGGTAAATGAAAACTCGATAGGCTACCTCTAGCAGTGGAAAAAAGCTGGAATATAGTAATTCTTTAAATAAAGATGGCAAACGATCTATTTTTTTGCTAGAAACTTAAATTTTTGGTCATAGAGTGTAATGATCAAGTGGTTTACACTAATAGTAATGATTTGTGCCGTTGGTAAAATGCAACTTTTCTGCTTTAAGAGATAAATGAAAAACTTTTTTGCACATTACAGATACTAATAAAATATTAATAGTTTATTTTCCCATTTATACAGTAGTTCGAATTTCCACTGTTAGAGGGTACTGAAAGTGTAAAATAACTAGAAGAACGTTTATCGCCTCTGGCGCATATGGGAATCTCATTTTCAAAGAGTAAGAAGTTCTTCCTTTGTCTACTTTTTCACTCCTTAGAAGTTTTAATTATGGATGTTTGTGTTGTTTTTCTACTGAGGTCCCACCATTCTCATGGACCTTCTACTATGGTGCATAAACTGACAAGCTCCTGTAAGACCTCTGTACAAGCAGCTGCTTGAGAGGTTATTTATTTATTTATTTAATGTATGATGGGGAAAATGCACATAGTAGTATTTTATTAGTAATTATAAAACATAAAAAGTATTTGTCTTTTAGTTCTTAAATTTAAAAACCTGCTTTTCTCTCGTTCCTATGAAAATAGTGGGCAGGTCATTGCTGTCAGTGGAATTTCTACCATAACAGAACTCTACACGCCGAAATTTCCACCTTAAACAGATCACTTGAAACATTCGTTAAAAGTTTTTGCAGTGTCGATATTTAGTGATCTCTAATGATATAAATTAAAACTACCGCAGAAAATGGTTCTTAAATTTAAAAACCTGCTTTTCTCTCGTTCCTATGAAAATAGTGGGCAGGTCATTGCTGTCAGTGGAATTTCTACCATGACAGAACTCTACACGCCGAAATTTCCACCTTAAACAGATCACTTGAAACATTCGTTAAAAGTTTTTGCAGTGTCGATATTTAGTGATCTCTAATGATATAAATTAAAACTACCTCAGAAAATGCGAATTACATTTCATTAGGAACCAACTAAGAAAGAGATTTCCAATTATCTCTTCAAACAAAACCGTTCCGTTTCTTACCTACCTTGGGCTAAGGGTCAACTCATTGCTGTCAATGGAATTTTCAAGACTGTCACATTCGATGACTAAAATTTCAAATTTTTAGCATAACTACATCGTTTGCAATATTCGTTTTAAATTTTGGGATTTTTCGATTTTTCCCACCGTTACAGGGAGCAATTATAGCTTTTGGGAAATTCGCAAAATGCAATTGTAATATTTCATCAATATCTGCCCAACCTAAAAAGAATTTTTATCTCTAAAAACATACACGTTTCTGTTAAAACAAAAAGAAGTTGCATTCACCTCCCCCCCTGGGTCTAAAGGGTCAAGTGATTGCTGCCAGTGGTAACTTCGTAACCTTTACATTTCAACACTAAAATTTCAAACTTCTAACATAATTACGTCGTTTGGAATATTCGTTTGATATTTTGGAATTTTCAACTTTTTCCACCGTTAGAGGGCGCAGTTATAATTTTTGGGAGATTCGAAAAATGCAAATCGTAATATATCATTAATGCCTATCTAACACTAAAAAAATTCTATTTATCTATATAAACAGAAAAATTCAATGTCTACAGACGGACAGACAACAAAGCAAAATTGTCTGTTTTTCTGTTTTTTTAAAAAAAGCCCTAAAATTTACTTTTCCTTTTTTAGCCGTTTTCTAAAGTGCTTCCAATCAAGAACACTGAAATCTGTATCAAATATTACCCTACCCTTTTCCGGAATCCATAAGTACCGTGCAATAGCATTCAGCTATGCACGGTAAACAATCGGAGCGACGACAAAACATGGCGTCCAATTTGAGATGGCCAACCTCTACCTATATAGGGCCTCTACCTCTATCTATATAGATAGAACTGGGTAGAAATTTCTTCAACTTTGTAGAATAAAGAAGGAAACAGGCTTAACATCATGTATATTTCATTATTGTTGATGATCGCTCAGTAAATGGCAATTGCGTTTAGTAAGAAAATTTTATATTTATGATGCACATTATATTTATAGTTAGTGAATAATGCAGGTAAAATCAGTGCCAGATTAAGTGTTCTCGATGCCGTAATCTACAAAAATTTAAATTCCTCCATAGTTTTTAGCGCTTAACAACTGTGGTGGATTTTTAGACTAATGTAGCTACGTTGCCGGCTGCAAATATGTCGAGCTAGATGCTATAGAATAACGATAAAATATGAATCGGAATTAATATTGAGAGTAGAAAATGGTGTATAGTATCATTCTGATAACTTCTAGAGCAGTTGGTCATAAAATTAGAGTAGCCCGCCTCTTTTCGTTACAGAACCTTTCGGTATGTTAGCAGCCCCCGACTGAATGGCAGTGCTCTTTAAAATGTTTTGCTGTAAGCAATTATTTTTATTTTTAAATTTTTATTTATTTATAATTTTATACTTCTTAAAAAATCCGTAAATAAAAGTTCTATATTTTTAGTGACAAAAATGAATACAGAATAGAGAAAAAGTATAAACTAATTTCTTATTTGCAATTGGTAATATATCTTTTACATCCATAATAAATTGCTTGAAAAAAAATTAAGGTAACACTAATGAAATGTGGCATACTTTTTAATTTATGATCTAATTAAGTAAAATTTGCCCAGAAATGTATTTTTGTACAAAGAAGAAACATGCAGAAAATAAGAATCGGAATGGAAATGAATATATTACAATGATGTCATTAAAACAAGAATATATTTTGCATTGCAGACATTTACCCCAGATGCTCCAAAAATGTGACATCAGTATGAAATAAGATCTCCTCAGATGGTTAAATATGCCTGACAGTATTGATCTCTGCTTAACATAAGGTTGTTCAGAATGGCATCAAGCAATAAATCTCATTCTTCCATGAATTAACTTTAGCTTGCAGAGTCATTGAGGAGGTGGCTGATAATTTACATTGTGTCTTCTTCGTGACTGAGTGTTTAGTGTTCTCAGCTACTGATTAGAGGGGCCTGGATAAGGCATGGATGTTTGTGTTATTTTTCTCTCTTTTATCTTATTATGATCTGTGAGGATGACAGGATCTAAGCATCCTCACAGATCATAAAAAGGAGAGCCATCATTGTTTAGATAGGATTATGATCCACAGAGGTCTGACAGTTTATGCGACCTCTGGATCATAATCTATAGAGGTCTGACAAACTCGTGTCGGACCTCTGTGGCAAGCAGCTGCTTGAGGGGTTATTGTTTTCTAAGGCATCCCATGTGGGCCAGGTCATTAATTGGATATTTTTTATTTCTAAGCCAGGCTTGCTGTAGATGAGCACTGTCATCCATAAACAGTAATCAATGCCAACCTCACCCTTATAAAGTTGCACAGAGGGTTCAAGGATCTCTATGTCTCAAAGCAGTTGCATAACCTCCATTGACCTTGTGAAGAGGAATATGGCTGTTGATGGTTATGCCACCCCAGACCAGCACACCGCAAGTATCCTTTTCTTTAACATTGGAATTTGCATGAATCTGGTAGTCTAAATCAAGAATCATCTGAAAACAATATTAGCCAGTTGTTCAGGGTTCCAAGTGATGGCACCAGTTTAACTTTTTGGTAGTTGCAAGTTAGAGGAACACAAACCACTAATGGCTTCTTGGCATAGAGACCACTCACATTAAGCTGCTGTGACATTGTTCTGCTGTAAATCCTTTCATTTGTGGCCACAGAAATCTTGAGAGACATTTGAAGTGAAGTCAT
The DNA here is from genome assembly GCA_038380435.1 of Ryuthela nishihirai. Lineage (NCBI taxonomy): Eukaryota > Metazoa > Arthropoda > Arachnida > Araneae > Heptathelidae > Ryuthela > Ryuthela nishihirai. The sequence continues at coordinate 15,791,409 of JAWZYU010000017.1, read as the reverse complement.
CGTACAGTTCCATATTTCCCTTAGTGCCAGATAACGGTCAGTTTTTGGCTTGAAGTAACTCTCGAGCAAACCTAGGCCAGCTCTTCTAGTAATGATCCCTGTTTCCTGGAACTGTTTCCAAAGGTTGGATACCACCTTTCTTGACACATTGAGCCATTTTGCTGCCTCCACCTGCAGCAGCCCTGCTCTTGTTTTTTTGATTGGGAATTAACAAAAAAATTGAGTTAGTCTTTCAACAGCCAACTATCACAGATTAGGAATTAAAAAATTCCACTAAATTGAGAATTTTAAATCCCACTAAATTGGGAATTAAAAAAAAATTGAGTTAGTCTTTCAACAGCCAACTATCACAGAATTATCTAAACAATGATGGCTTGCCATCTTCTGTAGAAATAATGAGCTTCCTCCTTGTAAGCAACAATTTTGAAATGGAGTGATCTGGTAGCAACCCATGTTTTTATAGACAATAGTAATTTACATGCTGCAAGGAATTGTGAGACTATAGATCAATTTTGAATGGAAATTCAATATTTGCATGTAATGCTGCCTATAACAGCATATTTTTACCTTCAGGATGTTGTTAAAATTAAAACATTGGTGAAAACCACTGTGTTATTAATTTTGTCAACCAGTATATATCAAACCATACTTTAAATGTTCATTTTCAAAAATAGAAACATGCAACAGAGAGAAGTAAAAAACAAGGGATAAAATAACTAATGTACAATTTGATCAAAAGGACTCAACATGATTTGAACACAACTGTTATGGCATAACTTTGATATCTTATTATGTGCTATACAGTTTTCCAAGAAAAGGATAATTTTTCTTGCCACTATTTTACAGTCCAACCTTCTAAGCCATTCTGAGAAAAGTTCACTTGTGATCCATGCATTTTGATTTGCAGCTTATTCCATGGAAGGAATTTTATTCTTTCAAAACACCTAGGTTTTGATTTGCCAATCATAAAAAGACAGCTTTTCGGTACTGCTCATGCAGCAACAGTGTAATGCATTCCTTGCTCTCTTTCCTGCTGTTGCACATTTCCCCTCTGAAAGTCAGTTTTATCTGGTAGGTAGTTAAAAACAAATAATGTCGTCTGTGTGAAATGCGTCATCAGGATCATAGTCATATGCAATTGGAAGAGTTGAGACTGATATCCACTGTTGCACTTTGCCACAAACAATATGAAAGATTATATCATGTCCTTTAAACTTTTCAGATCAGTCACTAAAAAAAAAATACCCCCCTCAAGCAGCTACTTGCCACAGAGGTCTGACAAGAGCCTGTCAGTTTATATGCCATAGCAGAAGGTCTGAGAGGATGGCAGGACCTCAGCAGAAAAACGACACTTACATCCATGCCTTACCCGGGGCTCAAACCCAGGTCCCTTAGATCAGTAGCCAAGTGTGCTAACCACTCGACCACGGGACGGCCCAAAACAAAAATAAATACCCCCTCAAGCAGCTGCTTGGCACAGAAGTCTGAGAGGAGCCTGTCAGTTTATATGCCATAGTAAAAGGTCTGTGAGGATGGCAGGACCTGTCTGTGAGAAAGGTCTGTGAGGATGGCAGGACCTGTCTGTGAGAAAGGTCTGTGAGAAAGGCAACACAAACGTCCATGTGTTACCTGGGGTTCGAACCCAGGTCCCTTAAATCAATAGCCAAATGCACTAACCAACTCTGCCATGGTGCGACTCTATTAGCTGTAAATTCTCTGTAGCCAAGTTCTTTGCTGTGTTCTAACACTTTCTCTCACAGCAGATTCCTACCTACTGGAATGTTTTTATTCTTACATTGAGTAAACCATTTTTATCAAATGCTGTTTAACATCAGGAAATTCCTCATGCCTCATTCTTTCACTTTTATTGCAATCTAGCTGTTTCAGTACTTCTAGGAATTCTGAATTCTTTGGCAATGTCTTTTTCTAAATTCTTTCTGTTACTTTCAACAGCTGTAATCACATTTATTTCTTAATGACAAAGCATTCAACTATATTACCAGCAACACAACATAATGAGATGATTATAAAAAAAATAGTTTGAGTTAAGGAGAGAGAAAATGCAATCAATGTATAAAAAATTTGATTGGGAATTAAAAAAAAAATGAGTTAATGAGAAATTTGAGATGTTGAGGTTTGAGTTAATGAGAGTTTGCTGTATTTCAAAATTGTACCTGAAATCAGTAAAACATGCCATCGTTATTTCACAAACCAAAATTGTCTCCAAAAATTTTCCTTAGACTCCATCTTTCTTGGCTGTTAATAATCCATGTAAGGTTAAAAAACATGTTTGACATTATACAAAACTCGTATCTCCATTTATATTTTGCAGTTTCTAGACCTTCTACTCTGGCATATAAACTGACAGGCTCCTGTCAGACCTCTGTGGCAAGCAGCTGTTTGAGGGGGTATTTTTTTTTATTTATATGATAACAGCTATGCAATTTCATCAAAATATTTATTGCTATTAGAAATTTTCTGTTATTACTATAGCCATTTCAGAGAGGATGTATCTTTTTATGACTTTTAGTTGCCTGTGGATTATTTTTAACTGTTTCCTCTCTGAGTTTTAAAATTGCACATCCATATAATTGGGATTCTGTGGTTCAGGTGCCATCTGAACATCTATCCAACCAAGATAATGTAAGATAGTTACTAGTGCAAGAATAAGTTTCCTGGAGGCAAGGAATGTAATGCGTAGACTGAGACTTTTTAGTAAATTTCCTAATTACAGTTTTCTGAAACATATTCTTTGGAGAAGTATGCTTTACATTACTTTGTATTGAAAGAGCTAAAATATTAATAATTCTTTTTGCAGATGGCTACATCATATGGTGTAAATGAAATGCAGAATTCAAATTCAACCAGGCATCTTTTGAAATTTATGATGCTCATTGGTGATTTAAAAGTAAGTGATATACAAATACCTTTTTAATCCTTACAGTATCAGGCATAAAAAAAACAATTATACCAAGGGCCAAGCTTTATTTTTTCAGCTGTACCACCAATAAAATGAATTTTAATGCTTTTTGCCAAATAAGTAATAAAAGCAAATATGTATGATATAAACTAAACATTTAACCCAGGGTATTGATGTACCCCAAAGAAAAGACCAATATGTGCTTGTGATGAACATTTGAGTTTAAATTTAAACAATTAAACTTATTAAGTGGTGTCTTTTGACTCAAGCAAACCAAAAAAAGAAACTAGTGTGTCACAAGAAACCAGAGGCATCTAGAGGCAACAACTTAAGTATTTTGTGGGGGTATTCAGATACCCTGGGTAGTAATACAGGGTTAATTTTAGATTTATTAAAATATTTAATGAAAATGAGAAATATATTAATTTTAATCAACATTTTTCATAGTGATGTAGTAAAAAAAATGTAGATATGCAAATAACTTTATTTATTTTTTTAAAGGACCAAAATGACTATAATACATATCAGTAGAAAGGAAATTTCTTTTTTGAATAATAGGAAAATAAATTTTATTGGAAACCAAAATATTACTCTTTTCTGTAATTTTCTTCTTAGTGTTTTTTAGGAAGGTAAATTCAGGTATTTTGTTAAATGATGCTTAAATATGCTCAGTCAAAAAAGTCAAATTTAGAATTATTTCTGTTAAATAAGGAATAAACAGAAATAGGTCATATTTACCAAAAGAAAGCAAACTTAATTGGTAATTAATAAAATGGCAGAAATGCAAGAAAAATATGGATAGAATTTTATAAACTTAAAAAATTTTTTTGAAAGTTTACTATTTTTTACAACAGTAATATTTTAAAAAAATCTTTCTTTTTTATGTATTTTTGTGAAAAAAATTTACCCCTCAAGTAGCTGCTTGCTTCTGCTATAAATAATTCATAATATTTCTATTATTATTTAAGTCTTGCATATATTTAGTTTTTACTAATGTTTTTTGTCATTTATGTAAATATTGCATATAGCTGGGATTTTTGATCTGCAAGTTTTTAGAGTATGGAAGCAGTGCCACAAAAAAATTTATTTTGCTTTAAAAAGAGCAGAATTGAAATAAAAACTGAAAATTATAAATAACTATAAAAGGCAAAGAGTTGTAAAAGAAAAATTAAAATATTCTGTAGCATATGAAATATAAGCATTAAAGTTAATGTCGAATCATTTCCAGATTCATAAAGCACTGCTGCTAAAAAACTGGATTTTAAAACTGCAATAATTTCAGTTAAAATTTTAATATTTATAAGTTATATCTATATGTTTAATATATGCATATGTAACTTTTAAACCAATGAAGAAATGAACCAAACTATTATATAGTCTAATTTTAGTCTTTAGGTGTATATGCCTATTTCTCCACACTCTCCACAGATTCTTAAAAGTCCTGGCAGCAATCCCTGTTTGTCTGTTAATCTCATGTTGCACACCATCAGTATCCATTATATATCCCCAAGATAATTAGACTGAAACACCTGACTAAAAAAAAAACCATGTGTGGGAGAGCCATACCCTGTGCACATTAAAGAACACGCTGAATGGCCTTGATGGGAGGCTACCATCTGTCTCCCAACAGCTGTTCCAGTGGGTCCTCTCTCCCAACCTTCTCTGAGCCTTCGCAGCCCATGTGACCTGGCCATTTAGCCCATGGTGTGCAAAAAAAGTACCGCTCAGAGGTAAAACAACCCAACCCTGACTAAAAAAAACTTCTGCTATTAAGCATAGGTCTGTAAATGGTGACCAATCCCCAGTGATGATGCACAGAACTGGCCAGGTCTTGCACCTAATGTCCAACACAGCCTTCTTGTGGTGTAGGCTGTTAATATCTTTCTAAAGAGATATTCTCTTTTGGAAGTGAATGGAAGGGGAGGGCTACCAGCTCAGTGTGGCCTGATCTGGTCATCTTTGGTCACTTGTTTTCAACCCTGCTGAGGAGTGATTGACTTCACAGGTCCTGACCTTTTATACACACGAGACTGGACTGGTTTATGAATTTGAGCTTGATTATGGATCCTAGATTTGCTGCACTGGTGGGCCTCTGTTAAGGGAGAATCTGCCACCGTGTTTTCTGTTTGCTTCTGGGTTGCAGCCCTTTTCGCATGAGAGTTGTTCCACTAATAAATGGAACTACTGTAGAAGAACACTGTCTGAAGTGCAAGTGATTCTTTCATCAGTTCTCTTAGTCTGTATTTTGTTATATCAAACCTTTTGAGAAAAGCACATTTTACAATTTGATCTATTGTGCACAGTAGATTGCAAAGGTATATTGATGTGACATAACAGTTAACTAAAAAGACATGAGAACAATTAAGTTTAAAACAAACTCACAGAATTAAAAATTTTTTTGTTGTGTTAAAGATTCTAGATTCCTAAAGAAGGCCATATTCCTTTCATTTTCAATCAATTTGAATCAGACTAAGCAAAGATTGCAAGAATCCTTTAAATTACTGACATTTAATTTTGCATGTTGGCTGCCACAATGTTAGAAATTTTAGGGTCCTCCCAGGCAGGCAATTTTTTTTTTCTTGTATTAGGCTCAAAATACCAAAACTATGGTGAATTTGTATAAAAACTTTTTTTGGCATTCTCTTTTTAAGTGTGCATCATGTGTGCACCATTGTGGCCTGTAAGACAAACATTTTCATACTGGGTCACATCATGAATGCATGATTTGCTGGTTTGCAAGTTTATACAGGAGTTTTCATAAGTTCATGCATGCAGATTTCTGAGTATAGGAATATGGAAACGTGTCTATTCAGTGTTCAGTACTATCTGTGCTAAACATGTTGACTTGTTCATGGGGCCAACTTTCCTATCACTCATAATCAATTCAATATAGCATGAATCATGTGAGTGAGCTATGCAGCCTGAACTAAAAACTGATGTGAAGCAAATATGTTTTGCATGGGATAGTAATCTAGAATAAGTGTGAATCATATACAATTCATATGGCAGCCAATGTCTTAAACAACTATGTGTATGATGGATTGGAAAGCTTGGCAAATAACATATAATCTCTCTTCTTGCAGCGTTGTGCCCTCTAACTCTGTGCATAATGGCAGGCATCTTGCCAGAACAGATTAATGACAATTGATTGAAACTGTTTCAGTTTAAATTCATCATCATCATCACCCTCAAGCAGGCATGGGCTACAGAGGTCCAACCAGACCATGCAATTTATTTCTACAAGCAAGTCTGTCCTGAGCTACATCTGTTGCATCTCACCACTGCACACCAATTCTAATAAGGTCCTGTTTTACATTGTCTGCCCACCGCATCCTAGGTCTCCCCCTCTTTCTGAGGCCTTTAGACACACTGTTCATAACCCTATTCGCCAATCTATAATTATTCATACGGGCAATGTGGGCAAACCAACGGAGTCTCTCTCTGTACAATATGCTGCTTAAAGGAGGTTACAAATCCTTTGCCTAACCTCATCATTAGTTACAAAAGTTGAACCACCTAATGACCAACATACTATGTAAGCATCTGGAATCAAAAGCATCTAGTTTCCTGTTATCTTGTTTACAAAGTGTCCAAGTTTCACTACCATAACTAACCCTAGAAAGGACCAAACTATTATACAGTCTAATTTTAGTCCTTAGGTGTATACACTGTTAAGTGTCCAAAAAAGCCTGTTTAAAATGGTCCCAATCTTCCTCAACTTCAGTAGTAAGCAAACAATGACTGTCATAATGACTAAGTAACCTATCATGGTAAGCTTTAGCTGTAACAGGGTCTTTCAGAGCTTCAGTATTAAAGGTAAAATTTTAACCCTAGCACAACACTTTTTAAGCTTAAGTTGCAAGACACTTTTAACAAGGTAATGGTCAGATCCAATTTCAGCTCCCCTATATGACCTGGGGGGGCGGGGGTGGCTCAGTCGGTAGCGCGCCAGGCTCGTAATCTGTAGTTCCCAGGTTCGAGTCCCAGCTGGGTCAGCGTTGAGATTTATCTCCGCAAAATTCCCCGCCCTGCCCACGGTCAGTAGGGGACACCGATGGGCTTGGAAAGGCCACCGTCTGTCGGATGGGACGTTAAGCCGTGGCCCCGTGTGCGGGAGAGCCATACCCTGTGCATGTTAAAGAACACGCTGGGTGGCCTTGACGGGAGGCTACCATCTGTCTCCCAACAGCTGTTCCAGTGGGTCCCCTCCCCCAACCTTCTCTGAGCCTTCGGGGTCCATGTGACCTGGCCATTTAGCCCATTGTGTGCAAAAAAGTGCCGCTCAGAGGTAAAACAACCCAACCCAAATATGACCTGGTATTCCTAACAGCACTAGCCCATTTGCTGTTAATTAATATATAATCAATCATATTCTTATGCAGCCCATCAGGTGAAACCTATGTGTACTTATGTATGTGTCGGTGTTTGTAATAAGTGTTAGTTATTCTGAATCCATTGAATTTACTTACCTGTAGGAGATGTTGTCCATTGCATTGCAGCTACCAATACCAAAAGGGCCTATTACCCCTCCCCAAAGGTCAGAGTCAGTACCAACTTTGGCATTGAAGTCACCTAAAACAAGGGTAATATCTCCTTTCTTGACAGAATTCAAAATATCCTGAAGTTGTTCATAAAGCCTATCCTTCTCATCTTCATCGGCATCCTCAGTGGGGGCATAACAGCAGATAACATTCAAGTCTTTAACGCTTGTCTGAAATTTTGCTGTAAGAAATCTTTCATTAATACATTCATATCTTAGAAGAGCATCACTAGCATGTCTGCTGAGAAGCAGATCCACGCCTTGGTGATGTTTATTGTCTTCCCTCCCTGAAAAGATAAATTTAAGATTAGTTTTAAGAATCTGACCTTTATCTGTCATCTGGTCTCTTGCAAGCCGAGAATATCTAAATTATAATGGTGGAATTTTTTGTGTGAGGACATCAAGAGAAAAAGCTCTGTACAGAGTCCTCACATTCCAACTATCTAAGGAGAGAAAATGGTTAGTGGGATGTTTAAAGAAACTATGTTTATTGAGAGAGGGAATGCTGACAATATCAAACAGCCCCCTAATCACAGACATGGGGCAAAGACCTGTTCTCCCACCACTAAAGGCTGAAGCCATCTACACTGGAAGACTTCCTCCAATGTAGAATTTGATGATGCCAATAGAAGCAAAGAATTCAGGTGCCTGCGATGACCTCTGCTCAGGATTATCCACCAGGTGATAAACATATCCTGTGAATCTATTCACTTGGGGCTGTCAACCCACAAACAAACAGAAAACACAGCGGAAGATTATCCCTCCACAGATGCCCACCAGTGCAGCAAAATCAGGATCCATAATCAAGCTCAGAGCCATATATCTGTCCAGTCCAGTGGGTTTATATGGTCAGCACCAGGACTCTGTGTGGTTGACTACTCCTCAGCAGGGTAGAAAAAAAAGAAAAGTAGCCATAGTTGTCCAGATCAGTAGGCCACACTAATCTGACAGCCCTCCGCTTCTGTTCACTTCCACAAGAGAGTATCTCTATTGAAAGGTACTAATGGTCTTCACCCTAAGAAGGCGGGGTTGGACATTAGGTGCTAGGCCTGGCCGGTTCTATGCATCATCACAGGAGATTGGTGCCTAGCTCTCCTTCCAGTGACTACCTAGCTACCATTTACAGACCAGTTTACATTAGCAACATTCAAATTAAAACATGTCTCTAAAGCAGTTTTCTCAAGCATTACAATAAGGAATATGTTCTTGCTCATCTCTTAGCATCACTAACGCTTCTTTTATGGGGGAAAACTAATTTGTGTGCAAGTTTTAGGACAGCATTTTTTTACTTATTGTTTTTTGCTTGTAATTAGTCAGTTTGTGGATTTATCAAAATAGTTGTTCCACCATATCTTTTTAATGTGATGGACAAACTTAGTGATTTATGTGTCAAATGAAAGTGCATGATGCAGGGAATATCATAGACTGTAAAACGTTTTCTCACCGTGGTCTCTTCCCCCCTGAAAAAGGGGAAATACGAAAATGATTGTTCCACTATATCTTCAGAATGTGAGGGCCTAAAGTAATGGGCTGCATGTCAAATGAAAGCTTGTGACATATCTTTATATGCATCTTTCTTGGCTACAGAAATATATCCTCCCATGCATTCTTCCCCTCCCCCAAAAGGGGGGATATGCAATAATAGTTTTATATCTTTTGAAAGTGAGGGCCAAACACAAGTTGTATGTCAAATGAAAGTTTGCAATGTGGGGTATGTTGTGGGCATTAAAAATATGTTCGCTTGCTTTCTTCCCCCCTAAAAAAAGAGGAAATTGGAAAGCCTTTTTTTTACTAGATCTTCTGAATGTGAGGGCCTACAGTTACCAGTTAGTTATGAAAGCTTATATGATGGCCATTGTAGACTTCTTCGAATTATGTCCCCCACCATTCTCTCTTCCCCCCAAAATGGGCTGAAAAGTTTGTGGGCATTGGCCATAACAAGTTATATTTCAAATTAAAGTTTGTGGCATCTCCAATGTCATGGGCTACCTCAAATGTGATTCCAGAAAAAGGGGGAAGAAAAATGTGATTGATGTTTATGAGTCATATATCAAATGAAAGTTTCTAAAGGTAGACGTTTTTAGTGACAAAAAAAACTTATTTTTTATATGTACCCTAAAAAGTAAAAAAAAGGAACTAAAGCATATTGATGGTGCAATCAGTCACTAAATTTGTACTCACTTGAAAGGAAGATAGGGCACCAATTTACCTACTCAACGAGATTGACTACTCCCTATCTTACTTTGAAGTGAATGCAAATTCAATTAATGATTGCACCATCTATAGGCTTTAGTTTTGTTTTCCACTTTTTAGGATGCATTTAGAAATATAAGTATTTTAAAAAAAGATTTAATTTATTTTTATTTGCTATTTTTGTTTTAAATTTTTTGACATGCAGATATTTTTTTGGCTATTAAATACAATGAAGTCAGTAAGTCATAAACAAATGCAACTCTATAAATATTAAATGAAGTATTTTGAGCTGTTAGCCGTAGGTAGCAGCACATTCCATGGTAGTATAAAACCTCCATTTTTTATGCACATCAGTTAATTTTGCAGGGTGAAAGATTTGGGTTGGGTTGTTTTACCTCTGAGTGGCACTTTTTTGCACACCATGGGCTAAATGGCCAGGTCACATGGACCCCGATGGCTCAGAGAAGGTTGGGGGAGGGGACCCACTGGAACAGCTGTTGGGAGACAGATGGTAGCCTCCTGTCAAGGCCATCCAGCGTGTTCTTTAACGTGCACAGGGTATGGCTCTCCCGCACACAGGGCCACGGCTTAACGTCCCATCCGACGGATGACGGCCTTTCCAAGCCCATCGGTGTCCCCTACTGACCGTGGGCAAGGCAGGGAATTTTGCGGAGATAAATCTCAACGCTGACTCAGCTGGGACTCGAACCTGGGAATTACAGATTACGAGCCTGGCGCGCTACCGACTGAGCCACCCCCGCCCCGCAGGGTGAAAGATAGTAACTGTACCTCTAATATATTTATATTGTATGTATGTATTTTGAAGATTTTGGTTATTTATTCCTTTTTACAGAGTGTAAAGAAACAGGCAAATATATTAATGTTTTAATTTGTATTTGAAATGGGGGAAAATGTATGGAAAACTAAAGCAAGCAAGTCATTAGTAGAGTAGCTCAGGAGATGTCCTGTAAAGATGGGAACTGTTAATAGTTAGCTGAAAAAAATGGAATTTTGCTGTGAGTGGGACATGAACCGATATCTCTTGTATATATGTGAGATGTTCTAACCACTAAACTATCAGCAGTTAACTCTCACATCCTGCTCACAGCAAAACTCAATTTTTTCAGCAAATTGTTGTGAACAAATCATTGCACTTACTGATAAGATGAAACTACCTAACTGCAAAAATAAATATTTTATGGAAAAATGTCACTGGAGATAAGTTAAAGTTCTCAGTCATATTGCTTTAAATATTGAATTTCGATATTCAAAAATTTAGGGAAGTTGGGATGTTTTAATTGCAACCTGAAAGTTAATTAAAGCATAAAAGCTGATAATTTCTTATGATTAGTAACTCAGCTCTTGGTTAATTGTTGCAGCTTATGCAACTGTAAACAGTAAATATATATTACATAATATAAATAACCTATATATATATACTAGCCTGAATGGCACCCAGAGCTGCCTGGCTCTCACTTTTGATCTGTATATTTTGTTTTTTACTGCATTAAAGGTTAGTTTTGTGAGTTCTGCCCTTCCCTGATACTTTGGCACAGATTCAACATGGAGAATTGCCTGGCATTGCTCAGGTCATTTCTGACATCAGCACATGCTTTCATAGCCTGTGGCTTTATCGCAAACTATTGAGATTTTCGTTTTGACAGAGTTTGGTATTCTGTGGTTCCTCATGTATTTGACCAAATAACTCCTTTAGAAATGTGGGGAATCTGCAATGGCACAAAATTTAAATGTTATTATGACTCTTACATTCACAGTTAGGGAGCTGTAAATGGTAACAATAAATATGACAGCAATTACCATTTCCAGTAGGAATAGCATGGTAAATATATTTTGCTTTTAGCAAATCCCCTTTTGAAATTTCGACTTGAAATTTGGCACTGCAATCCTGACCACAACCAGAAATATCTGAAAATTTGAAGCATCTACTATGATTTACTGATGAGTTATGGCTGACATAGACAGACACACACCTTTTATTATTATGGATATAGTCCACAATTTTTCATAAAAAAGCTTGTTTTAAAAGTGAAATGTTTGCAAAATATTGCATGAAAAGGTCCAAATAAAGTGATGTCTTCTAGCCAAGTCATTAGCATGCTTGATCAAAGTGGATCTAACAGACATGGGTTCAAGCCCCAGGTAAGGCATGGATGTTGTATTGTTTTCTGCTGAGATCCCACCATCCTCATAGACCTTCTACTATGGCATATAAACTAACAAGCTCCTGTCAGACCTCTGAGGCAAGCAGCTGTTTGAGGGGATATTATTATTTATTATTTTAAAGTTGAGTAAAATGTATTCTCGATATTCATATATTTACAATCCATTTTTCATATTGTGAAAAACAAATAAAAATACCTTATTAGATATCAGTACCTTACTAATGATATAAATTTTGTACTAAAGAATATATGTGCACTAATCCTGATTTTAATGTTTTATTTTTCTTTGTATCCTTTAATGGCTGAACAGTTTTCATACCTATTTGCCTGACCTGTATCACATGTATGGAATTCAGATGCATCTCTTTATAATCTGAATATATATTTAAATTATCTAGGAATTTTTTCAGTTTTGTTAAATATTTTACTCTCTTTCATTGCAGCATGTTCAGCGAACTGGCTGGGTTATGAGGAACATTCCAAAATGTGAAACTGTAGCAGGTCATATGTATCGCATGGGTGTAATGGCATTTCTATTGGGAAGAGGCAGAAATGAAGAGCTTGATAGAGATCGGTATGCAATACTAATAAAATATTATGGACTGTTAAAGGAAATAACTTCAATTTTAACTTCATAGAGTTTTTGTAGCTTGAAAACATTTATTTTCAACATTTGGCAATTCATTGTATGATATCTAGTTGCCATTAAGTATTAATATACAGATATATGCATACATTCATACAGACAAGTACCATAGGCTATGGAGGCCCAACTAGACTTGTAATTTTGCCCTTCAAATGTGTATCCTGAGCTACAGTTGTTGCATTTGTCACTGCAGGCCAATTCTAACAAGTTCTGTTTGACACTGAATGACCTCTGATTCTGTGCACATCTTATATTTTAATCAAATCTGAAAGTGTATGTAAGTTCAAAATAAATTTCACCTCCTATTTCTGCATCGAAAAATTATAGCAAACCTAAAAAGTTCATTGTTGCCTCTATTTATAGATTACATGGCACTTCTGTTACTTTTCTGAGCCCTTGGGGCTCTTGTGACCTGGCCAATTTAGCCCTTTTTGTGCAAAAAAAAAACAGTACTAAAGTGATAAAATAACCCAGTTTCTGTCACTCATCTTTTGCACATTGTTTATGCATTGTTCCATAAAAAGATTGTTGATTGGCATTGCTTTCTGAATTATTGTCATTCTGTTTTGATAAATAAGCTTACAATGATTTCAGAACTTTTAGCTGATGAAATGGATTTTTATCATTAGTAGAAGTTGCATCATCAAATACATCAGTTTTGCTCTATATTTTCATAGCTTTTTGATTTGAAAATGGAACTTTATTTATAATTGTTATTTAAGCAAACAATGTGTTTAAGCAGAAATGATTTCACAGCTTTTTACTTAATATTTAAGCAAGTTTTGCACTAATGCATTGTTAAAGCTTTAGGGCAGTTTAAAGGTATACATCTGCATTGGTTAGATACAAGATTATAAATACTTTTAGACACTGTTTTTGGGATATTGCCCAAGTCCAGTTATTCAGAGCAGAGTTGTTTCCAAATGTGGAGTTGGAGGTTCCTCATTTTAGGTTTCTTTTTCCAGATTTATAACAGCATTTTTTAGTTGTTTGATTCCCATGTATTATGGATTCACTTTTTCACAGATAGTCTGGTTGTGTGATTGGCACTTCTGTTTTTTATTATTTACTATTAAATATCCAAGGACTACAATGTTTTGTTATGCACCATGTGGTTTTTGAAGTATCAGCAGTTTTTTTATATTTACTATTATTTTAAGTTTTTACTTTAACATTTACGTTGGAGTTCACAGTAGCTCTTCTTAACTGGCTTTTTTACAATATTCCTAAGTATGCTTACCGGTTTCAACTATCTGTGTGGTTATTGTCACGAGTACTGGTTGTTGACAGTTGTATGGGACTATATCCCCTACAACTTTACTGCACACAAGGTTGTGCATGGCACACACATGAGAAGAAATACATGCATACACATGTATTTCTTCTGCTGCCGCATTGATGCTATTTGGGGAGATTTCATTGCTTTGTGGTGGCGTGGGGTTCCCATCTGTTGTTTATACTTCGAAGTGGAGAACTTTGACTGCTTGTTTGTTGCTAGATTTTTGGGTATTTTATATTTTGCTACCTGCTGATCAAGTTGAAGCTTCCTTGGCAAGGGGGTTGATATACTTCATCATTGCAGCATTGATCTCTATTTTGGTATGAGTTGTTCCACGATGTTTAGCTGATAATTTGTTGGTGGTGCTATGATAATTTTGGCTTTATCAAAGTCAGGTGTTTGTTCTCTATTGTATATGGAACGAGCCGTCCCATGGCCGAGTGGTTAGCGCGCTTGGCTACTGATCTAAGGGACCTGGGTTCGAGCCCCGGGTAAGGCATGGATGTATGTGTCATTTTTCTGCAGAGGTCCTGCCATCCTCTCAGACCTTCTACTATGGCATATAAACTGACAGGCTCCTGTCAGACCTCTGTGGCAAGCAGCTGCTTGAGGGGGTATTTATTTATTTATTTTTTATTATATGGAACGAGTTAAAGCAGTACTTTGTTTTCCTGTTCTTATATCTCTCATGTGTTCTTTGAGCCATATTTTTGCTGTTCATTTTGTCTTGCTAAATAGGGTTTATTTTGTTCTGCATTATTGGTCTTCATTGGAATTTTGTAAACACCATCTGTTTTGATTTTTGGATCTCTGTCGGTTTTAATTTGCCTTATAATGGTATTGCTGCTGGTGACAGGTACTTTATATCCATATGGTTTCATTATACTTTGCATAGTATTAGTCAGTCAGGATGTTGGGGATGCTTTTGGTGTATTTGATTTCTTTTTTATCCTCATTTTGTGCCAGCGTAGGTTGGGTGGGTTTGTCTGCTGTTCTTGTAGTTGATTTTTCTATATTATCAGATTCTTAGGATATCCTGCATTGAGAGCTGCTTTGTAAATATTTCTTTTTTATAGTGTTTATTGGTCGTGGCATATTTTTTATTTTGTAAGAAAGCTGTTTTTATGGCTTTTTGTGATTCATAAGCAGGCCTGAGTTGTATGGCATTAATACCAGTGGTGCCGTAGGTTTGTTATAGACCTCTATATCAAATTTATGCTTTTGACGATGTATTAACATGTCCAGGAATGGTAGTTTTTTATTCTTTCTCATTTTCTGTGGTAAATTTTATTGTTTGGTAGATCTGGTTTAGGTCTCTTTACAAATGCATTATGAAGTCATTCTGTTCATCATGAATGAGGAATATGTTCTTGACTTACCATCCCCAATATTTTATGTTATACAGTGAGTTAGAGAGGTTTTTTTCCTCGATGTGCCTAAGAGCTATATCCACAAAATGTGCTGATAGTGGGGAGCCCATTGGTATACCATATTTTTGTATATATATTTTTTTGTTAATTTGGAAAAAATTATTTGGCATTGCATATTGGAGTGCTTTTATTACTCCACGTGTTTCAGGGTTCGGACCTCCATTGTAAGTTTCAATCTGTTTTGCACATGCTTGATGACTTCATTGATTGGTACGTTTGGAAATAGTGCTACTATGTCTAGCAATGCCATTCTGCAATTTGGCTGTATTTTCATATTTTTTATATGATGCAGCATGTCTTCTACTGAATTGATGGTATATTCCAATGATTCATAAAACTGTTTCAAATATGTATATATGACTTTTTCTAAATTATGATAGGTGCATAGTGCTTGGCAACCAGGGGTCAAAGTGGTACTCCTTACTTTTGTAGAAAGATTAGTAGTAGAAAGATAGATTTTTTTTTTGTAGGGTCTTTTTGCACTGGTTGGCAGTTTAGTTCACTGAGCATTAATTCCACTTTTCTATTAAATTACTGCATGTCCATAATGACTATTTTGCTAGTTTTATCGGCTGACAAAATTCGAATTTTTTACTGTTTTGAATATTTTTCATCATTTTTGCTAAATGTGAATTTTGCTGATGGTTATTTTTATATGTGCGGTAAACTGTATACCTGGCTTTGTCTTTTTAGTCTTCAGGTACAATTTTAATGACTTCTTCAATATATTGGTAAGATCTCCAATAGTGGTGGTAGATTTTGTATGTATATATATCCCAAAAACAGTGTCTAAAAATATTTATATAATCTTTTACCTAACCAATGCAGATATATATACCTTTAAACTGCCATACAGCTTTAATAGTGCATTAGCACAAAGCTTGCCTAAATATCTTTGTTTGTAAATATGCTATTGCCAGAATGCTCAGAATAGAAAGATTTAAAGCATCTTCTGGTTGGTTGAACTGTTTTAGTAAAAACTATGATATAAATTGTTTAGAATTAGGAGAGGGAAATAAGGAATTGGGCAGTTTGATGGGGAAGGTAGTCCATTTCCCCCCTCAACCCCCCCCCCCCCCAAAAAAAAAAAAAAAAAAAAAAAATAGATGGGAGTTTGTTCAGTCAGTAGTGTGACTTCATAAACTGCAGTTCCCAGGTTCGAGTCCCAACTGTGCCTATATTGAGATTTATCTTCACCATTCTCCATTCTGCCCTCTGTGAGAAAGGAAACACTGATGGGCTCAGAAAGTCTACCATCCATTGGATGGTATCTTATGCTGTGGCTGTGTGCAGGAGAGCTACATCCTATACATGTTAAAGAATACACTTGATAGCCTTGACAGTAGACTTTCATTTGTCTTGTAACAGCTGTTCAGTGGATCTCCCTTCCCAATATTCTCTGAGCCTTTGGGGTCCTTGTGACCTGGCAATGTAGCCCAATGTGTGCAAAAAAAGTGCTGCTTGGAGGTAAAACAACCCAACCCTAAAAAATAAATTTAATATTGTAATGTTTATGAAAATCAATCAGTCTGCAGGAAGATCTTTAGCTATAATTTTCAGGATAGAAAGTTTAATCTCTTGCTTATTAAAAATCACTGGATTGAATGATAATTTAATATACAATTTATTAAGCTGCAATCAATGTTTTTCAGGTTTTTATCCATATAAATAAAAACAAAAACTTGTACTATATAGTCAGATATCTGTTGGAGCAAAAATTTTCACTCATACTTTTACTGCATATATTTATTAGAATTTTTTGTCTTATTTTTAAAACAATCTAAATTTATTATAATGCTGCTTTGTCAGGCTTTTAGATAGCAATCACTACATTTTGTTTAATATTATTATCAGTGCAATATAATGGTATTTAATATTTTTAAAGTAATCTAACATTGGGAAAATTATTTTTAGTTTTCCTTTATATTAAAGTTTTTTTTAATTGTATACTTTAATAGTATATTTAATAGTATCTCATCTGTTACATTTTATTCAGTTTTATTGAACATTAGACACACATAATGTTTTATGGTAACTCTTGGTCAATTTTACAAATTAAAGAAATAAGAAAATTATGAGTGGAATACTAGGTACTCCAAAATGTCTTATGTGTAATCAGGTTTTTTTTTTTTCATCTCGCTCAAGCTAGTCAGTATGTATATACATACTGACTAGCACAACAGGTGTACTAGTAAATATCTTCAATTTTTACCAGTCATTTTTTTAAATCTAATTTAGTTTTGGTATGAATTTCACAGTTTTAACAATGCCACTCTTTATATGGAGATGTATTCTATACCCTATTAACCTCTGTTTAGCAAGTGTACCAGCAGACCTTTTAGAAAAAAAGCCCTGAGTGTAACTGTTTTTAAAAATGTCAGTTACAGGTGCTTCAAGTATTACTGTTGAATTGTTCTTGTGGATTCAACTAACAAGACATAAACTCTGCAATAGATTATTTACTTTCTAAAGCATTGGAAGAAATTATTTAAACTAGTAAAATAATTGTAAGAAATGTTTTATTGCACTGCCAATGTTGTCATAACCTAATATATTGTTGGAAAAGGTAACTTCCACCTCATTTAATCAGGTATCCTTTTCGTAGAGTACACACAGTTTTTCACACACTTTCATACAGTTGCTGATGTCGTCATGCAAATGAAAACTAACTGGAAGATATAATCATCTACTTTGCACATGCTACCATATATCAGAACATTGTAGCATAGTGTTTTATTGTATGATTTATACAGCTGTATAGTTTCTTCTTGAGAAATATACAATTTTCAAAATGCTCACTTCCTGAGAAAACATTTGACATCAAACCAGTCCCATTCCATTTTTTGCCCCTGAGGATTTTTCTGTCACCCCATTTCTTTGGCTACAAAAAGATTATAGATTTACAGCTCTCAGGCATTTAATATTATTTTTGTCCAAAATTTTTATTAATGTAGTGTTTAAAATATATGTACATATTTGAATTTTGTACATTTTAAACAAATGTACAAGCAAAATTTTATATGCAGTTAGATTCTGTAATTCTTGAAAATTTATACAAAGAGCATATTGACAATTAATCTAAATACAAAATGAGACAGAAGAAAAAAGTATTTATATACAGAAGGTGGGAATGGCATTGACTATGGATGAATCCTGATTATGATGATTGACTGATGGAGCTAACTAGCTCTCTTAGCTGCTACAGTCAACACAGGTGCCAAAACAGAAGTGGAACTAAGTTCAAAATATGAAATAGGAAGGGCAAACAAAAATAAAACATTGACAAAGGATTTCAACTTCTACGAAGTGTCGTACAAAGTAATACCAAATATAAAACTTCTTTTGGATACTCTTTTAACTATAAAACCAACCTCAACACAAAACAAAATAAGTTTGTGACATCAGGAAATACTTTTGAAACAAAGAACTAAAACTGAAAATAAAACGGAGAATAGTTTCGTTTAATAATAATTTTTATTATATTGTTGTAATAAATGTAATCACAAATGTGCTTTGTTTTATAATAAATATAATTAATATACAAATGTTTGTTTTATAGTTGCAATTTTGTTGTTTAGGTACTAAGTTTTTAATTGCAGTTTTTGTTCTGTTTAGAAGATTTGAGAAAAACCTAAAAAAAGAAATTATTTTTATATGCAGTTAGATTTTTCTAGAATTCTCAAAAATTCAGATGTGATTCCTGATTCTTGAGAATTTCAAATTGTCAAGAAATCAAAAACCTTACATATATTAATAATAATGATTTATTCTCAATACTCAAAGTATATACACAAATTATAGAAATGAAATATTCACTAAGTATGCAATATTTTCCTTAAATATGTAGAGAACAAATCGAAAAAGAAATTGTAATTTTTACGTGTTCAACACCAAGGGGTAATTTCATTGCCCATCCAGGTATTTGAAAAAATTACTACTGTAGTTTTGATTTCAAGAAAAAAAAATATACATATAATAATAGTAATTAGGAAAAAAATGAGAATAATGTGAAGACAACACCAGAACTTAATACAATGTTACAAAAAAAGAATAAATTCCTATGGTCAGCAGTGTAAATGTATTTAATTTCAAGTGTAACCAACCATATTTTTTTAAAAGAAAATTTTTTTTAATATTAGATATACATTATTTAGTGTTAATAGACTTAATGAACAATCAAATCCATATAAAAATGATGGCAGTAGCACCATTTCTCTGAAAGTGCTTTGCTTGTGAAAATATGCTCTTAAAGAGGAAGCAAATTTAGAACAAAATCTAAACTCTAAAATGATGTTGATTTATTGTTATTGTAAACAAAGTGTTACTTTATTTCATTAAAGCATTTTTTTTTACATTCATGCCTCAGTATGATTAACAGAATATAATTACAGATGCATCAAGATGGCTTTAGTTCATGACATGGCTGAGTGTTTAGTAGGTGATTTGACTCCACAGTGTGGTGTGAGTAAAGAAGAAAAGCATAGAAGAGAAAAGGTAAGTTCTTAAAAAAGACATATATTTACAGAAATTCACTTCTCTGGATGGTTGATATTGTGCTAGTGTCATAATCTGATTTAATAATATCTTCCACAGTTGGCAATATAACCAGTGTGGCTTGAGGGAGGGGGGGGGGGGGGTATTTATTTATTTATTTTTTATCTTTAAGTTAATTGCAAGTCAGGTGGGGGTTACTCAGTCAGTGCCAGGCTCGTAATCTGCTGTTCCCAGGTTCAAGTCCCAGCTGGGTAAGCATTGAGATTTATCTCCGCAAAATTCTCTACCCTGCCCACGGTCAGTAGGGGACACCAATGGGCTTGGAAAGAATGCTGTCCATCAGATGGGACATTAATCCATGGCCCCGTGTGCAGGAGAGCCATACCCTTTGCACTTTAAAGAACACGCTGGATAGCCTTGTTGGGAAGCTACCATCTCTCTTCCAACTGTTGTACCAATGTGTCCCTTCCCCCAACCTTCTCTGAGCCTTCAGGGTCCTTGTGATCTGACCATTTAGCCCATTGTGTGCAAAAAAGTGCTGCTCGAAGGTAAAACAACCAACCTACCAAATAATTGCAAGTCATTATTTTCATGCTGAGCATTTTATATACAAATATCCCAGAATAACATTGCCATATCTTTTTGTGCTTTCATCCTTATAGCACATTAATAGCAGAAACATACAATAACAAGCAAAAATGGTATGCAGAAATGTCATTTTTTTCTTATTGGAGATGTTCAGAATGTCTGCCATTAACAGCCAAACATAATCTGTAATGCCATTGCAATGTGATAATGTTATTCTGAGGCATGCTGTATCATCACTTTCATTATTACTGTCTAAATTTTTTGCATTCAGTGGTCTTCATTATAAGTGGGATAAATGAAAAACTTTGATTTCAGTGAATCACATAATATCCTATAGTAGACATGTCACTCTGACATGTTAATATGCACATTTGGTCTATTAGTAACCTCTGACAGAAAATTAGCAATCTTTAAAAATTCAACACATAGGGCAGAGAAGAATCCTAGAAGCTACTCCTATCTTTTACATGCCGCATACAATGACATGCCTTACTAAGACCAAAGTCATTGCTGACTGCTGCCTCAGAGCTAACACAGCACACAAAGTTTGCCTTGTTGGAACAATCACTAGCTCCCTAACCACTGCACCACATTTATCTTTTAAGCTTAAATATGGAAATTTATCATTTTCAAACTAGTGTATAGATTACTGAACATATAACTTAAGTTGGTTTCACTAATTAAGTAAAGTTTGTTTGTTTGTCTGTTATTTTTGAAATTGAAACTTCTTTACAAAGGAACTTCTATTGAACAAAATTCTTCTCTGCCCTCTTGGCTTCCATTATCCAGAGTTGGGTTGGGTTGTTTTACCTCTGAGCGGCACTTTTTTGCACACCATGGGCTAAATGGCCAGATCACATGGACCCCGAAGGCTCAGAGAAGGTTGGGGGAGGGGACCCACTGGAACAGCTGTTGGGAGACAGATGGTAGCCTCCCGTCAAGGCCATCCAGCGTGTTCTTTAACGTGCACAGGGTATGTCTCTCCCACACACGGGGCCACGGCTTAACGTCCCATCCGACGGACGGCAGCCTTTTCAAGCCCATCGGTGTCCCCTACTGACCGTGGGCAGGGCGGGGAATTTTGCGGAGATAAATCTCAACGCTGACCCAGCTGGGACTCGAACCTGGGAACTACAGATTACGAGCCTGGCACGCTACCAACTGAACCACCCCTGCCCTCCATTATCCAGAGATTGTGATTTTTATATAAATGTAAAATAAATGTAAAATAAATGTAAAAAAAAATTTCCTCTTTTGTTATATTTAAAACAATTATATTAATTTTTTTAGCTGCTAATGCAATTTTTGCTGATTCACTTGTACTAATGCTATAAAGCTTGTACTGAGCTTTGAAGTTTGGGGTAATTGAAACCTAAACAGAATGTGATCACTATGTGAATGAATATCTTTCAAAGTTTGATATTTGAAGTGGGAGAAATTCACGTTTTGTTGCTTCCTAAGAGTATAGAGTTTAAAACTTTGACATTTGTTTTATTTTCAGTGGTGAAAAGAATTATAAGATGCAGATATGCATAAATATTGATTTATTCTTGTTTAAATGACATATTTTGAAATATAGTGACACTGTTTATTTTAGTTTTTAAATGAGCTCTGCACGCTATTTATCTTCCATTCAGAATTTTCCAGTATTTCTTGTTGGGTATGGCTGAAAATTTCAGACTTTAATACTTCCAAGATTCAGCTTGAAAAACTGGATTATGCTCATAAGCCACTTGTTTTCTTACTATGCTCAGCCCTAAAAAAATGACTAGAACTTTTTTTTTGCCAAATAACTACTGGACAGAAATATATCATGCTACATCTATATAATAAAAGAAGGTGTGTCTGTGGCAGCCATAACTCATTGGGAAATCAACGTACACGCTCCAAATTTTCAGAGAATGTTTCTGGTTGTGGTCTGGATTGCAGTGCCAAATTTCAAGTCGAAAGTCAAAGGGGGGGGGGCTTGCTAGAACCAAAAATTTTTACCATGCTATTCCTATGGGAAACGAGAATTGCTGTCAAATTTACTGTTGCCATTTTCTGCTCCCTAATTGTAAAAGTAAAATGTTAAAATAGCATTTAAATCTTCTGCTGCAAATCTGATGCCTTTGCCAAATTCCCCACATTTCCAAAAGCATTATTTAGGTGTCCATTGCAGCTAGGGACCTGATTTTCTAACCAAAAATGGGGTCAGGCAGTGGGAACCCACGTACGAAATTTAGGACCTATCCGTGAAGTATATCAGGAATTACAGATGGCCAAAATCTGACAAAATAAATATCTCGATTGTTTGTCATGGGCTCTGAGAGCACTTGTTAAGTCAACAATGGCCTTTGCAACACCGGGAAATTCTTCATGTTCAAACTGTGATGAAATGTTCGGGGTGGGGGTGGGGGATGCTCACAAACTAACCATTAGTGCAGGAAACAACAGAATATGCAGATTAAAAGTGAGACATGAGCTGTCACAATTTGTGTATAAACGAAGCCATGGGCCAAATGGGAACCTGATTTTTAAACCAATCACTGGGGCACACGGGGGATGCTGTGCAAGAAATTTGGACCGTGCGGACAAATATCATGGGGAGCCATAGGGCGACAAATTCTGTGATAACGGAAATAAAAATCTCAATATGTTAAACAGAAACTAAGCCATGGGCTATGATAGAGCTCACTGATGTCAACAACAATCCAAGCCAACACCAGGCAAATTTCTTCCTTTTGAAAATCTGTACTAAAGTGTTAGGGGGGGGGGGGGAAGACTTACAAAATTTACCTTTACTGCAGCAAAAATAAGAATATACAGATTAAAAGTTACACCCAGGCAGCGCCAGATACATTCAGCTAGTACAAAATAAACAGCATTTAATTCTGGACTTCATGAAAATAGAATATTCAACAAAAATGAGGAATAATTAATAAGACTGTTTCAGAGTAATATATTATAAAAAGGTAAGGCAAATAAAAATTTATTGAAAAAGTAAACTAATAGACCAAAATAATTATACATATGGATAAAAAGGAAATTTCTTTCTGATTAACAGGAAAATGAATTTTCACTTGAAGCAGGAAAAATATTTTTTTTTTCTCTGCAAATTTTTTCCACTGATACATTTTGAAAAAAGTTCAGGCTTTTTGTAAACTGTGCTCAATCAAATAAAAAAAAGTAACGATTTTTTTTCTTCTAATTTACCAATCAACAGAAATAGGTTCAACAGTGAAAATTCATTTGCATGTTCAATCAGACAGAAATTTCCTATTTATCATATGTTAATTATTTTGAGACATATTAGTTATACACTTTTCAGAGTTATATATTGGAAAGGGTCTCGATGAACGAGATACTGATTGGTGTGTAAAGTCCTTCCCCAGGCTGATAACTTACGACCAAGCAATCCCACACTTGTAGAAGCAGTGGATGCATATAGGAAAGAGAGTAGTCTTCCCAGTGAGCATGGTTGCATCATTCTTGGTGGCTAAGTATGAAATTTATCAATGTTAACTTCAGAAATATTGTAGATAGTGCCAAAATTCTAATGACAAAGTTGTAGAGTAGCACCAATCATGTACAAATACATCATTGCCACCAGTGAAATTGGATTAATTTTGGCCAAGAACTGCAATGGAAGGTCATCTGAAACTAATCATTTTTGACACTTCAACAGCCTGATGTTTATCAAGTGGTATCATATGTCCACCAAGAAAGGTTATTTCATGTCTAAAAGGTATTTCACATGTTCCTAGTAATGCTCTTAATGACAATATGCAAGTGGTTATTTGAGTGATGCAAACGCACAGATCATGCAACAACATGCATCACAGAGTTGCCTAAAACATCAGCCCGTTTTACAACCAAGAGTAAATGTCATTTCTGCATATTCGCATACTGAATATACACACATCAGCAATCATTTGTTGTATGAGATGATGAACCTGCAGATATCTCATGGCAAACAGTTTATCAGCATCATGGTCATTTTGTTGACACTCTCTATACAAAATCACCATTGTGCAATACTCAGCATAACAATGATTTCCTCCTCCTCTTGTCCGTCTTCTCATCTTTGTATTGCATTTTCTAAAGTAAAAAAAAATGTTTAAATAGAATAAAAATTAATCCTGAAGCAGCTGCTTGCCACAGATGTCTGAAAGGAGACCACAGAGAAGATCTGTGAGGAAGGTGACAGACAGCACAGAAACATCTATATATTGTTGAGGCTTGACTCTGGGTCCCTGTGATAAGTAGCCAAGTATGCTATCCATTTGGCCACAGGAGTAGTCAAAAACAAAACCTTATGTTTGTAATTATTTTTAACCCTTTCATTGCATAGGTGCCGCTATGGCAACATACTAATACTATTTGACAATCATACTAAAAAAACATCTGGAGTGTAAAGGATTAAATGATGAAAATAATTCATTATATAATTTTCTTTTGTTCAGTTCCTGGGTGTGAAATGTTCTACGTATGCTGTTGGCAAGCTGTAGCAAAAAAAAACCTTATTTTTTTTTTACTTTTTATTTTAAGTTTCATTAATCACAATTGTGAGTTAGAATTTGAAGAAAAAAAAAACTTTAATGGACCTGTAAATTTTGCCTTGTGTTTGATTTAGGAGATATGATTAATATTACCAGTAATAAATAGAAAACGTAAACATTTACAGATCATAAATAATTACTAATTATCCTACCTTCAGGTAATAAAGATCCATTTGCAAGTTGCTCTTTGATGGATCATCAGAACTATCATTGTTATAAAATAAAATAAATAAATACCCCCTCAAGCAGCTGCATCTACTAAAGTGTTTCTTTAGTCTAGCTAAGAAGTCCTTGCATCTCGGTGCCACAGTTCTTGCACTGAGCTCTTATACCTTTTCTTCCTAATACTAATGGCATTTTAATGAAATAGACCCAAATTTGATTTTTTTTTTTATCACTGCAAGCCATCAAAATTTTTAATATAGTGAAATATAGCAATATATATTAGATTTCGGTGAAGCAATAATTAACTGATGAAACTAATTATATTTTTGTGCAGCATAGCTTCCAGAAAAGCAATTTCTTAACATTAATTTTTTGTAAATTATCCTATAATACATGGAGGAAAACTGAATGAGTAGAGATAGTTTCCCTTCTTTATGACAAGAAGAAGGTGACCTTACTAAGGTCACCTTCTTCTTGTCATAAGAATTTCCATATTGTCATTAAGAAACCAAGGCCGTCCATCCATTACAGACTTTTCACTGTAATCTTAATGCAGAGAAATCATAAAAATAAATACATTCATCCCCTTTTCCCTCCACGACCACAAAATTTCTGTACTGTTCCCAGAAAGGTAGTTCTTTGAAAAACTACACTAAAAAAAAATACCCCCTCAAGCAGCTGCTTGACACAGAGGTTTGACAGGAGCCTGTCAGTTTATATGCCATAGTAGAAGGTCTATGAGGATGGCAGGACCTCAGCTGAAAAACAACACAAACATCCATGCCTTACCTGGGGCTCGAACCCAGGTCGCTTAGATCAGTTGCCAAGCGCGCTAACCAATGTAACTATGTAAATAAACCTATTAGCTAATATATATATATACAGGGTGCCTCAAAAATATAGGTACAAACTTTTAGGGGAGGTAGATAACATCTAAAGGAATGAGAATTGCATAGGAACCCATAACCGGAAACGTCATGGGAAAGTGGTAGCAGAGGTACAAGATCTGAAAGGACACGAGATAGTGATTAAAGGAAAAACATTTATTGGACATAATTATTACAAATGGTGTACTAGATGATACATTTCATAATGTTACAGCAGATGCTCGAAGTTTCCACCATGAGACGCGATGCATGCGTGACACCGACAGAGCATTGATTGCCAGACATGGTCGAACACACCTGGAGTTTCTTTGATGGTAGCAGCAGTGCAGATGAGCCTTGCCATGAGATCCATGTCAGACTCCACAGGCAATTCATACACGGTAGCTTTGAGGCCCCCCCCCCCCACAGGAAGAAATCAACGCTTGTTAAATCAGGTGAGCGTGGGGGCCAGGCAACTGGTCCAGCACGCCCAATCCATCGTTGCCCAAAAAACATGTTCAAATGCGCACGAACACACCTTTCATAATGGGGTGGCACCCCATCATGTTGAAACCACATGTTGCATCTCACATTTGCTGGAACATGGGCAAGTAAGCCTGGTAGAACCTGTTCCAGAAAGATCAGATACTTCGCGGAGGTCATGCAGGATGGTAAAAGGTATGGCCTGACTAAGCAGTTGCTTACCAAACCTGCCCACACATTTACTGCGAAACAATGTTGTGCTGCATGGGTGCACACACCATGGGGGTTCTTGTGAGCCCACAAATGCACATTGTGTTGATTGAATATGCCATCCCGAGTGAAACTGGCTCATCAGTAAACAAAACAAGCTGGGAAATTCACATCTTGGGCACTTTCGTGGAGATACCACTGTGCAAAACGCACACGTGCAGGATGATCTGTGGAGAGAAGTAACTGAACCCTTTGGAGATGAAAAGGGTGTAAGGACTCGCCATGCAAAACATGCTGTACATTGCAACAAGACACTCCTAAGACAGAGGCAATGGCACGTGTGCTGGTACTAGGATTAGTCTCCACGGCATCCAACACACTTTCTTCCATGGTGGGAGTACACATTGATCGTGGCCTGCCCTCACTTCTGCTACCTCTTAATGACCCATAATCGCACAGATTTTGATGCGCACACGCAAACAAACAGTGGCCCGGTACATGTCTGTATGGGAAGCATTCTTGATACATTTGTTGAGCGGCTTGTCCGTTGCCCTCAGCTATTCCATACACTAAGTGCATGTCTTCCAGCTCCCTGTTCGAATACCTTTGCATGCTCTTCATCAGCCGACTACCGCTCGAATGAGGAAATCCTAAATTTTTCCTCTAGCGCACTGATGAACAGCGCCACCTATTGACTTATGGTGACGTTTCCAGTTATGGGTTCCTATGCAATTCTCATTCCTTTAAATGTTATCTACCTCCCCTAAAAGTTTGTACCTATATTTTTGAGACACCCTGTATAATAGAAACTCATTCAATATTCTTTGTAAATAGAACTCATGTTGCCTCTGGCACATATGGAAATCTCATTTTCAAAGAGAATGAAGTTTTTCCCTTACCTACTTTTTCACTTCTTAAAAGTTTTAATTTGAGCTAATGGATGATGAGGAAAATGCAAATAGTATTTATTACTAATTATACAACATAAAAAGTATTTGTTTTGTGTTTCTTAAGTTTAAAAAGTTACATTTCCCACACTCCTCTGAGAAAACTGGGTAGATTATTGCAGTCAGTGGAATATCTTTTGCAAAACTACCACTGAAATTTCAGATTTGGATTATATATATATTTGCAAAAGTTGTGAACAGTTTTGTCATTTTCATATTTAGTGATCATTAATGATATAAATTGAAACTGCCTAAATATTTGAAAAACGTGAATCACTTTAAAAAAGGAGTTGTGTTTTCCCACCCACCCTGGGTTTAAAGGGTTGATTCATTGTTGTCAGTGGAAAATGCATGGTGTTCACATTCCAGCACCAAAATTTAAAATGTCTAGCTTAACTATATTGTTTGTAATATTCATTTGAAATTTTAGAATTTTCAAAATTTTCCATTTGTAGAGGGCGCAATTGTAATTTTTGGAAGGTTCCGAAAGTACGAATCAATATTTCATCAATTCCTATCTAACCCAAAAGGAATCTTTCATTTGTCCCTAAAAACAAACAATTTTCTGCTAAAACAAAAAAAGTTGTTTTCCCACCCCTGGGTCTAAGGGGCCAACTCATTGTTGACAATAAAAATTTCGTAACCTTCACATTCCACCACCAAAATTTCAAGCATAAATACATCATTGCAATATTTGTTTGAAATTTTGGAATTTTCAACTTTTTCCACCGTTAGAGGGTGCAATTATAGCTTTTGAGATATTTGGAAAGTAGATTGTAATATTTCATCAATATCTATCCCAACAAAAAAATTTTTAAAATTTATTTCTATAAACAAAAATGGTCAATGCCCAAGTGGTTAGCATGCTTGGCTACTGGTCAAAGGGACCTGGGTTCTAGCCCTGGGCAAGGCATGGATGTATGTTTCGTTTTTCTGCTGAGGTCCTGCTATCTTCTAAGACCTACTATGGCATATAAACTGACAGGCTCCTGTCAGACCTCTGTGGCAAGCAGCTGCTTGAGGAATACCCCCTCAAGTGTTTTCCCACCCACCCTGGGTTTAAAGGGAATACCTTTTAACCCAGGGTTAACCAGGTTTTAACCAATTGTTTCACATTTGAAAAAAAAAAGATTTAAATAAAACATAAATCAGCCCCATGCCTGTTCTAAAGCAATAATAGGCTAATCACACCTCCCTAGCCAATATTTACTGATCACACCTTGATCACATTTATTGATCAGATGACATTTGAACACTTTATTTTACAAAAAATCAAACAGAATTTTTTGAAGATGGGAGTTTGCTAGTTCTGAAAGATGATTTATGTTTTAAAGATAAATTATTTTATCAAACTCATTATTTTTATAATACTGTTTGTGCAGTTGGTACACACACTGGCCATTGAATTAGAAACCTTTATGCAGTATGTATGTAAACGTCACTTGCACAGCATATATGCAAATTATGTGGTCAAGTGCATCCCATGTGATCTAGGCAACTATTTGAGACTGATCCTCATCAGTAGTGTTGATCGCAATAGGAAAAACGAAGGATCTTTCGGGGTTCGTTAAAGGGCTTTTTATGGGTGCCCATCTGACTGGAGCGACGATTTTAAAAACAGCAGAGCTGAATCGTTTCTCAAAAGATTTTACTTAATCGTTTCTCTCAGGTTTTTAATCAGTAAAAAAAAACCCACATTGCTTGTCTAAGAGCGACGACAACTTGTCAGTCTCATCATCTGAGAAGGCTTGTATGGAGAAACAGAACTTCCTGGTGAAGCAATTGACCAAAGCATTCAATGAAGACTGTTCCCGACCCACATCTCAGCGAACTATACACAGGGAATTGAAGAAGATTAGCAGTCACATGCCTATACGGAAACCCTGATTTCTGTGAAGAACCAGAAAGTTTGTCTACAGTGGTGTCAGGAACACCGTGACTGGACACTGGAAGACTGGAAAAAAAGTTGTGGTCCGATGAGTTGCTGTACCCCTTTTCTGTACCAATGATACGCATAGAGTTCGGTAGGAGCCCCATGAAACAATTGACCCTGCTTGCCTTGTAAAAACAACTCAAGATTCTGCAGGCAGTGTCATGGTGTGGAACCATGTTTTGTTGGTACAGTACAGTTCCCCTGATATTGCTGGAAAGTTGGGTGTCCTCCAAGGATT
This sequence comes from Ryuthela nishihirai, assembly GCA_038380435.1. Lineage (NCBI taxonomy): Eukaryota > Metazoa > Arthropoda > Arachnida > Araneae > Heptathelidae > Ryuthela > Ryuthela nishihirai. The sequence goes on along the minus strand of JAWZYU010000017.1, from coordinate 15,761,753 downwards.
ATCTGAACATCGTTGCCGATCAAGTCCATCATGCAATGTTGCCTTTTTATCCAGCAAGTGATGGCTGTTTCATGGACAACAATGCTACTGTCCATCATGCAAGATGTGTTCAGCGAGCATGACGATGACTTCCACCATCTTCCCTGGTCACCACAAAGCCCGGATCTGAACCCCATTGAGAATGTATGGGACATGTTAGAAAAACAGATCTGGGAGCAAAGTCCTCTTCCATCAAATCTCTGCCAGTTAAAAAACTGTCTGGTGAATGCCTGGTATGCTGGAGATGTAAAGGCACTCCAACACCTTGTGTAATCTATGCCAAACCACATACGTGCTGTAATTCAGGCTAAAGGAGGTCCAACTCGGTATTGAATAAAGGTTTCTAATTCAGTGGCCGGTGTGTGTAGTAATGTATGTTAAATGTAAATACAGTTTTAAATTAATAATATGTGAAGTTTTTTTAATATGTCTATAGGAAGCCATGGCTCAGCTTTACAATCTAGTTGATGATGAAACAAAAAAAGAAATTGAAAATATTTATCAGGTTAGAAAATATTGAAATTCTCACCTTCTATGTAATGGCTGTGATGTAAGTTTCGTAATATGGCATTTGACAAAAAGTTAGTAATAGTGATACTAATATTTTATGTAGAAGTTAAAAATTGGTTGTTCACATCTCTCACATAAATATGCAAACTTATTTTAGAAACATGATGTGACCAAATTTATTTTTTGCTGAAAAATTGATCAAATTAATAATATAAGCTTTTTACCCTAAATAATTTGCTGTAACATATTTTTAAAAGTTACTTTTCAATTGTTCATAGTGAGTTGAGAAAACACTTGAAAAAATTAATATTTAAAGTAAGTTATAAGTATAAAATTCAAAAGACATGACTGTAAGTGACATATATTTAATAAATAATAATTGTTTGCAAAAAGTTGTAAATACCTTTGGGAAATTGCTTCCCATATTCAGAGGGAAAGCTTATTTTAAGAGTAGTGTCTGTAAGCACAGAACAAGCATGGTTTCCTTTATATTTTTACCTTTTGAGGAATGAGTTCTTTTTTTTAACTATTTCTCTGTAGCATAAACATACAGATATATTTATAGTCCTCTAAGGGTTAATAATCCATTTAAAAGGAAAATTTTATATAAGTTGAAGAAATATTGAAAGAACTAAGCATCTTATAGCCACTTTAACAAAAAATAAATAAATAAATCCAATATTGATTTGTCGCCAAGAAGAGATCATATGTAAGTTAAGGAAGAACTGATGGGAAAAGCTTAATGTCCATATGATTTCAAGTTTGCCCCAAATCATTCATTGCAATGACAGTATGAATCCATCTTTCATGAGAACATAGCAGTAGTACAAATACTTAGCCACTGGACAATGAATGGCATCTAATACTGGTCCTTGTGTTACCCTTTTCACATTAAAGAACATACTGCATGGTTTTGATGAGAGGCTTCTACCTGTCACCTAACAGCTGCTTATTGAGTTTCCTTCCCCTAATAACTCTGAGTCCTTGGGGTTGGGTTGGGTTGTTTTACCTCTGAGCAGCACTTTTTTGCACACCATGGGCTAAATGGCCAGGTCACATGGACCCCGAAGGCTCAGAGAAGGTTGGGGGAGGGGACCCACTGGAACAGCTGTTGGGAGACAGATGGTAGCCTCCCGTCAAGGCCATCGAGTCCTTGGGGACAAAGTAAGAGACACAGAGGATAATCTCCTACCTTTTGGTGCACCATAAATGGAAAAACAAGGAACTAATTTTACATGTCATAATTCCATCCATGATCACAAACTGCTACAATCCATGTAGTTTAAAAAGAATATGATATAAAATATTTTATTTATAATTATGTAAAAAGTACAGAATAATTTAAAATACAGAAGTACAGAATAAAATTAACTGATAGTTTTTTTAAAAAATAAATAGCTATTTATAAAATTTTGAAATATTAATATATACACCGAAGTGCCAAAACATTATGACCAGTGCATCTTTATGCAAATCGAAGCAACTGCAGGTAAACAACAGTGCGTGTGAAGGTCATGAAATGGTATAAATAACACCTGATACTGAGCTGATCAGTGTTATTTTTGTTCTTCAGATGGGAAAAGCAGCAGACTTAAGTGAGTTTGACAAAGGCCAAATTGTAATGGCCAGATGACTGGGTCAGATAATTTCCGAGACGGCAAGGCTTGTGAGGTGCTCACAGTCAGCCATAATTAGTACCTTCAAAAAATGGTCCAAGTAGGGAAAAACCATGAACCACCAGCAAGGTGTCGACTCACTGATGCTAGAGGTGAGAAAAGGCTATCCCATTTGGTATGAGCAAACAGAAGGGATACTGTGGCACAACTTGCCTGTAATTTGAATGCTGGTGATGGGAGTAATGTGTCACAATACACAGTACATCAAACCCTGCTGAAAATGGGGCTGCGTAGCTGCAGGCCACTCTGGGTATCCATGCTAACCTCGGTTCACCATCGAAGGCACCTACAATGGGCACGCGAGCATCAAAACTGGACCTGGAATAATTGGAAGAAGGTCGTCTGGTCCGATGAATTTCATTTCCTGTTGAACCATGTGGTCAGCGGGTATGTGTGCGTCATTTACCAGGGGAAGTGTTGCCATCAGGATGCACTGTGGGATGCAAATAATCCAGTGGAAGAAGTATAATGCTTTGGGCAATGTTCTGCCGGGAAACCCAGGGTCCAGTCATTAATGTGCAGGAAACTATGACATCTACCACCTACTTAAACATCATTGCAGACCAGGTACATCCTTTCATGGCAATGGTATATCCCTCTAGTAATGCCTTCTTCAGCAGGATAATGCACCATGCTATACTGCCCAGATTGTTCGAGAATTCGTTCGCGGAACATAAGATTTCCAGGTTGCCCTTGCCTCCAAAAATCCCAGACATTAATCGAGCATCTGTGGTTTGTGTTGGAACAGCATACCTGATCTGTGGCAGCTCAACCACATAACTTACAAGAGTTAAGGGATCTGCTGGTAACATGGTGGTACCAGATACCACAAGACACCTTTGGAAATCTTGTAGCATCCATGCCTCGTTGGATAAGAGTTGTTTTGGCTGCATGTGGCATGTGGTCATAATGTTTTGGCTCTTTACTTTATATTTTCATTACACCAAATGTATTTGTTCATGGAATGAATAAAGGGCATTCAGTTGAAAGCTTATTTTATGGAAGTTAGTATGTTAGTCATATGCTGGTATGTTGCTCTTTGAGAATTAACATTGTGGAAATATTATCATTAGGTATAGGGAGATATAGGCAAATTTCTTTGTCTATACTCTGTGCCCCTGGGGTCATTGTAGTCTGGCCATTTAGTCCATTGAGTGCATAAAAGTGCTGCTCAGAAGTAAAACAATACAACCCAACTGATCCTCGTGCTTTTATAGCACCATTAATTAGTTAAGTGACTTGACTGGATGTTTTGTTCATTTGCTGTGTGGTGTTTTTTGATGATAACAAAAGTAATGTGTGTTTTCACAACAAATTCCTTTTGTGTGTGGCTTTAAAATGCTTGTTGTTGGAAAATGCTTATTTGCAAAATATAGCCGAATGAAAAGTGTTTCATCTTTCAGCCTATTAGCATTATGAGCCTGCAGTACTTTAACGGACTTTCTGATACAGTTCAAGTGTTAAACATAAAAAGTGTTTCTGATACAGTTCAAGTGTTCAGGACTGATCAGAGTGATGGCTATTTTAGGATAAGGCACATTACTCGTGTATTAAGTGGCTTCATTGCCTAAGGTAGTACTGATTCTGACCTTTTGGCCAGAGTGATGGTCCTTTTCTCACTGAACTGGAGATGTGGTTTGGTTCAGTTGGTAGTGAGCCAGGCTTGCAACATTTTCCAGATTTGAGTCCGAATTGTGCCTGAGATGAGAACTTCCTCCAGAAACTCTTTTTCTACTCTTGAGGAAGGGACATTTCTGTCCCTTAGACAAGAGTAGAATGACTTAAAAAGGTTAGACTTAAAAAGGTTGTTATCCATCAGATATGATGTTAAACTGGGGCACTATTCTGGAAAACCATACCTTTTGCATGTTAAAGAACACAATGAATGGCCTTAAAAGGAGGCTTTCATTTGTCTCCTAACAGCTTTCCACTGGGTCACTTTCCCTAACCTTCTCTGGGTCCTTGGGATTCCTATTTGGCCTGGCCATACAGCACATTGTGTGTGGAAAAGGGTTTCCCAGAGATAAAACAACCCAGTTCACTGACTACAAAACCAATGGGAAATATCTCCTACATGTAAGTAAGCTTAATGGTTTGAGAATAATACTTTAGGAATAATGACATAAATATACACGGGTTTCATCTAATGGATAACACAAAAAGATTATGTTTTAATTAATAGTTGGCTAGTTCTATTAGGAGCACTAGGTCTTACAGGAGAGTTGAGGTTGGATCTGATCATTACCTTGTTAAAGTACAATAAAAATAATCAATTTTAACAATGATGCCTTGAGACGCAGAAATATCCAACTAACTCATGATAGGTTGTTCAGTCATTATGACAGATTGAGGGACAGTGAATTGTTGGGTTGTTTTACCTCTGAGCGGCACTTTTTTGCACACCATGGGCAAAATGGCCAGGTCACAAGGACCCCGAAGGCTCAGAGAAGGTTGGGGGAGGAGACCCACTGGAACAGCTGTTGGGAGACAGATGGTAGCCTCCTGTCAAGGCCATCCAGCATATTCTTTAACATGAGCAGCTTATGGCTCTCCCACACATGGGGCCACGACTTAACGTCCCATCCGATGGATGGCGGCCTTTCTAAGCCCATCGGTGTCCCCTACTGACGGGAGTTTTGCGGAGATAAATCTCAACGCTGACCCAGCTGAGACTCGAACCTGGGAACTGCAGATTATGAGCCTGGCACGCTACCGACTGAGACACCCACTCCCCAGGAACAGTGGGACCATTCTAAGCAGGCTATACTTGAACCAGACCAAGATCTAGGAGGAAATGAAGGAGAATTTACGCTGGATTCCCACTATAGTATAAAATTTTCTCTTTTTTTCAGGGTCTTTAAAAAATTTCTTGAAAAATGCATGAAATATTCACAAATTCATTCGTTTTTGGCCTCCATTACCTTTGCTATCATTCTCAAAGTGGATGGAGGAAATATATGGCCCACTTTCCTTCCCCAGATTTGCACCTACTTGAAACCAACAGTGCTGTTTCTGGGTAAAAAGTAGAATAAGGGACAGAGTGATTTAAATGATAATGCATCTGATAGAAAGGAGTGTGAGGATAAACAATCAACAGAGGGCATTGCTGGAAGTTTAGTAACTATATAAGGGATTAACTGAAAGTTGATAAGAAGTTGTGACTTGATAGTCTTCTTACAGTACCCCAGTGGCCCAGAGATGGTTAGGAGGCAAATAAAAGCCTTTCATCAAGTCAAGTGTTGTTTAATGTACAAAATGTGTTGCTCTCCTGCACATGAAATTACAACTTAACTTTGTATCCAAAGGATGGCAGCCTTTCAATGCCTATTAGTGTCTCCCTTTTCTCATAAAACATGGGGGATTAGCAGAGAAAATCTCAGTAAAGGAACAGTATAGGAACTTCAATTGGGTTTATAGATAATGAACTTGGCACACTGCTGATGAGCTAACACTCACTCACTTGGCTGATAAAGTCGAGATATCTACTTGATAAATGTAAATAAAGAACCAGTTGAATATTAGTTATCTAATTTTGACTGGTTATAAGATTGTATACAAGATATTGAAATTAATTTCTGTATGTGCAGCAACAAAAGGTTTATTTTTTTAAAGACAAAATATTGTAGTAGGGAACTGGTTGCAAAAGTTTTGGCAGCTCACCACTGCATATATTTAACTTTTTTTATGCTCTCAAGCTGGGGGTGGAAGTTGGCTCAGTAGCATGCCAGGGTCATTAATTTGCAGTTCCCAGGTTCAAGTTCCACCTAGGCCAGCATTAAGATTTATCTCCACTAAACCCCATCCTGCCCTCATTCAGAATAGCAACATTGATGGATTTTGAAAGTTTATTTCCATCAGATGGTAAAAACATGACCCCCTATGCAAGAGAGCCATACACAGTGCACATTAAAAAACATAATGGATCGCCTTGATGGGACATGACCATCTGTCTCCTAACAGCTGTCCAGTGGGTCCCCTTCTCCCAACCCTTCTCTGAGCTCTTGGAGTTCTTGTGACCTGACCATTTAGCTCATAGTGTGCAAAAATCTACAGCCCAGAGATCGAATGACCAGCCTTCAAGCTGAGCAATTTAGAACTGTACATTGCTTTTATGTTAAACTATTTAGAATATCTCATTTTTTGTGTTAATTGTTTTGTAAAACTTGTGCATCACCTGCAAATTGCAGCATAAAAGGAATATTTTCTGCATAAAAGTTCTTTTTGTTATTTGAAATTTTTGTAATAGGAATATGAAGGGCAGCAAACTCCTGAGGCAAAAGCAGTTAAGGATCTTGACAGATTTGATATGATTCTACAAGCATTTGAATATGAGAAAGCAAAAGAACAATATGGTTTCCTCCAAGAATTTTTTGATTCCACGGAAGGTATATCTTTTTTGATACAATCAAAATTTCTCTTATCATTTTGTTTTAGATTTATTAATATACCAACTGAAAGGTGCTGGCTATGCAGATTTTGTTTCAGTATTCTTTATTTCTAAAAAGTGTTTTCTTATACAGAAAAATTTTGTTAGTGGAAACATGAAACATAAACTTTTCCACTTTTTGTTGACAAGATCTCTAATAACCAAACAAAAAACACTATATCTTTCATTGGTTAAAGTATTGACTTTAATATTAAATATTTGCAAGTGCAGTTTATGTCATAGATGATATCTGTTGGTGGCAGAAGAGTAGATGCAATTAGCACTTAATGATGCTTGCAGATAATATAAATTCTTTTTATTCTCAAGTCTCAATTTCTTGTATAGTTGAAAATATATTACTAATCTGTTTATAATAAAGTTGGAACTGTTAACTTACTTAATTAAAATCTAACTGCTATGCCAGCCTTAATTGGCATAGTGGTTAAAGAGTTAGCTACTTTTCCAAGAGACAAACTTTGTGTTAACTATAACTGAGACAGTGGGCAGCAGTAATATAGGTTTTTGTAGGATATTGAGAATGTCTCTACAACTAGGAATAGTTTCTAGAATCCTTCTCTTATATGATACAAATGAAAATAAAATGATGGATATGTTATTGGAAATAAGAATAATGTAAACCATATGTTGAGTAATGAAAATGACTTTAAATATTGAGATAAACTCGGATAAATTCGACAGTTCAACATCCAGTAATAAATAGGCACTTTTGACGTCAATTTCAATTTTAGAGGAAAAATTGTCTGAGACAGGTGGATATGAATCCACGACCTCCTGATAACATGTCAGGTGCTCTGGACCACTGAGCTACCGGCCGCTGATCAAGATTTCCTCTAATTAACGCTATGAACATTCCCTTTATGTCATGTGGGCGTTATTTTTAGGCAATTTTTAGCCCTAGTGGCTTTTTATTTGCCAATAGATGGAAAGCATGCCTTACAAGTATGCTAATGATAATAAATATTGAGATAAACTCAGATAAATTCGACAGTTCAACATCCAGTAATAAATAGGCACTTTTGACGTCAATTTCAATTTTAGAGGAAAAATTGTCTGAGACAGGTGGGATATGAACCCACGACCTCCTGATAACATGTCAGGTGCTCTAGACCACTGAGCTACCGGCTGCCAATCAGGATTTCCTGAAATCGACGTCAAAAGTGCCTATTTATTACTGGATGTTGAACTGTCGAATTTATTATCATTAGCATACTTGTAAGGCATGCTTTCCATCTATTGGCAAATAAAAAGCCGCTAGGGCTAAAAATTGCCTAAAAATAACACCTGCATGTGACTTAAAGGGAATGTTCATAGCGTTATTTAGAGGAAATCTTGATTGGCGGCCAGTAGCTCAGTGGTCAAGAGCACCTGACATGTTATCAGGAGGTCATGGGTTCATATCCCACCCGGCTCAGACAATTTTTCCTCTAAAATTGAAATCGACGTCAAAAGTGCCTATTTATTACTGGATGAAAATGACTTCTGAAACCCACTTATGAAACGAAACATTATTTTATATAAACATTGTTAAAATGACATAATGCATTCCTGCAACCCCTGAGGTCACTTTTTTCCCAAAATATGCATTCAAGAACTAATATAATAAGACAAAGATGTATATGTAATGATAATAGGTTTCTAAGCTTAACCCATCCAGGGTCCATCCTGAAAAACTGGTTTACACCCAGATGCCAAGCTATTTTTTTACTATGCTCAACCAAAAAAATTAACTTTAGAACTTTTTTGCCAAATAGCTTATGAAAGGAATTATTGCCAAATTAAGGAATTATACCAAATAGTTTGACAATTAGTTCTGAATTTTCTGAAAATAAAATATTTAGCATAAAAGGTACTAGTTTTATTTTAATCTCATTTTGGATTCTGTCAAGTTGTATAATGGACATGAGTCTAATATATAAGAAAAATTTTATAATCTATGGAAATAAAATCAAAATAAATTTACAGAAATTAAAATGAAGGTTTAATTATAAAATGTAATACTAACTTAGTGAAATTTATTTAACTCTTATAAAAGTAAAAAGAGTTAAGTGATTTAAAGTTAGTATTTTTCATACTAACTTAGAAAAAAAAACTCCAAAATTGACTTGGCTACTAGAGTGAGATCAGTTTCAGAAACCTGACCCTTTAATAGGTTTAAATAACAAAGTTCATATTTTAAATGGTAGCCCTAGAGGCCTTGGATCTTCATTGGAAGTGCTTTTGTTCCAGAGAATTTGTCATTGATTCTGATTCTTGCAGAAGTCTTGCACACACATAAAATTATGCAAGGATCAAAATCGACAGCAAATTCTTGTGCAGAAGAAGAGCTAAATACCAAATAGAACTTTTACAGAAGAAAGGCCTTGGGACTGCCATTTAAGATATGAATGTTGTTGCTTAATAATCAATAAAATTTTTTATAAAATTTTAACATTTAAACACTGTAACTGTCATCAGCTTTTGAACTGTGTAACTAGTTCTTGAAATAAAATGCTGTTCTACATCATGCAATATCCCATATTTTGCCAATATCCACTATTAATGGTGGCTTTTCATTTGAAATCTTAAATACAGTAGAGGTAGCTTCTTTGCTGTGGGGGCGGGGGTGGCTCAGTCGGTAGCACGTCAGGCTTGTAATCTGTAGTTCCCAGGTTCAAGTCCCAGCTGGGTCAGTGTTGAGATTTATCTCCGCAAAATTCCCCACCCTGCCCACGGTCAGTAGGGGACACCGATGGGCTTGGAAAGGCTGCCGTCCGTTGGATGGGACGTTAAACCGTGGCCCCGTGTGCGGGAGAGCCATACCCTATGCACGTTAAAGAACACGCTGGATGGCCTTGATGGGAGGCTACCATCTATCTCCCAACAGCTATTCCAGTGGGTCCCCTCCCCCAACCTTCTCTGAGCCTTCGGGGTCCATGTGATCTGGCCATTTAGCCCATAGTGTGCAAAAAAGTGCCGCTCAGAGGTAAAACAACCCAACCCTTTGCTGTGGAGCCACATGTTCAGTGCTACATGCTATTTACTGCTAGTACACAATTTAATTATAGCTTCAGTGTTTTTTTTTTACTTGACCCTTAAAACTTAATTGCTGAAGCCACTAAGAATAAAGCTATGAAGCTTCATGTTTGGCTAAAAATATTTGGGCAAATTAGTATTACCAAATAATTTCAAGTTTTTAAAAACATAAAATTTTCAGCTAAATTTATGTTTATATATATCAAAAATGAACATTTCAGAGATAATAAACAATGCTTAACAATTCAATTTATTCATCAACTTGGGAGCCAGAAAATAATGCTATCTTTCACAAGCTACTATTTTCACAGTCCAAAGTGGGGCTGTTGCATTCACTATATGAACTGCCTTTGACTATGCACCACCATGGAGTTTATTTGAATTGCTGTTGGATTAGAGCGACCTGAATGAGGAATGGCAGCACATCTTCAGCAATGAGTCCGATTTCTGCCTGGGTGGGTATTACTGATTGTCACGTCTATGTCTGCAGGGAATGTGAGTAGAAGGCAGATGTTGCTGTCATTTGTAAACATCATACTTCTCACCCACAGGACATCCTCATTTGGAGAGCCATCAAGTTATGACCAGGGCGCTTGTGATACATGTAATCAGTAATGTGAACACTTGGGGGATATGTTGATGATGTCTCTGACCATTTCTGGGGTGATATCTTACAGCAAGATAATGCTCTCCCAGATACTGCTGCCATCTCCAGGGCATCTCTACAAGACACACAGACTATTTTGTGGCCAGCCATATCCCCAGACCTATTGACCATCAAGCATGTTTAGGGTATTTGACATGATTGGATGTCGTCTGCAAGCCCACCCTCCACTAGCCCAAAATGCAGCTGTACTAAAGTACCATGTGTAAGGGTATGGTAAGATATCCCTCATGACACCATCAGAAATCTCTATACCTCTGAACTTGAGGCGAGGATTGGCTCATTAAACAGTGTGTCAGGATCATTAATCTGCAATTCCCAGGTTCAAGTCCCACCTGGGCCAGCATTGAGATTTATCTCCACTAAACCCCCACCCAGTCCTAAGTCAGAATGGGGACGCTGATGGATTTGGAAAAGCTGCTATCCATGAGATGGAATGTAAAACTGTGGCCCCATCTGAAGAAGAGCCATACCCTGTGCACATTAAGGAACATGCTGGATGACCTTGATGGGAGGGACAGCTGTTAGCAGACAGCTACGATATGTCTCCTAACAGTTGTCCAGTGGTCTCGTTCTCTTAACCTTATCTGAGCCCTTGTGACCTGGCCATTTACTCCATTGTGCACAAAAAATGCTGCTCAGAGGTAAAACAAACCAACCCTTCAAATATTTATAAGAGTTGACAAATTATCAAGATTGTTTAGAATCGAGATATTTGGAAGGTTACACAGGAATTCATATCATTTGAATTTCATAAGAACAATATGATGCATGTTAGATTTGAAGTATCATATAACAAACGTGATATAGCAGATGCATGTGTTTAATATGGATTGTTGCTCTGTCATTGTTGTCAATAAAATGATCCAAATCTGTTTGAATGGGTAGTAATTAAATTTATATAATTTGATTAACCATTATATTTCTGATTTTTAAATAAAATCCTATATTGTGGAAATTGTACATTAATGTATATAACTTTTAAGAATTTTTGGAGAGGTTGGAAAAATTGGCGTATACATATAAAGATCAAAATTAGATTGTATAATAGTTTCGTTCTTTCTAAAGTTGTTATAGTAGTGAAACACGGACTCTTTTTAAACAGGATGCATGATGCCTTTGATTCTGAATGCTTACATAGGATATTGGGCATTAGGTTGTTTGACTTTGTAAATAATGATGAGGTTAGAAGAAGGAATAAGCAACTTTCTTAGAGCAGCATACTGTACAAAGAGAGAATGCATTGGTTTGCCATGTTGCCCATATGCAGCGCTGCAGATTGGCAAATAGGGTCTTGAACAGTGTGCCTAAAGGGCTCAGGAAAAGGGGGGACTTAAAATTCAAAGGGCAGTAATGTCAAACAGAACCTTGACAGAATTAGGGTACAGTGGCCAAATACAGCAGCTATAGCCCAAGACAGACATGTCTGGAGAACAAAATTACAGCATCTGGTGGGACCTCTGTAGCCCATGACTGCATGAGGCTGTCTGTGTGTATGTATGGATGCATGCATGCAGCGTATGACTGACTGGCCAATAATAAAATAATAAATACCCCCTCAAGCAGCTGCTTGCCACAGAGGTCTGACAAGGAGCCTGTCAGTTTATGCATTGTAGTAGAAGGTCTGAGAACATGGCGGGACCTCAACAGAAAAATGACACATACATCCATGCCTTATCTGGGGCTTGAACCCAGGTCCTTTAGATCAATAGCCAAGCACCCTAACCACTCAGCCACCATAATATAATTTTACTAATTTTTTTTAATGAGAATTCACTTCATCAAAGTTGGGACTTTTTGTCCTCTCTACGTTAGTTTTCTCTTGTTTTGAAATTTATTTGTCATTAGTAGCTCATGTGGCCACACCAAAAAAGGGGAGGTCTGTAGTTTGCCAAGCCCTGGGTTAAAGTCAAGTTTCTGAAACTGAATTCACTTTTATAGCAAAGTTTATTTTGAAATGTGTTTCAGAAAATAAAATAAAAACCATACCTTAAGGTGACCAATGAACACAAATGAGCCATATACAAAAAAAGTTTAATTGTGAATTGTATAAATAAATTTATTAAAATAAGAAATATTTTTTCTGTCTGATGCAAAAAAAAATGTCTTGCAGCTTGATATGAACCTTATTCTGAAGTAACGAACAGAATTGTGTCATCCCTTCCTTTTATGTGCTTATGAGAAACATAATTAGGGTCTGGATCTCAAATCTGGATCTCAAAAAACCTTTGGGAGCAAGTGCCAGTATTGTATTGGAAGGGACCAGAATGCCATTCCATTTTATACAAAATAAAGAGGCTAAACTATTCTGGACAAGATCGGTCTTTGAATAACAGGCCCATGGTAATTAAGTTACATAAATAATCTTTAATTCTCCTTGAATAAAGATCTCAAGAATGTTGAAAATGGCTACTGTGAATTTTCATATGAACTACCGTAATTATAATTTTGCCCACGAATATTTGTCTTTTTTGTCTTTTTTAGTTTCAGCCATGTGTTACTAACTTTTATGTACCTGACATGGGTTCCGTCATGAATTTGTATAAGCATTTTTTATTTTCAGTTCTCATAAGTTTTTATACTGTAGTTTGTTAATGAGAAATAGCTTTTCTGGTATCAGATTTTTCTAGTGTTGATAACTATGTAAAGTGAAATTAAATTTGATAATTATGTAAAAGTGAAATTAAATAATGAGTTAAATTTTTTAATAGGCATGTTTACAAATCCAGATGTGATGAATTGGGTAGAAGAGCTGAAAAAGATGAGAGCTGCAACCGAATTAAGGCCAAATTCTTAGTAACTGTGTTAGTAGAGGTCTCCAAAGCTATGTATCTGATTTCAGCCTGTTGTAAAAAGAGTGCATATTATTCTACAGCACTAGTTTTTATTTCATAAAAGGTGTGAAGAAATTCCAATATTTGGTATAATGTGTTCACTCTCTTAAATGCAAGTAGCAATAAAATATTCACTGGTTCTATGAAGAATTTCATGTGAAGTTCTTATAGTCATTCTTTCTTAGCTTTTCCAAAAAAAAATATATGTCATTAAAAGAGTATGGAAAGAAATGTTTTATCACTCTACATATGACAAATAGATTTCTGAAAAACTGCAATACCGATGAGAATTATTTATCAATATAAAGAAGTGTGGCTTTGGTTCTTTGGGTTGGGTTGGGTTGTTTTACCTCTGAGCGGCACTTTTTTGCACACCATGGGCTAAATGGCCAGGTCACATGGACCCCGAAGGCTCAGAGAAGGTTGGGGGAGGGGACCCACTGGAACAGCTGTTGGGAGACAGATGGTAGCCTCCCGTCAAGGCTATCCAGCGTGTTCTTTAACGTGCACAGGGTATGACTCTCCCGCACACGGGGCCACGGCTTAACGTCCCATCCGACGGACGGCGGCCTTTCCAAGCCCATCGGTGTCCCCTACTGACCGCGGGCAGGGCGGGGAATTTTGCGGAGATAAATCTCAACGCTGACCCAGCTGGGACTCAGGCTTTGGTTCTTATAAATTTTCACATAAAAATGATGGAAACCTGGAATTTCAAAAGACACCTAAGAGTAGCAAGAGGATATGCAGTTCAAAATGTTAACTTGATGGTTCAACAAGTGGTTAACAAACGGTATTTTGGACACAGTTTTCTAGGCTATTCTTATTTCTTGCTGATCTGATTTCATATGCAATACACCATATGATTTGACTGATTGAAATTATTAAATAATAAAAATACCCACTCAAACAGCTGCTTGCCACAGAGGTCTGACAGGAGTTTGCCAGTTTATATGCCATAGTATAGATCTGTTAGGATGGCGGGGACATCAGCAGAAAAACACCACCAATATTCATGTCATACCTGGGACTTGAACCTAGGTCTCTTGGATCAGAACCACACTGCCTGACCAAATAATGAACACCTATCTAATACCCATGCAAACAGAAATATCCCAGACTTGCCATGGTGCACTTTCCATCGCAGATTAGGTAGCTAGCGCAGATGGAGGACTTGTATACATGCCCATTGTAGCATAAAACTGATGCGTTCACTCCTACCAAGCACTGTTCCCAAGAGTTTCCTTCACACTCTTAACGGCACTGCCCATCCAGCTCTTCTTGAACGTATTTTATTTCCTGTACAAAAATGTTCTCAAGATAAAAAATGGGTCTGAACAATAATTTCCAGTTGGATGGGATTAACAGAAGAAACGTGAACAGCTGAATTACTGAAAGCAACTGATTACTTTTCATGATAGGATGGAATTTAAGCTTTGCGTTTGAGACTTGAAAATTAATGCCGTATCTATATAATGTTAGATTGAAATTCGGTAAATCAAGGTACGAGTTCATCGATATTACCACTTTGTTGAAATTCAGCAGTTTATTCAGCAGTGTAAATTGAACACATTTTTGTAGCCGTTTAATTATTTTCCGTTGCTTACCTGGAGTACGAATATCCTTGAATCAAATTGTAAATATGTAACTTTTATAAACCCGATGCTTCAAGAAAATCCACTCGCAGTTCCCTTTGTTTATTTATTATACGTTACAACAATGGGAGGTCCTTCCACAGGCTTACCCAAAAATATTTGAGGTTACAAATGATAAAATACCTTTCGAGGAAAGAACAATATCACATATTTTGATTTATTACATAATGTTTAAATTTCGCTCCGAGACGGTTTTATAAATAAGTTGTAAAATTATTTTGTATTATTACATATTTAAATTTCACTCCGTGCGGTTTTGAACATAGGTTGTCAAATAAAAGTTTTTTTTTTAAAGATATTTATGTATCAAATATGTTCGACAATTTGGAGTAGAGTGCGTCGGACAAATTGGGCAACTAATGTTTTTTGTTTTTATATTAATTGGTTTAGTATATCTACGATTAGAACCAAATGTGTTTTCCTGCCGTCATTGATAATCGGGCGTCTTCAACGTCGGACCAATGAGAGTGGAGAAATATTTTCATTGGCTGCTTCAGAGCGCTGTTTTGATTTCAATACTAAATTCTGCTGCAAAGCGGATTGTTTCATCAACATTAGATTAAATTTATTTATAACGAGCTCCCCTTCAGGGCCGGCTTGAAAATTTGCGGGACTTTTCAAGGAGTCTGCGAAAAATTATACAACTTTGTTTTAGCCATCTTTTACCCCTACCCACACACTAATGTTTCGTAACGTGTTTTTTTTTGCAAGGATATTCACTTTTTGACGATAATCACATAGCAAGTGAGTGTTACATTAACAGTAGTTAATTATAAGTGATAATATAATTTGGCTGACTTTTATCACGATAAAATTACTAATTGGAGAAATAAGTTTATCATTTTTGCCCAAATTCATAAAAGTATATTTCAGTAGTAGGGCAAATTAAAAACAAAATGCTATAAAAGGTACCTCGTAAAAAAAAAGTAAGGTAGGTTGCTGGTATTTTTTCACGAGTTCCATGTCTACAGGACACATCCTATGATTCCATACTACAGAATTATTGCTGTAATGTCATGAGCATGAGTGATAAATATTCAATTCCATAGTTATGTGGCAACGGTTCCTTGATTTACCGAATTTCAATCTAACATTATATAGATACAGCATTAATTTTCAAGTCTCAATTCCTTGCTTCTCCTTGGTTAATTGTTCAATATCAGGTATGTATTTGGTCACTTTCAGCTTCACACAGGCTTCTGAATGCACAGAGCGACTTCTCTGTGGACTTAAAACAGCTTTCATGTGTGAGAAAATTTGTTCACATATATAAGTTGACCCAAAATCCGAAAGCAGAGCAAATTCCAATTCTTCAAACAGGTGAACGCTTCAGGCAGGAATGTTCAGCAGTTGAGGATGGCAGATGACTTTTCCAAGCAGTTTCCTTCAAGAATTTTCCGCATTTCTACAAATTTTATAGTTCATAACTCCGATGCCTTGAATTCGATGTGTTGCATTTCAACACATCGAATTCACACTGGAACCTGGGAATCACATTTTTTAAATGCAACACATTCGATGTGTTGCATTTCAAAATTGTCAACATCCATCCACTCGAAAAGAGATAGGTCAAATGGGATGGTAGTAAGATCAATTAAGTCGGGCTTGATGAGGTAAAAAAAAATGGGCACGTGAATTTGGAAATCTTGACCTCGTTTAGCAAACTCTCCTTTGAGCGCTTCAACGTACTTCTGAAGCTCATCTCTGTTGAAAGTTGAATTGGATTGTTTTACCTCTGAGCGGCACTTTTTTGCACACCATGGGCTAAATGGCCAGGCCACAAGGACCCCGAAGGTTCGGAGAAGGTTGGGGGAGGGGACCCACTGGAACAGCGTTGGGAGACAGATGGTAGCCTCCCGTCAAGGCCATCCAGCGTGTTCTTTAACGTGCACAGGGTATGGCTCTCCCGCACACGGGGCCATGGCTTAACGTCCCATCCGACGGACGGCGGCCTTTTCAAGCCCATCGGTGTCCCCTACTGACCGTGGGCAGGGCAGGGAAATTTTGCGGAGATAAATCTCAACGCTGACCCAGCTGGGACTCGAACCTGGGAACTACAGATTACGAGCCTGGCGCGCTACCGACTGAGCCACCCCCGCCCCCCTCTGTTGAAAGTTAATCGATTTCAATGAACCTTTACGTTTGGGAAGTACTTGTATGTGTTAGTGGTAATATCACGGCAAAATATGTCTAATTTTGACGTAAATACTTTCCAGTGCTCAAAAAGATCAAGTACTGTTTAACTCTGCCCTTGTATACGCAAGTTTAATTCATTCAGATGTGTAGTTATGTCAGCCAGAAACATCAGTTTGCACAGCCAGTCCTCGTCATTCAATTCCAGGAAATGTTCTTTTTCATCCAGAAACACCTTGATTCCTTCTAGACATGATACAAATCTGTTCAGAACATTACCTCGACTAAATCAACGAACATTGCTGAACAGCAGGAGGTCCGCATATGCGCTCTCCATTTCTTGTAGAAGAGACTTGAATTGCCTGTGGGTCAAAGAAGAGCGAGAAACTATGAAGTTAATTATCTTGACAACAGTTTCCATTAAAGAGTTCAAGCACAGTGACGAAATCTTCGCACACAAACTCTCATGATGTATAATGCAATGGTAGCTCAATACTTGACGTCCAATATGATCCTCAAGAAGTTCAACAAATTCTTTGTTCTTTCCAACCATTGCAGGGACGGCATCAGTAGTAACACAGAATATTTTATTCATGTTAATGTTCTGATTTTCGAAATAGCTTACAAAGGCAGTTATAAATCCTCTACCTTGGCTGTACCATCAAGAGGTATCAAGCAGCACAGTTCTTCACAAATACTGTCGTTGTCACAATATCGCGCAACTATAGAGGTTCTGTATAGTTAGAGGCTGGCCTTCTTTCTTCTTATACATCCTTCTTTCTAAGCTGGACCTATTTGTAAAGGAGGCCTCGGCCCCCTTATCATCAGGTCCATACGCGTAAATGGCAGTGGGTGCGGATAGAGTCTAACATCCTTCTTTAAAAACTGGATCATTTTGTAAAAGGGACCTTGGCCCCTTTATCATATAGACTGGCCATCTCGGTGATTCACTGCCATTGGTTGATTGAGTCACATGGTTTATGGACGCCATGTTTTGTCATGCCGTGAGACGAAAGCCTATGAGTTAGTGTATGTACCAATTTAAAACTTACCAGTAGTTACAGTTTTATATATTTCTACCACTTTTTTTTGTCTATAAAAAAAAGCGCAGTAAGGCTGTCATATTTTATGAATGCCTTACTGCGCTGCATTTGGGTGTAAAAATTTTACTCAAAGAAATAAATTGAATATTTTTTTTTTCTACAAACTCCATTAGAAGACGTCAAACGGCTGTAAAAGTGAAATGAGCTAACTGAAAACCAACAGATAATTTCTTTTAAGGTTCGTTTGAAAAATGAACTTCCACTTTGTCGTCTATGCCAGTATTTGTTCGTCTGTCTGTCCGTCTCTCTGCTACTGTTGTTTGTCCATCTGTCCGTCTCTCTGCTACTGTTGTTTGTCCATCTGTCCGTCTATAGACGATCAATATTTTTTTACTTTTAGAGCTAAATAAAAAAATTTTTTGTGTTGGATAGGTATCGAAAAAATATTGCGATTCCGCAATTTTAAAAATTTTCAATAGCTTTAATAGCTGTGGGAAAAGATGGAAAATGCTAAAATTTTAAACGAATATCGGAAACAAACTGTTTACACTGGAAATCTGAAATTTTGGTAGTAGAGTGTTATGGTCAGAAGGTTCACAATGGCAACAAGGCTTTTCCGTCTTAGCCAAAAGGGGGTGCGAAAATGAAACTTTTTTAAGGAGATAAACGATACAATATATATATGTGTTTTATAGGCACTAACAAAATATTAATGAATTAAACAATATTTGATAATCTCAGCATTACCTGTAGACATTTAAACATCTATGAATCAATAAATGTTTTTGTGGAAAAAATTTCGCCGACATGCGGGATTCGAACCCGCATCTCTCCAGAAACATACCAGAGTATTCTAACATGTTTAACTAATGCCGTCTCAGTCTTTTTCCCACTAATAATGACTATGACTCCTCCCGTGAATTTTGGGCGCCATCTATGATCTCGGGTGGCAACTATTTTTTTTAGTGCTCTGAATAAGATTGAAATTAATAATGAAATCACGTCATGATATTTAGTGTCATTAATGATATAAACAATATTTGATAATCTCAGCTTTACCTGTAGACGTTTAAACATCTATAATTCAATAAATACTGTGGAATGTTTCAGAAGAGATGTGGGTTCGAGTCCTCTATGTCGGCGGAATTCTTTTCCACAAAAATATTAATATTTACATTTTTCGAATCCCTATCAGCTGGAATTTCTAGTGTTAGAGACGGCTAAGAGCGGTAAACAAAACTCGAAAGTAGACCTCTAGCGGCGGAAAAAGGTTCTTAAATTTAAGAAGTTGCTTTTCTCTCGCTCCTCTGAAAACAGTGGGCAGATAATTTCTGTCAGTGGAATTTCCACCCTAACAGAACACTACACGCCGAAATTTCTACCATAAACATGATCTCTAATGATATAAATTAAAACTACCTTTGAAAATGCGAATTACATTTCATTAGTAACCAACTAAAAAGAGATTTCCAATTTTCTCTTAAAACAAAACCGTTCCGTTTCTTACTTACCTTGGGCTTAGGGTCAACTCATTGTTGTCAATGGAATTTTCAAGACTCACATTCCACGACAAAAATTTCAAATTTCTAGCATAACTACACCGTTTGCAATATTCTTTTTAAAATTTTGGGATTTTTCGTTTTCCACCGTTAGAGGGCGCAATTATAGCTTTTGGGAAATTCGCAAAATGCAAATTGTAATATTTCATCAATACCTATCCAACCGAAAAAGAATTTTTAATTTATCTCTAAAAACACGCTTTTCTGTTAAAACAAAAAAAGTTGCATTCACCTTCCCCTGGGTCTAAAGGGTCAAGTGATTGTTGTCAATGGTAACTTCGTAACACTCACATTTCAACATGAAAATTTTAAACTTCTAACGTAACTACATCGTTTGGAATATTCGTTTGATATTTTAGAATTTTCAACTTTTTCCACCGTTAGAGGGCGCAGTTATAACTTTTGGGAGATTCGAAGAATGCAAATCATAATATATCATTAATTCCTATCTAACACAAAAAGAATTTTTTACATATATGTATAAACAAAAAAAATTCGATGTCTACAGACGGAAATGTCTAGAAACACCAGTGAACACCAGAAAAATACGAAATTATTTTTTTTAAAGCCCTAAAATTTACTTTTTTTAGCCTTTTTCTAAAGTGCTTCCAATCATGGTCCCAGCTGGGTCAGCGTTGAGATTTTTCTCTGCAAAATTCCCCGCCCTGCCCACGGTCAGTAGGGGGCACCGATGGCTTGGAAAGGCCGCCGTCCGTCGGATGGGACGTTAAGCCGTGGCCCCGTGTGCGAGAGAGCCATACCCTGTGCACGTTAAAGAACACACTGGATGGCCTTGACAGGAGGCTACCATCTGCCTCCCAACAGCTATTCCAGTGGGTCCCCTCCCCCAACCTTCGGGGTCCATGTGACCTGGCCATTTAGCCCATGGTGTGCAAAAAAAGTGCCGCTCAGAGGTAAAACAACCCAACCCAGCTTCCAATCATGAGCACTGAAATCTGTATCAAATATTACCGTACCCTTTTCCGGAATCCATAAGTACCTTGCAATACCATTCAGCTATTCACGCTAAACAATCCAAACGACGACAAAACATGGCGTCCAATTTTGAGATGGCCAACCTCTACCTATATAGGGCCTCTACGCAACTACAGCTAGGCGCGCCATGACATTCACATCGACACTTTCGTCATGAGCGACACTAAATACAACAGCTTGTTGCAACCCGGTTGTTTGTTTTACCGTTACATTTTCAGCCATTTCAGTTATGCGCCTCTCAATTGATCTCTCAGAAGTCGGTATTTCTCGAATCCGAGACAGTGTTGTTTCTTTATTTGGTAAATCACTAAACAAAATTTCAGCACTGCTCAAAAAAGTTTCCTTCTCCATCTCTGAAAGGTTTGCCCTTCGAAGCCACACACAACAATTTTGTAACTACATTCGGTACCTTTATTTTTGGTTCCAATAACTTGACTGAAGATACTTTGTTTTTTGTAGCCAGAAACAGCCCTTTCTATGGCTTCACTTCTCAGAGTTTTTAAACATGAACTGATGTTTGGTTTGATAGTGTCTTTGTACACTTGACGTACTTTCACAACATAAAGCACCAACAGCATGATTCTTTTGAAATCATGCTAGGAATTAATGATAATATTTTGTTGTATGAATCCATATTCGTTTGTCCAAAAGTCTTGAAACGAGCGTATATCAAATTTTTGCTTTTTTTGAGTCATTTTAATGGTACCGTATTACTTAATAACAACACCAACTTTTGTGCTGCAGTACCCTTGATAGAGGGGGGGGGGGAAAGCAGACACTGACATTCTGAAAATGCTTCTGTTCCACGACTGGGATGATGAGAATCGATGTCTTTGTGTGAAATACTTTGCGCAGGTTAAAAATGGATGTATGGCTTTAACGAGAAATTTCTCTCTGCGGATTCCTTATTCAGCTCTTACCCCTTATAACCTGGTCGCTTAACACAACATGCAAAGAAAACCGCAGCTTGGAGGTTAAATATCAAAACCCTATCATTTGTTTTTATAGCACATTAATCCTAAAGATAAACTTTTTTGAGATGTTACACAGCAAAATTTCCTACGTGAGTATTTTTCATTTCGTTTTTCACCCCTGATATCTTGAACTCTGTACTTCACCTGGAAACACTACGATATTAAAAGCCGATAATTCAATTTCTTCTGTTGAAACATCGAGCATTCTCGGACCTTGTTCGATTAAAAGGAGATTAATTAAAAATTCAATTCTCCATTGAACCCATTATTGCTCTACAATAAAAAAAAGAATCACCTTTCAACAGCTGCTTGCCACTAGAGGCCCTATATAGGTAGAGGTTGACAATCTCAAAATTGGACTCCATGTTTTGTCCTCACTCGGATTGTTTAGCCTGCATAGCTGAATGCTATTGCACGGTACTTACGGATTCCGGAAAAGGGTAAGGTAATATTTGATACAGATTTCAGTGTTCATGATTGGAAGCACTTTAGAAAACGGCTAAAAGAAGGAAAAGTAAATTTTAGGGCTTTTTTTGAAGAAAAAAAAAAGATATGATTTTGCTTTGTTGTCTGTCTGTCTGTAGACATGTTTGTTTTTACAAATAAATGTTACTTTTTTTGTAATATAATAAACTGTTTGTTTATACAATTTTTTTTGTTTTTTTGCAAATAAATTAAAAATAATTTTTGTGTTAGATAGGTATTAATGATATATTACGATTTACATTTTTCGAATCTCCCAAAAGTTATAACTGCGCCCTCTAACGGTGGAAAATTTTGAAAATTCCAAAATATCAAACTAATATTTCAAACGATGTATTTACGTTTGAAGTTTGAAAATTTGGTGTTGAAATGTGAAGGTTACGAAGTTCCCATTGGCAACAATCACTTGACCCTTTAGACCCGGGGGGGGGGGAGGTGAATGCAATTTTTTTTTGTTTTAACAGAAAAGTGTATGTTTTTAGAAATAAATAAAAAATTCTTTTTGGGTTCGACAGGTATTGTTAAAATATTACAATTTGCATTTTGCGAATTTCCCAAAAATATTGCGCCTTCTAACGATGGAAAAAATCGAAAAATCCCAAAATTTAAACTGAATATTGCAAACGATGTAGTTATGCTAGAAATTTGAAATTTTGGTCGCGGAATGTGACAGTATTGAAGATTCCACTGACAATGATGAGTTGACCGTAAGCCCAATGTAGGTAAGAAACGGAACGGTTTTGTTTTAAGAGATAATTGGTAATCTCTTTTTTAGTTGGTACTAATGAAATCTAAATGACATTTTCAAAGGTAGTTTTAATTTATTCATTAGAGATCACTAAGTATCGAAACTGCAAAAATTTTAGCGAATGTTTCAAATGATCTGTTTATGGTCGAAATTTCGATTGTAGAATTCTATTATGGTAGGTAGAAATTTCACTGACAGCAATGATCTGCCCGCTATTTACAGAGGAGTGGGAGAAAAGCAACTTTTAAATTTAAGAACTAAAAGGCAAATACTTTTTATGTTTTATAATTACTAATAAAATACTACTCTGTGCATTTCCCCCATCATACATTAAAAAATAAATAACCCCTTAAGCAGCTGCTTGACACAGAGATCTGACAGAAGCCTATCAATTTATATGCCATAGCAGAATGTCCATGAGGATGGGGGGGGGGGAGCTCAGCAGAAAAACAACACGAACATCCATAATTAAAACTTTTAAGGAGTGAAAAAGAAGGCAAAGGAAGAACTTCATTTTCTTTGAAAATGAGATTCCCTTATGTGCCAGAGGCCATATGTGTTCTTCTAGTTATTTTACACTTTCAGTACAGTCACGCAAAAAATATCTGAACACTAGGGTTGATTACTGAATTCAGAAAAAATATCTGGCAACGATTTTTTTAGAAATTAATGATCTGACAATCTTCGTGACATGAAGGCTAGATCACTAATTTCTAAAAAATCATTGCCAGATATTTTTTCTGAATTCTGTAATCAATCATAGTGTTTGGATATTTTTTGAGCGACTTTACTGTCTGACAGTGGAAATTCGAATTACTGTATAATTGAGAAAATTAACTATTAATATTTTATTAGTACGTGTAATGTGCAAAAAATGCTTTTCATTTATCTCTTAAAGCAGAAAAGTTGCATTTTACCAACGGGACAAATCATTACTATTACTGTAAACCACTTGATCATTACACTCTATGACCAAAAATTTAAGTTTCTAGCAAAAATATATCGTTTCAATATTTATTTAGAGAATTGGTATTTTCCAGCTTTTTTTCCTGCTAGAGGTCGCCTTTCAAGTTTTTATTTACCGCCTTTAGCACTTTTTAACACTGGAAATTCCAACTGATAGGGATTCGAAAAATGTAAATATTAATTTTTTTGTGGAAAAAAATTTCGTCGACATACGGAATTCGAACCCTCATCTCTCCAGAAACATGCCAGAGTGTTCTAACCTATTGAACTAACGCTGGCATTTTTCACAAAAAACATTAATTGATTGATAGACGTTTAAACGTCTACAGTTAACGCTGAGATTACCAAATATCGCTTAAATCATTATTAACTTTAAATAGCAGATGTGACTTCATTATTTATTTCAACCTTACTCACAGCACTAAAAAAGAAATAGTTGCCACACGAGATCATAGTGGCGCCATAAGGAGGCGCTCTGAATTCACGGGAATAGTGATAGTCATTATTAGTGGAAAAAAGAATGAGTCGGCATTAGTTCAACAGGTTAGAATACTCTGGTATGTTTCTGGATAGACAGTTCGAATCCCGTATGTCGACGAAATTTTTTCCACAAAAGCATTTATTGATTTATAGACGTTTACACGTCTACACGTAACGCTGAAATTATCAAATATTGTTTAAATCATTGATATTTTGCTAGTGCCTGTAAACCAAATATATATATATTGTTTCGTTTATATCTTTAAAGAAGTTTCATTTTCGCACCCCCTTTTGGCTAAGACGGCAAAGCCTTTTTGCCGTTGTAAACCTTCTGACCATAACACTCTACTACCAAAATTTCAGATTTCCAGTGTAAATAGTTTGTAATATTCGTTTAAAATTTTAGCATTTTCCATCTTTTCCCATCGCTAGAGTGCGCTATTAAAGCTGTTGAAATTTTTCGAAATTGCGAATCGCATATTTGTTCGACACTTATCATTCGCTTTAATTCATTTAGCTCTAAAAGTAAAAAAAAAATTGATTGTCTGCAGACAGACAGGTGGAAAGACAAATGGACAGACAACAGTTAACAGAGAGACGGACAGACAACAGTTAACAGAGAGATGGACAGACAACAGTTAACAGAGAGACGGACAGACAACAGTTAACAGAGAGACAGCAGACAGACGAACAAATACTGGCATAGGCAGAAGACAAAGTGAAAACATTAGGTCATTTTTCAAATGAACCTTGAAAGAAATTATTTGTTGTTTTTCAAGTTAGCTCATTTCACTTTTGCAGCCGATTGCCGTCTTCTCACGAAGTTTCTCGGAAAAAAAATGTTCATTAATTAATTTTTTGAGTGAAATTTTTACACCCAAATGCAGTGCAGTGAGGCATTCATAAAATATGACAGCTTTTATAGACAAAAAAAATTATAGAAATCTATAAAACTATAACAACTGAGAAGTTATAACTTGGTACATACACTAACTCATAGTTACGGTACGACAAAACATGGCGTTCAAAAACCACCTGACTCAATCAACCAATGGCACTGAATCACCGAGATAGCCAGCCTCTAACTATACAGGACCTCTACTTGCTACAGAGGTCTGACAGGACATGGGAGTCTTTCAGTTTAATACGCCATAGAGGAGATCACTATTGCTGCCGTATACAGAGGGTGTTCAAAAACTTCTTGACAAGTGTTTAGATTTGCACCCATTCCTCTGAAGTTGACAAGCTACAATTTTGAAAGCTTGTTTAAACTTGTCATTACGTGTTAAACCAAATGCCGTATCATGATTTCTGTGTTCATTGGAGGTGCGTAAAGTTCAGTCTACGAAATCTGTGGGTTGTTGCTGTGGAGCCTACTAAAGAAAGACGAAGGATTTTACATTTTCACAAGGATGCAGCTTGGGGACCAGGTGAAAAAACTTCTTGCTCATTTATCACAAGTATTATAAGCGGATCATGCTTGTTCATATGGCACTATTAAAGGATGTTAAATCGTGGGTGGATGTGCATATTCAGAGAAGGATGGCAGAACTTCTAAGACCTCTCGTGCAGGAAGACCAAGGAGGTGGTGAAAAAAAACAATCGGTTCCTTTCGTGAACTCTAAGGAAAACCCACATATCACCATTCAGGTAATTAGATGTAAGTCTATTGATTCGCAGTGTGGAAATAATTATAAAAAATAAATATCCCCTTAAGCAGCTGCTTGCCACAGAGGTCTGACAGGACCCTGTCAGTTTATATGCCATAGGAGGTCTGAGAAGATAGCAGGACCTCAGCAGAAAAACAACACAACATCCATGCCTTATCCACAGCTCGAACCCAGGTCTCTTAGATCAGTTTGCCAAGCATGCTAATCACTCAGCCACGAGACAGCTGGAAACCATTATTCAACAATATTTAAATTCTGAACTATCTGTCAAATGGGTACCCCACAAACTGACAGAAAGGTAAAAAACGAACTCCTGCAATGAGATGCTATCAATGTCTGAACCTACCCACACAATCGCCATAAGATATCTAAGATGACCTATGGATTACTCCATAAGATATCTAGATGACCTATGGACTGGTCCTCTTCGATATTTTATGGATATTATATGGAGATTATGGTCGTGTGGGTAGTAGTCCCAAACGGTTAACAAATATTGTCACAGGTGATGAGATGTGGTTTTATTAATATACAATTCCCAAAAAGATCGGCAACTATATATGGGTTGCGAAAAAATGACTATAAATGGCCAATACTACACCAAAATTGTTTCGCTCATAATGGTTAAGGAGATGAAGGCGCAGTGTTCAATAACTGGTGTGTTAAGGTTTCATCATAACAATGCCAGGCAAATTACAACCTATCTGGAGGAAGAAAAAATCAAACAGCTATCCTATCCTGCATATTAATTAGATCTTGCACCATGTGATTTATTGATTGTTTGCAAAATTTAAAAAGGAACTTGCTGGAAAGCCTTTTCAAGGATACAAGACCTTGCAAAATGCTTTTATTCAGAGATGTGGAGTATTCCCTAACAGGAGTATCACCAAATTTTCCAGAATTGGCATGACGTCTATAACTTTGCACAGATGCTTGAGGGGTGTATTTTCATGTACAGTAAAAATTATGTTCAGATAAATGCGATGATTCTTGTTCTGCAGATGCATGTCGAGAACTTTTGGAATGCTCCTCCCATTCTGAATTAATTATGCAATTTACAATATTGAATGCTAGGTGTTTTGGCCTTCTAAGCGAAAACACCAGAACATTTAATGAAGAGGAGCAGAGTTCTTATTTAAACAAAACACCTAAAAATTAGAAATATTGATTAGCATTTTTTAGAAAAGTCAACTTCGCCCCTTTTTCAACAATCCTTGCAACATTACTGACTTCTGTTAAAAGTATAATATTTCGAGAAAAAAAAAATGTTGTAAGAAAACAAATCATCTATATTCTTGCAAAACATAATTAAAGCACCATAAAATTAAATCGAATAAATATAGGTATTCGATCGCAGGCAGCCTGAGGAAGCAAAGGGTTTTCAGATATAATGTTCATGCACTCCAGTCAAGATCAATGTTTTTTTTTTCTTCGTACGACATCTTCTTATATTTCCCTTTTATTATATTGCTATATTCAACGCGAAACTTTCCTTTGCACTGGCGATGACAATCTATAAATTATGCATTTTAGGAGAGACTCCTATCACAGCGTGCAAACACATCCGACATATTGATTGATGTCCGGTTTACTGTTGAAGCACTTTTTTATTTTCGTCTAACTATTGAAATTTATAAAGCTCCTGATAATTTAGTATTAAGTGCATAAAATTTTGCACCATCTAGTAACTGCTTGTAGAAGTAAATACCTTATTTCGCCTGGAAGCCTGTGGATTACGCAATTCATAGATTTAATTAGCTCCCTCACAATGCATTAAAACTGCACAAAAAAATAATGAGTATTGACCAACGAGGCAAAGTAGATAGAGTGCGCAACCGGTTTCAAAAATTGAAGCAATTTGAACGACGTTTTGCCCACCTTTTATGTGGCCGCCATAATGTTAAGTTTGGGCATTAACATACTAAGTCTAAGCAGTGAAATGATTTGTTTTTTTTTAAATTACGTCAAGTTTTCGTTCTTAGGATAAAATCCAATCAGTCATGTTAGTTGAACCTTTAATAGCCTATAAAAATATTGTATTTAATAAAAAAAATATCAGTTAAAAGAGCGCGTTATTTCCAGACTTTTTTTAAAGTAAATATTTTGTTTGATACTACAATTTAAGAAAATAGAAACTCCTTTGTTTATTAAGACATGTAAACACAATATTAAGAAAAGGCGCTTGCTACATGATTGCCTATACTTTACATGGTGGCGGCCACGAAAAGGGTGGGCATTAAATGAGCTTACTTTAGCTTCAGACTGGGGGCGCTGTAACACAGCGGTTGTTCACTCTATGAATCCTATCTCGTTGATATTGACTACCAGTATTAATAATTTTCTGAGGAATTCGGTAATAGCCAGTGGTGTGCTGGCTGCTTTAAAACCTATACCTATTTTTTTAATATACTGCAGCCTAAGGTGTTTGCCACCCTTCATCTACACTAGTATTTCCTATTAAAATACTGAATTTTTTGTTATTTTGAAAACCATATTAATGTTTATGTTAAACACTGTCAGCATCATACTCCACAAGTGATTAGCGAAATGACTCTTTTCAAAGATTCGAATCTTGATTCCACTCAAAAAATTAATTCGTTTGTCTCATTTGATTCTCTGAGTGATTCGAATCAGTTACTGTTCAGTGTAATCTACAGAGGTGAACTATTTCAAATATAGTTACTAATTAATTTAAAATTTAAATATATATGCATATAATTTTAATAGCTGAATTATCTTATTTCATCGCATTTTGAAACAAAATTTGCAGTTAATGTTTTTAAATTTTAGACAAAAAACTTGCCAATTTTAGACAAATCCTTGCACATTACTAAATCTGTTTTTTATTCGAGAGCTGTCTAGATCTAATCTTATCTTGATTGATTAAAATTTTTGTGTAAGCATGCTGAGATCCAAACACAAAGTTAAAAGATTTGTCCCAAATGTTTTTATTTAAGCAGTCGTTAAACATTTACTAAAAAAATCAAGTAAGCTATACAAAAAGTGAATGTAACAAAAATAATTTCACTTATTGTCGGCAAACATTTACTAAGAAAATCAAGTAAGCTATACAATAAGTGAATGTAACAAAAATAATTTCACTTATTTCGGCATTGAAAAATTACTGAAATAGTATTATCCCATGCAACCACAATATGCTGAAGATATCTAACGCATATCCTATAGTCATCTTATATATCCGATATTCAGATCAGAGCAACTATTAAAATTGACTGATTTATTTAAGTCAACTTTCCTTGGCATTTTACTTTATTTATTATTAATAGGGATAATCCGCGAATGACTTATCATTCGAGGAATCAGAAGAATCAAGAGAAACATTTGAGTCAGTTCGCAGGGTTCGGTCCTCCTATTCGCGAACGAAAGGGAACAAAGAATTCGCTTGAATCAGTACGGTCGATTCATTCATTCTGATTCTACTCCTTCGCGAACGATAGGTGTGGAAGGAATTAAAAGAGTCGTATGAACCATTGATTCAGTCTGACCGAATCGTTCATTATGATTCTTTCAGCTCCTTCGGATCTTTCTTTGGGAAAAGAATGATTTTTTAAATTTACTAATTTTAGCTTTTGCAGCTTTTCTTTTAATTAGAATTTGCGCTTTGTTCTGAAAAGTGAAAACTAATCGATCATAGGTTGAATTGTTTCTTTCAAAGAATCGATTCTTTTCAGAAAGGAGGTCATGTTTCTTTCATTTTGAACAAGTCATACGTGAAAGACTCATCATCAGTCTTGACTCTCATGACACAATCACGTTACGTATCTCCTATGTTACCTGTAGATGACTTAGGAAAAGTGAACGATTTCGTGATTTTTATCTTATTGTTTAATTCTTCACTTTAGCTTAGTAGGACAGAAGTTTCTGCCACTCTACCAAAGAATAATACGTATATATTATGTCTGATCTGTGATATTAGGTGTTCTTTGACTCAACTATTTCGTAAAAAAACTTTATCTCCATCAAGTACACAAAACGTCGATATTTCATTACTTCTGAAAAGAAAGGAGAAAACAATGTTTCTTAATCAATTAGTTTGCAGTCATGGAAGACGAAGAAATTCGTGATGGTGCAACGTCAAATGGAAATAGGGTGCCTACTGCGGATAATCTGCCTGAACACATGAATAGTAACGAAGAAAGATGTGAACATTCTCTTCCTGATTCACAAACATATAAATCAAGTAGTGAATACGCTGCAGCTATCAATCAATGGCTATGGCAATGCTATTATTGGCAGTGTTTTGTCTCCACACTACCTTTTTGGGCAGTCCAGTCTGTATATCACAATCAGTCGAATACAGGGACTGGAACTGGAACTACTGATTTTAACAGAAACTTCCCGAATAGTTTTTTTCCTAATCAAAACTTGTTCTTACCAGGATCTGTTGGAACTCAACAACATTTCCAAGGTCAACCGCGACCTGGGGTTGAACTATCACAAGGTGAGAGATACGAGTGCTTTATTCTGCATAAACCTCCAAAATTCTAGGTTTTAAATTTTTGAAAAATTATATTTGCTGTATATTAAACGGTTGATTTTTTACAGAAATTGGTCGCATAAGACGCTGATAAAAAACCTAAAATATTTAGTAGTGTTTTCAAAGTGTTGCCAGTAACCTTTAAAACGCCACTTTTTTATGGACACTGAGCAGCTGTGAACTCGTTACGTTAAATTAATAGAAAACTTAGGAGAAGGTAAAGTATTCTATGTTTTTTATAATGTGGCAGGTGGTTTCTTAGGAAATCTGCACAACTATCTTCTAAGAAGACTGCCAAAATCGCATAAAACAGCTGCATATCAGTATTTTGTTGCTTGGTACTTTGTCACTGTTTGGTTTCTACATTGTGTCATTACGCCTATTTTCAACACAAAATCACATTACAAAAGTATGATACCAAAATAGTACATGCAAAAGAAAGTGTTACACTAATTCGTACATAAATATCCATTATCTCTCAGTAGCCATCCCATGGTCGAGTGGTTAGTGCACTTGGCTACTGATCTAAGGGACCTGGGTTCAAGTCCCGGATAAGGCATGGACGTTTGTGTAGTTTTTTCTGCTGAGGTCCTGCAATGGCATATAAACTGACAGGCTCCTGTCAGACCTCTGGCAAGCAACTGCTTGAGGGGGTATTTATTTTATTTATTTTATCTTTCAGTACTCGCCCCTGTCGCAACATACAAAAGAACTGATGAATATCAGTAACTGAGCATTTAAACCAGAAAATAGTGGATAATGGTGTTTTATTATTTTTCTTTTTTTGTAAGCATAAGTGATCAAATTAGTGATTTAGGATAATTTGCTTTAAATTGTGCTGTGCATTTGAAATTTGGAAGACCTTTTAGTAGTTAAAATGTATAATTTTGCTGAATTTTTCTTTTTTTAGAATTGCATTTTATATGATTTGACATAAAATAATGACAGTAAGAATAACAAGTGTAATTCAACAACAAAATTAGTACAGAATGTATTGAATTGGAGCTGTTTACTGTTTTGCTAATCATGTGTTTATGTAATAGGTGATTAATATGCATCCTGGTGCTTGGTAGCTAGAAACCAATAAGTGAGCTGTTTTCACTTTACATTATGTTTTGTGCATTATAGCTTTTGTGTATATTAGCAATATCTTGTTCTAATTTTATTTTTTGTGGCACTGTATAACCTCAGTTACTCATATGCCATAAATTCCAATCAACCAGTCAAATCAGTCCTGTAATCAAACATGGCAATCTTGTTTCTTCAAGAATTGCAAGAAAGAGGTTATTCTTTCTCTGATCTGCATAGGCCAATGTTTTTTTTTTTGTTTAAATTGATTCACTTCTTTTTTGAGGTGATGGCCAAACTAAATGTGTCCTTGGTCAGAAGCAGAACACTCTGATGAGCATGGAAAGATTGCCATCCGTTGGATGGAATGTAAAGGCTGTCCAGGAGGGCCATACTCTGTGCATTTTAAAGGATACACTGGATGGCCTTGATTGGAGGCTTCCATCTGTCTCCTAACACCTGTCAAAGGGGCCCCTTCCCCAGGACAAAACTCACCACTCTACCCTTGGTCAGTAGAGGACACTGATGGGTTTGGAAAGGTCGCTGTCCTTTAGATGGGACATTAAGCTGTGGCCCTGGGTACAGGAGAGCCACACCTGTACATGTTAAAGACATGCTGTGGATGGGCTTGATGGAAGGCTGTTATCTGTCTCCTAACAAATGTCCAGTGGATCTCCTCCCACCAACTTCTGATCCCTTGTGATGTGGCCATTTAGTCCATTGTGTGCAAAAAAAGTGCCACTCAGGGGTAAAATAACAACCCTTCCCCCAACTATCTCTCTGAGCCCTTGGGATCCTTGTGATCTAGCCATTTAGTCTATTGTGTGCAAAAAAAGTGCAACCCAACCCCAAAAAAAGTAATGTTTTGGACATCACTTTTTCGAATTGCCACATATCAATTATTTATCTTAATTTTGACAGTGTACTTTATTATCTTTTTACCTCACTTCAGTAAAATGTTCCCCTAGAGATCTTTTTTCAGATCATCACTTTTAATTCCAATCTTTGCATTTTACCAGTTGCATGTATCATATTTTTCATGTACTTTAATTTTATGTTTTTGGTAACTTTGCTGTTTTTTTTAAATGTTATTCCTGGTTTTTATATTTTATGTATTGTTTTTTAATATATTTTATTGTTCTGTTGCATATAGTTTTTTCTGTTTATGTCTGGTTTGAAACAAATAACAAACCATATGTAACAGATTGCCATCTATTAACTGTAAAGGTTTTTTATTTCACAGATTTATCACTTGATTCATTTGCACTGGGGGAAATTTTAGCCTTTAATTCTGATGAAAAAATAACGGTTTGTTATTTAAATTGGTGTTTTCCACAAAATTTCTTATGTACTAGTTAATACTTAGCCATTTTAGATTTAATTTATTCGGTTTCATTTGTGCCATCAATAAATAAAGTATTTCTATATTTTTAGGTCGAGAATTCATTATACCATCAGTGTGGAAAAGATTGGCAGCTGAAGTTATTGATTTTTTCATCTTATTGGTCTTAAAAGTCATGATAACCTACATTGCTGTTGACTTCTTTGATCTAATGTATGTGATTATTTTAATATTGAAATGTGTTTTAAGTGAAAAATTTTGTTCATAAAACCATGTCTTTTAACTTTCACAAATTTTTTGCATTGTTTTGCTCTCCAAACCTCCTTTTTGTTTGTTTTCTATCATATTGGGTACAAATATATTTATATATTATTGAGATACCCATTCCCCATGTTAAGCTTTGAATCAGTGGACTTGGATTGTTGAGTGGTTATTTTTCAATTCATAGCCAAGCTTTACAATATTATATTTAGTGTTTTTTTTTTTAATTTGCTAAGTATGGTTGAGCCGTCCCATGGCCGAGTGGTTAGCGCGCTTGGCTACTGATCTAAGGGACCTGGGTTCGAGCCCCGGGTAAGGCATGGATGTTCGTGTTGTTTTTCTGCTGAGATCCTGCCAACCTCACAGACCTTCTACTATGGCATATAAACTGATAGGCTCCTGTCAGACCTCTGTGGCAAGCAGCTGCTTGAGGGGGTATTTATTTTATTTATTAAGTATGGTTGAAATAATAAAATATGTATGTTCTGAACAGTTTTATTTCATTGAAAAGAAAATATTTTAATATTTTCAAGAATAAAAATTTTCCCATTATTTTTATGCAGTTTATTGAAATGGACATTTTAATACAGGTATCCCCAGACTTGCACCATAATTTCATTCTGTAGAGTGATCACATAAATTGAAATTGCATAACTAAATTGTTTTCCTCCAATAGCATTAATATTATATACAGAGGTGGTGTTCCTGAAGCCGTCCTGTGGTCTAGTGGTTAGCGCACTAGCCTATTGAACAGAGGGACTTGGGTTGAAGCCCCGGGTAAGGCATGGTTGTTTGTGTTGTCTTTCTGCTGAGGTCTCACCATCCTCACAGACCTACTATGGCGTATAAACTGGCAGGCTGCTGTTAGACCTCTGTGGCAAGCAGCTGCTTGAGAGAGTATTCATATTATATTTTTATTTATGTGTTCCTAAACATTTGCCTAAATTCACTTTTTTGTAAGAATTTATCTTATTTCATATTATTTTAGGTTTGCTGTGAAATGAAAGCAATAAAGAAAGGAATGAATTCGTTTCTATTTTTATTTTTTGTTTCTTTTTCTGATTAAACAAATAAAAACTTACATTCTATGTTTGTTGATTTCTTTTAGAAAGTAGTAATAAAGATACGATTAGAAATAATAAAATCATGAAAAATGTCTAGCATAAGAAATAATAAGTTAGTTAAAAGTGTAGTAAGAGTGGATAATTTTACTTTGTTACTAGTACAACATGCTGTTGGAGAAGGGACCATTTTTATGATGCCATATCTCAAACCTTACTTCAGAAACTCTTGCCCATGCTTAAACAGATCTCACTTTGAGTTATATTATTAGTAAGAAAAAAGAAAGCTTGAAATTGCCACTTAAAGTATATATATATACTTAATTTTCTACTGTACTTGATTGTAGAAGTGTTGTACTTGATTTTCCTGAATTACAAAGTTCTATCTGGTACTTTGTACTTCAAGTATTCGGATGAATCAAAGTATTAATATTTTGTAAGTATTATTATTTATAGTATAGTATTTATTATGTATATAGTTAATTCATTTTGTTATTCTGCAATCTGAGAACTTTAGAATACATTTATCACAAACAATACTAGTATTGTAGGCAAAAGCTTGTGAGGAGATTGGGGGAACAGAACTGTTGAAAGAGCCTATCAACCATGAGTTACACATGGTAATTTCAAGATAATCCCTGAGATCACCATAATTTGTTTGCTATGGAGTAAAGTGCACTAGGTTTTTTTTTTTGTAGGATTTGTTTTTCAGGAGCTTGAAAATTCTGGAATGAAAGAATTTGATCTTCTGTTTGTTTGATTGAGAGTATTTTTAAAGTATGAACAGAATGGTAAGAGGTAATGTTTTCTGAGATTATATTCTTGTTAGAGTTTTATTTTTAAAAAATTTTAAATTTCTTGAAAGCAATTTTTTGTGCCTTTTTGGTTGAGTATGTTCATGTTCTTTTTCTGCTGAGGTCCTGCCATCCTCACAGACCTTCTAGTATGGTATATAAACTGACAGGCTCCTATCAGACGTCTGTGGCAAGCAGCTGCTTGAGGGGGTATTTATTTATTTATTTTATATATATTTGAGAGGGAATTCTTGGATGTGATTATAAAGAATATTAATAAGGAGATTAGTTCTGTTTTATTTATTTTTTTGCAGTTTAGATGAATGTATGAGACATTTTCTGTTGTTTTGTAGCTATTGGATTTTCATCATAATAAATATTTTGCCATTTAATCTTGTGTCTTAATTTTAGTTTAACAACAATGATTGATCTGTAATATTGAAATACGCAACCTATGTATGTGCTATATTACATGTGTTCAATTTTCAGTAATTTGGATAAGTATGACTTTGACATGCTGAAAAATGACAAAATGGACTACCGAAGAGCAATGGAAGTAACCTCAGAGATAATTACTTTAGAAATTATTCATCGATTTGTTGTTTGCATATTTGAGGTGAGATAACAGTGTGATAAATGTCTGCTGTCTTTAAGCAATTTCACTATTTTTTAAACTTCAAATTTATGAATGATCTCTTTATTTCTTATTCTCTATTCCTTTATGATTAGCAATCGGAGAAAATATAATGCTTTGCTACTCAATGAAATTTTATCTGAAGATGTACTTTAATTGTTTAGCATTAATCATATACTCTGTTAATCTGCCAACTAACTTATTGCTATCATTTAGATTAATTTGTCTATTGAGTGAAATGGGTGTAAAGACATAGATTTATGAAAGTCACTTGGAAGTTTGCTAGTGAGTTTAGGCTGTCAAATGCCTTTTTTGTACTGAGCAATTGTTAATTTGATTATTTTTTAGTTTTATAAACTTATTGACTTTATCACTGCTAAGTCTGCATTGTTGGTGATGGGACTATCATTGTACTCTGTATCTGATCTGTGCACAGTATACCTGATAATAAGTTAATGTATATTCTTGCTATTGAATACTAGAAAATTAAGGTGTTTTTCTGAAAGCATATGCAGTTTTAAAAAACATGCATGTCCCCCTAACCCACCCATCCCCACACATATATTTCTGTATTTTGTTACAGATTTATAGCAGTGGCAAGTATTTTGGACATAATAGGCTACCAACATATAGAGATCCAGCCTGTTGTCAAAACAGTGGCAGTTTTTGCTCCACAGCAATCACAAGGAGGAAGTTATGCTTGGCTTTACAGTAGTTATGATTAGTGCTGGACCTTTTTTTTTTGGGGGGGGGGGGGTTGAGCTATGGATTCTCCTCCCTTGAGATTGCTAATAAGTGTAATGGAGAGAAAAAAAAATTATTTAACTTGTGCATGTCACACATTTTTCAAAAAATTTTGTAAACACTTCTAAAACAGTGGGGGAAAATGTTATACTGCAATGAAAATCCAGTCTCTTGGCTCTCCCTTTTACTTTTTTATGGCTCAGTTGCATCACTAGCCCCTTCTCCTCTTTAGTTTAACCTATTAATGTTGCAGGAAATGATAAATTACCTCCTGAATACTGTGAATAAATGTTTTGTCCAATGCCCATTCTATCTTTTGTTGAGGCATCATGGACATTCAATGATATCAAACTGTCTAGCTGACATTATGGACACCCTGACTCTTGCAGAATTACAGTGTGGTTACATTTTATGCGAATTTGAAATAGTGTGATATAAAAGATAATAAAGTCTCACTTTATGCGCAAAATGTAAAATAATGCAAATCCCCCCCCCCCCCCAAAAAAAAATCATAAGAATCATAGTTTTAAAGCTGGCTGGCTGAATGAATTGAAAACTGTTTTATTCTTTTCCCACATTCCATGGAGGTGCCACTTTAGGTGGTAAACAAAAATAACCACAATACTTTGCCAGTATTGTGTGAACCACACTGTTGTTTGCAAGCATCAGAACTTCTGCGAGTGATTTTGGTGATTATTGTGCTGTTACTTTAACATTCACTTTTATTGTAATTTAAAATCTTTTTTATATCCTATAACAATGTCATCCAAGCATCCATTAAGTGTTGGTGCTAATGTTGAAAAAATGCAACCGAAAATATACCATGCTCTTAATTTAGGAGAGAGAGCACTTGGCAATATTAGAGCTAATGGTGAGAAAATAAAAAGCAGGATACACCTTTAAGTTTGCAAAGATCATCATATAATCACCAGTGAAGGATAATGGGGAAATCTGGCAACATAGCTGCAAGACCAACACTGCTGTAATGTGCCTAGCTATCGGCTGTTCTAAGGTGCAATATATATTTGCTGATTTAAAAGGAGGTGACAGTGAATGTAAAAATGAGTGGGGAAGTTGCATCTGCTGATTTTAAAGCCACCGAAAAATTTTCTGAACTGAAGGATATCATAGAAGAGGGTGAATATACCACTACACCAGTGTTTATTGTGGATGAGACCAGGTTAAACTGAAGCCACTAGTTGTGTACCATTCAGAAAACCCAAAGGCACTGAAAGGATACGAAAACACTTTATTTCCATCCACTCCTTTGGTGCACAAACAAGGCTGGATGATTGACCCCATTTTTACAAATTATTTTGGAATCCAACAATATTCAAAATTAAAAGCACCCTTAGCATTTGAATTTTTTTGGATAAAATCAAAATTGTATTTCTGCCTCCAAATACAACCTTACTTTTACACCTCTGCACTAAGGTGTAATTAAAACATTTAAATCTTACTATTTAAGGTCAATATTAGATGCACTTCTCAAGCTGCTGAACAATGGCAAAACAACAGTGAAGGAGTTTTGGAAAGCATTTAACATCAAAGATGCCATTAATATCATCAAAATTTCATAGCAATAGGTCACTAGGCAATGTATGAATGGAGTATAGAAGAAAATATGCCCCCAATTCTAGCACAACTTAAGAGAAAAAAAAAAGAAAAAATTGAAGACAACATAACAAGTGCTCATAACGAGTCTTTGAAGGAGGAGCAGAAGGTAGGTTTGGGCGAAGTTGAAGAGACATTGAAAATTTGCTTGAGTCGCACACCCAAGAATTAACAAATGAAAACTTGCTAGAATTAGAAAAAGAAAGGCAGTAGGAAGAAGAAGAGGTCACCACCAATCAGCTTGAGCCACCAACATATCAACTGATGGTAAAGCAACAGCATAGGCTTTTGACCACATTTCAGTAGCTATTGTTATTTTTGAAGAGGATGGTCCAAACATAGAGCACAGTTCCTTGGTTGCGTAGTAGATGATGGGATGCATGTCTGCATACCAAGTTAGATTAACCAAGTTAGCATAACCATATTAGATTTTTTTTTCAGGAAAAGACTTTCAAAGGAATCAGACCAGGTTTCAACATTAAGTGGGGAGATAGTGCATCCTAATTTGTTGCCTCTTGCTTTTCTTGTTCCTTCAGTATTGTGGAATATGATGAAGATGAATCCCCCCCCCCCATTTTAATTGTTTATTCATTTGTATATTATGCATTTATTTTGTGCCTAAAAAGTATGAAAGGAAAAATGCCCTGCAATGGTTGTAGATTTTATGTGCTCTGAGAATGCATCTCCCTACTTTGCATTTATTCCTATGGGAAAATTAGTCTTGAATTATGCAAGTTCTTCAAGAATGCATCCCTCACATAAAATGCTACCACCCTGTACATGTTTGACATCTGCAACAGCTTTATGCACTACTAAAATAATTGTTCTGAAGTCCTTTTAATTAATATTTACAGTGATATATATTGTATATAAACAGTGACATTATAGTGAATTAAACTATCTTTAATTATATTTCACTGTGATTAAATATGTAGTTAATTAATGTTCCATCAACAATAATCGTATATGTACACTTCTATCTAGAATCAAACTTTTAGACTTAAATATTTACTTAAAAACTGTAATATTTAATTTCAAATTATGCAGGAAAGTTTTCTTTTAGTTATTAGATTTAATTTATGTAACATTTCTATATTGCTAGGCACTGTGCTTACACAGAGGTGTTGTTGGCACTGGTGGTTCCACACCAGGAAAAAGTGTGATGAAGTTAAAAGTAGTATCCTGTCATTCAGTCATCCCATTGGCTGTTAACAGGGTTCGAATTTATCCAGCTGGAGATATTGGAATTGGCTGGTGAGTGCAGTAGCAAATAATTGTTTCTTATTGGATTCTTGGAAATGTAAAAAAAGTAAATAAATACCCCCTCAAGCAGCTGCTTGCTACAAAGGTCTGACAGGAGCCTGTCAGTTTATATGCCAAAGTAGAAGGTCTGTGAGGATGGCAGGACCTCTACAGAAAGACAACACAAACATCTATGCCTTTCCTGGGGCTTGAACCCAGGTGCTTTAGATCAGTAGCCAAGTGCATATGTAAAAAAAAAATGATTTAAGCAGATATTTAATGCATTACATATTATTTGTTGTTTTACAGTTCTAAGAATTGCATCTGTATTCAAGAGTATATACACTGCTGGCCATTAAAGGTGCACCACCAGGAAAGAAAAGATATCAAAGCTATATTTAGTGAATACATAGCTTATGTTTCAAGGGTCAAATGATTACAAATACAACTCGGTTAGACTTGTGGAATACAAAGAAATCAGTATCTTGTGTAGCCACCATGAGCAGCAATAACTGCTGCTACACGGTCCGGCATTGAGAGGATGAGACATCGGATGTGTGTTTGGCGAATGCAATTTCGATACCTAGCCAAAGTTCATCTGCTGTAGCAGCTGCTGGTGTCTGGTGTGCTAATTGTCATGAGATCATGGATCAGACATATTCAATTGGGGACAGATCTGGTGAATGCGCTGGCCAAGCAGAAGTATCACATGGTGGCTATTCAGGGATTGTTGGACGATGCAATGCCACATGTTGGCCTGTTGGTAAATGGTACCAGAGAGCACCTGAAGATAAGGTATGACCACAGGCTCCAACACCTCAGTGATGCAACGCTGACTGTTCAAAGTACCGGTAATGTGTACAAGGCACATGCGTGAGTGGAGTCCAGTGACACCCTATATCATAACACCAGGGCCGAACCTGTATGGTGCTACATCGTGCATGTCTCATTGAGCCTGTCACTGCAGTACCACCAGATATGGATTTGTCCATCATGGTGCTGTATACTGAAGTGGAATTTGTCTGAAAAGAAGATGCGATGCCATTTACACATCCATGCATGACGTTCTTGGCATCATTGCAGTTGCATATGCCTGTGTTGTAGAGTCAATGGTAGCAGAAGCAATGGCCACCTAGCAAAGAGCCTCAATATTGCAAATGTCATCAAACCATACATGTGGACACTGGCTGATGTGCAACACCCTATAACTGTTGAGCTAAGGTGTTTAATGTGTCTGTACGATCAAAGCCATGCACACGAGATGCCTGTCCTCTCGTTCGTTTGGGTGACGGCTGTTAAGATCCCTAACGTTGGTGAGTTCGTTCCTCTACCCACTGATGCCATATTCTCATCACTGTGGCAGCATTCCATCCAATATGAGCACCGATGTCTCAGAATGATAATCTGCCTTCCCATAATCCCACAATTCTCCCTCAATCAAAGAAACCTGGTTGTATGGATGCTGTGTTCTTCGACGGGGCATACTTGATCCTTTACATTGGCTCTTTGTAATCTCTACTTATACCATGTCCATGTGGGCATTACTGTCACACATGATGTTCATATGTGCTGCGCTTTGAATCATTTACATGTTCTCCCATGGATACCCATCTTGCATATTTTGGGACAATCTGATGAGTTCCACCTGGTGTTGCACTTTTAATGGCCAGCAATGTATTATGTCTTATATCTGTGCTAACAAGTTACTACTACTCTAACAAGTTTGTCAAATTAGTGGAAAAAGATCAGCTGGCATTAGTTCAATCGGTAAGAATACTCTGGCATGTTTTTGGATATATGTGGGTTCATGTCCCGTATGACGACAAAAATTTTTCTACAAAATATTTATTGATATATTGATGTTAAAATGTTACCCAGGTAATGCTGTGATTGTCAACTTGTATATGGGTGGTGGGGGGAATGACATAAGAGTAAAATTTAATTATTTTCTTATTAAAAATGCCAAGCTGCAGTATTATTAATATATACTAAGTAGTAAGGAATAAAAGTGGGAGAGCAGTACAAAACAGTAAAGAGATTTTTGAACTATTAAAAGAAATAAGTCAGAATTAGAAAATTGCATTCGAATAAAATATCTTCATCATCATCATCATCATCCTCAAGCAGCCATGGGCTACGGAGGTCCAACCAGACTGTGCAGTTTAATTCTCCAAGCATATCTGTCCTGAGTTACATCTACTGCATATGGCCACTGCACACCAATTCTAACAAGGTCCTGTTAGAATTCCCCACTGCATCCTAGAACTTCCCTTCCTTCTGAGACCTCTAGGCACACTGTTCATAACCCTATTTGCCACTCTATAATTATCCATATGGGCAACATGGCCAAACCAGTGGTCTCTCTCTCTGATGTTGCAGATTCCTTTGCCTAGCCTCATCATTAGTTACAAAGTTAAACCACCTAATACTCAAGATACTACGTAAGCATCTAGAATTGAAAGCATCAAGTTTCCTGTTATCTTGTTTACACAGCGTCCAAGTTTCACTACCATAACCAACCCTAGAAAGAACCAAACTATTATACAGTCTAATTTTAGTCTTTAGGTGTATACGCCTATTTCTCCACAATCTCCATAGATTCTTAAAAGTCCCGGCAGCAATCCCTATTCGTCTGTTAATCTCATGCTGCATACCACCAGTATCTGTTACATAGCTCCCAAGGTAATTAAACTGTGACACCTGCTCAAGACTGCAACCATTCAGATTAACTGAATCACGGCCTGCCTGACCAATTTTCAACCCTTTAGTTTTCTCTCTGTTTATAACCAAACCTACTCTACTACCAGTCTCATCAACAGCTCGAATGAAAGAGTTCATCTCATCAATATCATTTGCCAAAAGGGCTAAATCATCAGCATAATCTAAATCAGAAATTTTTGTATCTCCAGACCATTTAAGTCCAAAATCTGTCCCTTGCAATGAATTTCACATAACGTAATCAATAACCAAGCTAAAGAGAAAAGAAGACGAAATGCACCCTTGTCGAACACCAGAAGTAATGCTAAACCAATTGCTACAAGCCTTACCAACTCTCACACACGACTCAGTGTTATTATAGAGAGCTTTCATAATGTTAACTAACTTGTCTGGTATACCATATGATCTCACAATCAACCACAAATTATGTCGATCAACAGAATCGAAAGCCTTTTTGAAATCAACAAAGGTTTCTGACCAAAGGTTTCTGAAACTCTAAACATTTCTCAAGAATCTGCCTAAGTGAAAATATCTGATCCACACATCCCCTACCACTTCTGAATTCACATTGCTCATCATGCAATTGCCTGTCAACCAGATTCTTAATTCTATTAAGCACAATCATGGAAAGAACTTTACCTGGAACAGAAAGTAGGCTGATACCCCTATAATTATCACAAGAACTGTGATCACCTTTTTTGAAAATAGGGATAATAATAGCTCTGGTAAAATCTTTAGGAACCATGCCTTTATCATAAAAGATATTCAGAATTTCAGTCATCCAAGTGGTAACAGAAACATTCCCAGTTCTAAGCATTTCTGTAGCAATTTCATCTACCCCTGGGGATTTATGAAGTTTAAGTTTAGAAACAGTCAAAATAACTTCAGATTGTGTTATAGGGCCAACATTAAAGCCACCAATGCATCTATCATCATTGCAAACAATGGGAGTAAAACTAACCACATTGTTTAGAACATCACTGAAATGCTTAGCCCACCTAGCCATGACAGAATCCACCCCTTCTCTAACCTTACCTTGTTTATCTTTCAATACCTGTATTCCTGTCCGTTTTCTACCACACAAAACACTAATTATCTAGTACAGCTCTCTGCTGTTGTGCTGTCTAACTGCTTCCTCGGCTTTGTCAGCC